>OW240916.1:300953630-301155474 GCA_933207985.1 Pelobates cultripes | reverse complement strand
GATACGCTGCAAGCCTGTTGAACGAGGTGACCTTGCTCGGGTCCCAGGTGTGCGGTTCCTAAAATGGCTGCCATATACACGTCCACTGATAGTAGACGCGAAAGGTATTAAACTGATCAGAACAATACTAAACACACCACAAATAAGGTTTCTCTCCTGTATGGCTCCTCAAATGATGCTTAAGATTAGAAGCGGCTGAAAAACATTTCTCACACTCAGAACAAAAATATATTTTTTTAACATTCTCTCCACTTTGAACGAAATGACGTTTGGGAAGAGATTAACATAATTAAACACAGGCAGTAAAAATACAGTTTTAGCCATACCCTGTAACTTTAAAACTACACATCCCATCTTCATAATTACATATTTGGAATCAGCACACTTAAAACATAAACATAACCAAAAATCAACCAAATCCATCCAGGGGTTAAAAAGTTAGCTGGAGGTCCCTTTATGACCGACCGCAAGCACATTTTCCTGCCCAAAACAGTTCCATAGATTTGGGCTGTGAGGTCGGTCTATTTCAGGCTGAAAAAACGACTAAGTCCCATGGCGAATGGGACTTAGTCTCTGCAGCTGAAATAAGGCTGAAAAAAACGGCTGAAAAAAAGACTAAGTCCCATCGCCGAATGGGACTTAGTCTCTGCAGCTGAAATAAGGCTGAAAAAAACGGCTGAAAAAAAGACTAAGTCCCATCGCCGAATGGGACTTGGTCTCTGCAGCTGAAATAATTTCCCATTTACTGAACCAAGTGGGAAATAGCAAGGCAGGCACAAAGGGTTTGCACCAGGTCTGGGGACACAGGGGACACCGTCTTAAAGGGGCCGTGTCCCCAACAAGTCTGGGGACACGGCCTTAAAGGGGCAGTGTCCCAATCTTCCTGATGTCCCAAAAAAGGTGTTTAAGGGCCAGCACCAGTCACATAAAGAGTCCATAAGCCCCAATATGCCCACCGACAGTCTTAAAGGGCCATACACACCAAATAAAAGTGCATACATTTTCACAGTCTCCCAGGGGCCATAGTCATGCGGGAGGAGGCTGGCAAATAGGCTTCTCCACAACCCAGGGAAGCAGGGCAATTTGCCATTTAAAGGGCCGTTACAAATAGCAGTTTGTAACAAGGTGTCAATCCATATCTGCCAAGTGACCCTATGTAGGGGGACCAGTCACTATTCTGCTCTGTGTCAGTGTGTATCAGGGAACCTTAGGACAGGTGTCAATCCATATCTGCCAAGTGACCCTATGCAGGGGGAACAGTCCCTATTCTGCTCTGTGTCAGTGTGTATCAGGGATCCTTAGGACAGGTGTCAATCCATATCTGCCAAGTGACCCTATGTGGGGGGACCAGTCTCTATTCTGCTCTGTGTCCGTGTGCATCAGGGGCTCTGAGGACAGGTGTCAATCCATATGTCAAGGTGTCAATATGTCATATGTCAGGTGTCAATCCATATTGATTGTGATTTAGGAATGTTAGGTGATTTCTGCCTTTATGGATTAAAACCAGACTCTGTATCAACTGTGTAATTTTCCATGGGAGTTTTGCCATGGATCCCCCTCCGGCATGCCACAGTCCAGGTGTTAGTCCCCTTGAAACAACTTTTCCATCACTATTGTTGCCAGAAAGAGTCCCTGTGTGTTTTAAAATTCGCCTGCCCATTGAAGTCTATGGCGGTTCGCCCGGTTCGCCGGTTCGCGAACATTTGCGGAAGTTCGCGTTCGAATGTTAACATGCTCAAACATATTTTGTGTGCACTCAGGGTAATGCACATGTGCACTGAACCGGTCCTACCTATTGTGTGTGTTGAAAAGTCATTACAAATGTATTAAAATATATTAACTTTTATCTAATACAATATATTCTTATTTTGGGAAACAAACACAATATCTGCATTAAAAAGCCAATTGTCTTTACTGATCAATCAGCAGACAACCAGGTAAAATATATTGATAAAACTTCCTGTTGTTCTAAGTGAAACAATGCCTAACAAGAGGACACTATGGAAAAAATCATAGTTGTAAACGGATTAATAAAACTGTATTCTTTTGGAATCCTTAATAACTGAGATAGAACCCCAGTTTTCTCTTTTCTCCCCTAACTTACCTTATGTATGGGCCTCCTCCGTGAAACTAGTTGAAGGGGAGGAACATAACTGCTACCTCCAAGGGTTGGCATCATATTCAGTTGATACAATGTACAACAAGGAGCATGAAATGTTGGGAAAAGTGAGGGAACTTATCAGTCTGAAGGAGTGCATGACTAAAGGATCCTAGTAGTGCTATTTGCTCCTTTCAGAATTAAAAAAAACTAACATTGTTAGGATCTGTTTGGTAGCTTGGACCTTGCAGGACATCAGGGGAATTGTCTAGGAAGGCTTTACTTGCCTTACTTCAGGCCTCCCAGTCATATGCCTCCCTGCTTCAGGGCATGGGGTCAGACTCAGTGGTTGCTGTGGTGGTGGCCAGGAATCCAGTAGTACCAGAGCATGAACAGCGGGCCCAGTATTCGAAGAATCCTTGCCTTTCTCCAAGTCCAGTTTGGCACACTATGGGGCACAGAGGTGAGACATTTAGCCCTGGACTGAGTAAGACTGGTGCAAGTGTTACGGTGAGTGGGCTCCGAACGAGGAGCTCAGGATGGCACAGTTCTTGGATTGGTGTAGATTCCCAAGATGTAGCATACCAATATTGCATCGACATAGTCATGCACTCATGTATGCCCTCAACCTTCTCTTCCAGTGACACAAAATGTGAGATTAGTGTGTGATCCAGCATGCTCACACTAACACAGCTGCACACCTTCTTCCCCCAGGGGCAAGTACATGATATGAGGACATGGCTGTGCCTCAGCATAACTTCCTATTCCCATCAAGTAGAGACTGCAAAGGAGAGCCTGCCAGCATGTCTTCTATCCATTGTGGAAGTGGGGTGGCAGTCACATGGGATGTAAAAGTAGAGCACCATGCAGGATAGGAGGAGTAGCAGGCTGTGTCTTTGGAGTTGTTGCGTTCGGTGCTTCAGGACTCTGAGTATGGCAATTTGCTGATAGGGCAACAGCAGTCAGGAGTTAATTCAGCTATTGCTCACAGTCTTAGATAGATTGTTCCCTGTTGCTCACATCTAGGCTTTCAGTGTCAAATTTGGGGGTCTGGGGTTTCTGAAATTAGTGCTATGTCCCTGGGCCCAGTTTGAGAAGATTTCCGTTAGGGCTCCATGTGTTGCTGTAAGGTCAGGAGAAGATAACTATGGGCAAATGCATGGACCTTTATCTGTGGTCCCTTTCGACAGTCAGTTGATCGCCCACGGTGGGGGAAGGTGACAAGGGCAAGCAATTGCCAATACATTTGAGAATTGGTTGCAAGGTCTTGCAACATTTGTTAGTAGCATCACAGTTCTGCCTAAAAATGGAGGTGCTGCCTTACTTTGAGATTTAAGGCTCAACCTGTTACTGTTGGCCTTTCCAGCAGCCACCGGTGTGCCTGTGGGACACAAGAAAAGTCTGCTGGCTCTTTAATGAGAGGGAGGGATTGATTTAGATGAGGAAAAGCCTTCCCAAAGGAGGGCTCCACAGATGATGTTTCTAAAAGAAATTTTGTCCCAGACTGGCTCTGGTGAGTTGCAAAGAAAGTGCAGATAAGATTCTTGCAATCCTTGTTGGGGGCACCTCAGTTTTGTATGTTGTTATGCCTTTAAGGGGGGCCTTTTGTTATCTACTGTCCTTGGCAACGGTGGTCGTCAAACTGGTTATTCATTTTATCACTTAGTGGTTGAAAGTGGATCTGGGGCTTTCTTTCCTAGTATTTTTTTTTTTAAGGTTGCATGTTTTGGTAGCAAGAAGAGGTCTTTTTTAGCTGGAGTTGTTTACAGATGTGTCAGGGTCATTTGCCTTTGGTGCATATTTTTGAGAATCAGGTGGATATTTTTACTAGATGCTCTAAAACTGATCAAGCTGGATTAGGTAGGGTTGCACATGTTGGTAGGACAGTGCGAGTATGGTATCTGGTGGCCCTAATGTGGCAGTTTCTTTGGTTTTGGTCAGGGCTTTCTAGATCCTTTCTGGTTCATGCTAATAGGCCTGTTCTCACCCAGTCTCAGTTCTCTGGGGTATTTCATGCAGGCATTCGGGCGTTGGAGATGGATGCTTTAGGGTTTTCTCCTCATTCCTTTTGCACAGGCGCAGCTACATGAGGAAGTCTATTGGGTTTTTTGGATTTATCGTTGCAGCATTTGGTTGTTAGGATTTACAAAGATATTGGTTTTATGTGTGCCCACACCTTCTTTGAGCGTAATGCTTTTTCACACACACACACACACACACACACAGGCAATCACACACACACACAGGCAGACAATCACACACACAGGCAGGCAGTCACACACACAGACAGTCACACACACACACACACACACACAGACACAGTCAGACAATCACATATAGTTACCTCTGTTCCTTATGGAGGTAGGAGAAGTGCAACTCCTGGATTTTGGTTGTTGGGGGAAGCAGGGACTCCTTCCTGCTTCCCCTGCATCAGTTACATGGCACTATTAGCTCTCACTCCGCCCCCGCCGCACGGTAAGCCCCGCCGCACAGTAAGCTCCGCCCCTGTAGCACATTTTTTTTTTTTAAATCACGGCCGGCCATGTGTGAGCTGTGTTGGCCGCACGGCGCCTCCTGCTTCATGGCGCCCTGTGCGACTGCACACCTCACACACCCTAAGGCCGGCCCTGATCAGACAGAAGGGAAACTACAGACATCGTGGGCAATGGAGAATAAAAATGCTACTCCCAGATATTGAGATCACACAAGAAAAAAAAGATAATACATGTAAAAAAAAAAGGCAAATAGCAAGGAGGGGAGTTTAATCACTAAGATAGAGGGTGCATCAGGAAACAAAATGACAGGTCCACTCTAATTACCTGCTGGGTTTTTGTTCAGATAAACTGTGAATCGACCAAAGGACTTAAAGATGGACAGTTTCAAGAAGCAAGGCTAATCTTTTTTAGAAAAAAATCTTTAACATAAGTAGTCATATAGATTACAGAGTAAAAGATAATTGTCAATTTGAAAAAAAAACCATTATATATAATAAATAAAAAGTACATCATGGACAAAGGTAAAATAAGACTAACGTTAACAATTACATATGTATAATATATTTTGCATTTGAACTTAGAGTATCTAGAATATAAAGTAATTTATATAGACATTACTATGTCTATTGCTGAAATAAGATAGTTTTCAATATTAATATCTGTGTTCTGCTCTTATTATAAAAAAAAAGAAAATAGCAGAAATATTTAAAGAAAAAGAAAGTGAAGAAGAAGATGGAGGATATATCACTGCGCGTATCCCATCAAAATGATCAGTCATAAAAAATTTAGACCGTTGAATATAAATTCTCTACAGGGATTCCAGACTTTTGAAAATGTGTCCTGTGGATGTCTAACTTTAGATGTCAATTTGTCCATAACCACATTATCTTCCATTTTTGTAATAACATCTGTAATCTTGGGGGATCTATTTGAGCCAACCTGCTGCAATGAGCTGCTAATGTGATTAAATTGAAAAGTTTTTTATTATGTTTGGGAAGTCCCTCATTCGTGCGAGATAAAAGGAAGGTCCAAGTAGGCAAATCAATTGGTCTCTGTAAAACCCTACCTAATATGCTTATCTAAAAGTTATGTAGTTTTGGGCAATCCCACCACATGTGGTGTAGGTATGTACCTCTATGACATAGTTGTCAACAAAGATCAATCAGATTTTTACCTATTTTATGTAACCAGTCTGGGGATACATGTTATCTAAATAAAATGTTATATATTTGCTCCTGAGACAGGACACACACTGACATTTTTGCAGCTGCCTCCCAAATTTCCTCCCACTCTCCTCGCCCAAGAGTTTCACCCAAGTCTGATCCCCATTCATTAATGTATCTTAGTTTCCCCCGTATTTAGGGTTCTTCACTCAGATGCATATATAAGAATGGCATTAGGTCCTTTTTCTAAATTCCTTCATTACATAATAATTAAAAAGACGAAAGCGGTAAAATTGCAAGACTAATCTTTAGATACATTGAAAATGGGTATTTAATTATACGTATGAATTACAAAAATAATAAATAAATAATATACATAGAGGCTCTAACACATGTAATACATCATTTTAAGTAATATTACAAAATATTCACAATTTTACTTTAATGTAATTTAATAATTTGTGTCCTTAGTGAGTGATCTATAAATAATTTTGTACTTGCACCATTAATGTAACCATGTAACTCTTTTCAAAATGAAAATGTTGCTTCCCTTACTCATAAATATTTTTTTTCTTTAAACATCCAGTACACACCCTCAACTCTCTGGTACACACCATTGTACCATTGTATACAGAGGACAGGAAAGTGATAAAAAATGGTGCTGGTGATCAAGTAGTGCTGCTATGAACTGTGGAATCAACCACTAAATCCCACCAAATACAAACAAGGATAAAACAAAAGAAGGTTCAGCGCTCTACTAATACACAATACAGGTGCACAGTGTACTATAAGTTCAATAAACAAAGAAAATACATACACTTAAAATTGACTTTATCCACAGAGATCCCTATAAAACATAAAGCCTCACATAGGGCAATATAGTCTGTATGATATCCACACTGTATTAATATGTTTGTAACATCCTACTCACATGTTAATGAGCCTGTAAATAAAACTGGCTCAGGTAAAATGGAAGGAATTTTCCTCAGCTCCTGTGTTCTCCCCCAGTGCTCACATATACAATGGAATGATAAACAGGGGTTAAAGGCACAATTCAAACATTTATTATAAACATAGATAAAAATCCTTACATATAGGAACACTGCAAGCTGTACACAGGAAAAATTTCTTTAGAAAACACAACGCGTTTCGGCAAGCAGCCTTCTTCAGGTAAATGTTGATAGTTGTTAGGGGTCTGCTCTTTTATTTCCCAAATTTGCACCAAAAATCTTGTTTGATCCGCCCACTTTACTTGCGTCAAATCACTTCCGGTCCGGCGTGACGTTTACTTCTTGTTTCGGTGTATTGTACCATTGTGTAGCATGAACATTATTACCCCTATTAAATTATTATTTCTATTACTATAATTAATAATTTGGCTTTTTTTTTGTTACTCATGATATGGCTAATAAACTTATACCTGTAAAATGTCTACTTTGTAAAATTGTCAGAAAAACAACAACAACAAGTGAATGACAAATATTAAATTATTGTTGGCCTTTTACTCTGTATTCTGAGTTTGTTTTATATTTTACAAAATGACCTTGACTCAGATGTAGACACAGTGTAAATTTGAATTACATTTCTCTTTGTGAAGTAAGACTCTTATAAAGTATTCTCTGAGAATGTGTCAAAGCAACAATAAGATTATTGATATGAACTGTGCTGGAATAAAAGCAAATTATCAATTATTACTACAGTACATATAGCTATTTTAAAAACATAGGAGCTATCCCATGAATACCCTTCAGGTAGGCCTTGGACTTTAAAACATACAAGAAATTATCTTGGATAGGACACCATTTTAGGCTTTGTAAGGAGGAGAATGTCTTGAATCTCACAGTACCACTCTGGTGGTATTTTCCATAACTTCAGGAAACTAAATTTTCATCTCCCATTCAATTTAGGAGTCAATGCTTGGTGAAATCACAGGTAGGTTGAGTACTCAGCACATAGAATCAAGCATACACATCTATTCCCAGTGCCTACTCACTCTACCTCCTAATATAAACTTAAAAGCTGAATAAGTTACATGAATCAAAACAGAATAATTGAAAGTAACTCAAAACAGAGAAGGTAATTTACATAAAGATGTGTTTAACACCTTTTTGTTTTTTCGTTTAGACATTTTTGTTTGGGGAGATAGGTCTAGAGGGTTAATGACTTTGCATTATGACTGCTAGGGACAGCGTTAGAACACCCATGAAGGTGTTTGTTTAGGAGCATCAGGGACATTATCCAGGGATGCAGACTGACTGACTACAGATCAGTTCAATTGAAATTCAAGTTCCTGCTATCCTTCTGCCTTTTAGCTGTCCTGTAAGCTGTCTTTTTATCCAGCCCTAGTACAGCTATACTTTATGTCTAGGAGCTGAGCCTGTGAACTACTCTTTACCCTGCAGACATTTGAGCTCCAAACTCCCAAATTGGATACAAGGTAGCACTCGAAACTCCCAAACTGGAACCTCACGAATAGCTGCAGCAGACGAACAGGAAACGCACCGTGTTGAGGTTCAAGCAGTGGTCTGATTTATTGAGGGCTACCTGCCCGGTATTTATGCAGGTCTCCCACCTGGTGGACACTCCCCTAGGGGACCAGATGGAAGACTGTAACACAGACAAACATGTATCACATTCAGACACACAGAAGTTAAACATCCCCACAATGCATCCTTATTTTCCTCCCTCTATCCTGGAGATAATTGGGAAGTAATCCAATTATCTCCCAGGACAGAGGCAAAACTCCATTATACACTTGGAGACACAAAGACAGTAAAATACATTAAAACATACAGCGTTACATTTAATACATAAAATCCATACATGTCACATATCCCCAGATAGCTGGGATCTGAGCACACATAACTACCGAATCACGCTCAGATCCCATACACAGAGTTCAATTGCCATGGAGCCAAAGTCTTTAATTACACGAATAGGCATAGCTATCTGGGTTCACATATTCACATAGAAAAAGTCCCGATCAATCCAGCGTTCGTCTAAACAGCCACAAATAGAAGTAGGGAAGGCTGGAGGCTCAGCGGTGCCTGCACATAAAAGTGTCAGCTTTTAGTGCACTGATTCCGCTGGCTGTCCGGGGAGCTCCATAACACCACCAGCTAGCGGCCGCTAAGTGTAACCGCGGCCACCCAGTAACAGTCAATTAAGCTGCGTTTAACCGCAGCTACTGGGTGGTCAATTGATGGCACACGCTGGCTTCAGGGAGGTGAAATGAAGGCACACGCCAGCTTTCCGGTGGTCGCGCCTTCTGTATTTTGTTCGGTAGATAAAATCTACCGAGCGCCCTGGCAGAAAGGCATGAATAAGGTTTTCTTCAGGGAATATAAAGTATTTTAAAAGTCCAGTCCATAGTCTAAAGGGACAAGGGACCATTTAAATAAAAACCATTATTAAATACCAATTAAAAACCAATTAATTTAGCGTGTTGCATATTCTGTATCAACCAACAAGTTTACGAATATATCAACTCAGTATCCTTCATGTATGTATACAAATCTGTCATTTACATACATGCGCTCAGTTGTCTATGAGAAAGTGCCACTTTGAGTGTGAAACACATTCATTTCCCTGAATACAATCCACTGGCACTTTATCTTTATTTTTATTACCGTGATGTGACTTTTCTATGCATTAAAAGTAAAATGTTAAGCATTTAGAAGACAGCCATAACCTGCTTTAAATATGAACTGTTGTCCAACAAACTATTTCTTGGTTTTGCTATATTTATATGGCAAAACCAAGAAATTGTTTGTTGGACAATAGCTTGTGCCCCAAAACAAGTGTTTGGGGGCACAACCATACTGAAGATTATCATTTTAGATACTTTATGGAACTATTCAATGTTACCATATCACCCTAGCGCTATACCAATCTTATATCTAATCACACCAAAATACATGCTTTAGTGTTCTTTTATGGTTTGCAATGTACTATCCTTAATAGTGGCTTACGCAGGATAATGCTGGCAAGTCCTTTGTAACAGGACTTCACCAGCACCAAAGCCCTGTGGACTAAAACAGTGAAAATGGCGAAATCATTGCAAGGGAATATCATTACTGGAGAATACAGCCGTTCGCCTGGTTCAGACGAATCCCTTTGTCTGAGAATAGGTGGCCGCCATTTCGGGACTTTACACGTGTTCGCGGCCATCTTACGCACGAACGGCGGTGTTTGCCTGTGAACGCATGGAACTAAAAACGGATACGCAAACAGGCGAACGCCGCTGAGACCTCCAGGAGCTCGTAAGTTCGTGCTGAAACTACCGAACGACCGGCCGTTCGGTAGTTTTGTTTAAGCATGCATGGGGATTCAGGCGAACGGCAGGATTACTGTGGAGGGCAAGGGGTTCGTGGGGTTTTTATTCACGAACGGGGACCGACCGCAAGGCCAAAACTTGTGGAACTCTTTTCGGCTGAAAATCCTGTGCGGTCGGTCAAAACTTCAAAGACCCATAACTCCCGAACCCCACAACCGAATGACTTGAAATTTGAATATGTTATTCCCCTGAGTGGTAGCTATTAAGCGGTGCTGGACTTAAAGGTGTACCCCCTGTTTTTGGGGTACATCCAGAATGTGGGTAAATTTAGGTACGTTATAATTATGTTATATGTTTATCTGAGGGGAGGAGACGTGGGGGTGTTACCCTGTGTGTAATTGGTTATTTTCATCCTCCCCCTGGGAGTGTCCTGTGTGTACTTGTTCCTAATAAAAAGCAGGCTGGGTTTCCCAGACCTCAGATCTTCTTGACCCTGCAAAACGTAGCCTTGTCTCGTTCTTGGAAGGGGATTATTTGGGAATGTTATTCTGCTCCTGCTACAGCTGAACCTGACTTTTACTCTGGATATCGTGAATGGGATTATACCAGCTTACTTCTCCACAGCAGCTTGCAGGGAAAAAGGACGTCTCCAACGGCCGATACCCTCTCTCTACCAGGGTAGCCGTTACATTGGTGGCAGCGGTGGGATGGTCCTTTTATCCAACAAGCAAGCACTGAATGGAGTCACAGTATGCGAAGCTGAAAAGACCCACACTAAAGGATCTGTTGGAGAATCGTGGTAGGAGTGCCAGCAACAGACCACGGAGGGAGCTGATAGCTGACTTGCTGGAGCTGGACGAGATGGACAGGTCCATGGAGGTAACTGAACCCATGGCACCCATCAGTGAGGACGATGTGATTACTGCAATTGTGCAGCGGAGGTTAGCTTTGTATCCAGTCACGTCTACAGAACTAATAACCCAACTGTTCCGGGAAGCAAGGGAAGAAATACAAACCAAGAGGGAACAAGAAACGGAACTGGTAAGAGCCCGACAGCTCACTACCCAGACAGTTCCTACCCCGCTACCCACTACTACGGTAACAAAAATTCCCTTTACTGCATTTAAAGCCTTTGTAGAAAATGACGAGGAAATTGATGGATATTTGGCTGACTTTGAAAGACAGTGCTCACTACATCACATACCGCCAGAGCAATGGGTCACTATCCTGGCGGGAAAACTGTCAGGGAAAGCTAATGAGGCTTTCCGAGCACTCACTACAGAGGAAATCACGCAGTACCAAAAAGTAAAAGAGGCACTGCTCACCAGGTATGCGGTAACCCCAGAAGCCTACCGTCGTCGCTTTCGGGAGTCCAAAAAGAAAGCTGTGGACTCCCACATGGAATGGGCAAACCGACTACAGAGAGTAGCATCTCACTGGGTCCAAGGATGCAAAGCCCACACGGGTGAGGAGGTGTTACAGTTGTTCTTAATGGAACATTTCTTCCAAGATTTGGCGGCGGACATACAAGACTGGGTACGAGATCGGCGCCCCGCCAATTTAAAGGAGGCGGCTCGGCTGGCCGACGAATATGCCGAGACAAGGAAAGTAAGCCAGGGTACTACCCGACAAGCTCACAAAATAGAGCCACGTGCCCCAGCCGCTGTCTCACGCCCAGAATTTCGAGCTCCAGTCCCACCAGGACCACCCCGGCCTCAGGGGCCTACTAACTACCCCCGGGATTTGTCAAAGGTGACGTGCCATCACTGCAGCAACCTCGGACATATTGCCCGGTATTGTCCCCTAAGATCCAGTAACAACAACTGGAGGCGCACAACTCCCAGCACCGAGGCCCCTGCAGCACGACCCGCTGCGGCTCACTGTCTGGAAGCCGAAATGGGCCCTGAAGAATGTCTGGGGATTTTGTATGAAGCAGACCCCATACAAGCTGCTTCCCCAGACAATCGACAACATCACCGACAGGAGGTTAAGGTGAATGGACAAACAGCACAAGGCCTAAGAGACACCGGGGCTACCATCACTTTGATCCAAAAACACCTAGTGAAGCCGGAGGATGTGTCGACCCGCACTGTTGCTGTTCGGGTTGCAGGGGGCGCTGTTTTTCGCTTGCCCACCGCCCGAGTACACTTAGATTGGGGAGTTGGATCAGGAAAAACCACCGTCGGCATTATGGACAACTTGCCTGCCGAGGTCGTATTGGGAAATGACATTGGACCTTTAACTTCAGCATATTTGCCCACACCTGCTGCCGCCTGTCCCGTAACCACCCGTTCACAGTCCCGTGTCGCAGATGATCCTAATACAGGCCGGGAGACCCAGGTAAGCCAAGCACCCACATGTCACCCCACTACGATAGGCAGGCCCATAGCTTGGGACACCCCAGAGGAGTTTGGGAGGGAAACTAGAGAGGACCCCACCCTCCAAAAGTATCGAGAATTAGCTGACCATGGGGGGGACGGACGGGAAAGTTTTCTATGGGATGGGGACAGGTTATACAGACTGACTGAAGGCAGAAAGAGAGGCTGTGCCCCTTCGCAGAAGCGCCAACTGGTGGTACCCAAAAAGTACCGGTTGGAACTTCTCCGAATTGGCCACGACATTCCGTTGGCAGGACATCTAGGGGGTAACCGCACCACCTTCAGGATCACCCAGACCTTCTTTTGGCCGGGGATCTCGAAGGATGTGCGACGTTACTGCAGTACTTGTGACGTATGCCAACGGGTAGGGAAGAGAGGGGATCACCCTAAAGCTCGACTGCTACCTATGCCTGTGATCGAGGAACCATTTAGCAGGGTAGCAGTCGACCTAGTGGGACCTCTACCTAACCCCAGTCCCTCTGGTAAGAAATACATCCTTACCGTGGTGGACTATGCGACTCGCTACCCAGAAGCCGTCGCTCTGACGAATATCCAGGCTGACACTGTCGCCAGTGCTCTAGTCGGGATATTCACCCGAGTGGGATTCCCCCAGGAAATCCTGTCCGACAGAGGGACCCAGTTTACCGCAGACCTAACCCAACAGCTGTGGAAGGTCTGTGGTATTAAGTCCCTGCTTAGTTCCCCGTACCACCCACAGACTAACGGTCTCTGTGAACGCTTTAACGGTACCCTAAAGCAATTGCTGAGGACCTTTACAGCGGAATACAGAGACTGGGAACGATTCTTGCCGCACCTCCTGTTCGCTTATCGGGAGGTGCCGCAGGAATCCACAGGGTTCTCTCCCTTTGAACTGCTCTATGGCCGGAGAGTACGAGGACCTCTCGACCTCATCCGGGAGCACTGGGAGGGGGAGACAGAACACGACGGGGTACCCATCGTGCCATACGTATTAGAAATGCGGGACCGTATGGAACAGTTAGCCCGGATGGCACGGGACCACCTCCATGCGGCCCAAGGGCACCAGAAACGTTGGTACGATCAGGGCGCCCGCCAGAGAACCTTCCAAGTAGGCCAGAAGGTGCTGGTACTTAGACCTGTCAAAGGGAATAAGCTCCAGACCTCCTGGCAGGGCCCTTACAAAGTGGTAGCACAAGTCTGTGACACCACCTACGTAATCGCCAGCAACAAAGATGAAAGGATCCGGAAGTCCTTTCATGTAAATTTACTAAAGGAATATCAGGAAAGACCCGAGGATATAGCCGCCATATGCATACCCGCTGCCGAAGACCCTGACAGCTTACCCATACCCGACCTATTAGCTAACCCAGAACCTAAAACCCTCCTCAATACCGTACAGCTAGGGGAGCGGTTAACTCCCGCCGAAAAGGGACAGATCCGACAGCTGCTGACTGAGAAAGGGTTGACGTTTTCCCAAGAGCCCGGGTACACCCCCTTAGCAACCCACTATGTAGAGACCCCAGGACAAACCCCTCTCCGACAAACCCCCTATAGGATCCCTGAGGCAGTAAAAGAGGAGATGAGGAAGGAGATCCAAGAAATGTTAAGACTGGGGGTGATAGAGCCCTCGGACAGTCCGTGGGCCTCCCCGGTGGTTCTAGTTCCCAAGAAGGACGGAACCACTCGGTTCTGTGTCGATTATCGACGTCTCAATGACAGAACCGTGACAGACGCCTACCCCATGCCCCGAGTAGACGAGCTATTAGATCGCATTGCCAGGGGACGTTATCTGACCACCATCGATTTGTGCAAAGGATATTGGCAGATCCCCCTGGACAAGGAGGCTATCCCTAAGTCGGCCTTTGTCACCCCATTTGGCTTGTACCAGTTCAAAGTCATGCCATTTGGGATGAAAAACGCCCCGGCTACATTCCAGCGCTTAGTGGACCGCCTCCTTGATGGCTTCCAGGATTTCGCTTGCGCGTACCTGGATGACATTGCGATCTATAGCGAAACCTGGGGGGAGCATTTAAAGCATGTCGAAGCCGTACTGGATCAGATTCGAGCCGCAGGCTTGACTCTGAAACCAGAGAAGTGTAACTTCGGCATGGCCGAAGTCCAGTACCTGGGACACCGGGTGGGATGTGGGAAGCAGCGCCCAGAACCCGCTAAAGTTGAAGCGGTAGCTAACTGGCCCACACCCCACACCAAAACTCAGGTCTTAGCATTTTTGGGGACGGCAGGATATTATAGGAGGTTTGTCCCAGACTATAGCGCCATCGCAAAACCCTTGACAGACCTAACCAAAAAGAACTTGCCTAGGATAGTCCTGTGGTCTCCCGCCTGTGAAACCGCCTTTCAAGCCCTAAAGAATGCTCTAATCCATGCACCTGTCCTGTCTGCCCCCGTCCCTAACAAAAGATTTGTCGTCCATACAGATGCATCCATGTATGGACTGGGGGCAGTTCTAAGCCAGGTCGGTGAGGATGGAAGCGAGCACCCTGTCGCGTATCTCAGTAGAAAACTGTTACCTAGGGAAGTGAGTTACGCGGCAGTGGAAAAGGAATGCTTGGCCCTAGTCTGGGCACTAAAGAAACTCACCCCATATTTGTACGGGCAGGAATTTACTCTAATCACCGACCATAACCCTCTGGTATGGCTGAATAGAGTAGCTGGAGACAATGGACGTTTATTAAGATGGAGCCTCGCACTGCAACCCTATAACTTCTCTATCCAATACCGCCCTGGCAAATTTAATGGAAATGCCGATGGTCTGTCCAGACAAACAGAACTATTACCCTAACAAAGGACCGGACAGCCCCAAGTTGACCCGAAAAGGATCAATCCGGGTCTGCCGGGGTGTTCCACAAAAGGGGAGCAGTGTAACAGGACTTCACCAGCACCAAAGCCCTGTGGACTAAAACAGTGAAAATGGCGAAATCATTGCAAGGGAATATCATTACTGGAGAATACAGCCGTTCGCCTGGTTCAGACGAATCCCTTTGTCTGAGAATAGGTGGCCGCCATTTCGGGACTTTACACGTGTTCGCGGCCATCTTACGCACGAACGGCGGTGTTTGCCTGTGAACGCATGGAACTAA
This sequence comes from Pelobates cultripes, assembly GCA_933207985.1. Classification (NCBI taxonomy): domain Eukaryota; kingdom Metazoa; phylum Chordata; class Amphibia; order Anura; family Pelobatidae; genus Pelobates; species Pelobates cultripes. Next base: position 301,139,984 of record OW240916.1, on the reverse strand, counting down.
AAACGGATACGCAAACAGGCGAACGCCGCTGAGACCTCCAGGAGCTCGTAAGTTCGTGCTGAAACTACCGAACGACCGGCCGTTCGGTAGTTTTGTTTAAGCATGCATGGGGATTCAGGCGAACGGCAGGATTACTGTGGAGGGCAAGGGGTTCGTGGGGTTTTTATTCACGAACGGGGACCGACCGCAAGGCCAAAACTTGTGGAACTCTTTTCGGCTGAAAATCCTGTGCGGTCGGTCAAAACTTCAAAGACCCATAACTCCCGAACCCCACAACCGAATGACTTGAAATTTGAATATGTTATTCCCCTGAGTGGTAGCTATTAAGCGGTGCTGGACTTAAAGGTGTACCCCCTGTTTTTGGGGTACATCCAGAATGTGGGTAAATTTAGGTACGTTATAATTATGTTATATGTTTATCTGAGGGGAGGAGACGTGGGGGTGTTACCCTGTGTGTAATTGGTTATTTTCATCCTCCCCCTGGGAGTGTCCTGTGTGTACTTGTTCCTAATAAAAAGCAGGCTGGGTTTCCCAGACCTCAGATCTTCTTGACCCTGCAAAACGTAGCCTTGTCTCGTTCTTGGAAGGGGATTATTTGGGAATGTTATTCTGCTCCTGCTACAGCTGAACCTGACTTTTACTCTGGATATCGTGAATGGGATTATACCAACTTACTTCTCCACAGCAGCTTGCAGGGAAAAAGGACGTCTCCAACGGCCGATACCCTCTCTCTACCAGGGTAGCCGTTACATCCTTCTTCACTGAATTCTGCATTGAGGTGGGACTTCCTTTTCCACTAAATTCCTCTTGTCCAAGACGTTTTAGTACTAGATATTGCTGGAAGGAACACTTACAAGTAAGTTGCAATAAAATAAAAGTATAAACACAACTTGAACAATGTTCTTCATCAGGCTTCACATTTACTTTGAAACATTGCTTAATAACTTAATTGCATGGTTTATTAACATGGTTTAATGTAAAATGATTTGTATAATTTGCTGAATCCCTAAAGTGTTACTATAGATTTTGTAGGTACTTGAAACATTAATATTGATCATCGTGTTCCTCTTAATGCATTAGGTGGCTATCAAAATATCCTAAGGTAACAAACAATATGTTCCAGAAAGCTTTTTACAATTAAAGCTTTTAATAAAATATAATTACTATGGATTTATTTTTTAATAATGGTCAGTGATGTATATAATTTTGATGTTAAGGATTTTCTTCTGCATTTAAATATGAAATCTGCAATAATTACGTATTGTTAAGATTATACCTATTGTTATTTTTAACTGCTACTATTAGAAAGACACATTATTCAGAGCCACTTTTATGAAAATTTCCAATATTGTAAAGCCTTGATTCTACAGTCGCTTAGAGGGACACTGAAGGCACTTTAACAACTTCATTTTAGTGAAGCTTGCTCCAGGGGTTTATTCGCTGTGTTTTCTGTTTTACTTTATAAAACTGCTGATTTGAAGCTAGAAATCTAGACTTTTATAAAACCCCACCCGCCTTGGTAACACCTCTTGGATGTCAATAAGATTACCAGGAGGATTCCCTTCCTCATTTGCATGAAGTGCAGGAGAACTGGTGCCTCTCTAAGAGAAGCATTGCCAACAGATTGCCACAATTGTCATGCATTGGACCTGCATATCAGTACATCTCTTTCAGAATCTTTGGATAGTGCAGTGAAAAGATGATCTCACTGCTGGATTACTGGTAAGTAGATTTGTGCAAAGAGAGTCAATTTGAACTAATAGAACATTTTTTTTCAGGGCACCCAAATTTTGGCTTGAACCAAATCAGAAGAACAAAAAAGGGAGCAAAATACAGCCAATTGGTATAAAGTTATGTATATATTTTGCAGTACAATCATGGGAGAATTTTACAGACATTTGGTTCACAGATAAAGTGAGAGAAAGTAATCAATAGAGCAGAAAAAAAGGAGAAGTAAAAAACTATTTTATATGGTATATATTTATTAAATGCATAATATGTATATATAGAATTTTTTTTTTTTTTTTACTGCTTCTCGTTTGTATTGGTCACTTCTTGCTTGATCTATGGATAAACTTAACATTTAGTGACTCTACCCAAGCCAGCAATCATCTTTTTTCCCCCATATATCATCTCTTTTTTGGTCCCATGGGCAGAATTCAGCCATGCTCAACTATTGCGTTTTTGGTTGTTCGTGATTCAGGTATATTTCAGCTTGGAGTTATGGAATTTGACCGTTCGTCAGATTGGCCTAGATTTGACCAAATTGCAGTTTGTCCTGAAACTAATCTCAAAGTTTCCTGATGTAATGTTGGAGTGCTCCTTTAATTATTCCTTTAATTATAATATATACTCTTGCATATTTCTCACCTAGTCTTTATGCATTTACAAGAAAATTATAATGGGAAATTATTTTGAATAGCTTAAGAGCTATAACACTTCTAATTTGTTTACTAGACTTCTTAATACACAGAATAAACAATCAGAAATTTATTTTTCAAACTAAAGACACAAGCAAATATATTTAATGTCACCGCTGTTGTAGTTCATCCTATCTTTAATAAAACAAGGCGGCTATTCATATTAACAGACAGTTTTTGAATTAAATAGACCTAAGAAGCATTCAATTGACATTTTCTGACTTAGATACTGAAAATTAATTAAAAGTCCATAGACAATTTTAAATGGTCTGGCACAATCTAATTAACTTGAAATAATAAGTTATGAAATGCCATTTGATGTTTATTAAGACACTTCCTTTTAAGTGTTCATTAAAGCTTCAATGCGGCACTTGTCATTGGGATCACCTATTAAAATTTCCTTCAATCAGTGTACGCACATTAAAAGATCATACACAGTTTTTTAAAATAAATAATTTATTTAGTTCTAATATACTTTCTAGACGTCAAAGAAAATATGTACCCTTTATGGTTGATAACATCGTCCACAGAAATATACACTGATATCGCATGAAGAATTGATAAACCATTATTTTATCAATGTTAATGCAATCTTCTCTATTAGAAATGCAATTTTGTATTGCACTGTGTCCTTGTCAGATGCTCGATAGCAGGCTTCGTTTGTTTTATGCCACTCCTGAGAAAAGTATATTCGAAATAATTATGCCCAAGGTTTTTGATCCATCCTTGAAACGAGATAAATCCTAACCATGTTTTGCGATTTTAACAGTCATAGAAATAACTTTAAAGTATAAAAGGGTTTATTCTGTGTAATTCTACCAGCTCTACAGAAATAAAAGGCTAATGAAATTTTGAGATTATTATTTAGTGAAATATTTAAAACAGAAAATAATAAGAAATGATTAATTAATCTTTTTAATCTCACATTTAATTTGGTATTAAGGTCATAACTATTTCTTTGCATTCAATATTTTTTCTTGGAAGTTTATACTGAATATTTTATGTTGAATGTACATCAGCATTCCACTAAATTTTCAAATATGCTTTATTCATTATTCAACTAAATGTCCAAAGCCTTTTTAATTTGTAAGTTACAGGCATTTGCAATACAGAAAAGAAGAAAAACATTATTGGAGGGACTGGTTTAATATAATGTCACTGCTTTCTGTTATATACCATTTTCCTATTGTATGTTCTGACTGTTTCTTCTGCTTAGCCACATTGATCTTAAAGTGATTAATTTACACATGTATATGTGGCATTTTATGTAACCTCTTTTTAATTATCTTAATTATCCTGAAAATCTTGTTCATTAGAGGCCTCAATTTAATTCTAGCTATAACATTCGATAATTATCTCCTTTTTTAAGGAGTTTTTATCAAATTATGCCTCCATTTAATGCCAGATGAAATCCAAGCAGCCGAATTGGATAAATGGGTTAGCTGACAAATAAAACCACCAATAAATATGCATTGAAAGTACTTTTATATCCCTCCCCCCCCCTTTTTTTAATTTTTTTTTTAAAGAATGTCAGCTATTAAAAAAGAAGTTTTAAAAAGCCTCTGGCAGTCAATAAAAGAGGTATAATACCTCCATTTTGCCCCCACCCGCCATGCCACTGGTGAGGGCATATCTCACTGGAAAGAAAAAACAGCCATTGGACAGTTATTGGTGTTCATATGTTAAGAAAGACCCCAATGCTCTTACAGGCAAGTCTCACCTCTTATAAGATTTGCCTGTGAGTATTCCTACACAAGTCTCATGAGATGTGAGACTTGCTCTGAATAGTTGGCTTACAAGGTTACCAATCAGAGTGCTCTAAGATTTTAAAGCATGGCAAAGTCTTTATTATATTTTTTTTCTGCTTTGAAAGCTTAGTTTGTGCAGAGTCAAGCCACGGCTCAGTAGGAATTATTTTGGGTTATTATGTTGTTGTTTTTTTTAGCCTTTTTCTGGGGGGTGATGGGAATGGACTGCAGAAAAGTAGACTTGAGAGAAAGGAGACTTGTGAAGGTAAGTATGATTTTTTTTGACAGGCATTAGAGTTTTTTACTCCATAACTATTATTAGGGGGTGGGGGGAGGTGGGGCATCTTTTTTACTGGGGGTGGATAGGGGTTTCAAGACCCCTTCACACTGGTAAGGAGGGGGCACACCATTTGGGGGAAATATTAAATGGCACTTCTGCCACCTAATGACCCTTACCCAACGCCAATGGGAGGACAGTGGGTTTTGTCTCCATTACTATATTAATAGCTCACACCTGTTGCTCATAGATGGGGACTAGACGAGGACAATGAGATGACCTACCTTATTCTTTTATTAACCCCAACCATAGTTGGGGGCTGGAGGGGGCAGTGAACTGTCCACCTTTTCATTATTTTGTTTATGCACCCACTTGATAGGATTTTATTTCTACTCCATTCCCTTTCCCTTTTCTCATAACATGGATGAAATTTTGTCCATTTGCCATTTTTTTTAAATTTATTTATCAGTTCAAGTATATAGAGTAACATACTTATCAAGATATCAAGAAAATCAACGGGTATAGCATACATTGTGGTTCCGCAGGTGCGGAGGCTCAGAGAGTTCCACAGTGGATAACATACAAGTTTATATGACATATACACATTCTTGTCACAGCATTTGAATTGATGTTAGGTTAGCAGTGCTAGTATGCCTGTGCAGTTTGTGCTTAGAAGTATGTAACTTTTCAGCTTGCCTATGCAATAGTGTACATTTAGCCCTGCGTTAGAGCAGTTTGAAGGGTGACCTTAAAAATTCCTCATTGTTCACTAGTAGTGACGTGTCTCAATAACTCTATATCTAGTTATGAACTTTATTTTTGTTTTTTAAGAGAAAGTAAAGTGAGTAGCATGATAGGGACAAGAGTGGATACAGAGAGGACATCAGGGGGAAGAGAAGAAAGGGGAAAAAAAACCCAGAAGGGAGACATGTGGGAGGGGAGGCTATCTCCAGCCGGGCTGGTGACTCCGCTCACGTCCATTTGCCATTTTGATTGTTTTGTGATGTGTCCATATGGAATTTTAGAGTTTGTATTTTGGACGAATCACAAATCTTCCAGAATTATGATGAATAGTTTTTTATTTGAAATTAATTGCAAAAATCTAGTGGTTAGGAAACAGGGATAATAATAGGAGTGTAGTGACAGAATCCTTAATGGTGGATTAAGGCTATAAGCACAAATTAGATGTTTAGGAAGCAGATGTGGATTTTAATGTATCAACATACAAACTGGGAATGGAAAAAGACACAAATGAGAATTAAAGTGAGAGAGATACAATTGTGAATCAGCAAGCAGGGATAGAAGTGAGGGTTAGGGGGTAAGAACACAATATGGGATTAGGGAGCAAAAAGAAGAAGCAAGTGGGCCACAACTACAAAAATGCATTCAGAATCACACACATTGGTAACAAAATAAATACATCTCTGCATTGGCACACAGTACACTTATAGTTCATACACAAGCTAATACTATATACAAATACACCTCTACAATACACATCTGTATTCACACACTGAAGTGGAAATCAATTCAATTAATTGATTATTCTTTGTGTATCTGCCCCTGGCCAAATTAAGAAACAATGCGTGCACGCTCCCTGAAGTAATTCACACCAGACACAGGTTTCAGGTTGATGAATAACTTGAGGAATGTTTATTCAGAGGGGGCGGCAGGTCCCTTTTAAAGCAAAATTACATCATAAGCATTGTCAGAGATGACATGGAATAATACTTTATTAATTGGATAGGTGTTAAGTGGTTTCCTTAATGCTCTGCCTACTAAGGGTGATGTCACTGAGACCATGAGGGTCTCCCCCAGATCCCAGCGCCAGCTTGTTGCACGAGGTAGTTAGTCTGGGTTATAAGGAGGGAGGGGTTAGAAGCTTCTAGTGGCCAATTTATCTAAACATGTGTTAATAGCTTATGCACTGATTTCAGTTAAATGAGTAAATAGACATTTTACTAACTAAAAAAATATGTCAATATCTAATTTCTACAACACACACTATATTCAGATTTTATTTAGACACTGATTATGTCATATAATATATATCTCACACAATCAAATATATACATAAAAAAGACTCACTTAATCTCTAGCAATCAGGAATTTCTGGGTAGCAATAGGACTTTCCAAATATTCCTTTTAGTATAGTTCTTTCCCCCTAACCGGTCATCAAAAATTGTTACATATTTTTATTGTTAATTCACTTCTTTGCACCACATTATGTACTAAATAAGGCACTACCAATGGTACAGTTATACTAATTATTGTACAATTTCTTTAAATTATTTATAATTTTTCATATTTAAATAGTATTGGATGATTAATAGTACTTGTGTATTTCCATCTTTTCCTTGTTTGTGTGGTATTATCATTATTATTATTGTTGTTTGGTTATATTATTATATTTAAAACTTTTGATAAAACATTTGAAATGTATATCATAGAAAAGAAGTTGTGAATTTAAGCTATGAAAGTTAGTTTAATTTATTTCTGAATTCAGTAACATTAAAAACTGCTGAACATATTTGGTGTCCCAGCACTATTTTCAATGCAAGCATGTAAAGCTTCAGTTTGTCCATATACAAAATACAATATTGAAAATATACAGGTTATTTACGAAAGTGAGAATTGTCTAGAATTTAAATAGAATTTCAAATTTAAGGCCCAAAAAGTCTAATTAGAAAAATTCTCCAATTCAACTCTTTGTCCAGTTCAAATTCCAATTGAATTCCCAAGAATTTTCACATTAGTAAATATGTAGATAGACTTGGACAATGTTTCTGTTTGTGCTATTTTGAACTATATATCCCTGGTAACTAACAATTTATGGTTTCGCGAGTAACCCTTCAAGTGATGAGCCATGAATTGAACACTGAAAAATGTTCTACATTATTAGTTGGTTAGTTGTTAGCACCAGATCCAAAAAACCATCTGTTCTTGTAACACTTAATGAAAAATAAAAATGTAATTTAGCACATTCTAAAATGTATCTCCCTTAGCTGAACTCCTTGAATCAATACAAAAGTCAATGTCAGGTTAATTCAGGTTTCCAAGATTGAAATTGCAGTTTCATTCTTGTTTGTTTTAGGTTACAAACTGAGCACCTTATCAGTATTAAAGTGTCTGCAGTATGTAGAATATACCTGCAATTAATGTAGTAACCATGGTATCCCAGTGCAGAATTTTACCCATAATATGCTTACATTATCACTAATGTGGTTATAGATCAACTTCTAAAATTCAGATGTAACTCTTTCTCTCGAAACAATGTATAAATGTGACCATAAAATAAAATTGTCTCTAAAGCTCAAGTTACCTTTTACTTTGCTCTAGCACTGGTCTTCTCCCTGCAGAGAAATGCATTTGTCTAGCAGGGCTTTATTTTTATATTCTGGTAATAATTTATGGCACTACCGTCCTATAAATGCCAGCCACTTCATTACAAATACCCTTAAATACGGTATTTGACCATTTATACTTATCTATTTTTGGCACATATTTGACACCCTGTCTGAAAGTTTGCAACATAAGAGAAGCCATATAATCTTTAAAACTTGTCATTCTCCACAACATTTCTTTGAAAGAGTAACAAATAAATGTAAATTTTAACTTGTGTAAAATAGATATCTACGAACAGCAATCTATAAACATAAACTCTGTTTTACTCTATATGTATGTAAAACGCAAACCATGTTTCAACCTGAATTTGTGGAGGATGGATGTAAATGACTTGAACCTTGGAACTGGGGGGATTTGCAGAGTGTGTGTGTAGGTGACTGCAGTGATAACCGCCGTGGTCCTTAAAGCACCACAATGTTTACTAGTCCAGTTGGCGGTAGGAGTAGATAGGTGGCTGTCTGGCAACCAAAGGTGCTGGATGTGTTGCCCCCACTGGAACCTGCTTAGCTCTCCTCTGTACTGTTCATTAATTTCTAGTAGCTAAAGCTCACCTAATGTTATAATAGGACCTTTTACATTTATAAGCAGACATTTAAGATTATCATGAATCTCTGGAATATCATTCATGTTTCACCAAATTATCAATGCACGCTCACAACAGGCGTTAACAACTTCCTCTTGCCGGCAGAGCACCTGCAAAGGGAAACTAGCTCTCCCCTGCCACCCTCCCTCTTGCTCTGCATTCCCTCCTGCCTCCCTCGATGCACATTGTGTTTTGTTTTTTTAAATCCCTTCTATGACGAAGTGCCCTTCGCCACTTGGTCCTGGAGAGGCCTACTTGCCAGCCTCCTCCCCTGTGACTATGACTCTTTCATGTATTTGGCTTTAAAGCCCCTAGTCTACCTTCAGACAGACTATTTATGTAGGCTGCTTTATTTATATTATGTTTTAGTCACCCTGTATCCATTATAGGTGCAGGGTGTGTGTAATGTAATTGTTTATTGTGTGTGTGTGTGTGTGTACTGTGTAATGTATTGCCTGCTCTCTTGTACTGCTGAGGTTTGCTACCAACTAGGTGGGTTTGGCTATGGAGCTTGTCTAGTGCCCTCTGTTGGTAGCAACAGCAATATGCACTACCTGAATAGCAAGACTGGTTCATTTGCATATTCGGGTAGATTTGCATATTGCTAATTCTGCAGACACGTGAGATATTTTCTGTTAAATATTGTCTCCCCCACCCCTTTAAAAATGTGCCATTGTGTTGTGATAAGTCACTGTGTGTTGCCTGCTATGGTTTGACTGTTTGTGATTTTATTGAGTTTTCACAGCAATGTTAATGTTATGACCCTATGGGCTGGTCCCAAGGGAAATAAAGGTTTAGACAGTTCTTCTTGATCCCTCTGAACGTAGCCTTGTCTCGTTATTGGAGGGAGCTGTTATAATCACACTGGGGATTGCTATGCTCTGCATGCTCCCCTGAGCTTGAATCACTTAGCTCCTTTAAGAGCTTGTTCCTGACATGCTCTCCTTGGAGGAGGGGTCTTCACCACACAGTCCTAGATGCTGGAGGTTCATACAGGGTGGAAGGAAGAGTTCTTTCCCACACAGTCCTGGAGGACAGAAGCTGATCCAGGGTGGAAGGAAGATGGCGAGACTTCAGTCAAGATACAGCGGTTGCGGAGTCTGCGGTGGTTGTGGTGTCTGCTGCACTACTTGGAGTCCTCAGGAAGCGCTAGGCGCATCTGTCAACAGAGGGTACTCAGTCGGAGTACAAGGAGCTCCGTTACACCTTCCATTGCTGGCCCGGAACATGCACTTGGTGCAGGAGAATCCTGGGTTTGGACCAAGGTCAGCCCCAGTGATGTCAGGAAGGGGAACAGAAGATCCCTTGCCGCTGGGTAAATAAAATCTTTTTATTCAGATTTTACTATAGAGTTATGGGGTAGCTTCCCCATAGTAGGGCATATTATGTCAAAAAGCCCCCCCCGCCCCCTCTCATAGCAACTCTTTAATTCTATCACTGTATGTCTGTCTGTCTAGCTAGCTATTTATCGATCATATTAGTAATATGTTAATTTTACTAAAACTACCTTAGCTGCAACTTGTAACAAGTAAAATATATATATATATATCTATATATATATATATATATATATATATATATATATATATATATAGATATATATATATATAGATATATATACTTTTATACTAGTAGATTTACCTGATGTGAACAATATTCTGCATTTCCAGCTTCTTGGACACCAAGCAAGTTCAATTTCCGCTCTATGCTTTTTACTCCATTCAACACTTTTTCACCTCTTACCCACTTTTCCATGCAACATACAATATTCACTGCACTCAGAGGCAGAACTAGCACTGGCCACACCTGGCCCCCAGCAGGTCAGAGAGCCTGCCGACAACAGGATGAGTTGCAGGTACCATTGGACCCTTCCTACATGCGCTATCACCGCTAGTAGTTCCCATTGCAAAATAGTGGGATTTAATATTAAGCCTTCAGGAAGGCTCGTTATCAGGGACCAGTTGAGACAAATGTGCACCGAAGAGAGGTTAAGTATATGTGTCAGTATGTTTATTGTGTATGGGTGCCAATCTGTGTGTCAGTGTGTGTTTCTGTGCATGTCTGAATATGTGTGAGGATCTGTGTGTGTATGGGTGTATTTTTTGCATGCGTGTCAGTTTGTAGATATGTGCTGGTGTGTAGATCTTAACATTTGTGCCAATTTGTGTGTGCATGTGGGTAAGTGTGTGGATCTGTGTATCTGTGCCAATCTGTGTGTGTGTGTCATTGTGTGTGTATCTGTGCATTATTTGTGTGAGGATCTGTTTGTGTGTGGGTCTATTTTTGCATGTGTGTCAGTTTGTTGATCTGTGAATGTGTATAGATCTAAACTTGTGTGTCAATTTGTGTTTATTTTGTGTGTGTGTGTGGATCTGTGCATGTCTGTGCGTGTGTGAGCCTGTGAGGATCTGTGTGTATCTGTGCATTTTTTGTGTGAGGATCTGTTTGTGTGTTGGTGTATTTTTGCATGTGTGTCAATCTGAGGATCTGTGCACATGTGTCAGTAAGTAGGTTTGTGCATGTTCGCCAATCTTTGTGTGTCATTGTGTGTATCTGTGCACATCTCTGTGTGTGAGGATCTCTCTGTGTGTGGGGGTGTATTTTACATGTGTGTCAGTGTGTGGATCTGACTATGTGTGTCAATTTGTGTGTGTGAATCTATCCATATGTATTAGTGTGTGGTCCTGTGCATGTATGCCAATCTGTGTGTGTCAGTGTGTGTGCATCTGTGCATGTGTGAGCCTGTGAGGATCTGTGTGTTTTTGCATGTGTGTCAGTTTGTGGATCTGCTCACATGTATTTTTCCATGTGTGTCAGTTTGTGCATCTGTTCATTTTTGTCTATCTCTTGGAGTGGGTCTGTGTGTATGAGTCTTTGTGCATCTCTCTGTGGCATATGTCCTCCCGCTTTCTTAAACTCAATCTCTCTAAAACTGAGCTCATTGTCTTTCCTCCTCTTTATACTGACCCTCCCTTCAAGTTATTCATCCTGTCTCTGTTGGAGTCCCTCAAGGCTCTGTCCTTGGTCCCCTCTATTTTCTCTTTATACTGCCTCTCTTGGCAAACTTATTGCCTCATTTGGATTCCACTACCACCTGTACACTGATGATACCTAGCTATATCTCTCCTCGCCAGACCTCTCCCCTGCCGCTCTGCAACATGTCACTGCAAGCCTTTCCTCCATTTCTGACTGGATGTCCTCCCGTTTTCTAAAACTAAATCTCTATAAAACTGAACTCGTTGTCTTTCCTCCTCCGAATACTAATTCTTTCGCTCTCCCTTCAAGTCAGTGGTATCCACATCAGTTCATTCTTGCAAGCACGTTGTCTTGGTGTCATATTTGATTCTGGCCTCACCTTTGAGCCTCACATACAGTATGTTGACAAATCCTGTAGATTCCATCTTAAAAACATAGCCCGCATCCACCCCATTCTTACACAAAATGCTACCAAGGAGCTTGTCCATGCTCTAGTAATTTCCCGCATGGATTATTGTAACCGTTTCCTAATTGGTCTTCCCAAAAGCCGTATTGCCCCGTTACAGACTTATTTTCCTCTCTAGTCGGTCCTCTCACACCTCACCCCTTTTTCAGTCCTTACATTGGCTTCCTGTATCCTATAAGAGTCAATTCGAAGTTCTAACCCATACCTATAAAGCGCTGAACAATTCTAGACCCTCTTATATCTCTTCACAGATCTATAGGTATGCCCCTTCTCGGTCTCTACGCTCTGCCTGTGACCTTCTGTCCGCTGTTCGCACTTGTACGGCCAACTCACGCTTGCAGGAGTTCTCACGGGTGGCTCCCTTCTTATAGAATAACCTGCCTACCGCCATCAGACTCTCCCCTAGTCTTCAATCATTTAAGAAGTGCCTTAAAACCCATCTCTTTAGGAAAGCTTATGGCCTCCCATAGTAACCTCTACCTCACATACCTGGCTCTTGCTCTCTCCTAAAGGGCAGCACTCTACTCTCTCCTCCAGCTCTGCTTCACTCCCACCTTATTTTATTGCTAATTCCTGTCCTAATGTGTTTTATAACTAACCTCCTATAGACTGTAAGCTCGTTTGAGCAGGGTCCTCTTCAGCCTATCGTTTCTGTAAAAACAAAGAGAACGTTACCTGCGCTCTGGCCTAAATCCCCGTGTACATTTAAACAAAATGGAGGCTCTTTAGTTTTATTCCAATGGCCATTTGAATATATAAGCTCACCTGTCACGTCAAGGCAAGCCTCAATAGGTGAGTTCCTACACTAGCCATTAGATATGCTGATATCAGCTAAGAATCTCCAGTAAGACAGGAAGGGGTATTTTATAAACCCTTTCACATTTAACCCTTTATAAGGCTTCTACACATTCAATAAACTTTGCTGGTATCGGACAAAGTGTAAACATCTCTAATGAGACATGAAGGGGTGTTTTATAAACCCCTACATACTTAAGTATGGGTTACGGTAAAGTAAAGTGCTACAGAATCTGTATATATCATATAAATGCAATAATAATAATAATAATATGCTACTGCAGGCATACTCCAACATTACACACAAACACATCACTGCATTTAAATGCCAACAATACACACAAACACATCACTGCATTCACACACTACAACCACCTCTCTACATTTAAACATAAACTTTACATCAACACTGTACACAAACACACCTGTGCATGCAAACACTAACACTGAAAACACACTACTGCATACAAACAATTCCCACAAATGTACCCTGGATTCAAACACAGCAGTAAACACAAACACACAAATGCATGAAAACATCAGCATTATGCACAAACTTTCACACATACATACTGTATATGAAACACCCATAAATTAGCTCACAAATAGGAGGATGGGCAAATGGTAGAGTCAAAGCTGGCAAAGAATAGTGGGAGTTATGCCGCAGTTCCTTTTGGCCACCTTTGCTCTACAGGGGGGCCCAAATATTTTTCTACACAAAGGGGCCCTCTCTTCATTAGTTCTTTCAAAGTCTGCACTCACTCACTAAACACCAGCTTCAAAGATCTTAAATTTGAACAGGGTTCTTGTACCTTTGCTTCCTTATTCTTTGAACTCACATTTAGGACTCTGCCCAAAGCACTACGGAATCTGTTGGTGCTATATAAACGGCGATGAGAATAATGATCTGTCCACTTTCAATATATGAAAACTGAGCACCTGACTCCTGTTTAGCGATATTATTATTGCCATTTATATAGCGCCAACAGATTCCATAGCGCTTTACAATATTATTGTCACTGTCCTCATGATAATAGAATATCTAATCACTACAATATGTGGATACCTGGATTCAATTTAACCTAGAAACATATATTTAGAGACTTTCAATATATGAATGAAGCAAAGACAAACAGAAGTGTCTTATTCATTTGTTTAATGAAAGGCTAAATTCCTTGTTTGTTTACGGGATAACTGAATTGGTTTGAGTTTATATTTATCAAACTCTACCTCTAGAAGGAATTTGAAATCTTTTTTAATCCTATTACTTAATATTGTAACATATGTTTATTTCAAACAAAAATTTCATTTTAGAGGGTACGATCCTGTATGAGTTGCAAAGTTGTTTTTTAGAGTACCAAGTATCTCATATTTTCAGTTGACAAGGATATTTAAGGATATTTAAACTTAGTCACATTTTCCTTTGAAACAATTATTTCCAAATGTGTTTTTTTTACCAAAATGTTAATTCTCGTTTTTCTACATAATTATCCATACAAACTATTGTTTCACATATAATCTCATTCTATTCTGAGCTTGCAACAGCCTCTGGAGAGCAAAGATTTCACACTTCCCAAGCTCTTGCCATCTGTCATACATTTCTCTATACACTGTTATGTTTGAAAGGAGTAGATTTAATGCTTGAAAACTACATTTTCAATAGTTATTAAGGACACAAAGTGAAATGCAGTGTATTATACATACATTGTATCAGAGACATGAATTTTAACAATTAGACATTTATATAACGTCAGTATATCAGAATAAGTGAAACATTTCAAAACAAGTATATAAAGAAATCAGGAAATAATTATTTGGTATACGGTAACAAGTGTTCTTTATAAAAAAAAGTATTTTTTTGGGAGTTGTTCAACAATTTTGCATTGGCTGTTCACAACAGTATTGAGGATTGCTTAGTTATAAATAAAAATATATGAAGATGAAATAGTCAATATTTCTAGATAGGGATACCAGGAAATGCGGTTCTGCCTTTTTGTCTTGCTACCCCGCACTGGCTGACAGAAAATCAAAAAAGCACTTAAAATGTTTAATTGCTTAGTCTAGATCTTTGTCAATATGGTGTTTATCTCTCGTGTTTATTTAAAACCCAGTACCAGTTCACAGCTTGCACAGTGATTTAGCTGCAGAACTAACATTAACATACTAAACGTGCCAAGAATCTTGTTAGTAAAGCTTATTTCAATTCAGGTTTGGTTTTAGTAAAGTAAAAGTAATGTCCTTAAGGATATAATGTAATATTAAAACTGTTTGTAAATGAAGAGTTACTACAATGTTGCTATCATTTTAGTGACTTTGATATGTGAATATTCTTTAAAAAATTCTAACTTCATTACAATATACGTATAATAAAATGCACATTTTTCAAGAATGCCGCAGCAGACCATGGGTAACCCGACCAGTTACCTCGGCTAATTCCCTTCCTTCCATTTGAAGTACAAAGAGACCCATTCCTCCAACCCCCACCCCAACTGGACGTCACACAGTCCAAGAGGTACAACGACACTTTATTGGCCACACACGGCTTTATATGCATAACCCCGTGCAAGGGGTTTCCCACATAAAAATACAAGGTCACATCCCCAGATCCTCCCTCTCCCTGAGACCCTGAGGAAGGGGCTTGGGTCCCTTTGTCTCCAAAGCCTGCCACTGAAAATACAGGGTTTCCCCCACTAGCCGCCAGGGGATCTTCTTCCCAGGCACTTCTTTGCCTTGTCTTTAGAGTCCAGGCGTGGGAAAAAGGGACCGTCTCTTTGTCTCCCAGGCACAGTAAAGCCCACCTACGGGAAAAGAGCTGGTCTCTTTGTCCCTGAAAGGCACCGACAAGCCCGCCAACCTAGGCAGTGCCCCAGAAGTGTCCACACCAACCCCAGGGACCCTCGCAGCAGTACCTTTCTTTGCCCAGTCTCCACTCGTGAGGTCCCTGGGTGAAACCCTGTAAGTGAAGAATTTCCTTTTGGAATACGAATGCCCCTGGGTGGCGTTCATCTATACAAAATCGTGGCCACCCAGGGGAGCACTCGTTCATTACTTCCCTTGCGGTTTTACACTTATGTTTCGAGTGTGAACATTCTGATTAATTGGTTTGAACATTCTAATGGGGCCCCAGGGAGGTCTTCGTTCAGGAGACGAACGAGTCGGGAAACAATCCACGAATGCTCTCCCGGCTGACGTTTGTTTGTACAAATTACGTCCACCCAGGGAAACACTCATTAATTGCTTCCCTTTGTGGTTTGTGATTTGCCACTTATGTTGCGACATTCCAAGGTTCTTACCTAACATTCTAAATGAGGTGTTGGGGTGGTCCCCATTCAGGATGTGAATGAATTCCCTTCGTGGAAGTCCTCTCGAATGGGGAGCGGGCCCAATAAACTAAAGGATGGGGAAACACACATAATATAAAGAAAGGAAATTCACAGACAGACAGTGGTTCCGCCACACAGCTCCACCTTAACCCTAAGCCGGCATACACAGTCTGATCCCCACGGATCGGCTTGGGAATGTCCGGGGAAGTGCTCATGGATAATTTCTCCAGGGCTGTCTGTCTTGACAGCCCATCGGCGTTTGCATTTTGTTTACAGGGTCTATAATGGATGGTGAAGTCATAGGGTTGCAGGGCCAGGCTCCACCATAACAGCTGGACATTGTCTCCACAGTAATTCTATATTTTGGTATATAAAAATTATTTGAAGCTTCATTAGCTTATCAGATTATATTGCATCAATACCAACTGTAATCTCTTTAAATACATATTGTACAGTACTGTACTGATAATGTACAGAGAGTAAACTTTTTGTAATTATGTTTAAAATTAGGATTAATGCTTTTACCACCATCGTTTTAGCTCACTTATATAAAAACATTATATTGTTCTTCAATGCAAATATTATGCACTTTCAATGTTCTGTATGCTCCCTTGTGCTTCTAATTCTAAATACAAATGCAATACCAGTTTTGAATACCAATGCTCTCAATTAAAAAAATAAAATTACAAGAAATAAATTGAAAATGTATATAATGCAATTTTTACCTCTCCAGATATTTAAAAACATACACATTTAGGAGGGCAGCAAAAGGCAAATCCTTAGCATGGGAATTTTAGACAAATATGAAAATATCAACTAATAGGTGGGGTATTGCACACTATATGGTTTTACATGAATTAGATTGTAGAAAACACAGACAAATGTTGGAAGAGATGACATGGCATAATGTCATCCCAAACATTTTTTTCAAGAAAAATAATATTATAAAAGCATATATTTAAACACCACAGAGCTACCCACATTACAAAAAAAATATATACTGTTATGCATCACCAGTGTATCTCAAGTTTGACTCTGAGAATTCCTTCTTGGGCATAGAAACTCAAGAAATCATGATTCTATAAATATCCAAGAGTTCCCAGCTTGAAATGCAAATAAGCACAGACAGGCATTGTATTTTGTACTTCATACTGCTTTTCTACAGATACCTTTGGAAATAGATATGGTTTTAAACAGTGTTTTGTTAAGAAAAGCATGGTCTATCATCCAAAAGGATCAATGACCACAAACCGGTCAGTTTTGACCTTGCGGGTCTCCTCAGCATGGCTTCGGTTCTGGTTTGGAAGTTGAAGTTTCTCTGAGAGCATATAGCTAAGTATCAAAGATTGTGATGAGAGCAAACACAATAAAACTCCCCACAATGTAAATATAAAAATACTGTTATGCATCTATGCAATATGCTTTTCTTAGAAACATAGAAACACAGAATGCGAAGGCAGGTAAGAACCATTCGGCTCATCTGGTCTGCCCAATTTTCTAAATACTTTCATTAGTCCATGGCCTTATCTTATAGTTAGGATAGCCTTATGCCTATCCCACGCATGCTTAAACTCCTTTACTGGCTTCAACACAGACTTGGCTTTATCAGCAATTGCTTCTTTCATCAAAACAAAATGAGAGAGCAAGACAATTTGTAAATGGAGAGCTTGCCTAGATACATGTTGTCAGCAAAGTTTTGCTACATTTTAAAAAATATCTGATGAATGGTCCTATGTGGAACAGTTTTCTGCCCAATACAATTTATCACTGACATTATAGCATTGTTGTTTATATCAAATAAACTTGGATAAGCAATAGAAACACAAAATATAAAGATCTCTATATCCCATTTTTCATAAATCTTACTTGTTCTTGATTGCTTTAATTTGATATGCTTCTGAATGTCTTTATGTTTAGATTAATATAAAAATATTTTTAGACTTGTCCTTTCAGTTTCAAACGAATTGTGATTAATTTGAATTTTGGGCATTCAGCATGTTTTCTGAATTCCGTAACTCCAAAATACTATATGGATGAATCTCTTCACCCCCACCCCCCCCCCATCCATCCATCCATCCATCCATCCATCCATATTATTAGTGTAAAATGTCTATATCTGTATATTTGTCTATCTAGCCATCTATGGAGGCCTCGCACTTTTGTTTATTTGAAAGTATAATTAATTAAACCTCTGAGTAACGCATTATGGTATTTATTATTTATTCATGACAGCACCACTATCTGAAACTTTTACATGAGTCTAATACATCAGGTACATTATCAAGGGGATCAATGTTTATAATAGGAATATGGATTATGTTTCAAATATCTTGATTTCAAAGGCTTCCGACAAAGATGTTAACTACAAACAGAAAGAGAAGAAATATAGCAATGACTATGCCTATGTGTGTGTGTATATATACATATATATATATATGTGTGTGTGTGTGTATATATATATGTATATATATATATATGTAATAAAAAAACTATAATTTTACTTACCGTAATTTCCTTTTTTCTTACTATAGTGGCAGTACTGTACAAGTGTGATGTAACTCCTGCTGTGGATAAGAAGCTCCCCCTCAAATGTGAATATTATAAGAGAGACCCCTGCCTGCTGCCCATATAAACCCTGTACCTTCAAGGAAACACCAGTTATAAAAAGAACAAAACAGAGACAACAGACTGCATAATTAATTTAATCCATACAAAAAGAGGAGGGAACGGCAGTACTGCCACTATACTAAGGAAAAAGGAATTTACGGTATGTAAAATTACTTTTTTTCCTCTCGTATAGTGGCAGTACTGTACAAGTGGGATATAGCAAGATCCCTGCAACAAAAAAAGGGTGGGGAATTAGAAGGCCACTGACTGGAGCACCTTCAGAGGATGAAAATATGTCCAGCCTATAATGCTTTATAAAGGTGTGGAATGAAGACCAAGTAGCTGTCTTACAGATGTTTTCTGGAGAAACTGAATATTACAAGAGCCTTGAAAAGTGACAAAGAGATGATCTGAGATCCTAAAGCCTTGCGATCTCTGAAGATAAATTTCCAATGCTCTTATAACAGCTAGGAGATGCCACTTTTTTAAGCTCCGAATATTGAGACTGGCAGAAAGAAGGCAGAATAATAGGCTGGCTAATAGATTTATTTGAAATAACCTTAAGTAAAAAGGAAGGTCTGGGATGCAAGACCACTTTGTCTTGGTGGAAGATGGTAAACTCTGAAGAAGCTGAAGAAAGAGCCTGTAGTTCTCCTATCCTCCTTGCGGAGGTGATGGCCACCAAGAAGATAGTCTTGATTGTAAGTAGCTTTAGGGAAACATCCTTCAAAGGTTCAAATGGAGGTTCACAAAGAGCCTGAAGGACAAAAGACAAGTCCCAGGTAGGAAATGATGAAAGCTTAGGAGGTTGTTTCAGTAAGATTGACTTGAAATATCTGCGGATAAGAATGCTAGAAGCTATATCACACACAAGGAAGTGACTCAATGCTGAAATTGGGATCTTAAGTGTTGAAACACCTAGATCAACTAGAAACCCATCCTGCAAAAAAGACAAAATATCAGGGATAGATGGATTATCTGGATTACAGCCTTTCCAAGCACACCAGTTCTGGAACTTTATCCAAATCCTGAGATATATAAGTAGATGAACAGAATAACATCACTCAACCTGTCTGAAAGCCCTTGCTCACAGAGGATCATCCTTGCAGCAGCCATGCCATCATGAGGAACATTTTCAGGGTCTCTGCTGGAAGATTGACATGCTCTAGGAAGTTGTCTGAAATTGGGAGAACCCAGCGTGAAATTGTTATACGTTCTATTACGGAAAACCAGCTTCTGTTTGGCCAGAAGGGCACAATGGCTAGAACCCTTGCTTTGTCCCATCTGATTTTTTGAATAATCCTTGGTATCAAGGCTATTGGAGGGAAAACGTATCCCATGTTGAAGTTCCAGGTGAGGGACAGGCTGTCTACTAAGTCTGGAAAATCCTGTGCCTTACTTTTGTGCCTCCTTGACGGTTTAAGTAAGCCACTGTGGTGGCATTGTCGGACTGAATTTCCAGAGATAACAGGACTGAAAGCTTTCAGAGCATTCATTACTGCCTTCATCCCTCTAAAGTTGGAGGATTGTTTTGCTTTTTTCAAAGTCCATTTCCCTGAATGAACAGTGAACCTAGATGGGCACCCCAACCAGCTTGGGAGGCATCTGTTGTAATGGTAATCCATCTTTACTGTTCAAATGAAAGGCCTCTGGAAAGGGTGTTTTTTGTTTTTCAACCAATTTAGTTGTTTTATTACTTGTTTTGATAAGTAAAATACAGAATCAAAATCTTCCTTTTTTCTTGACCATTGCACAAGAATGTTCCATTGTAAAGGTTTTATTTCTGCTTTTGCCCAACCAACTGTTGGGATTGCAGAGGTAAGAAGCACTCATGGCCTGTCTGATGGAGCAAACATTCTTTTGTAATTTTGAAATGGCCCTGCAAATTCTTATTTGTTTTGACATAGGAATAAAAAGGAAGAGAGACCTTAAATCCACCAGAAGACACAGGAATTCCATCCTTGTTGAAGTTATAATCTGAGATCTTTGTATGTTTAAAAGCCAACCGTGATCTTCTAAAACCCTTCTGGTGATCTTGAGGTTTAACCTTAGAAGATGTTCTGATTCTGTTTTTAAGAACCAATTGTCCAGGTAAGGAACTATTGTTACACCTCTTAATCGTAAGGTTGCTGCTATAGGAGCCAGGATCTTTGTAAAGATATGAGGGGCTGATGAAAGGCCGAACGGAAGGGCTATGAACTGAAAATGAAGAATCTTTCTTTTCCCTGCAAGTATTGCAAACCTTAGAAACCTCTGAGAAAATACAGACATTGGAACATGGAGGTAGGCATCCTTCAAATCTAACTTTGCTATGAATTCTCCCTTCTGCAGGATGTGCATTACTGACAATATACTTTCCATACGGAACCTCTGATAAGGGATACATGCGTTGACATCCTTGAGGTCTAGGATAGGACGGAAAGATTTGTCTGGTTTCTGAACTAAAAACAGGCGAGAGTAAACCCCCTGAAACTCCTGGTATCTGGGTTCTTTCTCTATAATGCCCTTGCGTAAAAGGAGTAGGGTTTCTGTTAGGACGGCCTCTGATTTCTTTCATGATGGGTACTTTGAAAGAAGAAAAGACGGCTTTGGCACCATAGAAAAGTAGATTCTGTCCCTCTGAAATAGTCTTTAGAATCCAATAGTTTGATGTCGTCTCTTTTCATATTTGAGAAAAGAACCGAAGACGACCTCACACTCCTTTGGCATCAATACCTTTTCTTTTTGTCCTGTTTATTGAGATCTCTGAATCTGGTGTCTCTGTTCTGTTTGCGAAATCTCAGAAATCTCTCCTGGTAGCGAAAGGAACGTTGTCCGATGAACTGAAATCTTTTATAGTTCTGAGGTCGTGAATATCTGAAATCCTGAGGCAATGCTTTTTTGGTTTCAGACATCTGTCTTATTATATCTTCCAGAGGGGTCCAAATAACTTGTTCCTCTCGAAAGGTAGCTCACATAAAGCAGACTTAGAAGCTGAATCTGTGGTCCAAGTTCTGAGCCATAAGGCTCTTCTGGCCTCCGAGGACAAACCCATTATCTGGGCAGATAATCGAAGCATCTTATCAGAGGCATCTGATAGAAACTGATTAGAAAGTTTCAGAAGAAACAGCTGAGCCGGGTCTTTTTCTAATTTTCCCACAAGGGATTCTTCTAGGGCTTGAAGCAACATACTCTGGGCTTTGCATTGGTAACCTGCAGCCTGAAATATTCTTCTGCAAGAAGTTTCGGCAAGCTTGTCCATGGGATCTTTTAAACCAGAAACCTCACAAATAGGGATCGTGGTTTTCTTTTATAATTGCGCCACATGGATATTAACTTTTGGAAGGTTTCCCATTTTTCCTCAGTCTGTAGCTTAAAAAGTAGTTTGAAGTGCTTAGAAATAAAAGTACATCTTTCTGGGTTCCTCCACTCTCTCTGTAGGAGTTCCATAACCCTTAGGTGCATAGGAAAACCTTTTACCCTACCCCTGGTAGGTTCAGTTTCCTGAAGAACTGTCGATACTTCCCTGATAAAGTTTTTTATTTTTTCTTGTGGAAATCCTTCATCCACACTTGAAGCCAGACTGTAAACCTTGAAGATGAACATTCACCTGATGAGAGCTCAGACAAGGAAGGGGATCTTTATCTCCTTTGTTTTTTTGTCTGTTTGTCCTGAATAGTAACAGACCCTCTGTCTTTTTTAATGGTATCTTTAAATGACTTGAAGGTCTGTGATAAATTATCCTGACACCAGCTCAGGAATGAGGACATTTCTTTTTGCTTGGCTCTTTCCAGCAATTCTGTTGAGCATTGATTACAGGTTTTCTTACAACATCCGTCAGGCAGTGGCCTTTTCAGAGATAGGAGCTGACATCTTATTTTTTTCAGCTTTATCCGATGAATTAGAACTGGACATATTCTGTAGATGCAAAAGAGAAGAATACTGGAATTAGAAGGCATGCAAACAAGTGTAAGTGTTCAAGGGAGATTTAAATTAAATTAAATTCTCACCTCAAAAACCTCACCAACATGTAGGAGGGCTGGTGACACAGAGAACCTGTTCTGGCACCTACCCTTGGGGTCAGACAAGTCCTGCACAGCATTTGTAGCTAAAAACATTTTGAATTTAGTGGCAAATTAAGAAACTTCAGTTTTGCACATGCGCAGTAGCAGAAGTTCAGTGGAACGCAGCGCCTCCTGGGCGTGCATTCCACAGCTGTGTGCATGCGTAAGTGCTGTAAGGTAGGAGGTCCGCCTGGAACCTCTCAGGATGTGGCCACATAAGCTGGCTTCCAGTCGCGTTCCAAAACGCAACGGAATGGAAGCCTCTGCCGCTCAGCTCCCACCTGGGGAGCTATCGGGCACTCACCTCCCCGGTCAACAGCCTGTGCTGACCGCACCGATCTCTGCCTGATCTTGTAGAGCTTGGAGGAGCCTTGTCTGTCCTGTTGCTGGGACAAGAAAAACTGGTGTTTCCTTGGAGGTGCAGGGTTCATATGGGCAGCAGGCAGTGTCTCTCTTAAAATATTCAAATTTGAGGAGGAACTACTTGTCCACAGCAGGAGTTACATCCCACAGTACTGCCACTAACATTTTTATATACATACAAGATTTAGCACTCACTAAAAAGCAATTTGAAGACTCACAGAATGCAATAGTTTTATATAAAAAAACACCTAACCTGGTTAAAAAATAATGTTGGTTTAGCTACACTATACGATCATACATTGTATAAGCCTGCCAGAACGTCATTGCATTTTGCAAGAATGGTGCTGTAGTGGGCAAAATTCATACATAATACAGATTAAAGAACAGCGTACACATGAAAATACATTTTTACATTTTATAAGGCTACTTAAAATCCCTTATCTCAGCAAACAAATATTGGGATTCAGTTCCACCTTGTGGCCACTACTTCACGGTACACCAAAGTTGGCGGATCCTACAATAATTCCAAGGGGGGAGACAATTTAAATAGTGCTAATGCAAAATACACTAAAGTGTATTTAAAAAATCTGTTGTAAGAGCACTGTGAATATATATAATGCAAAATTAATGTGATAAACGCAATTCCAAAAATTAGTGTCAAAACTAAACAATAAAAGTGATAGTGCGTTGATGTATACACTCACAATGCATATATCTTCTCTATGAAAATTATAATTAGTGATATTACTATCCAAAACCTTCTCAAATATATACCTGTGGTGACCTCCAAAGAGACCTCTGAAGCTTGAACACCCCACCCAGCAGGATGCAGGATGCACGCTATGTTTTTAAAATGGATATGGCAGGATTTGGTGATCAACTGGACATGAAGTGTGAAGGAGAGGTTTAAGTCAAAGAGAATACTTAATCCGTTCCCGAAGGCTGTTCCGATTCAACATTTCCCATAAGAATTAATGTAAAATTTATTAATCCGTTCCAGACCCCCAAAATTACAGCATTTTACATACTTTTTCCACCCAAAAGCAGGCAGGTGTTTATTAGAATCTAAATGTAAGTCCATAAACATTGCCTTAAAAATTTCAAAGCTGCAACATGTTTTTAACTCTCTACAGTACTCCAGACCTGTGAGACTAGAGATGGGTCTTGCAAATGCACCCTTTTCTGACTTGAAAATGAGACATGGCTCTTGAAGATCGTTCACATACCGAGACATCTTTTACTCAAAAAAAATTTCGACATCCATATTGCTCGAGAACAGGACCATTCGAGTTCTGAGGTTCCACTGTGTGTATATATATATATATGTATATATATATATATATATATATATTATATGCACTTGAATTTTCAAAGTGTTTTTATTTGTAATGATTTGCATATATAATGGATATGTTTAAATAGTTATTTATCAAAGCAGCACCACAATACTAAAGTAGCACCACTATACTTAGTTAATGTAAACATATTTTACTGGTCCAACCAAAAACTGTTTATTGTGATAATAATTTAAAATAATGAAAATCATGCAGCCAAATATATAGGGCTCATTGTTAAAAGGTAGCACAGTTCAATTATAAATATTATGTATTTTGTATTACATATAGGTTTATGGAGATTAGCTATTGATATATTAATGAAACATTCAAATTAGAAAATAGTTCAGCTAGATTTGTTCTATTTGATTAGATTATTGGTTCTCTCTTAAAAGAGAAACAAAAATGTTAAAATCACCATGAAACTTATCTGTAAACCAGTATCGGGACACATTCATCTTTGCAGCCTGTTCTTCCACCAGTATCCAATCAATCACTACTTATAGAGAAGCACTGAGGACACAGGTTTCATAATGCAACAAGCACCATGATCTGTCAATTCATGAGAAGCATTAACTACTTTATGTGCGGATGCTGGTTTAAATCCACATTAGTCCAGAGCCCCTTTTCTGCCTGACAGCTAATAGTAGGCGTGGAAACTGTGCAGTGGCAGCATATGTAATTATCAAATTGTACTTGGACTCAGGCTCCAGGTGTTTCTGAAGCTAACAACTCACCCTGACTGTGATAATTGCCATGCTACAATTGCAAGAAAAAGTATGTGAACCCTTTGGAAAAGAAAAATACTAGTTACATAGTTACATAGCTGAATACTTGCGTCCATCAAGTTCAGCCTTCCTCACATTTGTTTTTTTTTTTTTTGCTGTTGATCCAAAAGAAGGCAAAAAAACCCAGTTTGAAGCACAATTTTGCAACAAGCTAGGAAAAAAAATCTGTCTTGACCCCAGAATGGCAGTCAAATTTAGCCTTGGATCAAGCAGTTATTACCCTACATTGAAAGATTATATCCCTGAATATTCTGTTTTTGCAAGTATGCATCTAATAGTTGTTTGAACATCTGTATGGACTCTGATAAAAACACATCTTTATTGTTCTTACAGTAAAAAAAACTTTTCTTTGCCTTAGACGAAATCTTCTTTCTTCCAGTCTAAACGCATGATCTTGTGTCCTATGTAAAGTCTGGTTTGTGAATAGATTTCCACACAATGGTTTGTATTGGTCCCGAATATATTTGTATAATGTTATCATATCCCCTCTCAGGCGACGTTTTTCTAAACTAAATAGGTTTAAATTTGTTAACCTTTCTTCATAGCTGATATGTTCCATTCCTTTTATCAATTTTGTAGCCCACCTCTACACTTTTTCTAGTGTCATAATATCCTTCTTTAGAACAGGTGCCCAAAATTGCACAGCATATTTAATATGTGGTCTTACCAGTAATTTATAAAGAGGCAAAATGATATTCTCATCCCGAGAATAAATGCCCTTTTTCATGCATGACAATACCTTACTGGCCTTAGCCACTGCTGATTCACATTGCACATTGTTGCATAGTTTGTTGTCTATAACAATTCCCAAGTCCTTTTCGTGTGTTGTTATCCCTAATTCGCTTCCATAAAGGGTATACATTGCTTGTGTATTCTTTACGCCAAAGTGCATAACTTTGCATTTTTCAACATTAAATTTCATCTGCCATTTGAGTGCCCAGTTCCCAGTCTATATAAATCGCTCTGCAGCAAAGTAATATCTTGCTCACATTGTATTATTTTACAGAGTTTTGTGTCATCTGCAAACACTGAAACATGACTTTCAATGTTTTTTCAAGATCATTTATAAACATGTTAAATAGAAGGGGTCCCAGAGCAGAACCCTGAGGGACACCACTTGCCACCTCTGTCTAGCTTGAAAATTTACCATTAATGAAAACTCTTTGTACTCTATTTTTAAGCCAATGTTCTACCCAAGAACAAGCATTTTCATTTAGCCCGATTTCCTTGAGTTTGAACACTAATCTATTGTGTGGAACTGTATCAAATGCCTTGGCAAAATGAAAATAGATCACATCCACTGCAACACCCTGATCTATACTTCTACTTACTTCTTCGTAGAAGAAGTATACTCTTTTCTTTCTAGAAAAATACTATTAAAATAAATCTACAATACAACTGCCCATTACAGCAATTGTTAGCAAGCACATCTAGATAGACTGAGTGACACATGGAAAGAACAAGAACTAACATTGCCTGGCACAATATCTAGCAGTCAGAGAATATACTATCTGGCAGATTGCTCACTAGTTAACGGGGGGAAATTATGGATTATGAGAGGAATGTATTCAGCTCACTCCACCTGGGGCAGTGTCAAACCTTCTGCTGGTCTTGTAAGGACACCAGCTAGTCCTAATTTCTTTGAGGAAAAATATTCGAGAAGACGAATCAGACAAACCATAGTGAAGTAAAACTGGTCCAATCAGTCTACTGCTATATACATGATGCAAATATGATCCAAGTGAGAAAAACTCATCCATAGAAAGAAAAAGTATGTGAAGTAAAAATTCTAGATTTATAGTTTATATACCTGTTATGTATATAAAAATATAACACATATATATAAAGTTATTTTTACTGTTCCTACTTTTACTTCTCACTTAATCTGTGAATAAAATCAACTTTTAGTGGCTGTCCCTAGCCATCAATCATCTTCTTTTTTTTTTTTTCACCATCACCTCTTTTCTTTGTGCCTGTAGGTGGAATTCTGAATCACAAATCAAAACAAACATGCTCATCTATTGTTAGCGTCATTTGTTTAGAGCGTCATTTGTTTGTGATTTTGCAGTATCCGAAATCACCTGATCGGCCAAACTTCTGATGAATTGTAGTTCATAACAAAACAAATCTCTAAGTCTACTAAATTGACAAAAGGGGTGAGGTGAGAATTGATGTGAAACATTTAGATAACAATAGGTAAATCAGAAAATTAATTAGCGAGCCTGGAGAGTCTTAGCCTACATTTTGCAAGTCAGTTGTTGTATATACCAATCTCATTTTTTAGTGAATAGAGCTACTTGTTTCATATTTTTATCCTTTGTATACATTTAGCCAGAAGTATGCCCAAAGCGGCATTATGCAAAATACAATGACATCACAGAATGCTTACAGGGGCAGAAAACCTGCATCTCTCCAGATGTTATTGGATGGGTCTCATGGGAGATTCTGTAACAAAACCTATGAAACTACAATTTATATACACATAACTGACATATTTTTCTGAACATCTGTTTCTTTCAGAACATCTGTTTATTGAAGTTTTTTTCTATATATAGAATAAAATACACTTTCAAATAATATGTGAACGTGCTCTGTATTTTAGTTACTAAACTCTGAATTATACTAAAATCAAAATGTAATCGTGACGTTCAGGCTAAAATAACTATGCTATGTCTACAGCATTCCAAATCAGCCCTGTTGGCCTAAATGATAAAATCTACAATATTGGATATAGAAGAAAATAATAGAAAATAACTATAATAATATAGTATTTGAAGTGTTCCTTTAATCACGCTTACTATTGGCTGTGTTTATTGTGAACTTAATGCGATACAATTATGATGTATATTACTGACCATTAAAACACTGTTATTTACTAATTATGTTCTTTCTATTTTTCTGTGTTAATAAAATCTCAAACTTTGAATTTGTTCTGAAAGTAGTTGAAATGTCAGAATAACATTGTATTAACAAAATTCTCAATATAAATTGAACCAAAGGTTATAAAAATAGCATTAGTAACAGCAATTTGCTTAATTTAAAAAAAATTACCCATCTCAAATATGACAAACTGGCTGTAATTTATCAGCAAAGGTTAGTGCAACTTAGAAGCAAATTTCAAGCTCAGCCAAATGCTCTTGAACTCTTAACTCCATACACTGCTTTTACTTAACACTGAACTTGAAAGGTTAACACATGAAAGTTCACTTGTTAAAATCTCCTGCAGTTTCCGCTGAACGAAGACTAAAGTAATGTTTTTAAATTTCATTAAAAATAATTATCTTGCATGCACCACAGACTTCCGTCTGACACTACATTTCAACAAATTAAGAAACCATGATCTGTTCTTCAGTCCAGAACCATGGACATTCCACTGGTGATTTTTTTTTTTTTTTTTTAAATAGTGCACATGAACTATTCGTTGGATGTTGTAGTCACCAAAACAACTTTAGTTTAATGAAGCAGTTTGTATAGATCATCCCCCTCAAGTCTTATTGCTCAATTCTCTGCAATTTAGAAGTTAAACCACTTTGTTTATGCAGCCCTAGTCACATCTCCTTACATGTGACTTACACAGTCTTCCTAAACATTTCCCATAAAGATAGACCTAATGTTTAATCTTCATGTATTGCACAGTCTGTTTAATTTGGAATTTCTTATTTTCTGCACTAATAGCCTGCTAGATGCAACAGACATTTCATGTGTGTGAGTAAAATGAGATTTACAGAGCATATGATAAAAACTTCTAAAATAAGTTAAGATCTGATTGAAAAATAAAACCATTTTTATGTAAGTCACAGCCAGAGAAGGTGTGGCTAGGGCTAAATAAAAAAACAAAACAAAAAACAAAGGTGATTTAACTCCTAAATGGCAGACTATTGAACAGTGAAACTGCAGGGACATGCTCTATACACAAAAACTGCTTCATTAAGCTAAAGTTGTGCCTTTAGTATCCCTTTAAATCACACACAGTATAATAAATTATTCCCAAGATATAAGTATTTAATGCACTAACTTAATAGAACATGCACAGTACACGTTTATATTGTGGGAATGATTTAATGAAATGTGTGCAAAATTTGTTACAACAATATGTTTATAACACACTCCACCAAGATAAAGTTATTAACGGTAATAACCTAATTTTACATAGCAAATATTTTTGGTTGTAAGACTCTATTTACCTATAGAAACAGGGAACAGCTATGGGGACCAGGTTTGCTCCAAGCTATGCTAACCTATTTATGGCAGACTGGCAGTCTACTGTCATATGGGGTGAGCACACTTGGGGTCTGAACCTGGTCTCCTACTACCGATACATTGATGATCTGTTTTTTATTTGCGACTATAGAGAATCTTCATTTTTTTAGAACATCTTAACACCAACAACAAAGGTATTATTCTCACCTCAGAATATGATAAATGTAATATTAATTTTTTTTAGACTTACAAATTTTTATTAAGGATAACAAAATCAACACGCGCACCTTTAAAAAAAAAAAAAAAAAAAGTACACACTAATGCTGTTATAGACCATGGTAGCTGTCACTACAGTCCTTGGCTTAACAGTATTCCTAAAAGCCAACTTTTAGGGATTACAAGAAATTGTTCCCTGATAGAAGACTATAATGACCAATCACAAATTAAAAAAAACAGTTTTTAGATAAAAACTATTAAAAATAAAATGTTGATGACATTATAGAAAAGGTGAAGACAGTACTAATCTTTTAACATATAAAACTAAAGCAACCAATGATACACCAGTGGGAATTACATACGCCAAGGTTTGAATTTTTTTCGCACCTATGGCATATATATGTGTGGAGTGCTATAAGTAGTAAATGGAAAAAAAGTAGTATTCACTTATATGCAGGTGTCACATTTTATATTAGTTGAACATAAATAAGGGAGAAGAAAGGAAACACAACATAGCATAAATCTGTAAGGAATGTATGTAATATAACTAAGTCTGAATGATGTAATTCACATTGATGAGAGCCTCTAATAGAACGGCAGTTTCTGCGCCATCTGGTGGCACTTTACCTTTTGATGGCATTAACAGTTGTCCTCAGATAAATAAAGAAGTATAAACCTCTATGGTGAAGTACGTAATATCAACAAGGTGCTGGGTATGCTGGTGTATGTTGTAATTTTATAATAAATATATCTATTTAGTCCTATTTTGGCTACCTCCATTTCTGCTTGCTAAAGAAGGGTGGTGCTCTCTTCATTGGCACCTAAGCAATTATACCCAGAGCCAGGTTTCATCGGCTCTGGATAAGGTGAGCAAAAAATTGCACTTTATAATTCAAGCACCTTGTTGATATTACGTACTTCACCATTGAGGTTTTCACTTCTTTTTCTCTCTGAGGCAACTGTTAACGCCATCAAAGGGTAAAGTGCCACCAGACGGCACAGAAGCTGCTGTGATTTGAGCCCCTCCTAGTTCACTCTCAAATATGAGTGATATACCATATACATTATTGTTGTATGTCCTCCACCTAGTTCCATACACTCTGCACCATCACTCGTTATTTTCTGCTTTAATTTCATATACTCCCACCATTTGAAATCTGGACAGTTACCAGTTGAGAACAAACTCCAGCAATTGTGGACTCATTTGACTTTATATTGGTGCAATCTATATTTTGTATGTATTGTTTTCTCTATATCTTTCAGTAAGGGGTGGAGGGTGACCCTTACTATTAGTGTTTGCTGCCTGCTATCAGATCTTTACTCAGTTGACACTCTAGTGCTTATCCTATCTGTATATTTTTTGTTATATTGTGGGAATGACTTAATTAAATGCATTCACAATATACTTATGATGTACTCATGCATTTACTTGACTGGATAGCAAATCAGCTTGCATCATAAACATGTTACCTGGAACAAACTACAAAAGTCAGTCATCCCATTTCAATGTTCAGCCAATCGGATGTAGATGTGGGCTGATTGGTTGTTATACTTTGCTAATACAGAGCCCCAGATAGAACATTCATGCTGCAAGTCGATATGCTAATGCACATTCAGTATTTGTTCAGTTAAATTGTTTTCTCTAAGTAAATATGTCATGCACATGTTTAATAAGCAAATTAAACCTATATCGTGTGAATGGTTTAGCAAATCAAATGGAAGAAATGGAAGAAAATAAATATCCAGGCACACTGGAGGTTTCTTCAAAAAGGCAGTCTTTTTATTTGAAACAAGAAAGTGAAGACAACGTTTTGGCTCCTCTCTGAGATTTTTATTAAGTCTCTCGTGATTTAAAAAATCATGCACACAATTTAATAGATCACGCACACAATTAAAAACACCCGGGTTCTTTACTTCAGAATCTCTACTGAACTTTAATCTGAGTCACAACAAACATTTGTATAGCAAACTGCAGTAGTGATTGAATGTAAATACTCAGCTGAGAAAGTTGTCCATAGCTTTGCAGAAGAGATGCTTACATGTTACAATTTAACAATGTTACAATTGTTTTATCTAGCACATGTCATATTCTATATAATCTCTGTTTAACAGCCCTTCTTGACTACATATGGGAAACAAATGGAATACACGTAAAAATATTGTTTTATCTAGCACGTGTCAAATGGGAGCAGGTCTAGGGCAGCTACATGTTCTCCTGTTGGGTGAGGGAAACCACCATACATGTAGTGTTTCTGAACCCCTTGTCTGTTCTGTTCTCCTGAATCTACACATGCCGTCCTAAAACTGCAATTTGTTATTTATACTTCTTGACTTTCTCAGCCCAATGTTGTCTTTTAATTACACCCTATGTTTCATGTCTCTCAGACCCGTCAGTGTTTCTCTCACCTTCTCCCTAATTTTCTTTACAGTCTGCCAATAAGGACTCCTGTGTGTCTTGCAGACTCCTGATGTGACTCTTGTCTTTCAAAATTATCTCCTATGTTTTTTATAACTGTGTGTCTCTTAGCACCTAAATGTGTCTCTCATCTTCCAATATGTTTCATAAATTGCATGTTCCAAAAAAAAAGCTACCCCAAATGAAACACCATTCCCTCAGTATTTTATTCTTGTCTAATTACTTACTAATTGGTCTCTTAGATCCATAGCTAACACTTATCCCTATACCCCACTTAATTATGAGCATTTCTCTTGTCATTTGACTATTTTTCACTTCCCAATGTGAATTGATAATGCTACTGTAATACACTTGTGTCTTTGAGATCTTTCATGAGTTTTCCTCATGCATTTCAGTACCACGGCATGCCTCTCAGCTTCCTAATGGAGTCTTTTTATACTCACGTTGTCTAAAGCTTCCAAAAATGATAGTAACTTTTTGATCTCACCACAACTTAAATAAAAAAATAGTAAATATATGTATGCACAACCTTTGCCTAACTTTAGAAATGCAAGAACACTTTTACATTTATACTCTCATAACCACCTCTCACCTTCTTCTTTTTCCTAGCTGACATTTAACAGTCAAAAAAACAACTTAGATGGTATATCAGGACAACTCAGCAATTCCATCATTCAAAAAGATAAAATTATTCTTGTCAAACGATGTTCACAAATTCAACAATTATAAAGCTAAGAGGTTATTAAGTGTGCCAAATAGTTTGAGAGATACATTTTACAGAAGTTGTTAAAACAGTATTAGAAAAAGCAAAGCACTTTCATTAATTGAATCTTGCCTTTCTTGTTTTAGCAATATCAAAAATAGCATTTGCTATAGAAAAAAACACTGGGTAGGGTCACAAGAGCAATCCTCATCTCTTTATAATAGACACCATAAAGTTATAATTTAGCAAAGTAAAATTTATCTAACTTTATTACTGGGAAAAAACCACTTTAGGTTACCTAAGATATTTAACAGTGCACAATAAATTAAAGAAGCATGCATAAAAATATGTAAATACAAATTACATTTAAAATTTAGAAAAGTTTATATAAACATTTAAAGAAATCATAAAAATCCTAATATCTAACACATTTACATTTTTGCAGCTGCTGGAAATCTTTTTCATTGGATGTTTTGTCTTTTTTTTTGCATCATTATTAAACATTTATGTTGTATGAAATTCTGTACGTTATTCATGTAAATTGCTTAAAGTTATGTATTGATGGTTCAAATACAAATTATATACAAAAATAAATGAGAATAAATTCCATATAAAATTGAGCTGAAGTGGTCTGGCTGATAGTGGTCCTTTAATAACACTACAACCAATAAAAAATGCTGTTCGGCTTTTGGATAAGAAAAAGTGTTAAATGTTTAGTTGCCTTTCTGAACATTCCAAAACAAATTGAATACTGTTGCATTATCTATATTTAACGCCGAGTCAAACTTTACTATTGCCAGTTGGTTATATGAAAAATCAAATGTGAAGAATTTAAATCAGCAGTTAGATTAAATGTAAAGAATTTAAGGTATTTTACTATTTTTACTAAACGTAAAGACTAAAATAGTTTACTATTTTACTTTATTGGACCCATTAAGAAACTAATTACATATAACAATTTTCATATGGCTTACACAAACTTATAATTTCAAATTTTATGTCAAGACACGGAGGCTCATATTGCTTAACCCTTTCTGTACTGTCCACCAATAGCAGCAAAGAATACAAACAGTAAGAAAAAACAGTAACCATAGTGATAGGCCACTCCCATACCAAGTCCCAGTATAATAGTCAGCACCTCCCCACATATTTCCTCTTTCTTTGCTCCTACCAAACGAGATAAGTACATGACAAATTTTATCTTCCATATATATGTTTCTTAATTATCATTGATTTCTTATTATTAATGCTATTTATTATGTTATTGTTATTATTTGTTGTAGACTCATTATTGCTTTATTTTCTTCATATTATTACGAATTTGTACTTCTATTTATTCTTCTATGGTTATTCTGTATTATGCATTTGTTTGTTACCTTAGAGCCCAGGGTTCCAGACCTTCTTTAGGGTATTGCTATTTGTATCCCTCTCCCTTGAGCTTCCTTTTGTTGCTCTTATCTTTTCTCCGTTTTCCTCATCTCCTTCTTGCTGTCTGTGGCCCCATTGCTCCTTCTCCCTGTCTTTTTGGTGCCCTTTTGCGCCTGTTTTTCCTATCCGTTCGGCTGTTTTTCGTGAATGAATCAAGCCTGTTCGGCTAAATTCATCACAAAACCATGCTATTCGTTTGTTTTACTGGCATATAGCATCATTCTTCTGTTTGCTACGTTCGATTAATTTTATTTGAATGGTTTGCGCGTTCGTCTGTTTTTCCTATTCATTCTATTCATCTATTTGTTCACATGAATTTGTCTCTTTTGTGCAGAACGTTCGGCTCTTTAATTTGACGAATTCACATGATTTTTTGCCACAAATCTCACTAGATTGCTGGCAGACATTTTGTGACATCCTGTCCTTCTGACTCTTTGCTCTGCCTTATGTTTTTCTTCCTGTCTGCCGGTCTGGACCCTGGTGAGCTCCCTATCTATACCCTGTTAAAGGTATAGCTAGTTTGGGGTGATTAACTCCTGCTACTCTGTTTTGTCATTTTAGTTTTTAATTTTCACTACTTACAGTACTTTATATATATATTTGTAGTTAAAGGGGAAATTTCACAGCATTACTATTCCCAAATTCAAAGTGCCTGCCAGTCCCTTTTTTGCCCTGGGGAGATGGACATACCCCAAGTTTTGGGTAACCCCTCTTCCAGCTCTATTCCCCTTCTTCTGCAGTAGACCCTATGTCTATGCCTGATGAAGCCCAGTCCCTGGCGCTACAGCGTTCAGTTTTGGTCGCCATTATGGCCGCTATGGGCTCCATGTCCTCTGCCCTCTCCCAGACCATACAACAGGCCTTACTTGTGCACCCTTTAGCCGCAGAAGGTTCGGCGCTTTGTGCGTCCCGCTCCAGGCCTTAGAGGAGACACACCTAAAAAGGCTACCGCCAAATCCAGGCACTTAAGTCCCCCTGCCTCCAGAACCAATATGACGGTGCACCCATGACCACCCATGACCGCGTGCCCATGTAACGCAAAAGAGCCTTCCCGCACCAGGCAGAACGGGCGCGGCAGTGGAAATGTGCTTGAGCACAAAAAGAGAGCGACTCCGACTCAGAAATCGGGTCTAGGGAGGAGGCTGATGCCGAGTCTGTGTGTGACTCTGATGATGAGGTATGCGGGCAGAACACTGACCCTTTTTGTCCCCGCTCAATCGGGAATGGTAGTGAGTAGCTCTTGGAGTGACTCCCCCGCTACTGCGGGCTCCACCCTCATGGATATGTCTGGGGCCATGTTTGACCCGGATGCTCTTCATCATCCAAGGTCGGCGGAATGGGTCCCAGTGGACCAGGTGGCACGATACCTGGAAAATTGGGTTTGGCGCCCCCTCAGCAAGGCGGCGCATAATAAACTCAGGGCAGAATGTCCTAGACCTCTGGTGCTAAGCAATGTCTGTGAGACCCCTATTGTCGTTCCTGAGATGACTCAATTCCTCTCAAAGTTGGGATGGTATCCCACAAGGGCTTAGATACGGCACTTACATCATGCTAGGATATACACCTGGGCATATTTGATCCTTTGGCCAAACTATTTGACCTGGCTGTAATAGCCAGAACCGAAAACAGGCAGGTTGACCCGGAGGAACTCCGTGGCTGGGTGTAGACAGCAATCTGCATAGCGGGCTGTGTTAACACCTCCCTGTCCATAGAACGGCGTAAAGCTATTCTTTTCAAATTGAGCCCAAACTCACCAACCTAGCCCTCACTGAGGTGTGCAAGGATGCCCATGGCCTGTTATTTGGGGACTCCTTTATAAAGGACCTGGGATGCTTTGTGGGTGCTTTTACAGCCCTGGATGAAGCCCAATCCTCTATGAAGAGGATATTTCAAGTACAGGTCTCTACTCGGGTCAGCAGATTTAAGGGTCATCTGCCCAGCCATTCCAGTTACCACGTCCGTGGATCGGGACGAGGCTCCTACACCCAGAGACCACCCTACCAGGAGACGAGACACCAGGCCCCCACTTCTTCCCCTCTTGTGGAAGACCATGGTGCTCCAGAGGCTTTAGAGGGAACTCCGGTTCCAGACGCCCTTATGGGAAGCTTACATCTACCCCATGTTTTTTTCCAATAGTGGTGTAGGGGGCAGGCTCCGTCATTTTTTCCGAAGCCTGGTCAACTGTCACCCCCGATATCTGGGTCCTGACCACTGTTCAGGGGTTTTCACATCGAGTTGGTCAACACTCTGGGTCACATTCCCCCTCCTCCCCCTATTTAGCTCTCCGTGACCAACCGCCTCTTCATAGACGTGGAACTATCAGCCCTCCATGCGAACTAGCACCCATATCCCGTACAGGGTTCTGAGCTACATTTTCCTAGTAGAATGAGGAGCGGGCAGATGCTCCCAGTTATCAACCTCTGGGCCCTAAACACTTTGGTGCGCTACCGCCACTTCAAGAAGGTGGGCATTCATCTCCTGCGAGACTTGCTACTTCGGGGAGACTGGATGGTGAAGTCAGACCTCGAGGACGCATACTTAACGATCCCAGTGACCGAGGCATCCGGGGACTTATTACGCCCCCTTTGTAAAGGCGACACCTGGTGCTTTACATGCCTCCCTTTTGGACTCTCGTCAGCTCCTTGGTGCTTCACAAATTGATGCGCCCTGCCATGGGTTCAGTGTGCTGTCCAGGAGTTCAGCTGATAGTCTACCTGACGACAGTCTCATCATGACACAGGATCATTCGGACCTCCTGAAGCACCTGCAATGGATGATGGATCTCCTCTCTCGTCTGGGTTTTTCCTCCTCAACTGGAAAAATTCCTGCCTGTAGAATTGGAATTACTCAGCCCCCCTCCGTCCAAAGTTCAGTTCATCCGCAAGTAATTACGCTGCGCTCTAACGCGCCCTCAGCTATCGCTGCGTCATCTGGCATGGATCATTAGCCTACTGGCTTCATCAATCCAGGTG
Source organism: Pelobates cultripes (assembly GCA_933207985.1). Classification (NCBI taxonomy): domain Eukaryota; kingdom Metazoa; phylum Chordata; class Amphibia; order Anura; family Pelobatidae; genus Pelobates; species Pelobates cultripes. Next base: position 301,102,921 of record OW240916.1, on the reverse strand, counting down.
GTGTTCCCAGCCCCTCTCTACTACCGTGCCCTCCAACGTCTGAAGATTGCACACCCTCACAGTGGGACATCCTATGCGGACATGGTCTCTCTGGACTCGGAAACTCAGGATGAATTGACCTGAGGGATCCACAACCCCTCAACCAGGAATGGCAAGGCCATCTTCGGTTTCCACCCGGTGTTCACGGTGGATTCAGATTCAAGTCTCCACGGTTGGGGTGTCCACTACAACTTTCGCGACCCGGAATCTTGCGAACGGGACGGTTAGTGCGTGAATCAGGATTGCGCATGGACAACATCTCCTCAGCTCTCTAGGTTAACCACATGGGCGGCATGCAGTCGGCTGTTCTGGCCTGCTGGGCGAAGGACTTTTGGGCCTACTGTTTGGCCAGGATTCTGGTCATCAGGGCAGAATACCTCCCCGGTCTCCACAAAACTCATGCAGAATGGAGTTCACGCTATCTGGTGGAAAGCAGCGATTGGAACTTGGATGTTGAGGGGTTCTCCACTCTCTTGTTGCTCGGGTGACCTTTTGCCATCGATCTATTCACATCCCAGCTTACCACCCAATTACCTCAGTTCTACAGCTGGCACCCAGATCCAGCCACGGAGGCAATGGACACCTTCCTGCAAAAATGGACCGGCTCACTCCTTTACGCCTTTTTTGCTCCATTTGCCATGATCCCTCGGGTCCTGCTCCAAGTACACTGCCAAATGGCCTGACCTGATCCTGCTGCTCTGGGGGACCCAATCATGGCACCTGGAACTGGCAATAGAGGTGTCCAGACCTCCTTCTGGACCCGTTGGGCCAACGATACTCCCTCCTACTGGACGGGTTGTTGCTGCTGCTCTCATGAAGGATTTCAGGGGTCCCTGGGAAATCCAAGGGGTTTTCGGATGCAACTCAATGCCTCCTGGCTGACACATGGGCTCCTGGAACTAGACGAGTATATGGGACCACTTGGAGAGCTCCGGCTGGCTGGTACCCTGCTTGGAACTTAGATCCCGTTTTGGCACCTGCGACTGCAATCCTCCATTTCCTCACCTCGTTATTCAAGACACTCTTTTACCTCCTGGAATCCCAATACAGATCTCTCCCTGCGACAACTGTCGGCCAAGTTGGTTTTCCCTTTTTTGCTTCATTTCATGCACAGGGGTTTCGTACCTGTTTGCAGGAATATAAGCTTCAGACGAGTGCACATCGTTCGGCTTCGTCCCCTCGATTTTTCCTCTTTGTTCATCACCCCTTTACCCTGTGTCCAGTACTACCTTGGCTCGCTGGGCAAAATGGGTGATGTCGCTGGCTGGTGTGGATACACCCATCTTTGGCGCCCATTCCTCCCGGGGGCATCAGCCACGTCTATGGTGGCTTTGTGGGCATGTCTGGGAGACCTGATGAGGATGGCGGACTGGTCCTGTGACTCCATTTTTCATGAGTTTAACTTTCGACCTATGCCCCACGCTTTTTCTTTGGTTATTGAACAGCTTTAAACTTGCAATATGAGCCTCCGTGTATCGACATAAAATTACATGATTTTGCTATTTCATGATGAAAAGTCATGATTTTATGAAAGACACGGAGGCGAGTATTGTCCCACCCTTTTACGTTTCACTCACTTGATTATCCCCCCCTGTTGTTTTTATCTCTCAGGTATGTTTTTATTTCTCAGGTTTGTTTCCAGGGGATGGTAGGTAATTGTGATGCGCTTTGTGTTTATATTGCCTCTTATGTTTCCTCTGACCTGCTAATGTTATATGTCTGGTGGGTTTTGTGTCTTGCGTTATGGGCACTGTGTTGCTTTAGTTTATCAATACATTATGTCTTGGCATGTGCAATTTGGTTCAAGTACCGATTTAACCGTTGGGCTCCTGTTTTTATGTTTTCACAGGTTGACTCTGTGCTGTTTCTGTGCTGTTTGGGGATCTTCACTACTTCCCACAAGGCTTCATAAGGATCTATGGATCCATGGATCGTTCTGTGATGGGCTTCTCACTGTTGGCATTTTCTCTATTCATCATGGATTGGTCCCAGTTTGCTTGTGGTTCCTGATCGGTGTCCGGCTGGATTTCGGGACGATTGTTGTGCTGTGGTTTGGACTGATTCATCGGTTTATGTTTGCTGGTTATTGGGTCGCATCTCCAAAGAAAGAGGAAATATGTGGGGAGGTGCTGACTATTATACCGGGACTTGGTATGGGATTGGCCTATCACTATGGTTACCATTTTTTCTTACTGTTTGTATTCTTTGCTGCTATTATTGGACAGTACAGAAAGGGTTAAGCAATACTTGCCTCCGTGTCTTTCATAAAATCATGACTTTTCGTCATGAAATAGCAAAATCATGTAATTAGACCTTGTGAATGTCAAAGACTTTGGACAAAATCTGTAAGACCTCTAATGAATTACTCTATACAGTATTTCCAAAATCATTTCTGGTGCTTTAGTCAAGGGACCATTTTTGTGATAGATACTTAAAGAAACACTGTAATCACCAAAACTACTGTGGCATTTTATAGTGGCTCTGTTGCAATAAGTCGTGGAGCCTCTCCTTATTATTATGGCAAACTGTTTTTGTGTGGTTTTGCAAAAATGAGGCAACCAAAACCCAACCTTCTTTTCCTTGCATCCCACGTGTGATGGTTTCCTTCTTAATGCACTGACATTTGTGCTCCACTGGGTCATGTGATGTGTGTCCTCAAAGTTCTCAGAAAAGAGAATGAAATCTAAAAGGAAAAAGAAGAAAGGATATACAAGAACACTGTTTTGAAGACTAGATTAAATAAATGCTTAACCAAATCTGGATTCATATGAATTTGAACAAAGTTGCTGATAAAATTTTGTATGTATATATAAACTGCATGGTTATTGGTGGATGAATCTCCAGCATGTATCAATACATAATTCACACATAAGGGTATATGTGGATTACCCCCATGTCAGGATTGCTAGCTGACCCAGCACGCAGAACTGTATCTCACCTTGTACTGAAAATAACGTCTTACCGGGCCTTAGAATGGCGGGACTTAACGTAACAGAGAATAGTCAGAATACTTGCCGAGGTCGGGGACAAGGAATAGACACAACAATGAGGGAAAACCAAAAGTCAAGGATGCCAGAATACAGGGAAGTCAAACGAAGCCAAAGTCAATAACCAGAAATAAACGCTCAGGAACACACACTCGGACAACCACTGAGGGAAATCATGACAGGGCAATGAGGGAAGTCAAGAAAGGAGTTTAAATAAGTCTCCTTTAAATCCAATTTAAAGCCAGATACACCGGCACAGAGCCGCCAACCAGCATCTCCACCAATGCCAGGAAGGTAGTTATCTCTCGGACACCACAAGGTGAGCAGGGCCGGACTGGCCCACCGGGATACCAGGAAATTTCCCGGTGGGCCACGGCACCTGGGGCTGGGCGGACAGCCCTAATGGTCACTGATCAGGCTCCTGTAATCCCGGCCGGCTATGTGTGAGCTGTGCGGCCGCACAGAGCACCATGGGAGCAGGGGCAGCCAGGCGCCCAGCACAGCTCACACATGGCCGGCCGGGATCATAAAAAAATAAATAATTTGTGGCGGGGCAGAGTTAGCGTGCGGTGGGGTGGAGCCTATTGTGCAGCGGGACAGGGCCTAGTGTGCGGTGGGAGTGGAGCTTACTGTGCGGCGGGGGCCTAGGTAACTGCAGCATGGGAAGCAGGAAGGAGTCCCTGCTTCCCCAACAACCAGCCTCCAGTGAGCTTGTCTGTAGTGAGCGTGTGTGTGTGTGTGACAGTGAGCTTGTCTTTAGCAAGCTTGTGTGTGTATCAGTGTTTGTCTGTACTAAATTTGTGTGTGTGTCAGTAACCTTGTCTGTGTGTGTCATTGAGATTGTCTGTCAATGAGCCTATTTGTGTGCATCAGTAAGATTGTCTGTGTCTGTGTGTGAGTATGCTTTACTGTATAATTTAATTACCCTGAAAGAACTAATATTTTGAATTAGAAGAAGAAATGTATCAATAATATATATATATATATATATATATATATATATTATATATGTATATATATAAAGCTGTTGTACCTTGCACTCAGGCTTCAAAGTTGTGTGACCGGGTGCATCACCAGGGCTCCAGTATCCAGGCAATTGAAACAGTTGGCTGCACTCTCAGATTTCCTTAAAACATAACTTTTATTGAAATATTTAAGAGAAGATCAACGTTTCAGTCCCTCTTGTGTACTTTCATCATGATCCTGATGAAAGTCAACAAGAGGGACTGAAACATTGATCTTCTCTTAAATATTTCAATAAAAGTTACATTTTAAGGAAATCCGAGAGTGCAGCCAACTATTTCAATTGTGTATATATATATATATATATATATATATATATATATATACACCGTACATAGCACAATGACTTATGGGGCTGGCATAGATTTTTTTTCCAGGGCTGCTTCGTATACCCAGTCCGGCCCTGAAGGTGAGGACGAACATGTGACACTCCCATCTTAAATATGCAAAAAAACTAAAACAAAAAGGAACCCTCTATATACTATATCATATGTATTGCCACTAAAAAGTGATCTGTTAGAATTTTAGTGCCCAGTACCAAGTAAATAGTAACAAAATAATGGAACTCATGTAAATAGATTAAAATGTTTACATTAATTACTAGAATTAGAAAAGGTGTACCCTAATCAACAGAAAACATCTAATGATTTTATATCAGACTCACCAATATCTAACAAATATATCTATTTGAAAAATAGACATATTAATAAATATACATCTATATTAATGTATCATAAAATGCATAATATTAATTTAAGTGAAATATGCTATGCTAAAAAAATACCATCCTAGCAAAACTATCTTAAAAAAAAACTATCCTAAAATGGGGGAAGGTATTATATCTTAGTAAGGGATATTAAAGATGAATCTACTCACCATAATGAAGCAACTAAATACAATTCTAATCCTAAAAGCAATATTAACATGTATTCATTAAAAAACTATTATTACAGACTAATAAATTAACCACATAGCCCCCAGAGGGGTAACAGTTAATTCTAAAAATACACAACCAACTCATGTATAAATTAATATACAACAAATTATCCCTTTACACCACGCCAATTTATAACAAGGATAAAGCTATTTAGCTTGAAATTGCAGCTTCCCAAGGTCCCTTCACTGTTGGTGACCTCATACAAATATGATACAATATAGAAATTGGGATACAGCTGAGTATAGATTCCAAATGTTTAAGGCGCCTTAAGGTTGCCTTCCCTCTGTGGTAGGTCAGGATCCTCTGTATGTTGATCGTACTCCGGGCAGCAATCAGGAACCAGGTAGAAGGTATAAAGAATTTATTAACTCCAAATGTGTTAAAAAGATATAAAAACAAATAATAGGTCACTGGTCCTATGCGTTTCATTTCAAATAAACTTCCTCAGGGACCATAGTAAAAACAATTACAGAATAAAACACTCTCAGTATGAATACCTCTTTTATAGAAAGTCATGCTTGACTTCATGTAAATAAAACAAGTCTTCATTGTAATCCTGGACCTAGGGACCTCCTATAATAGACAAGCTGAGAGTCTCTAAACTAATGTGAAATGTTTGTGTGTATTGGAAATAATTAAAAGCTCACTTTTCACTTACACTAATAAACTAACAAATCTTACTCTACTCTAGATCCAAGAAGCCAATATTCATTATTACCGTTGTTTATTACTGGTGTAAATGTATTGCAGTAGCCCTTGTATCTAAAGCTATAGATTTGTTCAAAGTAAATAAAAGACAATATAAATATGTTCAGATATTATACAATTCTTGCAGCATATTTTTGGAGGGTGGGTGAATTTGTTTTAAAAGCATTATCTTCTAGAAAATAAAATATCCTTTTGTGGCCCAGATGTTTCTGAAATTATAAAGAGACAAAACGAGAAATTAGCAAAAATAAAAAATAAAAATTATAGTGCTCTAGGACTTACTTTCTTTACTGTGGAAAAAAAAGAAAAGCAGTTCAATGGACAGATGGAAAAGTCCAACAGAGTTTGTTATCTTAAAATAGGCTGGTGGGCACTTTCTGCAATAAACTGATTCATATGGTCAGTCAGGGTAAGGAAACAGTGGTTCGGAGGAAAAGAAACCGTGCTAGTAGAACTGGACAAATGTTTTAAGTATCTGGAGAATGCTGAACTGAATATGTGTAAGTATTTGCTGTAGGGACAGCCACAGTCTAATCAGACAGTAACTGCAACATCAAGAAAGGTGCAGTGGTAATTATACTTTAAAATGGCAATATTGTCACTGGACTGAGAGTTCTCTGATTGATTCAATATAAATAGGGCTACCTAGAGCAAAACATGGCAACAGTTAACGTTCTATAAATTTCTGTAAGACATACAAGGGGTGTATGGAGACTGTTTTTCTGGACCGAGTCTAAAAAGTAAATCTAAAATCTTTGATACAATGTAAGATTGGTCTCAATTTAAACTAAGCAAAACTTGCAGATCTAGTTGCTATTAATGTCAGGGGAGACAAGATGACACATTTGAGATAAAGATTGGGCACCCCAGCATAGAGGGGACGTCCACGCCTACTGATCAATAAATGGGAAAAGACCTAGGGATATTTAAGGGGGACTTCAAATGAAGGGCTTTATGCAGCTTTTCATTTAGTTTTATTTGGTTGTATTTATGTGCTTTCATTGGTGGTCATTTTGGAAGTGCATATTAGTAGGTGAAATGCGTGGGACCCTTTTTTATCAGGGCATGCACGTTGTACTGCTACGTTTGCATTTTGAATTGTTTAAATAAAATGTATTAATGTAACACATGTATATATTTTCCCAGCTGATGTCCTTCTGCTTAGTGTCCTGGAGTTTAATACTTGCAGGAGTGAGCATTTTAGCCCCCCCGTTGTTCGAGGGGACAAACCCTGAAGCTCTCATACCTGTCTGCATTTTGTTAGTGCAATCCTATTTGGAGGGGATTTATTCACTAAATTTTGTTATGCTATTGTATTGGGCAGAGTAGATGGGCCGAATGGTTCTTATCTGCCGTCACATTCTATGTTTCTATGTTTCTATGTTGTGATTTTTTATTTTTTTTTATAGATTTTAGTAATTTTCCCACTATATTGTTTTGTTTGTATATCTTATAATAAAGACTAACTGCAAAAAAATAAAAAGAGCTTTTGCAACCATCACTGATACAGTTTGATGGTTTGATGGTATATATTATTTATTAATTAACAGTGTAGCTATGTACATATATAACATATATCCTGGAATCATATGGTATACACCAAAGTTTTATACAGCTTGTTCTCTTTCAATGTTCTCAAAACAACACAACATGAAACGCTTAAAATAAAATGGGCAAATATCTTTAGGTCTTCTTTGGTCAGAAAGACAGTTAGAGCAAAAAATAGCTACAAGTTACTGTGAGTTCCTGAAACATGGCATCTTGCGAACGTACTGGACTTCTTAAAAATATACTTTGAGACCTTTTTTAGCAACTGAAATTGTGCATTGTCTTAGAAGGTAAGTGGGGCTTCGAACCAACTAAGGCTTAAAGATGGCCTCTCCCATGGGCAAGGGTAAGCGAAGAGTCACATTTAATAATTATATTAACCTACATGTATCCTTTACAAAATAATCCACAAGGCTATATTACAGGTCTTTTATCTTCAGTCAAAGTAAAAAAAAAACAGTTTTCCTTTAAGGCAACCACATTTCTTTAATGCAACCCCCTCTTTTCTAAATACAGTATACACTAAAATTATGTGATATACAATTGTACATTTATATAATACAGAGCCATGACACTTTAACAGGATTCTATTCCATATTTTCACACCTTCAACACAACAACACTTTATGCACACAACATGGCAGACGCCAGTTATTCTTATATACAAAAGGGAATATTTCTAGAATGAGGCGAGAACAGGGCAGTTTTTTATTTGCATGTGTGTCGTGTAAAACAGGCTGTGTAGTAGTTACATATTAACACATATTTTCATTGGGATCAATATAACTTATATACCTCTGATGATTTCACAGCAAGCCTTCTGTTTTGTGAAGCTAAATTAACCATTTTCAATCTACTTGTAGGATTACGGAGAGCAATTTGTTAATGTATCCTCTATATTTAAGAGCTATGTGTTCAAGAGAAAATTACCTCCATTTTGCCACTAGGCACCTCTGTGTTGACTCCCTGTCAATCGTTATAAATATTGCTCTTTTCTGCTATTAGATATATTTAGTGGAAGTGGATAAACAGAAACAGTATTTCTGTTTTCCTCCTTTTTTGCATTCTTTGCCCTGGTTGTGCCTTGACCGAACTGGATTATGATATCCCTTGCTAAATCTTTACTATATGTGATGGACCGCTGGCACTCCAACTGAGTACCTCTGCCAATCAATGCTCCTAGTGCTCTCTGAGGACTCCAAGCACTCCAACGAGCACCATCAGCACTGCAGACCCCACTTCCAGCGATGCAGCTGCGCCGGGGTCTCGCCGTCTCCACCCACCCTTGACCCAAGGCCAGGATCCGGCTTCCAGTGGGTGAACTTCTCTTTCCCCAGAGAGCGTTGCAGGAACAGAACAGCTCTTACAAGAACTCAGTGATTATAGCAAGAGAGTATGACCAGCATAGCAATCCCTTGTAGCAGATTCCCCCAATAAGAGACAGGACTCAGACTGAGGGTGAAGAAGAACTCTTTTACTTGGCACCAAAGGGCCTTCTTTTATGGAGGTCTTACACATACAGGACCACCCACAGGGTTTTTCAGAACAACCAATAAGAACATTACAACAAATACAGTAAAGTAAACCACTCCCAGCAGAAATCCTCCCCTCTGCCTGCGATACAATTATCTCAAGACAATAGACTAACTTGATTAGCACAGGCAGAAAATATACAGTTTTTACACAATTCTTATAACTTTAAAAGTATGCATGCAATATTAATAAAAGTTACATATTTGAAATCAGCGTCCTTCAAATATAAATATACTCAAAAATCATAAAAAAGACATCCAGTAGATCAAAAGTTAGATGAACGTCCTTTTTGAATGACTGCAAGCATGGCTTTTCTGCCCCAATTCCACAGGTCTAGCAGTGTCCCTGGGACAACGCCCTGCTTGAGAACAATAGACAGGAAACGGGGGAGGGGCACACCTTCCCATGTATTCAAAGGAGCAGAAAAAGTGTTTAAAAATGCAATAAGCCCAACTAAGTTTCTTAAAGGGCAATACACAGTCCAATACAAGTCCCTAAGCCCCAAATCCTATATTTAAAGGGCCACACCTCCCAGGGACCATAATCACATGGCAAGAGGCTGGCAAGTAGTCCTCTCCAGGCACAAGTGGCGATGTTAATTTCGCTGCACTATACATTTAAAATAAAATAGAACATCACTGAAAAAAAGGATTAACAAAAGGTATAGATATTCAATGTTTTTATTCCTTGGTTTAATTTCCAGTCCACTGAAAGTACTCTCTTAACCTCAGGCAGGTTAAAATAAGCTCACACACTGTTCATTATTTACAGGTGAGCTAATGTATCATTACCTGTCTTACATTAACCTGCAATTTTTCAAGTGCTTGTAAATCATACACACCCAAGCCTGACTGACAACGTTTTAGAGCCTACTTCTGTATTAAACTTTCTGGCCACATGGTGGTGCATGGCATTACATAATTAAAAATTTTTTTAGATGACAACAGTAGCAAAGACTAAAAGCAAAAATGCTATATCATGGGTAAAAAAAATATATTAACAAATTCATGTGGCATTTCAAATTGTATCAACATATAATACAGCCATAATAGATATGATCACTTGAACATATACAGTATATAGATAGATAGATAGTAGATAGATACAATAGAAAATTCATATTACCTTTTGTAGAACCTGCGTCTAACACGATACTTGACTAGCAAACAATGATTGGAAGAAAGAATAAAATATCACTTTACTAAACATAACTAAAAAAACAAAGAACGTCAGATCCAAGACTGAAAAAAATATGTCCTGCTGAGTTATTTTCTTTTAATATTTTCCTGAACACCATATTTTTTATATGAACAAATAAAGATTCATATTATCAATATCATTAAATATTAAAAAAAAATGTTTACTGCTCTTCAATAACTTTTCAATGAATACATGTTTCATTTTTCGGTAGTCTAGGCTTATTCACAATTTGCTTTGAGCTATTAACATTACTCTTTGACTCTGATGAATGTAGTTCATTATAGCCATTTGTATTTATCTCTTACATCTCTGAATAAAATCAAAGAATGTGCAACACAAATTCATGGAGAAACATTATTCAATTAACCTTGGAACAGTAAATGTTTGAAATATTTTCTCATTACCCCTACCTTGAAATAATGTATTGAGTAAGATTGCTTTTCACATAAGAAATCATTAGTGGTATTAGATTCTATATTGATTTATTACTGCCATTTACATACAAGTTAGCCAGCTTGCATTGAGTCTTTAAGAATGCACACACTAAAAGCATTACTATTTCATGCTGCAAACACATTATTATGCTATAGATACACCACTTAAACTTTCATGATCCTGTGCTCGGCACACAGCCTCAGGGACTGAAAGCAGCTGGATTCTGATTTGCTTATCCCTATAATGGCTGAAAAAGTAAACAGTGCTTGTGGTATGTAAACACGTTTCTTCTGAAAAATGCATGCTTTAAGGCTGCAACTGATCAACTATAAGGTGCAATATTTAGCATATATACATATTCAAATGAAGCCCTGATATATACATTGTATAAGAATCTCATTAAAATGGCAATTTTGCTCAGAAATATCTTTACAGTATGAAACAATAATAAAATTAGATTAATATGATTTTCATGCAACCATACTGTAGAAAGTTCAGATGTAATTACCATTGAAAGATTTGTTAGTGATTGTTGGGCCGCATCAGTTTTTCGGTATACATTTCAGTATTCAGTATACATTTTCTAATTGTATCCCAATTTGCAAACCCTTTGTGACAGCTACTGATACAAAAAGCATACCTGCAAAGGTTCAGTAAGCAGTTAAGAAAGTGTAGACTAACTTAAAACTGATATTTTAAGGGAGAGAGTGTAAGGTTACTCACTTGTAGAAATATGTATTGTAGAAATGCCTCTAAGAGTATGTATAATGTCAAATTAACACACACATATAAAGGCAATGAGGGGAAGGGGAAAAACACACTACCCTGTACACATACTGTGCTGCACACATAAACAGCATTCCCTTTACATAAATATGCATACTACTTCTCCTGTACGCACACATGCACACTACAGCACCCTCTAAAAACACTACACCCCATAGACAAATATACACACATGTTCTCTCTCTCTCTCCAACCACTAGACAACAGACACACATCTCTACATACAATTTACGCATACAGTGGAAACACATGCACACAACAGTCCCTAAACACACATAGTACTCCACAAACATAATGCTTTAAATACACTACACCAAAAACAATTACCTCAATGCACACGCATAGTCACCATCAAACACAGTGTATGCATGTGATTAAACTTGTTTTGCTGTGTAAAACACAGGCCATTGTTTCCATGTGAGATACTTTCAGCAGGGATACCTTGTAGGAATAGCAATCTAACATGTTCACATTGAGGTGGAATGTGTGTCATTGTTGATGGCATGACATGCTTCTGTCTGTTCCTGCCCCCTCCTACTTGGCCAGTGGGAAAACAAATATAATTGAGTGGCGCATGGAGCAGCTAATCTCACCTCTGGATAGGGGCCTAGTTCTCTGTTCCCGCAAGCTCCGGTCACTGTCTCCTTGTCTAGAGTTACCATCTCTACATTCCGAAGGCACACACTATTGCCAGTGCACCTCCAAATGCCCAGGAAGAATTTCTTTCCCAGTCTGGTCCTGCTAGGACCCACTGATCCACAAAATCTTAACTGGATTGAGGTCTGGGATTTGACTAGACCATCATAAGACATCCAGGTTCTTCACTGTAAACCACTCGTGTGTAAAACTAACTGTTTAAATGGTCATTATATGTCTGGAATCGCTGAATCTCTACCCCAGTCGCTGGTTTGCATACTAAAATCGCTTTAAAAAGAATTTACATGTATTTCCTTACTTTCCTTACATCCATAATTCCTTACTTTCTGTCCAATTTCCAGGTGCCTCTTGATACCAATAATTCTACAACATAATGCTATTACCACTATTTCACTATGAAAACAGTTTTTATTAAAGGGATATTTGTTTTTTGTGCCACATTTAATTTTTTGTGCTAAGACAAAATAAACATTTTCTTAATATTTGCAGTTTTTCTAATGGCATTTTATATAATGTGCATAAGAGCTTTTCTAGGAAGCTCCCACCCTACCTGAGTAGAATGTTCTTACCCAGCTGTTTCCACCTCCTATAGCCTCTGATCCAGCACTAGAATGATATTGAGCATACCACAATACAAAAACAAAGTGGCTTGATCCTTATTTTCCTACAGAGCACCGCAATTATGGAAGAACCTCAGGGACACAGTCAAATCTTCATTCAATCTAAAATCTTTTATGAGATCTATAGAAATATACCTCAGCACAGAATGCACCTGTCATGGTTGAATATATTTATTACCTGTTATATGTTAAATTTATATGTGTGTATGTATATATATATATACAGTTGCAAGAAAAAGTATGTGAACTCTTTGGAATGATATGGATTTCTGCACAAATTGGTCATAAAATGTGATCTGATCATCATCTAAGTCACAACAATAGACAATCACAGTCTGCTAAAACTAATAACACACAAAGAATGAAATGTTGCCATGTTTTTATTGAACACACCATGTAAACATTCACAGTACAGGTGGAAAAAGTATGTGAACCCTTGGATTTAATAACTGGTTGAACCTCCTTTGGCAGCAATAACTTCAACCAAACGTTTCCTGTAGTTGCAGATCAGACGTGCACAACGGTCAGGAGTAATTCTTGACCATTCCTCTTTACAGAACTGTTTCAGTTCAGCAATATTCTTGGGATGTCTGGTGTGAATCGCTTTCTTGAGGTCATGCCACAGCATCTCAATCAGGTTGAGGTCAGGACTCTGACTGGGCCACTTCAAAAGGCGTATTTTCTTCTGTTTAAGCCATTCTGTTGTTGATTTACTTCTATGCTTTGGGTCATTGTCCTGTTGCAACATCCATCTTCTGTTGAGCTTCAGCTGGTAGACAGATGGCTTTAAGTTCTCCTGCAAAATGTCTTGATAAACTTGGAAATTCATTTTCCCTTCGCTGATAGCAATTCATCCAGGCCCTGATGCAGCAAAGCAGCCCCAAGCCATGATGCCCCCACCACCATACTTCACAGTTGGGATGAGGTTTTGATGTTGGTGTGCTGTGCCTTTTTTTTGCCACACATAGTGTTGTGTGTTTCTTCCAAACAACTCAACTTTGGTTTCATCTGTCCACAGAATATTTTGACAGTACTGCTGTGGAACATACAGGTGCTTTTGTGCAAACTGTAAACATGCAGCAATGTTTTGTTTGGACAGCAGTGGCTTCCTCTGTGGTATCCTCCCATGAAATCCATTCTTGCTTAGTGTTTTACGTATTGTAGATTCGCAAACAGGGATGTTAGCATTTGCCAGTGACTTTTGTAAGTCTTTAGCTGAAACTCTAGGATTCTTCTTCACCTCATTGAGCAGTCTGCGCTGTGTTCTTGCAGTCATCTTTACAGGATGGCCACTCCTAGGGAGAGTAGCAGCAGTGCTGAACTTTCTCCATTTATAGACAATTTGTCTTACCATGGACTGATGATCAGCAAGGCTTTTGGAGATACTTTTATAACCCTTTCCAGCTTTATGCAAGTTAACAATTCTTAATCGTAGGTCTTCTGAGAGCTCTTTTGTGCGAGGCATCATTCACATCAGTCAATGCTTCTTGTGAAAACCAAACCCAGAACTGGTGTGTGTTTTTTATAGGGCAGGGCAGCTGTAACCAACACCTCCAATCTCATCTCATTGATTGGACTCCAGTTGGCTGACACCTCACTCCAATTAGCTCTTGTAGATGTCATTAGTCTAGGGGTTCACATACTTTTTCCACCTGCACTGTGAATGTTTACCTGGTGTGTTCAATAAAAACATGGCAACATTTCATTCTTTGTGTGTTATTAGTTTAAGCAGACTGTGATTGTCTTTTGTTGTGACTTAGATGATGATCAGATCACATTTTATGACCAATTTGTGCAGAAATCCACATCATTCCAAGGGGTTCACATACTTTTTCTTGCAACTGTATATATTGTTTGCATATTGTATTTTTGTAATATTGTATCCTATTGTATCAATGCTATGTTTTGTGGACCCAGAACATACTTAAAAACAAGAGAAATCTCAATGTATCCATCCTGGTAAAATATTTTATAAATATTATTTCATTTTCAGCAGAGTTTTTTCTTTATCTCATGTCCATGAAGCCCAGCATTGAGGATTGTATGAGTAATAGTTATACCAAGGACGGTTTCTCCCATTTTTGAAGTGGTTTTCTCCAGGTCACGTAGTTGCATCTTTTACTATTGCCATTCTTAATTACACATGACGGAAATATTCTGTCATGATTCCCTTTCATTTCTGAAGTTGTGTCCTTAAGGGGTTAATAGGTTTTGTCACAATTCCCTAATATTTCCCATTTTTTTCAAATGAATTTTATTGAGAGACATTGTACATGTACATGAATGAACAACATTATATATTAATAACAACATTGTACATACAATTATAAAAATGTATATTTAATTATAAAAATGTATATTCAAAGAAGCTTACAATTCTGTAAACATGCATTCAATTTATCATCTTCTAGAAGCAAGTATCTTTTGTATCTTTTGTTTGTCTGAAATGTTTAAAGAGTATTTATTGTTAATTAGGGTATATAAACCTGTTACTTCCAAACAAGTTTCACTTAACCAGGTCTCTCAAAAATATTTAAAGTTTGGAATATCTTCTGGTGTAAGTTAATCTTGAACGATCATTTTTTGAAGTTTATGCCAGATGTTTGACAATTCCCTTATCTTCATGCTGCTATTAGTTGGATGCTCTTATGAATTTCGGGCCCTCCAGACATAGATATATTTACTGTGAGAACATGTGAAACTTTAATTGGACTTTAACTAGTTATGTGACTTCTAAGTGATGAGTTGCACAAACGATTTTGTAGCAAAATTGATACTTAAGTAGCCCATAAATGTCTATTTTAGTTTTTAAAAAAAAGTAACCGCTCCAATGTGTTATGTATCTATATATGTATGTAACTAAAAAGCTGTTAAAATCCACTTTAATTTTAAATTCTAACACCATAAAATGTGTTATCAACAGATTTCCCACTCAAAACTTCACCCATCAGACTACAATAAATACTACAGCAAAATGGCCAAGATACATGAGCAAATGTTCACAAATTCATATTTTGTTTTCAACACACTTTATTAAACAAGGGTAAAGCAATCAAAGTGACACAGACCTAAGCAAGGTAGCTTTCTGACATTCTGTATCACAGAGTGACTACTTTAATTGGAAATTTACACAGTTAGAATTATTTTATTAGTTGGTCTTCTATTTGCACCAACTTTAAAACATTAAGGACACATTAAATATCATCTCTTAAATGACATAATGTTATTTGTTTATTTTTTTAAATCTTTTATCTAGTACATTAATATAATAATTGTGATGGTATTTTATATGCATTTTATAGATAATAAATAATATTAATGTAGTCATATAGCCCTATTTGGAAAGCTGCATAAGTATGTCTGTCTCTTTGTCTGACTATCTATTATTATTACACGCAGGAAAACAGTTTATTGTGTTAGGAGTCTTTTTCTATAAGCAGGAAGTGGAGGTGTTCTAAGAGGCATAAATTAAATGCTTAGATTGTAACTAAATGCAGTGCACGTATCTGGTCACATTATTGCTAAGAACAATGCTGTGACAAAGTGGACATTGTAACATGATGTATTAGTTCTTGTCTACCTATCAGTTGGGTTACACCAGTGCAAGCAAGCAGAGATCAAATAGGAAAGACTGATATTTCACACATAAAATCTCAGAGAAGCATAAACAAAGAGTCAAAGTGTCAGTCTAAGCACCAAAATCACTTCATCTTGATGAAGTGATTTTGGTGCATAGATCATACCCCTGGCTGCCTTATATCTTGGAACAAGTATTTTTTTTCTTTTTTCAATTCCCACATTCCTAGTAGCTGTTAACACAGCCATACTAAAGGCTTCTGACCGAAATAGATTCAATAAACAAATCTGTTTTTAAGCTCCGCATCGGCATACAAAGTATGCTGGACTCTAGGTATCCATTTAATGCGTCTGAATGAGAATCATTGAGGACAGAGTGTCCTTATGTGAATCATGCTGCCATCTACCATTCAATGCATTTGATTGATCACTGCTCAGTATGAACCGATGCTGGGAAGAAAAGGGGACATTCTAGCATGGCATGACAAGGTGTGGCTTTATGGACTTAGAATGGTTAATTATAAAAATATAACAGAAATCACGTTATTTTTTTTAAATGCCTTTTTTTTCAAATGAATTAAAAATAACCTAACCTGTGCCTTTAACTTGATAAAGGAAAGTATGATTGCTTATTATGTATATTCAGCAAATTAATATATTAACCCCTTAAGGACCAAACTTCTGGAATAAAAGGGAATCATGACATGTCACACATGTCACACATGTCATGTGTCCTTAAGGGGTTAAAATCATATCCTTCTTCCTGGAATATCATATTATTAAGGTAACAGCGCTAGGTGAAATGTTACCCTGTGGCCATTAGATTTAAATATCTTACTTTCCATGAATGCACAAACAAGTAAGCAGAATATACCATGAAAATGGATCTGGGCATTTGCTAAATATACTCAAGAACTGTCTACGCATAAATATACAGATAAATGGTCATTTCAGTTCGTATTTCACCAATATTTTTTATTTGTTTTTAGGATAGTGCCTTAAAAATATGTAAATAACTAAATAAAACAATCAATAAACAGCAAAACAGATACTCACTTGTTCTGTGCGATCTCATTAAACCAAGAACCTTCTCAAATATAAAAATAGATACTCAAAATTGAAATGTTCAGACCAGATTTTATTTTGAGGTACCGTAATATATGTGTGATACTACCCGTAAATATTTAGTAAATCTTTCAATCAATATAGTAATCCTTGTATAATGAAAGGAAAAAAAGAACAGACTTTCTTATATACAAAAAAATGGGGGATACTGCACATCATTTCAAACCCTAGAGAGTAAATGTATCCTGTCCCAGCCCCAGAAAACCAATACTTGAGTTTATACAAGACAACTGATGAAATTTGTTAGTCCTTGTTAGAGTTGATCCAATAAGGATTTGCTTTCCTTTATATGTATATCATAAACAGTCCATGTAATATATAAATATCAAAAAAAGGAAAAAATTAAGAAATAAATCAAAAGAAGAAAAAAAGAGAAAACAAATGAAAAACAGCTGAGTACTCAGTGAAAGAATATTCTATATGGATAGGTCTCACCCATTTAATTGTCAAGGTATAAGAGTTCCTTAAGATCCTGCAGACGGAATACAACTTGAATGCTCTAAAATTGTAGTCAAAACATGTAGCTGTTAAAGGCTTCCTCTGTCTTAATCTGGTTCAGGCATCCATATACCATAATCGTTGTGTTGCTGTGTCTGGGTGCGCTCTGGATACCATCCCTTCAAATGCCCTCAAGAACTGTTTAACCCCTTAAGGACCAAACTTCTGGAATAAAAGGGAATCAAGACATGTCACACATGTCATATGTCCTTAAGGGGTTAAGCCAGAAAAACATACCATTATTTTTAAAATTAATTAAGAAAGTCACTTACATCAAGTGTGCAAATTCATTAGATAAGAATTTAGATCGTTAGCTGCTACAATGTGTGCAGTCAGATGCAGCTTCCTCTGATGATTCTGGTCAGTGAAAATATGGGCACATAGTCACTTACGTCACAACTTATGCAAAGAGCATGTAGAAAAACACATTAAAAAAACCCACAAAAATATTATGTCCCCTAATCTTTACCAACTGATAATTATTGCACTGATGTTTAAAATAAAAAAAGTAAAGGATTCGTTTCAGAGATTTTATTACAGCAATTATTTGCAATCTACTGTATAATACAGATAATTGGCATAACTGTACATACTGTATGTGATCATGTACCCATATTTTGTTTACATCCTGGTAGCATTTTTACAATGCACTCTTTTCAGAAATTCTTCCACGTTCTTTATACTTATTCGTAAATAGTTAACAAGTTCTCCTTATAATTTAGTGTCATATATAAAGTAATATTTTATGCAAATGTTGAATGGAGTACATTTACATAAAAAAATTTAAGCCATTGCTCTTTATTCTATGTTCATAGCATACAGCTAGACAACCCATCTTTCCAAAATAAATGTATCATTTTATTTCAGCAAAGATAACTTTGTAGTGAAAGGGTTAATCTGCATGCTAGCCTACAGAACATTCTGTTATAGTGATGTTTCTAATGGGAGAGAAAAGTGTGTTTTTATTGTTGTGATGTTTCCTATTGGTGATGCTGCTCATGTTCTTATTGCGGTAATGTCTCTGGTGGGAAAAAATACTTGTGTTCATATTACAGTGATTTTTCTTGTGAGAAGGTCATGAGTGTGTGATGTTTATGATGTTTACAATGTTTATGGTACTCAAAGATCAACTGGCTTCATAAAAAGAAAGAGTCATATAATGCTTTGGTAAAGTACAATGAATTAAATAAACAGATTAATATATCAGCGCATTAAAAATCTCAAATAACTGCTAAAAATAAAAATATATTTTTTTAATGGAAACTATTAAAATATATTTTTATGTGTACTTGCAGTCCACGTAAAAACCACAAAGTTCCTATGAAGCTAGTAAGCCTTCACATTTAATGAGATAAAATGTAGACTGTATCCATTGGTGTTGCTTGAAGTTTTTCTTAATTAGAAATTAGTATCGCAACAATGCAGAACCAATAAAAAAAATAAAGAATAAGGTTCCTAGCATAATACTGCTATTTATTCAACACAACTACACAAATATAAAACCTATATATAAAAAGAGAAGTATTGGAGTCATTTGCAAACAACAACACAATCCTCTACATTGCACTCAGTCAACGCATTTTACCCTGCACTACAGGCTTTCTGAAGATGACTGCGTCAACAACTCCATGCTTATTTAAATGGTTCATCTTATTCTGTTCCTAAAGGAACATTTAAAAAAAAAAAGAAAAAAAAGATCAGGTTTCACATTAACAACTTGCCACTAAAGCTTAGTTCAAGCAAGGCATGGAAACTATGCTTTATAGATAATATAACATCTATTTATTTTTATAGATAAAAAAATTACAAAATGATTTTTTTTTAAAATGAGAAACTAGTATTCTGCAGTAATCCAATAAAATAACCTAGCAGCCAGCAGCCTTAAAATTTGGGAGGAAAATCAGATTTATGTAATTCATAAATTAGTACAAACAATTATGCAGAAACTCTAAATAAAATTATAAATACACTTAAAAAAAAGTAAGTAATATAATTTGGAAAAAAATGTCCCTATCTCTCCAGACACACTGATAAAAAAATACAAATAAACAAACATTTTTAAGTGTGGCAGTGCAATATACAAGTGAGCGTATCTCACAAATAGCAGAAATATAAATGCTCTCCTCACTAATGATGGGACTAAAACAATATGGCATATGTTCAAAAATAGAAAAGAAAATCATAGACATCTCATAGTGTAGTAGACAGAGGCATAACTAGATTACATGGCACCCGGGGCAGAAAAGTATTCTGACACTCCCCCCCACTCTATATGACATTCATATACACTTACACATTCGTATTCATAAACATTCATATTCATACATACATACATCCTTGAACACTCATATAGACACATACAAAGACACATATATTCATATATATACACAAATGGACAAATAAACACACACAGACTCCTGCATACACACAGACATTGATATACACACATGGACATATATACACTAACACAGTGATACACATACACAAATGCACACACAGACTCACAGACAAAAATATACACACAGACAGACTTATATGCACACACCAAATCATACACACATAAACATTGATATAAATACTCATAATTATATCCACACATGAGCTGTAGAGGTGTCCAGTGCCGAAGTGATCTCTTTCTCAATGACTGCCCAGCTCCCTGCAGTCCGTACTGTTGCTGGGTCTTTGATAATGTCTTATCCCAGCTCTAGTATCAGTACAGGGTGCATGAGGGTGCAGAGAGTGTCCCCAGCAGCCCCTCAGTGCACTGCTCCGCTAGAATTTACAGCAGACCCTAGAAGCAGGAACCTAAAATGCAGTACCCCCACAAGCAAAATGCCTTCAGGAATGTGCCTGCTCAGGAGGTATGAGAGACCTGCCCCACCACTACATGCAGGGGCTAGAGCGACAGACCCCCTTCCTTGGCCGGGCAAGTGCCCTACTACTCAGCCCGCCCCTGAATAGAACCCGGGGTGGACCACTCCTACTGCCCCCTAATAGTATGCCACTTTTAATAGATAAACCACAGTGTGGCAAATGTGATAATAAGAACCACTCACATTGCCAGTGCTGTGAACAGCCTCTTCTTTTAAATATAGTCTCCTCCTTTACTGTGTTGATTCCCTTTATATATTTAAATGTTTCTATCATATCCCCCCTGTCTCGTCTTTCCTCCAAGCTATACATGTTAAGATCCTTTAACCTTTCCTGGTAAGTTTTATCCCGCAATCCATGAACCAGTTTAGTAGCCCTTCTCTGAACCCTCTCTAAGGTATCAATATCCTTCTGAAGATACGGTCTCCAGTACTGTGTACAATACTCCAAGTGAGGTCTCACCAGTGTTCTGTACAATGGCATGAGCACTTCCCTCTTTCTACTGCTAATACCTCTCCCTATACAACCAAGCATTCTGCTAGCATTTCCTGCTGCTCTATTACATTGTCTGCCTACCTTTAAGTCATCAGAAATAATCACCCCTAAATCCCTTTCCTCATATGTTGAGATTAGAACTCTATCAAATATTCTGTACTCTGCCCTTGGGTTTTTACGACCAAGATGCATTATCTTGCACTTATCCACATTAAATGTCAGTTGCCACAATTCTGACCATTTTTCTAGTTTACCTAAATCATTTGTCATTTGGCTTATCCCTCCTGGAACATCAACCCTGTTACATATCTTAGTATCATCAGCAAAAAGACATACCTTACCATCAAGACCTTCTGCAATATCACTAATAAAAATATTAAAGAGAATGGGTCCAAGTACAGATCCCTGAGGTACCCCACTGGTGACAAGTCCAAGCTTCGAATATATTCCATTAACTACAACCCTCTGTTGCCTGTCACTCAGCCACTGCCTTACCCATTCAACAATATTGGAATCCAAACTTAAAGATTGCAGTTTATTGATAAGCCTTCTATGTGCAACAGTGTCAAAAGCCTTACTGAAATCTAGGTAAGCAATGTCTACTGCACCACCCTGATCTATAATTTTAGTTACCCAATCAAAAAAATCAATAAGATTAGTTTGGCATGATCTCCCTGAAGTAAACCCATGTTGTCTCTGATCTTGAAATCCATGTGTTTTTAGATGTTCATCAATCCTATCCTTTAACATGGTTTCCATCACTTTCCCCACTACTGAAGTAAGGCTTACTGGCCTATAGTTGCCCGACTCCTCCCTATTACCTTTCTTGTAAATGGGCACAACATTCGCTAACTTCCAATCTTCTGGGACTACTCCTGTTAACAATGATTGGTTAAATAAATCTGTTAATGGTTTTGCTAGTACACCACTAAGCTCTTTTAATAGCTTTGGGTGTATTCCATCAGGTCCCATTGACTTATTTGTCTTTACTTTTGACAGTTGAAATAGAACCTCTTCCTCTGTAAACTCACGTGTAATAAATGACTCATTTATCCTTTTTCTCAACTGAGGTCCCTTTCCTTCATTTTCTTCTGTAAATACAGAACAAAAATATTCATTGAGGCAGTCAGCCTGACCTTTATCCTCTTCTACATACCTTCCTTCTTTTGTTTTTAATCTAACTAATCCTTGTTTTACTTTTCTTTTCTCATTTATGTATCTAAAAAATGTTTTATCCCCCTTTTTTACTGACTGTGCTATTTTCTCTTCTGTGTGTGATTTGGAAGCTCTTATAACTTGCTTAGCCTCTTTCTGCCTAATCTTATAGATCATTTTGTCTCCCTCACTCTGGGTTTTTTTATAATTCCTAAATGCTAACTTTTTGTTTTTAACTATTTTGGCCACATCTGCAGAGTACCACAGTGGTTTCTTGAATTTTTTGCTTTTACTGACAAGCCTAATGCAATTTTCTGTTGCCTTCAATAGTGCAACTTTTAAATAATCCTATTTTTCTTGGACTCCATTTAAATTGCTCCAGTCTGATAATGACTCCTCTACCCATATTCTAATTTTAGAAAAGTCTGTTTTTCTAAAGTCTAAAACTTTTGTTTTTGTGTGGTGTGACTCAGTCACTGTTCTTATATTAAACCACACTGACTGATGATCACTGGATCCTAAACTTTCACCTACAGTAACATCTGATACTAAATCTCCATTTGTTAACACTAAATCTAGTATGGCCTCTTTACGAGTTGGCTCCTCAACAACTTGTTTTAGAGACAAACCCAGTAGGGAGTTTAGAATATGTGTGCTCCTGGCACAAGTAGCTAATTTTGTTTTCCAATTTACATCAGGAAGATTAAAGTCACCCATGATGATAACTTCCCCCTTCATTGTCATTTTAGCTATTTCCTCAACTAGTAGATTATCTAACTCTTCAATTTGTCCTGGGGGCCTATAAATCACACCTACACGAGTTACTGTGTGATTACCAAATTCTAACGTAGCCCAAACAGACTCTATGTTTGCCTCACTAACTTTTATTAGGCTAGAATTTATGCTATCCTTCACATACAAGGCCACCCCTCCCCCTTTCTTGCCTTCCCTATCTTTCCTATATAAAGAGTACCCTGGTATTGCTATGTCCCAGTCATTTTTCTCATTGTACCATGTCTCAATAACAGCAACTAAATCTACACTATCAGTTGCCATTATTGCCACAAGTTCATGGATCTTATTCCCTAAACTGCGAGCATTTGTAGACATGACTCTAAGCTTATCATTTTTTAACACACTTGCTACAGGCACCTTCTGTCCTTGTTTTGGGGGACAATTGGATTGATGTTTTATCACCCTTTTGCCCCCCCCTCCTAGTTTAAATACATCCTAGCAAAAATACATCCTCTGTGGAGACAATATAAGGGTGCCCTCCTTACGGGCTTAGATGATGCTCTAGGGATAATGCAGGAGGCAGAAACTAATTAGTATGCCAAAAAATATATATATTTATATATATTTTTTACATATATTACAAATAAACAAGAATAAAAATCAAACATAGAAAACAATGCTGTGCCAGATATAAATGGTAGATAAAAAGAACTATGCATAAAAATCTCACCACTCAATGCGTTTTGACTGATAAACACAACTGTTTGGGTGTAATGGGCAATGAAACATTAAAGGGAAACTCCAGTGCCAGGGAAACAATCTGTTTTCCTGGCACTGCAGGTCCCCTCTCCCTCCCACCTCCCAATCCCCATTTGCTGAAGGGGTGAAAACATGTCCCACATCGCTGCTTCTTCCTCCGTTGCCGCTCCTCCTCTGCATTACGTCGGCCGGTGGGCGAGACTGATCCCACCCAACGGCCAGGGAGACCTAATGTGCATGCGCTGCAATGCTGCGCATGCGCATTAGAGCTCCCCATAGGAAAGCATTGAAAATGCTTTTCACTGCTTCCTATATTGGGAATTGAGCGATGCTGGAGGTCCTCACACAGCGTGAGGACATCCAGCGATGCTCTAGCACAGGTTTTCTGTGCTATAGAGCAGGAAGTGCCCTTTAGTGGCTGTCTAGTAGACAGCCACTAGAGGTGGAGTTAACCCTGCAAGGTAATTATTGCAGTTTATAAAAAACTGCAATAATTACACTTGCAGCATTAAGGGTAGTGGGAGTTGGCACCCAGACCACTCCAATGGGCAGAAGTCTGGGTGCCTGGAGTGTCCCTTTAACCTCCATGGCGGTCTGATTAGGTCAGTATTTTTTAATGTTAAAGCGGTACATTGTTTTATATCTAAATTTGTTGTTTCATATTGTAGGCATACAATTCTTAGGAATAACTCACTTGAGTCTGTCCAAACAAAAGTCTAGTAGACATCCTGGGTATGATAAAGTTTGAAACACGAAATCATAAATTATAATATAATAAATAATTATAATGTAAATTTAAATTTACATTTTTTTTAATATCCTGCTTGGTTCTGCCAGGCGGTGCTCGCAGGGAAAGGGAACCCGGAAGACGGATGCTGGCATCGGGCGGAAGACAGTGCTGAAGGACACCAGGGGCTCATAGGGACAAGGTAAGTGATACTACAGTGTAATCCCATGGCTCGGGGTTACCGCCTTTGGTACTGAAAATTATTCCCGAGCCATGCTCTGGACTTCCGTCAGGGAGGTTAATGTACGGTGCTGCCCTCTTTGTTTTAATAGTTTTTTTTCCCATTTATAAATTTTCTTTATATTTATCAATGCACAAAAAAAAATTGGAACATATTACACAGTAAATTCAAAAGTATTAGAGCAAAGAATATATATAATGTACCCACTCACTTATAAATAAGTGTCTATCACTCCATCCACAGTATATCTGCTGTATGTCTATTATGTTAAGGTAACTTCTGTATAGCTTTGGATGAGTATGTTGTATTTAATTACTTCTCAAATTACCATTTTGAGCTATATTTATGTATTTTTTTTATGTAATTCATATGAACATTAGGATCTGAAATGACCTTGTTAAAATATTATTTATATTTTTTGTGTGTAATTTCATACCTTTTAAATACTTTGTTTAGTTGTCTTTGAAATGTTACATGGTGTATTTTTCAAAGGTTTTAAACATTATTTTGAATTTAGCATTGATTATAAAATGTATGTATGTAAAATGTAAGTCAAAGAGTCAAGGACGATATTTCATTATAAATATTTTTTTATAATATTATTTTTAATATATATATTTCCTATCATTCTGTGTATTATTAAATGCACACTGGCACTCCTTCTGCAGTATATGAAATGTAACTTGTTGCTATGCAAGTTCAGTAAGCTTACTGCAGCAACCATTAAACTACAGTATATTAAAGTGACACTCCGACAGGAGCTGATCTTCAATTTTGTTTAAAGCATTATGTAAATAATGTACTAAAATGTGAGAAAAATAAATAAATAAAAAACTATGGAAATAGAAAGATGCTACAGTGGGACTCATCTTGGTAGCCATAAGCTATATATATAGATACATGGGCTGAAAAAAAACCATGCATCTATCAAGTTCAGCCTTTCACTGCTGAAGGTAAAAAAAAAGGCAGAAAAACAAGTTTGAAGCACTTTACAATGTTTCAACAAACTAGGAATAAATTCTTTCTTGACCTCAGAATGACAGTCAAATATCTCATTAGATCAAAAATCTGTTACCCCACAAATTACAAATATGGCTTAATATTATGTTTTTGCAAGTATTCATCCAATTGCTCTTTAACCATCTGTACAAACTCGGATAAAAACACCTCTCCAGGCAGAGAATTCAACATCTTTATTTTCATACTGTAAAAAAACAAAAAACTTTCCTTTGCCTTACACTAAATCTCTTTTCTTCCAGTCTAAGTGCATGATTTATGTAAAGTCCTGTCTCTGAATAGATTTCCAGGCAAAGGTGTTTTTGTAAACGAAACATACTAAAATTTATTAACCTTTCTTCATAACTAAAACGTTACTGGACACAATCACGTTTGTTAGACCACCTATTGTAAAGCGCTACGGAATTTGTTAGCGCTATAAAAATAATAGTAATAATATTATTTCTGCAGCCCTCCTCTGCACTAGTTCTAGTTCCATATTCTTCTTTTGAACAGATGACCAAAATTGCACAGCATATTCTCACCAAATATTTATAAGAAGGCAAAATTATATGTTAATCCCTAGAATTAATGTCCCTTTCTATTCGTGACACTATCTTATTCTCCTTAGCAAATGCTGATAGATATTGCACATTGCTGCCTAGCTTGTTGTCAATAAAAATTCCCAAATCCTTCTTGTGTTTTGTTATCCTGTATTTGCTAAAATGTAGGATGTAAGTTGCTTTTGCATTCTTTTACATAGATAAATGCAAATATATGCACTTCCGGGTAAATTTCATCTGCGATGGAGTGCCCTTTTCCCAAATTTATCTAATTTATCTAATTCCCTCTGCAGAGAAGTGATATCCTGTTTACATAGTATTACTTTACAGAGTTTTGTGTCAGTTTTGTGTCAGTTTTGTGTCATCTGCAAACACTAAAACATAATTTCAATGTCTTTGTCAAGATAGTTTATAAATATGTGAAATAGAAGTATTTCGAGAACAGAACCCTTACCACTTTTCTACAGCTTGAAAATTTACCACTAATGAAAACTCTCTGTACTCTATCTTTATGCCGATAATTTAATCTTCAAACAAAAGGAGGAATCTACACTCTTCTATGGTGTTATCTGGGACTGGCTATCCCCACTCCTATGGTAGAACAATAAATGTAGTCTAGGCACTCAGAATCAGTTATGCAGCAATTTTATTGGAAAATCAGGAAAAACATGCAACATTTCAATCTCAACTGAGATCTTTTTCAAGCTAACACCATAGTGTGGAACCACATATATCAGATATCCAATTAAACAGAGAATTAAAAAACTATTACAGACAGGTGATACATATATAATACTCATAAACAAACATCCACTTACTTAATCCCTTAAGGACACAGCTTCAGAAGCTTGTCTTACCCTTAACCCTTTCCCCTCGACTGTCCCACATGGTGGGACATTTAAATTTTCTCATTCCGATTTCTATAAATAAATTTGGCAAATTTGGTGAACAACACTGAAATTTTATGGAAAGGGTTAAGAACACAATTTTTGTGTTGTGTTCAACTGCAATTTCCATCTCTCTCATTTATTGCACCAACACATATTATATATAGTTTTTTAGACGACAAAAAGGGCTTTAGTTTGATGTGGCTTATACATAAAAAAATTCTCATATACTACAAAATAAATGCAACATAATGGGGAAAAAAACTAAAGAAAAATGCATTTTGGTCCACGTTTTGGCAATAATAACGTGTGCATGATATGTCCAGCTTAGGAAAAGTAATTCAAAATCAATTTATTTATGTGTCTTGATTTACAGAGTACACAATACGTGTATGATTTCAGTTTATTTTGAAAGTTACAGGTCACAAACTACAAGGATTAAAATAAAATTTCAATGTGAAATAATTTTAGAAGGTGGTATGTTTGTCTTGGAAGTTTAATACCCGTTAAAGAAAACAAAATTGCCACACAAACATATATATGTATATAAAATAGACATCACAGGCTATTTACCTAAGGCTATTTTGATACTTTTTACATAGCCATTTCACCGCCAATGTCTGCTAAATATTGAAGTAAAATTGTGTTTTTTTCTCTATTTTGGCATATACACAAATAACAAGGTTTTTTTAATGGGTGTTTCGTAAAGCTGGTTTGTGTTATTTCTTTACAGAAACCCATATTGTGTACAGCTACAACGATAGCCCCATTGTATTCCTTTGCCACTATTCTGTGAAGCTACAATGCCATTTAGGAGATCATGCTATTTAAGTTTTTATAGTTAGAATTTTCCATATATGTTCCTATGTCTGATTTTGTGGCATTATAGCAGTTTGACTGTTCAAATAACCCCACAAAGGCCTTCCATCTGAGAAAGCAGACACTCGAGGGAATTATACCTTAACTCGCCACCATTGTTTATCCAATTTATTTCAAATTTTGTGGTGAGAAAATAAAATGAAATCTTTTTACATACATGTTGCATTTTTGCTGGGTATTTCATACATTTGATAAGTGCCACTGTCATAAATTCCCCCTAAGTATGCTCCAATTATTTCACAAAGGCATACTATTTCCTAAAGAAGACATCCCAGGGTGTTTCAAAAGGCATATTTTGAACCTTAGCGTGGGATAATTTTTTCGCTTGACTGTATCAAATGTAGAGGTAATACGCATGTTTTCCCTTTTTAAAACTTTTTTTACTTTTTAAAAGTTTTTTAACTTTTCAACAACTTTTTTACTATTTTAAAACTTTGTTTAAACTTTTTTAAAGTTTTCTTTTAACTATTTTTACTGTTAATCCGTAACTAGCCTAACAGTAAATCCCCCAATTTCCCCATTAACTTCTACCCACCCTAGCTAAATAAATAAATAAATATTTTACAACTATATAAGTAACTAACTAAATAAATGTAACCCCTGAGGGTTAAAAAAAAAAAGGTTAACCCTCAGGGGTTAAAAAATAATAATAATCAGATCACAGTTAAATACTGTGATTTGTATTTTGGCAGGGAATGGGTTAAAATGTATTTGAAAGGAGTGATGTGGGGGTGGGATTTTCTAACTAACATTTTTTTTTTCACAGCGAGATACTGATCATCACCGAGCTGCAAGGAGACAGATTGGGTTTCACTGCAGCACGTGTGATTGCTCTGAACTCCCGGTCAGATCGATCACATGGGCTGTATCAGTGATACTGCCTACAGCAGTGTGCCTCAGACAGAGAGGCACACTACAGGAGCAGCGATTGTGGCAATCTGGGGTTCATTTTAGTATTGGACGGAAATTTTCCGCCCTGCGTCCTTAAGGGAAGGACTGCAATGGCGGAAAATTTCCATCCAGCTTCCTTAAGGGGTTAATAAACTGTCCAGTGAGCCTCCTAAATCAGCCAATTAGAAGTTCCAAAGAGAGGGAAGGCAGTGAGGAATTCAGGTGAAGATCATCAATTGCAAAACTACAAGCTTGCTCTCAATCTAATTAGCTACATTGTACATGGCAATGAGTTACCTCTGCAGAGATAGTTTGGCACCGCCCCCTCTCTATGGAAACCTATAAGGGTCAAAAAAGATTAGTTTTGGCCTAATGCTTGTATGGGGCACCATAATGGCCAAAAGATAAAAACTCTCATTCTCAGAAACAACCTAAGGTAGAGATCCTCTCTATTAATAGCAATTGTTCAATATAGAACCAGGCAAAGTGGCACACTGGACAGTTCTAAATTACTTATGTTGTGGATCAGAAATGTTGATCTTTGTTATATTCAGAGGAAGCCCAAATTGTTGTTACAAGTGCACTTCGAGAAGTGAGAATTAGACACCAGACACCTGTTGGTATTCAAAATAAGCCTCTGACGTTTTATTCTTCAGCTGGGTTTTATACATTAAAAAGTAAGTGCTTACGTGCAAATACTCTTAGAACAGTAATAGGAAGAGAGTACAGATCAGACATAGGGATGAACGTCATGTATACATAACAAATAAGTTCCAAGGTAAGAAAAAGCAAAAAGATTAGAGAAGAGACATCTTAGGTGGGAGCTCTCTGCTCCCGGAACTAGACATATATGGTCTTAAGTGTTGTTTAAGCATCAAGCATTTCCTGAGTCCAAGTTAGCCAATTTTAATATAGGATATCATTATATGACACCTATAAGCTTGAGCCTTGGAATCAAGATACATTCTATCACAATCCCCTCTTTTGATCCAAGGGTCACCCAAATGTCCAATGTATTTCCAGGCCTGCTAGCCAAAGCCTGTGGGACTTTCATTTATTGCTTCACCACAGTTCCCTTGGACTGAAAAACCCCAGAATCAGCGGAGGAGAGTTCCTTCATTTGTTAGGCGAGGTAACATCATAAAACCTTTCCGAAGTCGGAGCTGGAATGTAAGTTAAGGTATGACCAACAGTAGATTTGCTTTTACATAGAGAGGTTAGTAGACATGAAAAAAATCTAAAAGTTAGAAAAATGGTCATAATGACAAATACAGCTAATAGGAAAAAGTACAAATTTTTCTTAATAAGTAAAGTCAACCATGTTCCTAGCCCAAATGTCCAATCCCAATTCCCAAAGAAGCCAGTATCTTGTTTGATATCCTGTACTAAGTCATGTAAATCTTTTATATGTTTATGGATCATAGTGCCATGGTCAGATAGGTTAAAACAGCACATACCTTCAATAGCTCCACAGCCTAAGTCATGTTTCATTAGTAAGTAGTCAATGGCTGCTCTATTCTCAAGGTTTGCCTTCTTATTTGCCTGGTTGTCCATAAGTAGCTCTTCTAGGGCCTGTGAAGTGGCATTTAAACCTTTTGCAAGGGAACAGGCTACAGCATTAACTACTCGGGTTTTATACAGTGCTAAGCCTGGGACTCCTACCAAGGTGTACGCTAGGGCAGAGTATTCGGCTTAGGATAAGAGAGTGATTTCAGGGTTACAATCTGCATTAAGGGTGTTTTTAACATCTCTCCTGTCTCTCAGCAGTTTGTGTAGCTGGGTGGTTTTAGTGATCAGGTCAGATTTGGAAAACATGGTCATGGTTAGGCGAGATATTGCACAGGGACCTCCTGTAATGTTACCTGGGACATAAGCATAACTAATATTTCCACAGGAGAAAGTCCATCCTTTAGGAAGATAGACATTGTAGTGGTCACTCATAACTTGGTGAGTTTTGGTACAATTCATAGTGGTGCTCAGGGCTCTACAATTCGTGGTAGTTTTCCACCATGTGGGGCAAAACAGGGATTCAGTATTAGGGTCTCTTGAACAATTACATGAAAAAGACCAACATAGTTCAGTGCCTGTCACATTAATTGTCTTCAAGGCTAGGGGAGGCTTGCCTACCAGTGGGTTGAAGGCATAAGAATATAGTTGTAGAGATTTATGGGGTCTATGGGTATGTAGGTACTTCCTCAACAGTGAGATGGGGGTAGGGACAGCTATAAGACAAGATTCTATGGCGTTTTCAGTACTGAGGAAAGGGTTGAGGCAAAAGGAGGTTAAATTAAAAGCCTTTGCTATCTGCAACCATATATTTTCCTGCCATGCATTATTATTTTCTGGTCTCAAGTCAGAGTAGCATATCCGAACACAGAATAAAATGGTAAAGGATAATAACAGCTTCATGTCGGTGGATCAGTCGGAGTGACTTGTTTACAGTGACTGGCGTGTATCC
The DNA here is from genome assembly GCA_933207985.1 of Pelobates cultripes. Taxonomy (NCBI): domain Eukaryota; kingdom Metazoa; phylum Chordata; class Amphibia; order Anura; family Pelobatidae; genus Pelobates; species Pelobates cultripes. The sequence goes on along the minus strand of OW240916.1, from coordinate 301,071,592 downwards.
ACGTGGTTTTTCCTTCTAGTTTCACTGAGGTAGCCGTAGTCAAGAGCACTTGGAATGGACCGTCAAAGCGTGGTTCAAGTCCTTTCCTCACATTCCTCTTTATTACCACCCAATCACCAGGCTGCAGTTTGTGAGTTGCAGAATCAGAGTCTGGATCTGGAATAGAATCAAAGACTTGTTTATGCACCCTGCCTAATCTTTGGTGTAGGGCCTGAACATAGGCAGTCATACTACCATGCTGCATCTGGACGGTTTGGGGAAAATAGAGGCCTGTCTTTTGGGCACATCCAAACAGGATCTCAAAAGGGGATAGGCCATGTCTGGAAATGGGGGTGAATCTCATAGAAAAGAGTGCTAGGGGAAGGCATTCAGTCCAGGGCTTCCCTGTGTCTTGCATGGCTTTTGCAATCTTGTTCTTTAAGGTGCCATTTGCCCTTTCTACTTTCCCACTACTCTGGGGGTTATAGGGGGTGTGGAAGGCCTGACTGATCCCTAAGGCTTTCATAATTTCTTGCATTATTTCCCCAGTGAAATAGCTACCTCTGTCACTTTCAATCACTTCAGGTACTCCATATCTACATACCAGTTCCTTCAGGAGCTTACTTGCTGTGACCTTCGTTGCGGCTTTCGACACTGGGTAGGCCTCAGGCCAACTTGAAAAGAGATCAATGCACACCAACACATATTCATGCACTCCTACCTTAGGTAGTTGAATATAGTCTATCTGCATTCTTTGAAACAGGTAAAGTGGCTTTGGTGTGTGCTTACTTGGTGTTTTGACAGCCTGTCCTGGATTGTTTCTAGCACATATCATGCAAGCTTGGGTGTGTTTAGCTGCTAAAACAGTAAATCCGGGTGCTACCCAATGGGTGTTTACTATGCTGTTCATGTGCATCTTGGATAGATGTGTAGGTCCATGGGCAATCTGGGCCATCATTGGGTACAACACTCGTGGCAAACACAGTCTTTTACCTTTCCCCCACATTCTGTCATCATCAGGTTCTGCATCTTGTTTCCTCCAGAGGTCATGTTCTTCCTTGCTTGCCTGTCTTTGTAAGCTCAACAGTATATTATAGTCAACGGCGTCATCTGTAAGAACAACTTGTAGGAAAATATTACCTGTAGAGGGATGAACTTGAATTGCTGCTTGCTTGGCAGCTTCGTCTGCTTTGTGGTTTCCTCTTGAGATTTCATCTGTGATCTTCATGTGAGCTGCCACCTTGATGATGCCTACTTGAGTGGGTAGCAGGATAGCATCCATAAGTGCACTCACGGCTTCAGAATTCTTGATTGGAGTTCCTGCTGAGGTGAGAAAATCACGAGCCCGCCATATAGGGCCAAAATCATGGGCTATACCAAAAGCATAGCGAGAGTCTGTATAAATATTAGCAGTCTTACCAGAAGCCATTTTACACGCTTCAGCGAGTGCCTTCAGCTCTGCCTCCTGTGCAGAGCAGTGAGGAGCGAGTGGTTCAGCTTTTATTACCTCATGTGCAGAGACTACAGCATATCCAGTGTGGAAATTACCCTTCTCATCAGCATATCTGGAACCATCTACAAAAAACTCAAAATCTGCATTAGATAATGGAGAATCAATTACATGCAAAAAACTGCTGTTTCTTGTGCCATTGTGCCATTAGTGCTGCACAAGCCTGGGCATTAGCTAACTCATCTGGTGAAAGTGAATTTACAAAAAGATCAGAAGTACAAGTACCATTCCCACTATTCCCACTCCCCTCTTTTAAATCCAGGGGAAGTAATGTAGATGGATTTAACACCATACACCTTTTAAGAGTAACATTAGGTGGCATAAGCAAGGCACATTGCATTCTGAGATGCCTTGCAGTATGTATGTGTTTTGGTTGAACTTATGACAGTATGCTGTTGATATCATGCGGTGGTCACTGGGTTATCTAAGACAACATCAGTGGCTTTGTCCAGGAGGGCAGGAACAGCTGCCACTGCCCTAACACATGAGGGGGCACCTGGCAACAGGATCCAATCTGGTGGAGTAGTATGCTATTGGTCTTTGTTTACCACCATGGTCCTGTGTAAGGACAGATGTAGCATAACCTGATTGCTCAGTACAGAACAGGTTAAAATTCTTTCTGTAATCTGGGAGACCCAGTGCGGGAGCTGACGTTACCAGTGACTTAAGGGTATAGAAGGCATTTTCTGCCACATGGGTTAATTTAAATGGTTTGTTTTCGTTGGCAAGACAATCATACAGTAGTTGCATGTAGATAACTACAGAACGCAGCCAAGGACAGCAGTAAGATATCAAACCGAGAAATGTGCGGAGCTGGGCTAGGCTGCGGTGGGGGGGGGAGGGAGGGGGTTAATATTTTGAACTGCAGTCTTTCTACTCTCTGTGAGATGTTTTATGCCCTGGGAAATGCAATGTCCTAGGAAAATAACTTTCTCTACACATGCTTGCAGTTTCGTTTTTGTCGCTTTACAGCCTGCTTCTGCCAAGAATTTTAGCATGGAAAGAGTGTTTACAATACAAGATTCCATATTATCGCAACATAGGAGTAGGTCATCGATATACTGCAATAAAATTATGTTATTTGGCCTTTGCCACTCTTCAAGAATCTGGGCCATAGCCATGATGTACATAGTGGGTGAGTTTTGTGCGCCCTGTGGCAATACTGTCCAAGTGTACTGCTTGTGTTTATGTGTAAATGCAAATAAAAACTGACTGTCGGGATCCAGGGAGACACGAAAAAATGCATTTACCAAGTCAATAACAGTAAATACCTTAGAGGAAGGTGGTATTTGTGCCAACAAAGTGTGTGGGTTGAGAACATTAGGGGCAATCAGTTCAGTTACAGCATTAATTGCCCTCAAATCATGTACCATACGGTAGACCACAGGTTTCCCTTTCTCTTGCTTTTTCTTAATTGGGTACAATGGTGTATTACAAGGGGAGTTGGTCTGGACAACTACCTCTGCCTGCAGAAACTCTTGCACAGATTGCGAAATAGCATCTTCCTGTGCTGGGCTTAGAGGGTATTGTTTTTGATAGGGAGGTTTGGCTCCGGGCAGGAGATTCACTTTGACTGGGGACACAGAGAGTCACTTAGCCCATTCTCTCATTGCAGTGACATAGCATGCTACAGATGCAGACTTGGTTCTAAACTATTCATCTGTTTGCATGTTGCTTTTTCTGAGGTTATCTTCATGGGCATCTGTATATTTAGCAATTATTCTAGCCCAAATGGGGCCAGCTTTTAGTGCCACAATCTGTTTTAAATCCATCCAAGTACACTGGTAAGTAGCTTGAATTGTGGATAGAGACTTGACTAGAGCTAAGGGGGCCTTTTCAACATCTGCCACCTGCTGTATTATTGCCAGTTGTTCACTGGGTGTCCAGGGCTTATATTCTTCCCAGTATTGGATACCTGCGCTCGGCTGTCTGTTCTCATGGTATACACTCTCAACTTTGGGTTTCATGGGAGTAGAAAATTGTGGAGCTAATGGCCCCACTGGGGTGTCTATGGGGGCAACTAGGGTTCCTTTAAGTATGGACTACCTTCCTGCTCTAATGAACCAATAAGTCTTACTGGGACACCATATGAAGTGGAAAGAGAGGTTTTGATCTCTGTAAAAGGGAAATCGCCTGGCCTTTAGGGACCAAAGGAGTCCCTGCAGTATCCTGGTAAAGGGGTGGGTTTACAAGATTTTTCCCAGGATCTTGCCTACTCTGGGACCCTAGAGGTCCAAAACATTGATAATATGGTACACATTTCCTGGTGGTTTCTCTACAACCACATTTAGTTAATTCAACAGCAGTATCATGCCATTTTTGTGCGACTTCTACTAAGTCATTATTTTCTAACCAACCTCTGTAATTTGCCATAAAATCACTCCATATATGTGGGTCTAGAGTACCCTCTGAGGGCATGCCAGCTTTCTTAAGTAACCTCTTAACATTCATAATTGCTCCTTGTCCTTTGTTATGCTTTACAATAGTCAAAGCCGTAAATCCCCCTTGGGTGCTTTCAGAGCTACCCATCTTAAAACTTGTAAGGGTTAATTACTTCCTTACACAAGACAAACTGTACAAAACCAGTGTATTTAAAACACTTATGACCGCTGCAGTGGAATTTTCACAGTTTTGTCTTCTAAACACAGATCAGGAGATCTGCCCTTGGAGGATTCTAACTCAAATTATAAAACAAATGACAAGGCAAACAATAAAAATAACTTACAACCCACAGTTATATTCCACTATCTCAAGATTCCTTTCACAAGACATAACACAACCTCCACCTGAATATAACCATAATACCACAGAAAACAAGTTCTTTAGATCAGACGTTTTTAAGTCGTTCTTTACCCAGACAGACTAGTAGGACGTGGATTTGAGAGCAAAATTGATAAAGGTAGAAAAAAAGTTTTTCTTACCTTGCTGTACAGCTGATTTCACTGTCAGAGGGACGTCCACCTGTATGCTTGTGTCCGAGTCTCTCGACCGTCAGATCCCAGGTTTCGGCACCAAATTGTTGTGGATCAGAAATGTAGATGTTTGTTATATTCAGAGGAAGCCCAAATTGTTGTTACAAGTGCACTTGGAGAAGCCAGAATTAGACATATATCATTATATGACATCTATAAGCTTGAGCCTTGGAATCAAGATAAATTATATCACACTTATCATCACCAAATTGTTTTATTTATAACATACTAATTACAAAAAGAAAAATAGAGAATCCAACTACCAATTTTTTTAGGTTTTTTTAAATTGTACTCTTTCTTCATTTACTATTTAGTTACCATATGCAAGTTATGTGTGATATATATAATATATATATAGCCTAAAATAAACCACATATTATATGTATATTAATTTGAGTGCTATATCATAAATAAAAATTAATTATTTTATAAGAAATTAATCAAAATAAATTATAGCATATGTAAATTCCATAAGTGCATTGTGTATTTAAGGTGCATAAATCCTAAAAAATATAACATACTCTTCAAATGTGTTGAATTCATCTTTAATTGCATAACAATGTGTATTCTATACTAAGGTTCTTCATAATGTATATAAAGTCAATTGTGTAAAGTGCCAACTGTGCTCATTAAATAACAATTTGCATAAAAATCTAGAATGTAATTACACATTTAAAGTGCAATAAATATCTATGATGATCGAAGTGCAATCATTTTAACCCACATATATCTATGATAATATTGGGTGTTGAACCTCTATCCAGGTGTTAAGACAAATCAGCACCACACAGTTTTTATACAGATCTGTAAAAAGATAAAATAAAGTGTTACTATTTAAATTGTTAAAAAAATAAATAAAAATACTATTGTGGATTACATGCAGGGGGGTACATGATGACACGAGACGCCACACGTGCTTGAGGTGGGTGTGTCCAAAACGGAGATGAAGAAGACGAGCGTGGAGACAAGCTAACCACGCTGAAACTATCCGCCTGGATATGAAACTCGGGAGACCATAACAGTATTACAGCAATTCAAACAACACAAGCAAGTACTGACAGTATAACGATTTATCGGACGCAGAGCTCCTTCGGAGGTAAAAGCATTTTCCTTTGGAAGTTACTCTGGACGAGCATACAGGAGCATATGAAAATACCAGAAAGTCTTTCAAAGGATTATTGTAAAGAGGGAAAATCGTGAGTACCACTGAATATACTGCAATACATCTGCATATAAATATTGGTCTGAGACAAAGCATATACAACAATTAGTTACAACTGAAAGCCATCATTTTTCAATGCATTTACTTAACCGTTGAGAAACGGTTGAAATTTTGACAAAAGTAATTTAATTAAGGCTACAATAAGGGCATATAATTAATCTAATCACCATAAGGCAGCAAAACTGATATTTGACAATTAAAACACAACATCAGAAGTTGTCAATTACTGAGAAAATAAAAAAGTATTATTGAAATAAGAGAAAGAAAGAAGAAAAAGAAGATGTAAAGAGAGAACTGAAATAAACCTCTTGAAGATTTGAAACTATTTTTATTTCTAGTCACAATAAATAAGGTTGATTATGATTTAATTAAAGCCCTATTGTAGTAGCTTCATTTAAGAAATAAAATGGCAACTAGAAAAACTACTACGGAAAAAAAGAAGGAAATTAAATCAGTTCAGCCAACAGAAAAGAGGCTATCTGGCTTTTTTACAACTACTTCTAAAGATTCACAGGAACAGAAAATTAAATGCTTGACACACCCGGTGAATACCTCCAATACTAATTTGGAAACTCCAACTGTTCAAATGCCATTACATACTCATGTAACTGTTACAGGCAGTACACAAGATCAATTTAAACAATTGCTGGAGTCACAACTCAACATATTAAAACAAGATATGCTTATAAGTTTTAGCGATATCAAACCAGATATTAAAAAAATTGCAGTATCAGTGGAAGAAGTGGAAAAAAAAATTAAAATGTTTAGGACTCAAATAAGTACAATTAAGACAACAATGCAGTCTTTATCAAACAAAACTGAAAACCTTGAACAAAAAATAGCAGCTTTAGAAGATAGATCAAGAAAAAATAACATAAGACTCAGAGGCGTGCCTGAAGACATTACTACAGAAAAATTAAAAGATTATCTATGTAACTTATTTAAAGAGGTTCTTCCTGAAATGTCTACAGTCGACTATCAAATAGAAAATTTTCATCGAATTCTTAAACCTAATATAATTGCTTTGCATCTTCCAAGAGATGTGATAGTGAGTTTTCACTCACTATCAGTAAAAGATAATCTAATTAAAGCCAGCCATATAAAACCCCGAACAAATCTCATCTACAAAGACATAATTTGTTTGCAAGACTTATCTCATTCCTTCTCAACAGTAACAGATTTCTTAAGAAAAAATGACATGAGATTGCAATGGGGCTTCCCGGCATCTCTAAAGTTTATTTGGAGACAAGAAAAAATTTCCTTTACTGACGTAAATGAAGCAAAGAGCTGGTTAGTCAAAATTAAAGATGAAAAATAAAAAGACTGCTGTGAGAGAAGAAACAAAGAACTTTTTTTTTTTTTTTTATGGTTCGTATCTATGGTAATAGAAGTATAATCTGTGTAAACTTCTCATTTTGAATGGTGCAATATAAAGATTAGAGCTTTGAGCTCTTAATGATAAGGTTATAAGGTTGCTAAAACATATATTATTTTTTTTTTATGTATACACGGTTAGACCACAAATTTAGTTTTTATTTATGTATAAAGGGAGTTTCTAATTTAGACACAATTAACTATTAAGGTCTGAAGGTTTCAACTGCAAAGTTGCACCTGTATAGTTGACACAGTGATAGTAAAATATAAAAAAATTAACATAAAGAAAAGTTTGACGGGATAATAATTTATCAAAGGTTATATAATCCAAAAAATATAGACACTAATATAAATGAAGTTTAAAATTTAAAATAATGGTCTAACAAATACTATTTATTGCACAGTTAAAATGAATCAAATAGACTCACATTTTAGTAAAAGATAATAAGGTTAAATACATCCATAACTGCAATTTTGGCAAACACTGGTAAAATTGTTTTAATTTTTTGCAGATGCACGCAACAATACTATAAGATGAAAGGATACTTAAAGACAAAGTGGAGCACAATGTGTTTATATATATATATTTTTTTTAATGATAAGGGGTATGAATATCAAATAGTATCATCTCATTCCGGACACATCTACTTAGTGTCTAAAATTAATAGACACAGTAAAGACTGATTCTCTAAATGAGAATTTATAGTCTTTGTGCTATAAAAGGAGGATTTCCTCCTAAGATTTTAAATATATGTTTTTTTCTGTTACTATGTGTATGTTTTTGCAACAATGAGGAAAGACACTAAAGATTATGGGGTAGAGAAGGATGCAAAGATGATTTGAGAAATAACATGATAAAAATGCTCACACTTAATGTTCAAGGAATGAACACGATAGCAAAAAGAACTCTCTTATATAAATATTTGAGTGAAACGCAATTAGACTTAGTATTTTTACAGGAAACCCACTGGAGGCAAACAAATAAACAAAATTGGGGAGGAAAAAGATTCCCGCTTATAATACATGCTTCTGATAAAGATAACAAAAAAAATGGGGAGTTGCTATAGTATTTGGAGAAAAAAATCAAGGTAGAAATTATTCATCAAGTACAAGATGTTAAAGGTAGATTTTTGGTGATAATATGTAAAATTAACTCCATTTTATTAACACTCTGTAACGTGTATCTTCCAAATTATTCACCAGCTTCCTATTTAAGAACTGTATTAGAAAAAATAGATGAAATTAAAGCGGGAAATTTAATATTAGCAGGAGACTTTAATGCGGTTTTAGACCCACAGATAGACAAAAAATTAATGAAAGGAAATAAACTAAATCAAATGGTGATGAAACAAGCTAAAGCTTTAAGGAAAATTAAAGATGAATATAATTTATTTGACATTTGGAGAATCTATAACCCTAATAAAATGGACTATACGCATTTTTCTAAAGCTCACTTCTCCTACTCAAGATTAGACATGATCTGGGTAGATCCAAGTCTTATTGATATGATTAAAAAAACAAACATCAATGAAATAGTATGGACGGATCATAGTGGAGTGTTGTGTGAAATAAGTGATTGTAAAGTTAAGAGGGGAACATATACCTGGCGCTTAAATGTGTCAAGGTTAATACTCCCCAACACGCAAACCAGGGAACAATAAAGGTGAACACAGATAGACGTATTACCGGACCTTAAAGTGGCCGGACTTAACGTAGGAACGAGGGAAGAATAGTCAAACACGCCAAGGTCAGGAATACAGAGATACGGAGAAGCGAAATAGACAGAGCCAAGGTCAGGGAGCCAGAAAAGAGAATAACCGATAAACAAGCCGAAGTCAGGAACCAGAGAAAAGACAACTACTCAGAACGCACTCTCGGGCTATAATAAACCACGACAGGGAAAGGAAGTGATGTCAGAAGGAGGTTAATATAGGGCAAGGTGAATACTGATAGGCAGGGACAGAATTGAAGGAGGTATAAATAGATAGTGGCAATAGGCCATTATCTCTTTAAAATTGGATTCCACGTGACCCCTGCCGGCTACCCTGTGCGCGCGCGCACTTCCCCAGGCGTCCTCCCAGATGCGCGCGCCACGCCCGCCAGCGATCCACACCGCCCGACAGGAGAGGACGGATGGCGGGACCGGGATGGCGCGGGACACCAGGTATGACAAAATGATAGTCTGCTCTGTTCTGAAATAAATAAAATTTACATAGAAAATATTATAAAAAATTACTTTAAAGAAAATATTTCAGAAAATATTGATCCACCCACTTTGTGGTGTGCCTTTAAGGCTGTAATAAGAGGTCATTTTATTAAGTTACAAAGTCAAGTTGCCAAAAACACCACTTTATCTTACTTACACACTCAATTAAGAAATTTGATTCAAATTAATAAACAATCTCCGTCCCTTGATAACTACGAGAAAATATCAGTAGTGAAAGAAAACATAAAGCAAAAACTAATGGAAATAACTGTTAAAAGCGTGGATAGATTACAATTAAGATTCTATTCTAAAGGCAATAGAGCTGATAAAATGCTATCCCAAAAACGCAGAAAACAAAATGGACAGAATAGAGTGGAGAAACTAATAAATAATGGAAAAATAGAAACAACTCCTAAAGAAATAGGACAATATTTGAATGAATTTTATAGCAATTTATATAACATACCTCAAACCTCTACAGATGGAAATGCTGAAAGATATCTAGAAATTATAAATAAGTTTCAAATAACAGTACCAGAGAATGAACTATTAAATAAGGACATAACTATGGATGAGATTATGAAAGTTATAAATGGGCTAGAAAGATCTAAAACACCAGGTCCAGATGGGTTCAGTAATTTGTTTTATAAAACATTTAAAGAATTACTTTGTCCTCATTTGATAAATGCTTTCAACCCAGCTGCAAGTAGAGGATTCCTCCCAGCAGAGATGCTGAAAGCTAATATTTTGTCAATCTTAAAATATGATACAAATCCTACCGACATCAAAAACTATCGCCCAATATCTTCGATAGATGTTGATACTAAGTTATATGCTTCAATTTTGGCTGCTAGAATAAAGATACTTCTTCCATTAATTATACGTAGAGATCAAATAGGATATGTTCCAGGCAGAAATTCTTATACAAGTACGAGAAGCATTATAAACATCTTAGATGATGCAAATAGAAATAGGGTTCCAGTTTTGGCTCTGTCAATTGATGCTGAAAAAGCATTTGACAGAGTCAACTGGAAATACCTAGAAGCTGTTTTATCACATTATGGTTTTGAAGGCTGGATTAAGAAAGCCATTATGGCTCTCTATGTAAATCCAGTTGCATGTACTATAGGACCTAATATTACTGCCCCATGGTTCCAACTTAAAAACGGGACTCGGCAGGGGTGTCCGCTTTCACCATTACTTTATTTATTGTCTATTGAGCCATTAGCTGAAAATATTAGAAATAATAAAAAGATCGACGGCTATAAAATAATGGATGTAGATCAAAAGATCAGTCTATACGCTGACGATATTTTAATTACTATGACTAATCCTAAAAGTTCATTGGAGTTCCTTAGGCAGGAAATTGCCCGGTATAGTCATATATCAAACTATAAATTAAATATAAATAAATCAATGAACCTAGATATTAACCTTGATAAGAAAACGCAACAAGTGATTAAGAATAAATATGAATTTATTTGGGTTAAAGGCAGTATGGATTATCTAGGAATTAAAATTACTAGAGAGGTTAACAAAATTATGGAGACAAATTTTCTAGAATTATTATTAAAACTTAACAGATGGTTAAAAGACCATAGAAATTTAGAAATCACTTTTTGGGGAAGAATAAATGTAATAAATTCATACGTAATACCAAAATGGAACTATATGTTCCAAATGTTACCTCTTCATATTCCGATTCATTGGCTCAAGTTGATACAAAAAAGCTTTACTCAATATATTTGGAAGGGCAAAAAGCCAAGATTGAAGCAGTCACTATTAGCACAAAAATTAAGTAAGGGCGGACTTGCCTATCCGTTAATAATGAATAACTTAAAAGCAGCTACAATTTTACATATTTATAGAATGCAATTAGAAGAGAACAAAAATGAAGGATGGTATAAGATGGAGAGTGCAGGTGAAGTCCCTAGTTTGGATTGTTTAATTTGGAATATAGATACATTCTACAAAAAGGAATACTCCAATATTATCTTAACTCATTTAATAAACAGCTGGTTTAAAATAAAGTATTAAATATTGAAAAAAAAAGTTCCAAGCTATTTAGAGCTAAACATTGTGGAAAACCAGGTAGAAGATTTAAATCTTAATGATTGGAAAAAAGTAGGGATCTTACAGGTAGCACAATTACTGATAGAAGGAACAATTAAAACTTTCATTCAAATAACACGTGAATATAGTCTTCCATCTAAAGAGCTGTTTAATTTTTGAGACTTAAAAGTTATATGAATACTCATCTAATTACATCAAAATCTAATATCAATAATTTGATTGATTTATTATTTACCTCAAAAAGAATAAATAAACCAATTTCTAAAGCTTTAGTATTGAGTAAAGCAAGTGTCAAAGATATAATTCCAACAGCTATATCTGCTTGGAAAAAAGATCTAAATATTGATATAAATTTGAAACAATGGGGTTCTTCAATGATGGAAGTTACGAAGATTATACACTTGTTAAATCTGTTAGAAACACACTTTAACCCCTTAAGGACTGGACTGTTTTTGCGATGTTGTACATTTGCGACCAGGCATATTTTTACACTTTTGTGGTGTTTGTGTTTGGCTGTAATTTTCCGCTTTCTCATTTACTGTTCCCATACAAATTATATATTGTTTTTTTCAGGACAAAAGGGGCTTTCTTTACATACCATTATTTATATAATCTCATGTATTTTAATTTAAAAAAAATAAAAAATATGATGAAAAATTGAAAAAAATACATGTTTTTTGACTTTTACTTGAAAAATATTTTACTCATCTACAAAAGCGAATTAAAAAAACTGCTAAATAGATTCAAAATTTTGTCCTGAGTTTAAAAATACCCCGTGTTTACATGCTCTTTTGCTTTTTTTTGCATGTTATAGGGCTATAGGTACAAGTAGAATATTGCGGTTTCAAAACATAAATTTTTTAAATTTATCAATAGTGACATTGTAACACTATTATCTGTCATAAATCTCTGAATAACACCCCACATGTACATATTTTTTTTAAAGTAGACAACCCAGGGTATTCAATATGGGGCATGTCCAGTCTTTTTTAGTAGCCACTTAGTCGAAAACACTGGCCAAAGTAAGCATTCATATTTGTTTGTGTGAAAAAAGTAAAAAAACTAAATTGAACGCTAATTTTGGCCAGTGTTTGTGACCAAGTGGTTACTAAAAGACTGGACATACCCCATTTGCAATACCTTGGGTTGTCTTCTTTTGCAAATGGTATGCCATCATGGGGGTAATTCTCATTCCTGGGCTACCATACGCTCTCAAAGGCAACGTAACCTGGCCATTTTCAATGTAAAAATATTTGACCCATATATTTGACCTGCAACTTTCAAAAATACTATAAAACCTGCACATGGGGGGTACTGTTTTACTCGGGAGACATCACTGAACACAAATATTAGTGTTTAAAAACTGGAAAATCACATCACTATATCATCAGTAAAAGTGCTGTTTGTGTGTGAAAATGCAAAAGTCACTTTCACTGGACAATATCATCGCTGTGATATGTTTTACTGCTCTTGAATCACTAATATTTGTGTTCAGCGAAGTCTCCCTGAGTAAAAACAGTACCCCCATGTACAGGTTTTAGGTGTCAGAGAATGCTACAGGTAAAAAATACAGTGCTAGCAAATTAAATTTCTGAATTTCGCCTGGGTTGGTGCGGCAGGTCCCTCAAATTGCACCAATAATAAATTACTGAATTATAAAAAATATTATAAATACGCACGTAGAATTTTAAAATATATATGCATTTATATATTTGAAGTCTACGCGTATATTTATATAATATTTATGTAATTTTGTATATGGACATATGTATATTTCAGATATTTTTATTTATTTTTATATACATAGATATATATACAAATTCATTCTAAGTGTATTTTGATATAAATATATATATATTAATTTTAAAATACAGTTAGAATAAAATTTCATATAGCTATATAATTTTTTTTAAATTTTTTATTATTATTTAAAAAAATTTTTATTTAATTTAAATTAGTTATTATTTATATTTTATAATAATATATATATACAATATATATAGTTATTATATAATTATATATAATTTAATTATAAGTGTATTTTTATATTAATATAAGTACATATTAATATAAAAATACACTTAGTATGGCATTATATATATGATATATAGACGTATATTATATAGATATAATATATGTCTATATATCATATATACACATATATAATTATTATTATTTTTTTAATTAACACTAACTTTATTTTTTTTTCTCATTTTACACTAGCAGGGAGACTGCCTGTCAGCACAGGCAGTCCCCCTGCAGGCAGACAGATGGACACCTATTGTGACCATGTGATCGCTGTGTTAAGCGATCACATGGCCACAGGGGTCCTAAATCAGTGTGGGGAGACTGTCTGGGCTGCAGGCAGTCTCCCCACAACCGGAGCACCGCTGATCGCCGCCGGGGGAACGACGGCGATCAGGTAAGTAACGGAAACCGTTAGGACGGTTCAGGACCGTCATCGGTCCGCAATGGGAAAATCCCGAGGACGGTCCTGAACCGTCCTGGGTCGGGAAGGGGTTAAAGTTTTAAACTTAGTACTGGATAAACTAAACAAATATATCCTTCAATAAATCTTGTATGCTGGAGATGTGGTTTTGCAAGGGGTAATTTTGGACATATATGGTGGGATTGCCATAAACTGAGAAATTTGTGGTTGGAAATTCAAAAGTTTATATCCGTAGATCTGAAACTCGAGTTGAGAATTTCCCCCGGAGGTCATTTTGTTACATCTAAATTGGCCACCTATGTTGATGAATTAAAATTAATTCTTACTCACCTTTTCTTGGCTGCTAAAATAGTGGTTGCGAGATGGTGGAAAAAAGATCTAGACGTCCCCTGGAGGAAAGTTAAAAATCAACTCGAGTTTCAGATAAAAATGGAGTTGATGCTGAGTAAACAAAAACTAAGCAAAAAAGTATCTGTCTGGTTGAAATGTTCGGAATTAATTAATTAATAGAGAAAATATGAGATAAATAAAAGTCTCTATTAAGTTGAAATAATTTTAGCCAACTTGTGAATACTTTGAACATTGGCAATTTTAGAGCTTTATTTAGAATGCTCCTTCCACCCTATTAAGGAAAACTTTCTAAATTTCCAATTATGTTGCAATGTTGTGTTTTGTATTATATTGTAAATTTGTATAGCGTATGTATCATTAGTAATGTAATATATTATGTTTGTGTATATGTCTTTATCTACCATGTAAGAAATTTATATGAATCAAAGATTGATTATATTATATCTATCGAAGTATAAACTATTAATGGAAGTATTGTTATTTGTAAAATGTTTAAATAAAAAAAATATTATTCAAAAAAAATATATATATACTATTCAGAATAAAGGAAATAAATCACATTCCTTTAGGACATAGGGCAGTGGCATACCTACCAAGGTTGCAGCTGCGACCAGGCCCATTACTGCAGGGGGCCGGCCGCAGACACGACCCCTGCGACCATGGGTCGCCTAAATGCCGCCCTTTCCTTGTTCCCCCTGTCATAGGGGGCCCAAGAGGTGGCCAGTTGGCCACCTAATGGACCCCCCTCCGGCGGGCGGCAGAGTTCCTGTGACACGCGGCGAGAGAGCTGTGTTCTCTCTGCTCCCTTGCGCCATTTGCTGATGCCAGGAGCTGGAATAAGACATCATATTCCAGCTCCCGGCATCAGTTGACAGCCCGTGAGGGAGCAGAGCAGAGAGAACACAGCTACCTCACCGTGTGTCACAGGAACTCTGCCGCCCGCCTTACTAATGCCCCACTGGAGCCCAGGGACAGGTCCATGCCTGCTCTCCAGGTAGGGAGGCTGGGTGGACATTAATTATTAATAATATGTATGTGTGTGCCTGAATGTGTATGTAAGTGTATGTGTGTGTCTGTAAGTGTGTAAGTGTATGTGTGTGTCGGAGTGTGTGTGTATGTGTGTGTGTCTGTAAGTGTGCAAGTGTATGTGTGTGTCTAAGTGTGTGTGTGTCTCAGTGTGTGTATGTGTCTGTAAATGTACGTGTATGTTTGCAAGTCTATGTGTGTGTACGTGTGCAAGTGTATGTGTGTGTCTGAATGTGTATCTGTGTGTGTGAGTGTGTGTGTTTGTCTGTGAATGTGTGTGTCTGTAAGTGTGTGTGTGTCTGAGTGTGTGTGTGTATGTGTTTGTCTGGGAATGTGTGTGTCTGAGTTTGTGTGTGTGTGTATGTGTTTGTCTGTGAATGTGTGTGTCTGTAAGTGTGTGTTTGTCTGTGAGTGTGTGTGTCTGAGAGTGTGTGTCTGAGTTTGTGTGTGTCTGTAGGTTTAGGAGTGTATGTGTGTGTCTGTAAGTGTGTAAGTGTATGTGTGTGTCTGAGTGTGTGTCTGAGTGTGTGTGTATGTGTTTTTGAGTGTGTGTCTGAGTGTGTGTGTATGTGTTTGTCTGTGAGTGTGTGTGTCTGTCAGTGTATGTGTGTCTCAGTGTGTGTATGTGTGTGTCTGAGTGTGTGTGCTGTAAGTGTATGTGTGTCTGAGTGTGTGTGTGTGTGTCTGTGAGTTTATGAGTCTATGTATGTGTCTCTACATGTGTCTGTAGGCATGTCTATATGTATGAGTCTGTGTGTGTCTGTATGTATGTGTCTGCATGTGTATCTGTTTGTCTACATGTTTGGGGGGGCGGGGACATGTGGGGTAGGAGATAGATGTATGGGGGGGGGGGGCAAGGGCAATTTTCGCGGGACCCCGTGGTTTCCTCTGACTTAGGGTATCTAATTCTTTGATCCAGTAGGCCTCTCTCATCATTTTATTCTTTCTGTTCCCTCTCCTAATTGTATCGAGTACATGGTCAGGTAAGTGGAATTTAAGTTGTGACATATAATGTTTTTGTGTGTCTAATCTGGATTTTTAATGCTCAGAAGTTCAACAAGAACTAGTGTATCACATAAAGAAGGATATCTCGGAAAAGCTAACATTGGAAATGCTGAAAATTCTTTAAAATCTGGATATCAGATATTTGCCAATGTTTAAAAATATTTTTTGTAAGTGCAGCAGGGGGTGCCCTTTCAGCACAATTTTAATTCTGCCATGCTCTCCTCTTTTGCATTTCCAGTTTCTAAAAACGTCTTGTTTTACATCTCCTAATTGTTCCACCTGAGTTTCCAACATAACTATAGGTTGTCCTCGTTGTTTAAACCTCTCTACCATTGTGTTTAATTGATCATTTACTTTACTGGTTTGAGATACTAATCTCTTTACTGTAATGGCTTTTTGAAGCTGCCTTAAAGGTTGAAGGGGTAGCTTGTAAAGTGTAAAATTGTGTTCTTACCCAGGGGTTGTCTGTAAACATTGGTAACAAACTTGGTCTCAGCCTTGTTTAATTAAAATGTGTAAAAATGGCAAATAATACAAGTCAAAGGTCATTGCAAATGTAAGAATTTTAATTTTAATCTAGACCATTTTTTCTAAGTCAGAACACTAACCTATTGTGTGGAACTATATCGAGCGCTTTGGCAAAATGGCAAGTAGATCACATCTGATCTATAAATCTATTTACTTCTTCATAGAATGCACTTACGTTAGTTTGACATGACCTATGTATCATGAAACCATGCTGATATGTTATAATAATAATGTTCTTCACAATTAATGCCTGAATACTATCCTTTAATAAGCATTCAAATACTTTTCCAGCCACTGAAATTAACCTCCCAGGTCTATAATTTCCAGGCAAATGTTTAGAACCTTTTTTAAATATAGGAACAACATCTGTCTTCCTCCTAGATTCCTTCCTAAATTTCTGAGTCCCTTCACTGCTACCACTAGTTTATAATCTCCTCCATTCTTCTAGCCATTCTGACCCCAGAAGACCCTCTTATGTTTAGGTGCAATCTATCATGGCTATAAAGATTGTATCCAAGCGCAAAATCAGACCAGTGCTCAAAAGAGCCAAAATCCTGCTTCCTATACCAGAATTTAACCACCCATTAACTTTCCTAATCTCCCACTGCCGTTTTACTGTAGCACACAACACAGGTAATATTTCTGCAAATAGTAACTTGGAGGTCCTTTTCTTCAGCTTACCTCCTAATTTCCCTAAACTCATTCTTTATGACCCTCTATTTTCTTCTGGCCATAATGAATATGGACCATGACAGCCAGGTCATTCCCAGCCCCTGCCAATAATCCATCCACTTTTTTAGCAACACGCTGGACCCAAACATCTGGGAGACGGAAAACTGTCTGGGCGACACGATCGGAGTGGAAGATTACCCTATCTACTTTCCCTTTCTAGGTAAGTGGATAATTTTAACCAACCTGTTCTTTCCAATACAATTATATGGGAACAACATAGAGCAGACGCTAAACATCACATACATGTTAAGTACCTAAAGTATAAAATTCTAGGATTGTTAGTACCAAAATTAGCATTTGGTCCAAACAGTAAAACTAGAAATGTAGCTAACTTAAAGAAAATTTCTGATAGACTCGTTTACAAAAAGAAAAAAAAGTAAAGGCACTTTAAATTCACTTTGAATTTGTAACAATTCACTTATTAGTGAGTAATCCTGATGGCATGGGATGTTGTACACAAAGACATTTAAAAAGTTCAAACTACAAATCTTCATTATCTGCCTTCTCCTTTTTCTATTTTGGTGATTATTTACCCCATTATGTACAGCAAGAGATTGATCTGTGATTTTATAATTTAATTAAAGTCACTAACATTTTAGTACTGCATTGCAATGATAACTTACCTGTCTCTTGTGATGTACATAAAAGATGGAAAATAGGTTTTTGTAACAAGCATGGACTTATCGGTGTCACTTGTAGGACAAATGCTTCCGTTTCAGGTCCTGTATCACTAGAAACAGTGCAAATAACAGACGACTCCCTGTGATGAGAGTTTCTACTGTAGTCCTTACATTGGAAAGTGTTGGTTAGAGGACACTTTAGTCATTCTACTTTCTTTCTGTCCTCCATTCCATGCTACATTATAAATCTTTAGTAGATAAGTGAGTGCGCTGGATTTTATTTTTTAACTGTACTTATTGGCCCTTCTTTATATATATATATACATATTATATATATATATATATACACACACACACACACACACACACACACACATATATATATATATATATATATATATATATATATATATGTAAAAAACAGATAAAATTCATATCCTGTAATACCTTTTTTACTGGACTAACAGAATTTTTTAATGACAAGCTTTCAGGAGAACCTCCCTTTCTCAAGTCTGAAGCATTTCTGAACAAGACGACACATGTTAGTCCAATAAAAAAGGTATTACAAGATACTAATTGTATCTGTTTTTTACATCTACATCACTGGACTAATACGGCTACAATCTCTACTTGAACATATATATATATATATATATATATATATATATATTTAGGAGTCTAGCCAGCTCCTTGGTTTTACACCCCTCCCTGTCACATGTACCCTATTTAGCCTTGTACTGCAGAAAACTTGAGATGGAAGTATTTCCCCAAGTACGTAGCTCATTTAGCAGACATTTGGCTGTGAGAATAGGACCTGCCAAAGATGGGGTACATTGATGTTGTGGCATAAAATGCAATGTGTGATCATATAATGTAACTAAACACCCATTATTTTTTGCCTAGATTAAGTGTTTTTCATAAAATTAATAAAATCGGTCAGCACCAAAGTAGCTGTTTAGTAGATAAGGGAGTGCACTTGATTTTCATTTTTACATTACAAATCTTAAACATTACTTTATTGTGACAGCCAAGGACAATTTAAAAAGTATTAAAAAATTAGCTGAATTTCAATAATTGTTCTAATATTTTTTTACCTTTGCCACTGCTTCAACTATAGTGCAGTTTATATTCCACAGGTATCGCGCATGTTGCCCAGTCTAAGATATAAGTTTTCACTGTGATACCGGAACAGCACTTTTTAAATTGAGTTTGGTGTTTAATTTAAGCATAGGTTTTCAAATGAAGTATCTTAATTTCATGAATAATCCACACTTAATTGCTAATATTTCCTTGTAGCCAGGCTCATTTTTTATCCTTTCACATCGTTTATGCTCTTTCTGCTTTTATATTCTTTTGAAATGCTGATTAATAAATATGTTTGATAGTTCGATTTGATTTTACTGATCTGCACCATTTGTTTAGTAGAAATAAGCTACAACTTGTAGACGTTGATTGATGAGTTCTCTGCAATGCATCACAAGTTAGACATTTTTACAATTATATTACTGTGTAAGTAGAAAGTTATGAAAAAGTATTATTTTATCCCAAAAGTATGTTTGTACAAGACTTTGCCCTAAAATAGACAGATTAGGATTTTTTTTTTTTTTGTGGCCCAGGGGAATAATAGCATGGTTGAAAGCAGAGACTATGTAATTTCTTAAGCATGCAGGCCAGACTTTACTGAATACATTCTCCTCCCATTGCTTAAATCTAGACATCAGTTGTTACTCCAATTTACATACAGCATATGGATTCTGGAATCCTACTTTAAGGTACATTCTAAACACCAAAGCAACATTTGCTTAATAAAGCAATTTTGGTGTATAATTCATGCTACTGCAGTCTCATTTCTCAATTCTCTGCCATTTAGGAGTTAAAACACTTTGTTTATGCAACCATAGCCATACAGTCCCTGGCTGTGACTTACACAGGCTCACTACACACTTTATGAAGTGTGAACTTTATTGCACAGTGTGTTTAATGTAGAAGTTCTTATCTCCTGCTCAGCTAATTGCCCGGTAGAACACCATCTGAAGTAAACACACTGTGATTCACAGCCAGGGGAGGTGTTGCTAAACAAAGTGATTTAACTCCTTAACCGTGGTAAATTGAACAGTAAGACAGCTTGACTTTCTTTGCTGGCTTGTTACCATCCATATTCCACTTCATCTTTTCAATGTGGTTAAGGAATGGAATGTCTGCCATAAATGTAGAGATGTTTAACTGAAAAAAAAAATGGAGAGGTCTCTTAATTTTTTATTAATTTTTATTAACTATATATATATATTGCTTCAGACCTGAGGAAGAGAGGAAATCTCTCCAAAGCTTGTCTTTTAATATTATGTGTGTCCAATAAAAAGGTGTAATTGCAAACTGCAATACTCTGGATATGTTGATATCATGCCTACTGGAATAATATGACTGATCTAATCTTGAGTATTGCTTGAAACCTGAGGAAAAGAGACAATCTCAAAAGCGTGTCTTTTATATATTATGTTAGTCTAATAAAAAAAGAACCATTGCTTACTACAATACTCTATATATCTGTATATGTATATAAAATAAACATTGCATTGTGTATCAGCTGCATACCTCAAGATCAATATGAAAATACTATCTGGTCTCACAACAACCTATTTGATACCTAACCCCACTCAAAGACTATGAATGTATGTTGTGATAAATGAATTTATCACAAGAGATACAATAATAATAAAAGGAAAAATCTCAGGCACTCACTTCTTCACCTTCATGGATGTTGCACAGTTGTAGCACCCATCGCTGGTGCTGTTGTACTCTGCCATTGCTGCATTTTAAATATCCCTGCTTTAGAACACTTTTTCAAGCATTGAAATGTTCCTAAAAAAACTTGATTTCAATTAAATCAGTCACAGAATTACACACACTATATAAGTAACCAAATAATCAATAAACACAAGAAACACTCTCTCGGGTATACACGGACTACAACAGGGCACAAAACCTCTGGTAGACCATGTTTAACTCCTTAAGGACCAAACTGCTGGAATAAAAGGGGAATCATGACATGTCACACATGTCATGTGTCCTTAAGGGGTTAAAGAGCTCTAGTGTCTGACATCACCACAGCCACACCAAATGTCATAGATTTGCAAAGCTGAATGTGTGTAATTTTTGGCTAAACATTTAGAGTGAATGTTACTGTTCCCGTCAATATCGATTCTGGGCTGACGCTTACTATTTGTTCAGCATGTTTTTTTTGCATTGCATTAATATTGATACAGGACTGATGGTAGGTTGGGATTTGTTCTAAGGTTCTTTTGACTCATGTCTATATTGATGCAAGACTGATGCGAGATAGGGGTTTTAGCCAAGTCATTTTGTCTTGCATCAATATTGGAATATTGGAATTTTGCTTAAGTCCATGTGCGTTAAATCAGTAATGACTCAGGAGTGATATGAAATAGCTATTTTGTCTAAGGCCATTTATCCTGCACCGATTTTGATGCAGAATCGAAGTACAGTGTTGCACTGGGCATTAGAATGACGTCAGGAGCAAGCAGCATAGGTGACACATGGTAAATGTAGTCCATGAACTTCTGGTCCTTAAAGACTAAAGGGATATAGCTTTCATTCATGTATCTATTCTAATCTTTTCATCAGCAGGTATATGCCTGTTTCTCCATCCCTTTCCTGTCAGCAAACAGCAACAATGTGCTGTCTGTTTGTCCTTGTCACTCACTATACCACTTTCCTTCCCAGCCAAATTGATATAAACCCCATCTCTCTGGCATGACTACGTTTTCCTCACTCTTCAGTCATGGCTATACCTTAATCCTCACTATTCATATTGATACCTCTCTGTTTCTCTATAACAATAACCCACTCTCCCACCTTCTCCTGCTATCTCCAAAATATTTATTTCCTTTCCTCCCCAACCATGGCCCAAACATCTTTCGACACTAAAACCCCTGTAGAGGTAGGAAAGTCATATGGCATGTAAAAATGTTTAGATCTTCACCATGCAAGTGAAGAGACAGCATATATATTTGTGCTGAGGTGGGAAGGTTAGTTAACGGGTCTAAGGGAGTCAGGGGAAAGGTGGCAGAAACAAACAGAGCCTGCCTCCCTCACTGATTTCAACATCTGCCACATAGGTCTAATGCTATCTGTTCACTCCAGAGACAGAGATCCTCAGTTACTAATTTGCATCAAGTTTATCATTAGATGATTTAGATTTCTGTCATCTACACTGTGTAGGTACATCCTTGGTCATAACACCCTAGTCTGTTTTTCCTTGGTACTTTCTTTTTTTCTCAAGACTTCCTGTACTAATCTTCTCTATACTATCTTCATTCACCACCCTAGGTGCAATGTGTGTAACACTTTGTGACATCAAATTTCTTCAGTTACTTGGGATACAGTACTAGGAAGGTCTTGGACTATACAATGGAATTTTTCGAATTAGATGTTGGTATCCAAGTGTTTGGCGATGGAAGAATATGGAATTTTTTACTAGGTAGTCAGAGTTTACATACAGTCAAATTATTAAACATTCATTCAGGCCAACCAAGTGCTTCAGGAAAAATCACTGTATTCATATTTATTTTACATATGAATTGATATTCAAACATATTTGACATGACATTTTTTTATCAGGGAGCAAGATCAAGCCACGACGTTCAGTAGAACAATATAATACTCAAAACACGGTTATTTTTAACCTTAATAACTACAATGCTATATAATTTTGTAAAAAAACATTCTCAAATTGTTCAGTGGATTTGCTATTTATTTAAAGCTACGTTTAATGATTTTTATACAGAATCTGTCACTCATGAAGGATTTTCGGGATACCACAGAGAGAATGAAATGTTCCACAGTTGCATTATTCTCTTGTGAGGCAACTTTAGATGAAAATAAAATGATTCAGTGATTGCTCCAGAATTTTTTGTTTGTCAGTTGCTTTTCTCATTTTTTTGCATATTATTTATTATTGTTGCTTCAAACTGTCATATTTCTTAGTACTCAGTAATTTATCAGTACTACTTGCTATGCAGCAGAGCTATCCTATGATTAGCAACACTTTGAGCACCAGGTTGAGCAGATATGATGAATCACCAACATTTGGGATTACATCTCACTGGACCTTTTGAAGAAGCAATGGGATTTATATAGTTTGCTTATTTTTATTACATTGTACAGGTTACGCTTTTATTTTACATTTAAATATTTTGTCATCTCTGATAGTACATACATTTGCATAATTACAGTCACTATTGCTCAATTTTTCAGTGCGTTTTCATTTTTCTCTATTTTATATTGATAGCGTTCTTACGGCATTATCTATATTATAGTATAGCGATTGTATTCATTTATTTTAATGATTTATTTTTTACACATGAGCTAACAACTCATTTTCACAGAACTGCTTTTGCAAAGCATAATACGTGTGAAAAATGATAAATTGCATATTTTAAATTGGCATTGCATAGACTAAAATATGGGTTCTTCCTTTGGTGACAGTAGTTTTTGTAAGTTATCATATGATTTTCTTGATAACTTTTTCTGAGGCTTTAAAAATGATGTGAAATGTACACACACAACTTAATCACTGAAAAAGAATTTGAGTGAAACAAGCATCTGAAAAATGGGTTTATTCAACAAGTCTAAACTCACAAGATCTAGGAAGCAAACAGCAGATTTGACCAGAAAAATCCAAACTTAAAATACTTGAGCATTATTTCAGATTCTCTAGTCTAGTGTTTATTAAAATGTCCTTGTCAGTTCACTATAATTCACAGTTTAGTTAATAAACTCCAAAAATAATCAAATTAAAATAAAGCATTAGAAAAAAAATATTCCCATGGTTTTAACCTTTTGCAGGACAAACTTTATGTTAATATTTTATTTTCATTGGTCCTGAAGGGATATAAAATCTGCTGATGCATTACAGCTTTATAGTTGCTCTAAGGTATAAAGTTCAGATTGATTCCATATTTATTGCATCTTTTGATCATTTAGCTGACATTTGAAAGAAAATGAAAATTTTCTGTCATATCTCCTAAAATCTATGATTTTGCCTCAGTTTGGCTTGCACTCGGAACAAAGGCAACCTTTTCTGTCACATTTCTTAAAAGCTATGCTTTTGGAACAAATGAATCGGAATTTATAGCATCCATTATCAATGTGATAAGGAGGTTATCTGACAATATGGGACATTTGGTAAAATGCCAACAAATAATGTGGACTAGTATGAATTCAAATGATCTGAAATGGGTATACTATAAAAACTCATTTTCTATGACATACAGTGAAAAAAATACAATTTACCTTGTGTACATCTTAGTACTAATAACATTGACTGCCTTTTAGTATAATTGAGGAGCACTCCCATAACACAAAAATTGTAGATATATCCCCAAGGAAAACATGCATGTAACATGTTTTGCATATTTTCTTTGAGGGTCAGAGGTGTATGAAATTTTGGCTTGTAATAGCTGCAGGTCTAATGTCTGCAGATCCTGCAAGACTTCCCCTTCTTTCCCATCACAGACTTATGTGACTGTCAAACCAACGACTTCTTAAGAAGATGTGTTACAGCTCTGGGCAGGGCCAGCCTTAGGCCTTAAGGCGTCCTGTGCGAAAAATCTTAGCCCACCCACCCCCATCATACCCATTTATCCATGTACAGTGTATGTCAATAGGGGTGTAGTGTTTGTATATAGAATTTATTAAATTAATAATTATTTAAAAACAAAAATAATTCCCCCTTCCCTGTTGTTACCTTGCAGGGAGGTGGGCATGCTGAACTCTGGTGATCCAGTATGCTGGGAATCTGGTCGGCACCTCCACCGGGTGCAAGACCATAAGTAACTGTGTTGTGAGCTCAGGCACTTACAGTGTCAGAGCTTTCCTGTAGTAATCCGCGGCAACGTTCTGATTGGCCGGAGCTCGGAGGACAGCTACATATTGCATTTTGTATGAGAGAGCTCTGCTGTAATAAATCTCATAATAATATGATGTAGTGTTTGGTGTCTGTGTGTGATAGGTAGGGGAGCAGGGGGCACAGTGGTGGTATCTGGTGGAGCAAGGGCAGTGTATTCATAGGTTGGGGAGCAGGGGCACAGTGGTGGTAGCTGGTGGAACAGGGGTAGTGTAGTGGTAGGTGGGGGACCAGGTGGCACAGTGGTGGCAGCTGGTGGAGCAAGGGTAGTGTATTGGTAGGTTGGGGAGCAGGGGCACAGTGGTGGTAAGTAGGGGAGCAAAGGTAGTGTAGTGGTGGGTATGGGAGCAGGGGGCACAGTGGGGGAGCTGGAGTAGTGTAGTAGTAGGTAGGAGAGCAGGGGCAGGGGCACAGTGGGTAACTGGGGGAAGCAAGGGGCACAGTGTGTAAGTGGGGTAGCAGGAGCACAGTATGTAGCTGGGGCACAGTGGGTAGGTGGGTGAGCAGAGGGCACAGTGGGTAGCAGGGGAGCAGGGGCACAGTTAGGCTAGGGGGGCAGGGGGCACAGTTAGGCTAGGTGGGGGCAGGGGGCACAGTAGGCTAGGTGGGGGTAGGGGGCACAGTAGGCTAGGTGGGGGAAGCAGGGGGCACAGTTAGGCTAGGTGGGGAGGCTGGGGGCACAGTTAGGCTAGGTGGGGGGAGCAGAGGGCACAGTTCGGCTAGGTGGGGGAGAAGGGACAATTGCCTGTCGCTTAAGTTTCGCTCTACAGAGCTAAACAACCAGGAAGAAGCAGGTCGAGCTGTCTGACTGACAGCCAGGTAGCTGCAACAAAGTTTGTTATAAAAGTGCCAATTTCTACTGAAATTGGCACTTTTATAAAATGAAAAAAAAAAATAAACTCTTCACACATAAAGTGCTTCAGCAAGCTGAAAAAACTATTTGTTTGGAGTGTTTTTTTTGTTTTTAGTTGAGGGCTAGTTGTTATAATCTAGTTTTGGGGAAAACTGTTTTAAAACAGTTTGACAGAAACTGGGGGGTCCCAAAGCACAAGCAAATCGAAATGGTAAGTACTATGGAGAACACAGCAATATTGTAAAATAAATAAAGACAAATTAATGTAAACCAAGTTTAAAACAATACACCTGATAATAGAGCTTACCCTTTTCTATCCTACCCTTACCTTTTGTGTCCCTTAACCAAACTCCCTTTAGCATGTAAGCTCATTGAGCAGGGCCTAAATCCCTCTGTTTCTGTGCGTCCAACTTGTCTGGTTACAAATACGTGTCTGTTCGTCCTCCCATTGTACAGGGCTGTAGAATTTGTTGGCGCTTTATAAATAATAATAATAATAGATTACAGAATATTATCTAACCCCGTGATGGGTTAGACTCAAGAAAATGAGTACAATGTACATAGCAGAATGCTAATGAAACAAAGTATATACAAAGTATTCTACACTGAAACACCAATATACAAGTATAGTATCTCACTCTAAGTTGCTGAACGATAAAAAGTAATTTAAATAAATAGTACCGACTGATCGGCAATTGTGTAAAAAATCCACAAAGAACCCCTCACAACAAGCTTTATTCATATCTTGCCAACAATAGGATAAAAGTGGATACATTTAATGAAAAAAACAAGAGAAAAATAACTTTGGAAATCCCTGGCAGTTTCCTACAAATAGTAGTCTATAGCAAAATATACAGTGTTATTCATGATGCCTAAATTTTGTAATTCAGGCCCCAAATGGACCTGAATTTGGTCCAGATTTCAGCCAGACCGAATGGCAAAATCCAGACCAAATGTGACAAATTGAGACTTAGAGAATTAAACTCAGATTAAAATTTAAAAAAGCTTAACTATTTGCTCACTGGCAGCGCTAGCAGCCAGTGGGCAAATGGTTAAAATCCCTCGGCAGTGCTGGGGTTAAGTATGGGGTGACTGGCCAGCATTTTTCACACACTTTACCATGCAAATTTTCCCATGCTTTGTATGAGCTATTATTGCATGTGAACGCCTATAATAGGGCTTTACCTGTTCGAGGGTGCTCATTCTGCCCTCCACGGGTGCTAATGGTTTATTTTTTGTTGCGGTTAGGTTTTTTGCTGTATTTTCTTTTTGCTCCCATCTGAATTTTTTTTATTTTAATTAGTGGAGCTGGGAATTTTCAATTCATTTTTTTTGGCCCTACTGTTAGAAGAAATACGATGGTGAGTATACTTTATGGTGATAACGATGGTAAGTATCATTTTAAAAAAAAGATATTAGATTTATTTGGTCCTCCTCCTCACTATTATTAGGGTGAGGGGGGCTGGTAGGGACATTATATTAAGGTGTGACTAGGGGATCGAGGACACAATGGCATGTCCACCCCCAGTTCTTTAAGGTCCCTAGAAAACTAGCCACCCTCATTTTATAAAAATTAGGGCTCCAACCCACTGGTATGGGTGGGGGCCAGGGGAGGGGACACTAGGTCTTCCATTTATTATAAATATTGGGACACCCAGCCACCAGCATTGGTGAGGGCCAGTGGAGGGGACACAAGGTCCTCCCCCATTTTTTAACTATTAGGGCCACTGTTCACTGGAATGGGCAGCGATGGAGGCAGAGTTGCTAGTTTTATATGTTTAGTAGACATGGTCCCAGCTGCCAGTTGGCAGGGGGTTACATAGAAGTACATTATCTCCATAATAGTAATATGGGGGTCTTATTTATTCGGTTTATCTTCGGCCACCATAAGATTGTTGCTAAATCTCCAATTACGGGGGTCTGGAAATTGGTTCAGATGCAGAAATCACAGATTTTTCGAACTCATCTGAAGAAATGTTACAGAATCAGTCAGAATGGCTGAATTCTGAATTTGATCTTTTTACTGGATTTTGTCCAAAATCCAGTGTTTAGTGAATAACTCCGATAGCAACAAATAGTATATGGGATATGTTCCCTGTCTGTGGTGAATTGGTCCTTTTCATAAAATGGGGGAATTCCATATGCATGAACCATAGAAGACTGGGACCACATCCTGATGTCCCATATTTAGCTATAGACTGCTATTTGTATGGGGCAGCCTGCTTAACTGGAATTTGTAAAGCTATTTGTAATTTGCATATTTTTTCATTATTCTTTTTTCTTACTATAATAGAGCGATCGTCATTAATGGTCTATGTTTTTTTTTTCCTTGATGAAAAGTTGATAAGTGTTAGATAAATGCACTAGTCTTTTTACAACATTTTGTTTTTTAAATACTATCCATTTTGTTTCTTCTGATTTTTAATTTAAGTTTGTTGACAAATTAGTGTTAATTATGTAAAATCAGTGCATCTTAAAGTGGACTGGTTTCCATAGGGGTAATACCACAAATGTCAGAAGTAGAAAAAATATCCAATGCAATTGAGCCCAATGGATTATTGAATGTACACCAAAAAAAGTTGCCAAACCACTAAAGATACATATAAAGGCAAACCTACTAGAGAAAGTGTGCCCTCTAAAACACCAATATAATAATGAAACAAAAGCCAAACAGTAGGAATGCAAAAAGTAGTGAAATAATCACTTCTAAGGTGTAAATAAAATATACAACCTGATTATATAACAGCGTGGTGAAAAATATCTATAAAAAGATATATAAAACGCACATAGAGTAATAAAAGTATTATAATGTGAACACGCAAGGAGAATATATTAAACTCACAAAATATGAGTGAATATCAGGCCCATCATCCTCAATCAGAAATGATCTTCAGAAGGATATGAAGTAGATCTTCTTTAGCACTTGCAAAATGAATAGAGAAACCAAAAATAGTGCAGATAGAATAAAAATACAATGATTTTATTATAAAAATGCACTTACAAAAATCCAAGTAATAGACAGCATATAATCCACTCTACAGTAGAGATTGCAACAAGAGAGTCCCCAATGTAGTAATCCAACGCGTTTCGTCCTCTGGACTTCCTCAGGAATTGGGAATCTGTACTTCCAAAGAACTTCCTCCCTTTAAACCGCCTGAAAAATTGCTCGATATAGTTCATCTGTGTAGTGGGATCGTGGCGTGCGTGTCATGCTGGAACACATGACGGACGTCCGGCGTCACTTCCAGATCCGGTTTATTATTAGAATATGCTATGCGTTCCTCGCTGGAACGCAAAATTAGAAGCAGGAGAAAACGGACCGGGAGGGATACATCAGAGAACAGGACATGTGATTGAAGTGTCCCATTCAGAAAGGACACATAAATATATGTGAAAAAAAACTTCCAACTACAAAAAAATTATAATGAAAAATCAATAATAATAAGCAAAACAAAATAAGATGGAAATAAATATATATATATATATATATCTATATATATATATATATATATATATATATATGTTTATTTCCATCTTATTTTGTTTTGCTTATTATTATTGATTTTTCATTATAATAATTTATAATAAAATCATTGTATTTTTATTCTATCTGCACTATTTTTGGTTTCTCTTTTCATTTTGCAAGTCCTAAAGAAGATCTACTTCATATCCTTCTGAACATCATTTCTGATTGAGGATGATGGGCCTGATATTCACTCATACTTTGTGAGTTTAATATATTCTCCTTGCGTGTTCACATTATAATACTTTTATTATTCTATGTGTGTTTTAAATATCTTTTTATAGATATTTTTCACCACGCTGTTATATAATCAGGTTGTATATTTTATTTACACCATAGAAGTAATTATTTCACTACTTTTTGCATTCCTACTGTTTGGCTTTTGTTTGATTATTGAATGTAGACTAAATTACATTTTGTATTTCAACGGGTGAATTTGTCATAATTTACATATCTATTATCTACGTTGTTCATGTGTTGTGCACTCATCACACATTGTATATTTGGCACAAATATAGTGAATTTATCATCTAGAATTATATATTCATTATATGGCTTACTCATTACATAGTAAACTCCAGACATATATTCTTCACTTGTTCCATTTGTCACACAATACATGTTTTCTCTTTATGTATCCACTTAGTTTACTTGTCATATGGTTTACTCATCACACTATATATTTTCTTCAAACTATAAATGTAGCATGCATTACACATTCATCACATGGTTTAAAACATGACAAGGTCATAATTTACATATTCCTTACAAAGGCAAAGCAATATATATTACATGTTTACTCCTGGCCTCCTGATACCAAGAAGAACCACAGATTTTTTCAAACCATTCCTAAATAGTATCAAGTGACGCATAATAAAATAACCTATACGTTCTTTCCTGTCAAATATGCTTTATATTTGTGTTAAGCGTAAGATCATATTTTACTCCTTTGCATCAAGATACTTTTTGTTTAGTGTGTGATTAGCCTTAATTATTGTTCTTTCTTTTCTTTTGTTTAGTTTTTCCTGTTTTTCCCCCAAGTTCTTTTCATTTACTTCCCTGCATAACTTATGCACTTAGACCATTTCTGTACTGATGTGCAGGTTGCACACCTAAAAGTCTAGGATTTAGGGATTACCCAGGTGTGTCTAAGGTGTCTGGAAAAAAAAACACCTTATAGTCTAAGGTGTTTTTTTGTGTTTTTATTTAAATACCTTAGACACACCCGGGTAATCCCTAAATCCTGGACTTTTAGGTGTGCCTTGAGGAGAGGGTTGAGGAGCACTGCTCTATTGTGCCGGTTGTCTGTTCCACATAGAAGGTGCAGGATTTTATATCTTGCTTGTAGAGAGCAATTTAATCTGTATCAGCAGTCTCTAAAGGAAACTAAGCTAGCTACATGTAAAATTGAAATAAAGTTCAAGATAGGAATATAAAATAAACAGAAAATTAACAAGAAATTAAGTGGCATAGCAGGTAACCAGAATTTTCAGAATCGTTTTGTCAAGATTACTAAGATTAAAACTAAGATTTATCTTTGAACATTTGTGACACTTCAGTGGAGAATTCTTTTAAATAACCTCATACAAATAATCCATGTTGTGTACTGAAAGACATTACTGGATAGACTCCAGTTGAACATGTGTCAAAGTATATATGGCTTTGTAAGTATTCACATAAAAAATGAGTGACTGTTGTGCATCAAAATCGTGCCAAGGACTGTACACTTTCAGCCTTTTGGGTCTTGTTAGGTTGGTGCTGGCTCTGGTCTGTAAAGTTCATGGCTGTTTTTTTTTTTTGTCACTGTTTCTTTTATACAAAATCCATGCTTTGGTTTAAAACAAACAAACAAACAGCCTATATTTTTTTTTTTTTTTAAAAGTGTTCTATTGCTGAAGGTGCTCATTTGCAAACAGGTTGGGAATCCTGGAATGGTTTTAATTTATTATTTCTCTAAATTTCTGTGCCCAAGATTGATTTCCCAAACACCAACTTGAAGTATGCGTGTGATGCTCAGCGGCAATTTTTTTTATTTGCATCAACTTGTGAAATGGTTTCATTATATTTGGCTTCATCACAAAAAGTCATGCATAGAAAAACATAAAGTCTAAACTAAAACACAATAAATGTACATCACCATGTGACCTTTCATTGGTCCTTAATGTTTTATAAACATTGTGGTAGTTTATCTGACACTCAGAGGAATGAGTCTAATTAGCTACAAATTAAATATCTTAATTATGTTTCAGATTAAAGATTAGCAAATAAATATGAGCCATTTAGCATTCACCATACTTCTTTTACAGGATGTAGGTTTTCATGTCTTGCCTGAACAGGTAGATTGAAGTATGTAATTTGGTATCCAGAATTGGAGGCAATAGCCCTGAATGCTTTACATCAAGAGACATGGGATTACAATTTTCCTTTTCAATGATTCCTAGGATTACTTTCCAACAACAAAAACATAAATATAGTTTTAGTAATTCCCTCTCAAGCAAATCGGCCACTAGACCTATGCAGGTTGGGAATGTCTTTAGATTCACCAAGATACTTCCCAATGTACCTATTAAGGGGGCCTGAGGAACATTCAAAATCTTATCAAACGGGGGAAATTAGAAGAGAAAATGAGGAAACATCTTATATGAGAATAGTTTTGTGTAAGCTGTTAAAAGGAATCGCAATGTTTGGATTCTCTAAACCAGAGGTAGGCAACCTTCAGCACTCCAGATGTTCTGGACTTCATCTCCCACAATGCTAGCAAAGCATCAGAAAATATGTCTACATCATCTAGAGTGTCGAAGGTTGAGTACCCCTGCTCTAAATTAAAATATTTAGGAAGCTTTGGAAGGTAAATAATATTATATTAATATAATTATCTTTACAAAATGACCTCTGAATGACAAAAATGATCTAAGAATGATAAAATACAACAAAACTTGTTGTTTATGTTTCTTTTTTGTCTCTTATGAAAGAGTTTAAGGTGAAACGGCTTTAAACATCTCACCTTCTAGACTCAGTTTTGACATCTCTAAAAGAACAAATATTCTCACATCTGGTTTATAACCAGCTATTTATCAGAAGTAAAAGTTTTGTATTGCTTCTTAGTTGAGATTTTATCGAACTTAAACTAAAAAACGTAAATGCCTTTTACTAACTTAAAGGGACACTACAGTCATCAAAACAACTTAAGCTTAATTAAACAGTTTTGGTGTATAGATCATGCTCCTGAAGTATGGGTGCTCAATTCTCCATCATTTAGGAGTTAAATTGCTTTTGTTTCTGTTTATGCAGGCGTAGCCACACCTCCACTGACTGTGACTCACATAGCCTGCATGAAAAGAAATAGTTTCACTTTTAATCAGATGTAACTTACTGTAAAAGTTTGTATTTCCTGCTCTGTAAATTGGACTTTATTTACATACAAGAGGATGCTGCAGGGTCTAGAAAGCTATTAACAGAGCAGGAGATAAATAATTCTAAATTAAACAGTATTTTCAATACAGGAAGTGTAAACATTAGATGACTCTTTGGAGGAAGTGTTGGAAGGCTGTGTAAGTCACATGCAGGGAGGTGTGACTAGGGCTGCATAAACAAATTGATTTAACTCCCAAATGGCAGAGAATTAAGCAGTGATACTGCAGAGGCATGATCTACATACCAAAACTTCTTCATTAAGCAAAAGTTGTTTTGGTGACTACAGTGTACCTTTAAGTTGGAAACACTCAGAGTCAACGATCATCTTTTCATTTGGCTACCTTTTCAACAATTGTATATTTTTTTTCTTGTAGCTGAAGACATTAGGAATGTCTATATGTCATAACGGTACCCTTGGTGGATTCAACATCTTACATTTTATTATAGGTTAATCATTTCTTCTGTGATGAGTATTTGTACCAATGATGAGCTTATGGATGAATGAAAAGAAAAAAGGAGAATGATAGTCAGAAACCTTACATAATGCACAGTTTATACTGATTGGATGATGTTCAAAATTACAATGTTCATTTCTTCAGTATAATGTTATTTAAATTTAGCTTTTCTGTGAGACAGGAAAGAGCATAATATTCACTTCTTTCAGGTTATCTTGATTTTTTTACTACACTTTTGTTAGTTAAATCTATGAATTATTCACCACTGAAATTAACATAAGGCCCTGTATCTGTTACCTGAATAGCAGAGTTGTCTTATATTTCTATCACAATATATGGAGACATTTGCTGTTCAATGATCTGAAATGTATCATAAATGATTTCATTTATTACTAGGTGAATCCACAAAATGCCTAATGCGATGTGGGTGTTTTTGGCACACCTGATTATGCTTTTCATATATTATATCAAAATGATAATTTTATATTTCTTTTACAAACCTATTGCAAAAATGTTTATTGTGAATGTTTTTGTTAATATTTTTTTTATTAGTTTTGAAAAGCAAGTACAAATCTTTTATACCTTAGATTCAATTTACTTAATTAAAGGGACACTCCAGATGCCTAAAGCACTTAAGCTTGCTGAAGTGTGTTGTTTGTGAAGAGTGTGTCCTTTTTCATTTTATAAAAGGTTTTAAGATTTCACTAGAAATGAGCACTTTTATAAATTAACCCTGTTATAGTTACTGTAAATCAGACAACTGGTCCAGTTATATCCTGGTTGCTTAGCTCAAGGGGCAGGTAGAAACATAGAAACATAGAATGCGACAGCAGATAAGAACCATTCGGCCCATCTAGTCTACTCAATTTTCTAAATACTTTCATTAGTCCTTGGCCTTATCTTATAGTTAGGATAGCCTTATGCCTATCCCACGCATGCTTAAACTCCTTAATTGTGTTAACCTCTACCACTTCAGCTGGAAGACTAATCCATGCATCCACTACCCTCTCAGTAAAGTAATACTTCCTGATATTATTTTTAAACCTTTGTCCCTCTAATTTAAGACTATGTCCTCTTGTTGTGGTAGTTTTTCTTCTTTTAAATATAGTCTCCTCCTTTACTGTGTTGATTCCCTTTATGTATTTAAATGTTTCTATCATATCCCCCTGTCTCATCTTTCCTCCAAGATATACATGTTAAGATCCTTTAACCTTTCCTGGTAAGTTTTATCCCGCAATTCATGAACAAGTTTAGTAGAACTTCTCTGAACTCTAATCAAAGTAGGATCAGCGCTAGTAATGCCACAATAAATATGTAAACAGTAAAAAGGCAGCACACCTAAAGGGGGTGACCCTTCTATCCCCTAAAGCTAAGACAGAAGAAAAATCAAAAGTAATAGGGCGCACCTATTTTATGTACTTTTATTAAAGGCGCGCCCTATTCCTTTTGATTTTTCTTCTCTGAACTCTCTCTAAGGTATCAATATCGTTCTGAAGATATGGTCTCCAGTACTGTGTACAATACTCCAAGTGAGGTCTCATCAGTGTTCTGTACAATGGCATGAGCACTTCCCTCTTTCTACTGCTAATACCTCTCCCTATACAACCAAGCATTCTGCTAGCATTTCCTGCTGCTCTATTACATTGTCTGCCTACCTTTAAGTCATCAGAAATAATCACCCCTAAATCCCTTTCCTCATATGTTGAGGTTAGGACTCTATCAAATATTCTGTACTCTGCCCTTGGGTTTTTACGTCCAAGATGCATTATCTTGCACTTATCCACATTAAATGTCAGTTGCCACAATTCTGACCATTTTTCTAGTTTACCTAAATCATTTGTCATTTGGCTTATCCCTCCTGGAACATCAACCCTGTTACATATCTTAGTATCATCAGCAAAAAGACATACCTTACCATCAAGACCTTCTGCAATATCACTAATAAAAATATTAAAGAGAATGGGTCCAAGTACAGATCCCTGAGGTACCCCACTGGTGACAAGTCCAAGCTTCGAATATATGGCAGTTGCCAAGAACACCTACTTTGCAAATACTTTTTTTCTGAGCTGCTTTGGGAAGTCTGTGATTGGCAGACCACTGGAAGTCTGGACTGGGAAAGAAGGGTAGGGCTTGCAAAGGCAACAAACTAGAGATATATAGCCTTTGAGTACTGTTTTTAGCTATAGCCCCAATGAAATTATGCATAATTAAATAGATTTTTGCATTGTGGGTATATCTACTTAATAATGATTTTTATTTTTTTTATTTGGGCCATGAAGTGGCCCTTTAACAGATTAGTTCAGGATGTGAACATAACAAAAATGATTCCTAAGTACCCCTGCCCTGAGGAAGTAATGTCTATTAATTTAAATTACAAATGAAACATGTAAAAATTTATATTTAAGTTAATCTCATACAGGAGAACAGGCCTGAATAAAGGTAGTAAACAATACTTTAAAAATAAATATGACAATGTGAATATTGTGTATGTAAGGAAGAGTATATGAACTTGTAACCTGAAGTCACAAAATACAAATATAATGCACACATTATAGTTACACATAGATGACACTGACACAAACTGTCAAGATCCTATCCTGACAACCAGGAACATGTTTCATTTTCTTCTGTTATTATTTCATGTAATACTTGTTTCTTGCCTCTAGTGGCCTCCCTAACCACTAATCTCCTCAGTCACCTTATCATCCTCACCTGCCTGGACTAAGGCTACACCCTGCTCACAACAGGGCCTTTACATTGAAGTTGGTGATTTGCCTGAAAGACTTCAGTTCCTGGCTCCTGTGAACCTGCTCCAGACTTACCCTCAACCCTGCTCCAGACTTACCCTCAACCCTGCTCCATACCAACCTGCTCCAGACAACCTTCAACCCTGCTCCATACCAACCTGCTCCACTCTTACGTATGATTTTGATTTCTGCCTCTGTTACCAGCCTTCCTGTGTTACAAGCCTGCCTCTGTTATCAGCCTTCCATTGTTATCAGCCTGACTCTGTAAACAGCCTGCCTTTGTTTCAACCCTACTTGAAGATCACAGACTTTCTTTTTTATTTGCAAGTATCCTGTTTTGTGGCATATTGCCTTAATTCTGGTTTTTCTAAAGTTTCATAATATGTCTAAAAGCACCAATAAAGTCTCAAATAACAACCCTGGCATAAATCTCCTATCTGACCTTCTCAAGATCATGACACAAACACATACAAACACATACACAGAACACTGACACATTCAACATCCTACATTTTCTTATGTTAATCATTTCTTCTGTAATGATTATTTGTATCAAAGATGAGCTTATGGATGAATGAAAGAAAAAAAGGAGAATGATAGTCAAAAACCTTACATAATTCACAGTGTATACTGATTGAATGATTTAAGAGCCGCCTGACCGGCGAAAGGCGCATCGGGGCTCTGCTCTGCATCTAGCTCTGACTAAAAATATTCTACATATCATCCAAAGATATATTTTATTGGATTAAGGTTTTTCTATTAGACTTCGGACATTGTGACAAGCCAGAGCTACATACACAGGGAATCCTCTTATTATTTTTCCCTTATGGTCCTAACTTCAGACTAGCAGATAGTTCACTGATACAGAATAGGTGCTGTCGAAGTCACAGTTTAGAAGTCTTGAACTTGATAGTTCATTGCACCATATAGGGATTTATAATCTATGTGGCAAAACTGACCTCGCCACTGGGCATTAGAGAAGACTGATTGCCAGCCTCCTGCCATGTGACTATGGCTCCTGGGATGTATTGCCCTTTAAAGACACGATTTGGGCATAATGGATTTGTGTTGTGCTACTGCTGGCCCTTTAAGAATCATCGGTGGACATACTGTGGAGTTACTGGGTGGCCACCATTTCATGTATCAGAGGCACATGGTGAGAACAATGGATGAAGAACATGGTGAGAACAATGGATGGTGGCTATTTTAACTCACAGACACTGTTTTGTCTTTTCTACACAGTGCCATCTCGCCAGTATTTGGTGCACACAGACATCGTTCAGTAGTTTTAAACTACAGAACAGGGGACACATTTTACAGTAATTATTTTTCATATAGCCTGTATATGTTCTGCGGAATCTGCATTAAACCGTATCTTCCAAACTACTGAACGGATATGGGTGAATTTTGGATATGTGGTTCATCCAGATACCCAGGTTCCGATGATATATTTTATGGGGTTATTGCATGTTTTGGGGTCCCTGTGATATGTTTTATAATACTGTATTTCTCTGCCTGTGATAATTATATTAACCATTGTGTTCAGTAATAATATCACAGGCAGAGGGGAGGATTTTGTGTGGGAGTGTCTGTGTGTATTGTACAGATTGATTGGTTGTATTTCAAAACCATGTGGGCAGTACTATGTTTGTAGAATGTGAATAAAAGAGGCTGTATGTGCCAGTACAGTCAGTTCTACATCACCCTTAATCTGAGTCCTGTCTCTTATTGGAGGAATCTGCTACAAGGGATTGCTATGCTCTTCATATTCCCTTGCTATAATCACTGAGCTCTTGTAAGAACTTGTTCCTGTCTTGCTCTCTGAAGGAGTCTACGGTGGTTATGGTGTCAGCTGGAGTGCTTGGAGCCCTCAGGAAGCGCTAGGAGCATCCTTCAACGGAGGTACCCAGTCGGGGTGCCAGCTGATCCGTTACAATCTAATTTTAAACTTATTGAGTTTTTTTTTCTTGCTGGCATTAGTGACAAATAGGTTGAGTTTTCTCTATTCGAGTTAGAACCTCCATACTAGTGATTCTATCAGTTCCCTTCAAGGATAATTGCTACAATTGTATTTAACTGTTTCAAATCTAATACTTTGTTATATGGGTTCAACTTAATATATAGTGTCTGCTTAGACTGCCAGTTTTCATTTCACTTGCAGTCTTTTAGAACACAATTAGACTCTAGACTTCTTTCTCAGTCCATATATCCAGCAACATACCAACTTATTAATTACCAATTGATTTCTAATAGGTTGCTAGTGATATATAGACTTTCTTGCTTCTTATTTTTTCCTGATATAATACTGATCATTTTATATTTATCTCAATAACTTTTTAAAATTTTAAAAATTTTTTATCAACTTTCATTATATATTTTTAATCAATAAATTAAACGTTATGTTTTAGAAAATCTCATAAGGCAAGTGCCTCTTTACTCTATATCCTTTATTCAGGGTTACCCCCTTTCCTTGCGTTATTAGTCAAGATCTCTCACATTCCAATTCTCCCTCTTACAATACTGATTGAATGATGATCAAAATTCCAATGTTAATTTTTTCAGAAAATTTTCATTTAAATTTAGCTTTTTCTATGAGACAGGAAAGAGCATAAAAGTCACTGACACACACACACACATACATTTACACACAGGCCACTGACAAACATACACAATTACACACACTAACTGACAGACGCACACACTCTCACTGATTTGGATTTGACACACACTGACAGACACAGATACATACACATTGACTGACAGACACATTTACTAATTGAAAGGCAGTTTCACACAGAGGACACTGACACACACATTTAGACACAAGGGCACTGACACACACAGGACACTGACACACACACTTACACAAACTTGACACAGACACACACATTTACACTGAGAGGAAAGTGACATACACACAGAGGAAACACACACACTTACACACAGTGAACACACTCACTGACAGACACAGTCTCAATGATGTGATATATACTGACAGATACACTTACAGACACAGACACAATTTACACACAGAGAACACTGACACACACACATAGAGAAAACTTCCACATGTATGCACTTACTGACAGACACACTCCCACTGATTTGACACACATTCACTGACAGACACAGACTCAGTGGGAGACACACTCACTGATTTGACACACACTAAAAGACACACACTCACTGAATTTACACATGCTCACTGACAGACATTTACTCACACAGACTCTAAATAATTTGATACACACTAACAGACTCAAACACATTCACTGACAGACACATACACATTCTCTCACACACAAAATTATTATTTTTAAAAATTATTTTTAAGTCCAACCAGTCTCCGTACATTTGGGAGACTTAGGTGGATCCTTTTCCTGGGATACAGTGTGGGTCTTGTGTAATCTTTGTGCTCTTAACGCAGGTTTGATCATTCATTACTGAGAGTGGCTGCTTTTAGCCAGGTATATTATTTTTTCACTTGATAAAGTCCTTGTATATGGTCAAACGCATTGTGTATGTATTTGTATGTAGGCAAAAGTATATATTTGAATACAGAGACAACACAACGAAAACAGAGACACTTTTTTTAACTTTCATTGGGCTAATCCATGGTGTTTTATCTAAAGCTCAGGGGCATAACAATTATACATTGCCAGTTAGTCCTGCGTAACCTGGCCATCTTTCATACCATTTACCATTAAATCCAGGCTCATAACTAAATTCTGGGGATGATTTTTTGCCCAACATCACTAACATAAATACTAACATAAATACTACGACAAGTAACAATCAAAATGGGGTGGGGAGAGGTCCGTCTGTGCAACTCTCCATGACCACTGAACAGACGGACAGGATTTTGTCTCACACTCTGCTTATATGCTTTCCTAGTTTCCCATAAAGAACCAAGCTTATCTGAAGAAATATTGGACTTTCGTACATTTTAAGACATTTCTGAAAGTGTGACAATTCCTTTTGTTATTATTCAGGCGCAACCTGTTTGTGACACTCTGTGTAGTGTCTCTTGATTACTATCTCAGGAGTCCAAAGTCCGCCTTTTACAGTTTTTGCTGCCTTAGGAATTTCAGTTTGGATTTTTTAGCGCTGCTTCCTATCTTGTGGTTTCTGTTAAGTAACTTTTATTCTTTATTTAACTTTTATTTTTACAACCAAAGGGGAATAGATAGTGGTCACAGTGATTGTCACTGTTATTTTCAGGAGTGTGGATTCCTTTAAC
The DNA here is from genome assembly GCA_933207985.1 of Pelobates cultripes. Classification (NCBI taxonomy): domain Eukaryota; kingdom Metazoa; phylum Chordata; class Amphibia; order Anura; family Pelobatidae; genus Pelobates; species Pelobates cultripes. Next base: position 301,031,388 of record OW240916.1, on the reverse strand, counting down.
TTGCTTTCTCCATGCACTCAGGACAAGAGCGAAAGGACATTACTTGTTTTTGTCCTCTGATTCACAAGGGTTTCTTACGAACTGTGCACCACACTAATTTCTTACAATAAAGAACAATTATTTTTTTTAAATCTAAAAATGCATTTTTGTAAGGATTTTCAGTATTTATTATGTGAGGAAAGGTTCATCTTATTTCTCTTTGAAATTGTATATTTAACCCCTTAAGAACCAAACTTCTGGAATAAAAGGGAATCATGACATGTCACAGATGTCATGTGTCCTTAAGGGGTTAAAAATAAATTTTTATAATGTTCTATTTTTTTAATACAGTTTTAGATATAAGACAGAAATTTAAAGAATTTGCATTTTCAGTTATTTTCATTTGAAAAATTGTTACATTAGTTGTATCTTTTTAAAGTTTAGATTCCAAAGCAATTTATTTTTCTATTTTATTAAATCACGTATTTTAACTCATTAAAATTTTTTTTTGGGACAAAATACGAGTAATATACAGGGATTTTCCAACTGTTACATGAGTTTGACCTTTTCAAGATCTTGTATTTCAACTGGCTAACACGTCTTAGCTCTCCTGCAGGATATAAAAGATGTAAACAAGGGAATAATGATGATCGCAACCAACCAATTCACAGAACTCAGAAAAGGTCAAAGCAATATTCTTGTAATGACAGATGCATAAAAAAGATATTCAAATTATGATGTCTCATTCATATGACAGACACTATAATGAGAATGTAAAATGGCATTTATAAATCTTCTTTTGAAACAATAATTGTTAAAGTGGGGCATAATGTGCAGAATTGTCTAGCACTGTAATTGTTTGTTTCATCTGCAGGTGAAATTAGAATTCTCTAACTATTTGAAACTTACCAAATCAGGAGACTTTTAGTAACTGCAAATATATATATATATATATATATATATATATATATATATATATATTTAAACACAGATTTGACATCCAGTTGAAACCTAATACTGATGCTTGAGTCCTTCATGTTATACTTATAAATTATTTTTAAATTATGTTTTATATTCAAAATATACTGATTATCCACAACATTAAAACCACAGACAGTTGAAGTGGTAAAGATTATATTGGTACAATTGCACCTGTCAAGGGGTTGGATATATTAGGCAGAGATTGAACAGTCAGTTCTTGATTACCATGTGTTGGAAGCAGGAAAAATGGACAAGTGAAAGATCTGAGTGACTTTGATAAGGGCCAAATGTGATGGCTAAACCACTGGGTCAGAGCATCTCCAAAACAGTAAGTCTTGGGGGTGTTTCTGATATACAGTGGTCAGTACTTACCAAAAGTGGTGCAAGGAATCACAACCGAGGAACTGGCATCAGGGTCATGGCAGCCCAAGGTTCATTGATGCACATGGGGAGAAAATGCTAGCCCATTTAAACTACACATGATGACCCTTGTCCATCACTGAAAGTGCCTTCATTGGGAACGTGAGTGTTAGAACTGTCAAACATATGTCACACTTTCTGGGGGATTCTGCCTGGGGCTGGTGATTCTAGGGTATGTCTGCATTTTCATCATTTATCTGACAAATCTCAGAACCAGATAAAATTGTATATTTTGTCCTATTAGACTGAATAGCTCTAATTTTGTGCAAATGCAAATTACCCTGGATTATTCCCGAACCTGGCTGAACAGCTCAGGAATCTAAAAGCTAGTCCTGAATAAATGTTTAGGACCACTAAACTTGATTAGTGTGCTACCAATGTGAACACCACATGCACAGCCTATAATATAATTTTCCTAAAAATCCCTAAAATTCTAATTGTTTAAGAAGGCATAATTAATAACTTTTATTGCATCATCTCCTCATGATCTTCAGGATCCCTGGCTTATTCTGAAAAGGTTTAGTAAAGTTCTGGGTCAGGTGGTGGTGTCCTTTCTCCTGTCCAAGGGGATAATATAATATAATGTTCAGAAACATATCTTAGAATTTGACATAAGCTTTGTATAGTATGGTATGAATCTCACAAAAATTATTAATGTTAAGAAATATTTACTTCTATTAGAGTGACAGAGTATCCCAGATAATCTTGTAATGAATATTTAAAGAAATGTAAATATTACTGAAACCACACATTACATTATTTAATCAGGGGGCTATGTAGAAATTCATTTAGATTATTAAACATTTTTTATGTGTGGTTTATCACTCAATACACATAAGAGATTAAACAGATTGAATATAATGATCTGGAGCAGGAGGTGGTGTAAAAGTTAGACTAATAGCCCAGATGTTCATAACCTGCACGAAACCTTTATTGTAGCAATTTATAGCCTACATAAATATGTTGATTCAAAGCCACTACTGTCAGCTAAGGATGCAAAGTCTGAATCTGTTATTAGTGACATTGAAGCAATATGTGATTTAAAAAAAAATAATTATGTGACATGAATGTGTATTTCAATGATATATTTAAAACACTTCATCTAACATTGCAATTAATAAAGAAAAAAAATCACAAATGCAAACATAAAGTAAATAGTGCATATACAGAGCATACATTTGGTTAAATGAGCCAATCTATGTATTCAAAGTGAGTAGAGTTTTCTGGATGACCATGTTCAATCCAAGACATATGGAGGCACACAACACAGAATTCCAATTTTGCCTCCAATGGTTTTGGATCAAAATTAGTCTAATCTAGCTTATTTACTACGTACTACTAAGTATACATTTAAATATTTTGGATACATTGAAGGTGATGTGTCAAGAAATTGAATTCCGGGATGACCAAAATAAAGATGTGGAACTGCACTCAGTCCCAAGTGGTATGCATTCGGGTGTAACCAGGCCAGTCCCAGTACCAGGAACGAAACATTTGATAAGGAAAACATAGAAAACAGTCCAGGCATAGATACAAAAAAATGCAAATTTATTGAACACACTGCCAACTCACCACTCAAAGAAATTTAATTCCTACCCTTTCTCTATAAATTAAGGTAGAAAATGGGGGAGAGATTCCACGATAATACAATATGTTATTGTAAAGTATAAATGGAATCTACTAAGTTATTTAGAATATATCAACAAGATCCAATTTCTTTATCCTAAAGGCTTCTCTCATTGCACTAATCAAAAATTGCTTGTGAGTAATACACATACATATGCAAAGACAGTCCTTCTATATGTTTCCTTAAAAAAAAAAATCATTTGCAAATTCCAAATTTATTACCAAGCATTTTTGGCCACAGAACAGGTCTTCGTTTGGAAATCAAAGGTGTGCCCCTGGATAGACATGGCTGATTAAGCGATTAAATGACAGCAGGGCATAGGAACATGTGTCACACCTTCTGCTCAACACATTTAAAATATATGATGATTTACAAGACAAAATGTGGGCAGCTTGGGAGGGATTCCCATATGCCTAATCAACTAATCAGTATGCAAAGCAAGTCTAGTCATTGTCTCAGTTACAGTCGATAATATGCTTTTCCCTTTATTTATTACAGCTGTTGTTTGCATATTTATTTAACATAAATTATCACTTTTTAAAAAATTAATTTATGTTTTTATTTTGCCTTCTTCCCCCTTCATTTATGCTAAATGTTAAACGCATTGGCAAAAAAATAAATCTGTTATACACAAATCATGTAGACTAGAAGTATAAGTATACATTTACTTTCCATAAAATCTATTGACTAAATGATATGTCTGCCTGAAGACTGCTATCCGCCATTATTAAAAATGGCACCTTTCCTTAAAATGATTTGATTCAGCCTACAAGGCCTCGCATGTAGGTATAGTCTAGGTTTTATCTAGGGATTAAATTCCAGCATTACTTTGAGGCAGTTCTCTGTTATACACATATACACTGCATTTGTAATGTTTATAGCCATGGTCATAGCAAGGTAGAAAGGCTATAAAGGTAAGCCGAGTGGAACTAGCAATTGAACAAGCACAGTGTATAGGTTACATTTATTTCACAATAAATGGCACTGTCATGTTAGGCATGACATGTGAGCTTCAATTGAGGCCATAAACCCATTACTACATCAAGATTTATTCAGATAGACAGTAAACAAATACAGGTGCCAATCATTATTAAGGGGGGAGATCTGAATAAGCAGAGGCAATTAAATAGAGAGTCATTTTCAATTAGGTCAGTATGGATGGGGAGAGTCACTTATATACAGATATCAAATTACCTCCTATCTGCAGTTGTGGGAGGACCTTCTTGAAATTAAATAGAGGTGTCATTTGCTATTAGGTCATACTGGACACAGGGAGGTGATTAAATTATTTATTTATTTATAAAATATTTTACCAGGAAAGATACATTGAGATTTATCTCGTTTTCAAGTATGTCCTGGGTCCACAAATCATTGCATTGTTACATTAGGGTACAATAAAATACAAAACCAATATTAATACACAATAAATGCAAAATTTAACATAGAACAGGTAGGAAATATATAATCAGTCATGACAGGTGCATTCCGTTTTGAGGTATGTAGAGAGAGATAACTTAAAGGACTTTAGGCTTAGGGGAGATTTTAAATTGTGCGGGAGATCGTTCCACAATTGCGGTGCTCTGTAGGTACAGTATTCAAATATACTTCTTTTGAAATTGAGGTGAATACAGACCAGCTATTAAATGCAAGTGTTAATCATTACGATGACCATTGACATAAGGAAAGACATTAAGTAGAGAAATGTAACTCAAATACTCTTCACTTTTCTTAGGAATATTTTATTGTAGAAACAGTTGGTAGCAATACATGCTATAAACATTGGTCCATATCCCTTACCCATATGCCAACCAAAGTGCCATCAGGTTATTATTGCACATGTCCAGGATAAAAGGGAGAGGTAACAGAAAAATAGTCTGAGAATAAGCTAGTTAATAGGTTCTGCTCATAACTGTACTTTTACTTTTGTATGATCTTTCTGACCACCACATTCTCAGTAAGTTTAGACTTTCCCAGAGAGCCATTGTTGCTTAATGCTTAATACATAGGACAGGATTCAAAACCTCTAAATGAAAGGGACCATTCAATCCCAGAGCTAACATTAATTTCATACTTTCGCTCTCCCTTGAAGTCAGTGGTATCCACATCAGTCCATCCTTGCAAGCACGCTGTCTTGGTGTCATATTTGATTCTGGCCTCACCTTTGAACCTCCCATCCAGCATGTTACCAAATCCTGTAGATTCCATCTTAAAAACATAGCCCGCATCCGCCCCTTTCTTACGCAAGAAAGAGCTTGTCCATGCTCTAGTAATTTCCCGCATGGATTATTATAACCCTCTCCTAATTGGTCTTCCCAAAAACAGTATTGCCCCGCTACAGTCTGTAATTAATGCTGCCACCAGACTGATTTTTCCTCTCTAGTAGGTCCTCTCACACCTCACCCCTCTGTCAGTCCTTACATTGGCTTCCTGTATCCTATAGGAGACAATTCAAAGTGCTAACCCATACCTATAAAGCATTGACCAATTCTAGCCCCTCTTATATCTCTTCACAGAGTTTAAGCATGCGTGGGATAGGCATAAGGCTATCCTAACTATAAGATAAGGCTAGGGACTAATGAAAGTATTTAGAAAATTGGGCAGACTAGATGGGCCGAATGGTTCCTATCTGCCCTCACATTCTATGTTTCTATGTTTAGATCTATAGGTATGCCCCTTCTCGGTCTCTCCCCTCTGCCCGTGACATTCTTCTGTCTGCTGCTCACACCCATATGGCCAACTCACGCTTGCAGGACTTCTCGCGGGTGGCTCCTATGGAATAGCCTACCTACTGCCATCAGACTCTCCCCTAGTCTACAACTTTTTCAGTATTCCTCTCCTAATACAAATATAGTTAGAATAATTAACAGAAATGGAGTGAAAGAAGAAGAAATAAAAAAGGGGGGAGCAACCCCTTCTCATTCAGTGATCAAGACGAAACCTGACATGGTCCATAGTTATTTGCCAGGCTTATTGAAGCCAGGGGGTCCACAAGTCTATAAGTTTGGATATGTATAAGTAGAAAAAGTGAAAATGTGTTCTGTTGCAAAAATAAACCAAATTTTATAGTGAATGTAAGGAATAATTGTCGAAGCACCCTTGTTTCGCAATTCCTATATAAGTGGTAGAATAGTACAAATGCATTGGATCAGCTGATGAGAGGAATATGAGCGTGATGAGTTCTCAACCCCCCTATTCAAAAGGCCAGACCAGGAATTAGGATCAATTGTGATGTGGAGGTTAGTGCTGAGGACTAGAAAAGTCCAAGATCAAATTAATGAATGGACACATGCACCGCATAGGCATCAGTTTCTTTTTTACTACCTGGTACAGAAAGGAGAAATGGAAGGGTAAATGGAGTTGGTGGTGGAGCTTTATTTGGTACCATCTTGATCATACTTGATAACAGCACCCCCTGATATTGTAGTACTTTGTAGTAATACCAAAGGTGATGGCAATAGTCTGCTCCCATTCTGAGAACATAGCCTACTATCAAGATGAGCAAATATGAATGAGATAATAGCAAAACCCCTTCTCAATTTGTTAGTCTAATGCTTCAAAACAGGTCATGGTGTAGATAAATGAACTGTTAAGGAATAAACAAATGCCCTGCATGAAACATTTCTGACATAAACAAAGATTACATTTAAACAAGGATTAATATTTACCTGTCTATAGCTATTAGGTATTCTATATTTGTATAGTGACTATCCACTGCACTACATGTACTTCCAGGAGATACATTGAGTCATAAACACTTCTGGTGGTGTGATTATTTGTATCCTTTTCTTTCTTCTTTTGTCAATGATATCGGGGTTAAGCCCCTAGAGTCCCCTGGAGTCTCATCTCGGTACGTAAGATAGGTAGACACCCCGGCGCTGTCCCTTTGGTATAGCGATCCTGGTTGTGCCTACTATCTTATATCTGCTTGCTCATAAACAAAGATTACCATAAATGATAAATAGTTATCAATTTACCATCATGAACATAATCTCTAGCCTGAGATATTCCCACAGCTCTCTGAAATATAACTTGGTAAATACTCCCATTTTATGATTGTAAGGCAATAATACTATTATTAGTGTAGTATTAGTATTACTTATATAGCACTTGTGAAATGTTTGCCACCCTTGTGCGTGCATGTGCATTAGATCCCTGACGTTGCACAACGTCGGGGAGGGGGACAAAAGGCAGAGCCTGACCCAGCCCCAAGGGACATCGGTGCCACGGGGACAAGGGGGAGGAGCGAGGGGGGCACTATAATTTTGTATTCCTAGCCTATAGTTTCCCAACAAGGGTTATAAAACAAGTTATTCTTTTATTACTTTTAAGCGTTCGCGTTATTGCAGTTTTAACTTGTATGCTGTTGGTAAAATCACATAGGAAGTTCAGTTGCTTCTAGTTGTAGAAATATTAAATGAATTATTCAAGCACCACTGCAGCACACTGTAGTTGTATCAGTGTCAGGAGTTTTTAGAATGGTTAGACTCTTACCTGGGGTCTGCTGGGTGACACTCCCCATCTATGCTACTTTAGCCTTAAAACTGGAAGCTCCAGCTTAGGAGCTTGCATTACCTCTGCTAAACTAAGCTCTGCAGGAAAGGGCTAGCTCATTGGCTGTAAACATCAGATGATTGCTGTCAACCAGTGTACTAAGTCCTGCACTGCTGGTGTATGAGGGATGCAACATGTAGGTGTAAGGAGATTGGGATGTATGTGCAGACATGCATACTGGTTGTGGTGGACCGGAAGCTGTGGAGGGACATGCATAGTGGGTGGAGAGGACTGGATGGTGTTAGAGGATGTGCATGGTAACCAGGAGTTGTGAGGGTGATATGCAGGTTGTGAAGGAGATGAAGGTGTATCAGGGTTTGTTCATTTTACTAATAATGCTGTAACATACCATTCAGGTGACTTGCAGCAGGAGTCTTCTTCTCATTGTATGGTTTCAGCAGTTCCCTATTCTACAATAGGCTTTGTAACCTGTGAGTGGTTTCTGGGCTGTTCGGTGTGGCAACTGCATCAAGAGCCGATCAAAAAAGCAACATATGGTTGCTATGAGGTGGAAACAGAGCCGGACTGCGAAAAAAAAAATTGACCGGGGCATTTTGGAATCATAGCAGCCCAGAGATGGGGCTGTGTTTGCTTGTGACTTGTGTCTGGTGTCTCCATAAATGGGATACTAGAGGACAAAAGGACCCGGAAAGCATATTGTGCATATTGTGCTTGGAGCCTACTGGTGGGATTGTGTGTGTGTGTCTATGTGTGTGTAGAATGAGCTGATTGTGGTGTGGTGTTTTGTGTATATAGGTTGGTATCACTTGTGTTGTGTTTGTGGTGTGCTGTATCACTTTTGTTTGTGGTGTAATATGTTGTTATGGGCTATAGAGAGTAAGAGAGTTTGTATAAGGGATGTAGTGACTGTGTGCATAGGGGCTGTAGTGTATGTGTGTATAGGTAATGTAGTGTGTATAGGGGTTATAAAGATTGTGTGTTTAGGGAACGTAGTGTGTGTTTGTATAGGGGATTCAGAGTATTTATGTCAGGAATGTGGTGTGCGTGTAGGTGGTGCAGGGTGTGCCTATAGGGGAGTTATTGTGTCTAGGTGATCTAGTGTGTGTGTGTGGAGTACCAGAGTGTGTATATGAGATCTAGTGTGTGTGTGTCAGGAATCTAGTGTGGGTGCAGTGTTTGTGAGGGGGGGCAATGTGTGTGGGGAACATTGTATGTGCGTTGGGTGCAGTGTGCGTGTGGGGGGTACAGTGTGTGAGTGTAGGAAATCAGAACCAATGTGATTAAATCCTAAAACTACCAGAGGAGAATAGTATGTCAGTAATTGTATGCAAGCACACCGTTTGAATTAGTATATATTATCTATTTATCTCCATTGTCACACATTTTATGTGAATCAACCAGCAGCAAGTCAGAATTAGTTTGAATACATTGGTTCTGACACCTCTTTTACTATATCTGCTGTTCTTTATGTGTTGAGTTTAAATATCCTTATGTGATCTGAATGACAGCTCATTGAATTATAATGTATTAATTATTTTATATTAATGATATATATTTTATTGGAGTATTGTGAACTAAAAGCATAGAATCACAAGAATTAACTAGATAACTGAATCTCCTCAGCAGACCATTAGCCACTCCTCTCCCCTAGCTAATTTATATTTGAGTTAGACCATTATTATCTATCTTGCTTAGGGAATTTCTGTTTAGGCGATATCCCATTGTATCGTGATCTTCTAGTAACTTTTGTAAATTGATTCCAAGCTGGGATGTGCATCTACTGCATCCAGCATAGCCACAAGCTATCGATTTGCAGGAGGCAATTGTATGCTTTGGCACACTAATATGAATACTATAAGGAGTTTTTCCTTTTAAATCTCCATTTAGGCGATATTCAATTATACTGCTATTCTAGATGTTTTGATTTTACATATATTTTTATTTTAAATTTTTTAGTCTATTTTTGTCTCTTTTAGCCAGGGCCATACCTAGAACATTTGGCAACCAGGGCGGATCCTGTGTTTGGCAATCCCTCTCCCATTACCCCTCCCCCCACTTTAAAATGTAAAAAAACACCCACAATATTTTTAATGTTTAATGTTTTTATTTTTAAAAATTGCACAAATGTGTAAATTTTGAAAAAAACTCTGCCCTGCCCCCTTCTACAAAACCCCTCTCCCTACCACCGTTCTACAAAACGCATGTCCTGCCCCCATTCTACAAAACCCCTGCAAACCTCCTTCCACAAATCCTCTGCTTAGCCCCCCTAAACAAAACCCCCTGCTCCCCCTTCCATTAAACTCCTGCACCCCCCTCCCCCCAAAAAACTGCCTCTCCCTCTAAAGCCCCTGCAGAGCCCCTTACAATAGAATTTATTTTTTAAAACAAAAATATTAGCAACAGTCTTCAGAGTCCAATTCCAGGCACATAGTCACTCGCACACAGTCAATCACACAGTTACAGACAGACAGTCACACACAGTTACAGACAGACAGTCACACATACAATTACAGGCAGAGAGTCGCAGGCAGATAGTCACACACACACACACACACAGTTACAGGCAGCATCCCCCAAACACACAATTATAGGCAGTCACACATACACACAGTCACAGGAAGACAGTCACACACACACAGTTACAGACAGGCAGTCACACATACACACACAGTCACAGGCAGACAATCACACATACAGACTCACAGGCAGACAGTCACACACACAGTCACAGGCAGACAATCACACACACAAACTCACAGGCAGACAGTCACACACAGAGTCACAGGCAGACAGTCACCCACACAGTCACAGGCAGTCACACACAGTCATACACACAAACTCACAGGCAGACAGGCACACACACAAAGTCACAGGCAGACAGTCAACACACACACGCACACTATCTCTCTCTCTTGTATTTAAGACCATATGGGCTTGAGGAGGAGTGGATTAACTGAAGTCCCTGTAGTATGTTATTTGGGGAAGCAGGGACTCTATCCTGCTCCCCCTTGATGTGCAGCAGTAACAGCAGCAGGTGGAGGCCATGTTTAGGTCCACCCCTGCTGCTGGTTTGGCTCTGCCCCCGCTGTCGATTAGCTCCGCTCCCGTTTTTCTTAGATGCAGCCGGTTTTCAAGTTCTGCAGTCACTGCATATGTGAGCTGTGTGGCCGCACAACTCACACATCCTAAGGCCTCCCTGGTCATGGCACCACCTTAGTGAGTGGAACCTGGGGCAGACAGCCCCCTCTGCCTCTGCCATAGTGCACCACTGCTTGTCGCCAGTGGTTGTTTAGTACTTTTGCTATTTATACATAAAGGTTGAGTTTTAACAAGTATTTTATTTTTGTTTTTCCACCCACCTTTGGCAGACACTCCAGTCTCTGCTTATTTTTTGTATTCTGATTGTGGTTCCAACAAATTATATGTGTGTTTTCTTTGTATTGTTTATTGCTCTATGATGTTTTGTAAACCTTAGTTTATATTAATCAGAAACAATGATTTTCTCTGTACTATTGTTTCTCCTCGTCGGGACCAGATTCTGGAATAAAAATCACTAAAAAATGTTTTCTTTCTAGTATGCTTTTCATTTGTTATAAGGATACTTAAGTCATTTTATAAATGCAGCATTCAAAACTGTGTCCAGGTCAAAAATAGCAACATTTAAAATCTTTAAAAAAAAAAGGAGTAGTAGACCCTTCAACATCAGGTCTTTTATCGCTTTTGTCATTTGTACCATGTAGTCATCTTTACTTTGTGCTACGGTAAGCTGTTAGTCATATCATATTAGCACTAAATCATTTCCTACCATTTTTCCAAACACAATGTTCTATAAAGTTTTTCTTGAAGCACATATATAAGCAGATTTTCTATTTTAAGCTTGTGCAGACTTTACAAGATTTATTTTGCTCTACACGTAGCTAGCTGCGGTTATTTAAACATGTTCATTGAATTTAGACAATATTGAACCAGGGACTCAATATGTCTGTTTGTGTACGAGAAGATGCATTAATTTTATATATATTGCTAGTAGTTTGAAGAGAAATACTCAAGACTTCCTCGATCTTTATTCATTGCTATCTTACAATATATATCTTAATAAAGAAAATAATTGGATATAAGATGACATACAAAGGGGAAGAGTTCACGGGACTGAAGTTGCGATCGGATTTATTCATAAAGTAAAAACTGAAAAGTGACATTGAACAATTACTAAAAAATGTTGTTTATATTTTACTTAAAGGCTGCATTTTCAAATATTCAATTGAAAATTTACATTTCCATACAAACGCTAAAGACATGTCATTTTATTAAACTTCTTTATGATCCATACAAGTTCTCAAGAAAGTATGAATGTTCCTGGAAGATTAGTGAAATGCTCTATACATCAAGCCCTAAAACTGAACAGAAACTCCCTGAAACTCCTTGAATGTGTGAATCACATGTGATGACAAATTGACCTGGCACAGATATTGAACGTCATTTGTATCTTTTTGTTCATGCCTGTCACTACTATTGATGGTATTGATGGTGAGTGAGAGAACTGATTCGAAATGGTCACAACCCATACAAGTATGAACCTAGTTGTTGTGTGTGTATATACTCACTGACCACTTTATTAAACGTTTGCCTAAAACAGTTGTTAACACATAATTTTGTCATACCCTCCCCCTCCCCTCAAATAACCTGGATTATTCACATTGTGCATTCAGCAAAGTGCTGGAAAGATTAAGGAGAGATTATATAATAATATATATTATTGCCATTGTATCTATCAGTATACTGATTGGCCTATTTTCATGACTTTTTTCTGAATTGTTTTCCTAATTATTTTTGCACGGACGATATTTGGACAAGCCAAACCGCCACATGGCCGATTATCGGACTGCCCAAATTAAATTAGTTTTTTCTGACAATTTTATTCAGAACCAGAACCACATTTTTCCACCATACACAAGTCTATTAGCCATGTTGTTTTTGTTGCAAAATACATTTCACCTACGCAAGCAAGTAGAGTAAATTGAATTTACGGTTCATGAACACAGCTTGAGAAGATAAGTGTTTTCAGAATGGCACATTATTTTGCAAGAAGCTAATACTTGAAAATGTGAAGATTTTGTCAATAAATATGAGTAACAAGGATTAAAACAGAATGAAGGAAAACATTGAAATTAGACATCTTAACACACGCCATTGAAATATCCAAAGTAACCTGTAAAAAAGGTTTGGCTGGACATATGGCTTCATGCCCCTAATGACAAATCTTTGGAAATTTATAGAGCAAATACTTTGAGGTTGTAGAACACATTTCAGTTTTACTTTTGTGATAATAATGTGCTTTTTTTAATAACCATAAAGTTTTCTTCATAACATAGACATAGAACTCAGCAGGGCTTCCCACGTCTCTAAACCATCTGCTTCAATGTGGTGATCACACAGAGATGTTCCTCTGCACACTACAGTTCTGGAGTAGTTATTTTAGCACGTATGGCCTTTCTGTTTACTTGAAGTCGTATTAATATCATATGCTTTCTGTTTTTATAATTAATGCTGTTATTTTTGGCTACAGAACATTTGGATTATTTCCTTTATTAACCCATTCTCTATAAATAACTGTATAGTTTGTAAAAATCCAAGGAAGCCAAGACCTTAAAACCACACTATTACACACCCACCAGTAATTTAATTGTAAAAGTTAATATTTGATAACTGAAAATAAATGACACATATAGTGCGTTGTCCTCATGGCTTGCTCAGGTAGTTTTGGTAGGTGGCTAGTGTAAGGAGCCCTGTGATTACCTTATTGGTCCACTGATCTCGGGAAGTGCCGCTCCAGCAGACCACCATGTTTCCAATGCCTGCTGGCTCCTACAGCACCACTGACATCAGATATGCAATGGGAATATGGCGGTCTGCCGGATCGTGTGCACGTCCATTTTTATGATACTGCGCACGCGCACCGGCGTCATAATATTACTTATAACAAATAAGGCATAGTCACCATCTCCTGATGTTTTGGGGGCATGGGTATAGCAATTACTCCACTAGCCTATAAAACAGCACAGTTTAAACTCAATTGTGGTTTCTATTTTGAATTATTGTTAATGACCCGGCTCTCCACTTAACTATTCTGAATTCTGGTAGCCCTGACCTGGCTTTGTCTTATTGTCTGTCTGATTTCTGGTTTCCCATGACTCTGGCTAGTCCTAACTCTTCTTTTTGTCTATCTGTTTTACGTGAAGTCCGGCCACTCTAAGACCTGGTTATTGTAGACAGTTGGATTGCAAACTAATCTAAATGAGAGCAATACCCTGTAAACTGTGCGATTGGATTGTGTTTTGTATTCTGACCTTGTCATTATTTAATTACATGGGAAACCCAGGGCAAAAGCAAAACACAGATTAATTACAAAATGGCATTATAAACGGTATTAAAAAGCTTGCTATGGGCAACTGCTTAAGGAGATTGCCCTTTGATGGGTCCTTGCTCAAGACTCATTCTCATTTCAGATCACTGACCTTGTAGAAAGAACATTACCCAGACACATATTAAACTGATACCATGCACAAGGCCAGTCCAGATTTTGTTCCTTCCGCTCGAGAGAGACAGCGACCCAGAGGATCGTTTTGGCCTTTATTGATCCTCATTAGTGAGGTGTAGCTGATAACTCTGTAGGCACAGAAAGCATATCTGGATTACCCAAAGAAGCCATAAAAAAAATAAATTAGGATAACACTCATGAAGAAAAACAGATCTTTCACTGTACAGTGTAGAAAGTGCCAAATGCAGTAGATGTGCATGATAAAGCATTTTTTATTGCAATTCCAATATTCAGAAAGTGAATAAAGGCTATTTTATACCCAGCGATTTTGTTGAAGTACAACCATTATGAGAGAAGTTTGTATAATCCAATACTTATTTCAAAAGTGCACATATTTTCAAATGTATTTGTATTTGCTAAATATTGTGTTACGGTAACCAAATAAAATGGGTAAAATGTGGCTTGGTCATATACTGTCTATAACAAAAGAAACAAAGGCAGTCAAGGAAATGGATGAACCATTCTAGACTATTAAACATTTACAAGGAAAGATATATTCTACAGTGTATTTATTAACAATGGAACAATATAGGAAAAATGGCATCACTGCCAGTCTGCCATGCTTCTGAAACTCAATCCAATAAAAAAAACTTTTTCAAGAAAAAATGCATTTGTCTAGATGCTCTTTTAGCATAGAAAGTAGAAAAAAAAACTAAAAACAAAACAAAAATACTTCTTTATATCTTGTGCTAAAGGTTAAATTGTATAATTTCATTGCAACTCAGTAGCTATAACAGAGTATGTCAGTGTTAAAGGATACCATGATCATCATGTATTGGTAAATCCCAAAAAAGCCTTCTGCCACCAGAATATATTAGCTTACAATATTGCAATATTCTGGATGTGGCATAGTGGTATATGATGTATAGGTTGGGTTTTGGCTTGATATTGGTTCAAGGCTAAAGTTAAGCTATAGAATCTTAGCTCTAGACATGTATTGGCTTGTTTGTGTCTGTACAGATGTGCCTGGCGTGCTTTACTTAAAATGTATACGATATTTCAGGAAGGACATTCTGAGTAGAGGGGGTACATATCTTATGCAACTAAGAATAGTTTATTTTTTCTATTTTTGCTAATTTTGAGTAACCATAAACATATGCTGCACCATTAAATTGTTAGGTATGTATTATAAACATTGAAACATAGAATGCGATGGCAGGTAAGAACCATACGGCCCATCTATTCGTCCCAATTTTCTAAATACTTTCATTAGTCCCTGGCCTTATCGTATAGCTAGGAAAGCCATACACCTATCCCACACATGCTTAAACTCCTTCACTGTGTTAACCTCTAATACTTCAGCTGGAAGGCTATTCCATGCATCCACTATCCTCTCAGTAAAGTAATACTTCTTGATATCATTTTTAAACCTTTCACCTCTAATTTAAGACTAGTGATGTCGCGAACATGAAATTTTCGGTTCGCGAACCGCGAACACGAACTTACGCAAATGTTCGCGAACCGGGCGAACCTGGCGAACCGCCATAGACTTCAATGGGCAGGCGAATTTTAAAACACACAGGGAATCTATCTGGTTGAAGGGGGGGGGAGGATACCTACTCTCCTCCCCCCCGGCCCCCACCCCTGGGAGGGGGGTGGGTGCCCTAATAACAATAAGGGGGGGACCTATTGCCCCCCCCGGCCCCCACCCCTGAGCGGTGGGTGGGGGCCCTAATAACAATAAGGGGGGGACCTATTGCCCCCCCCGGCCCCCACCACTGAGCTGTGGGTGGGGGCCCTATTAACAATAAGGGGGGACCTATTGTCCCCCCCCGCCCCCACCCCTGAGCGGTGGGTGGGGGCCCTAATAATAATAAGGGGGGACCTATTGTCCCCCCCGGCCCCCACCCCTGAGCGGTGGGTGGGGGCCATATTGATAATGAGGGGGGGACCTACTGCCGCCCCCGGCCCCCACCCCTGTGCAGCGGGTGGGGGCCATATTGATAATGAGGGGGGGACCTACTGCCCCCCCCGGCCCCCACCCCTGCGCGGCGGGTGGGGGCCATATTGATAATGAGGGGGGGACACCTACTGTCCACCCCCCCTCCGGCCCCCACCCCTGGGCGGCGGGTGGGGGCCATAAAGATAATGGGGGGGGACCTACTGTCCTCCCCCCGGCCCCCACCCCTGGGCTTCGGGTGGGGGCCCTAAGTAAATTTCCCCCCCCAAGGTGACTGGGGTCCCCAAGCCCCTAGTCACCCACCCCCCCCAAATAAAAAGTCCCTACCTACCCCCCTCACCCTAAAAAATAGTGAGGGGGGAATAAAATAACTAACCTGTAAAATAAAAGTAAACTTACCATTCGACGTCTTCTTTTTTCTCAAATCTTCATTTTTCAGCCCCAAAAAAGGCCAAATAAAAAACCATCATAACCGTCGAATTGAAAATAAAATAAAAATCCTGAGCGCAAAAAAAAAACCTGACGAAAAAGAAAAAACCCGAGCGCAAAAAAATAATCCATCTTCACCCATGGAGGGCTCCACGCAGACTGAGCTCTGCAGGGCGGGGGAAGGCTTATAAAGCCTTGCCACGCCCTGCAATTAGGCTAAGAACACTCTGATTGGTGGGTTTAAGCCAATCAGAGTGCTCTTTGTCATTTTACACAGCGTGGGAAAATTCCAAAGAACTTTCCCACGCTGTGTAAAATGACACAGAGCACTGTGATTGGATGGCTTGAGTAACCATAAGTAACCATAAACATGAAAGCCATCCAATCACAGTGCTCTGTGTCATTTTACACAGAGTGGGAAAATTGAACTTGAACAGGCTGCTCACTGTTTAATAGACATGCCCCTACTCGCGGTATTGCGAGTAGGGGCACAATTTACTAATACTAAGTAATTTTTACTTAGTATTAGTAAATTAATAGGGGGCGGACCGAACATCGCATATGTTCGCCATCTGTGGCGAACGCGAACATGCTATGTTCGCCAGGAACTATTCGCCAGCGAACCGTTCGGGACATCACTATTTAAGACTATGTCCTCTTGTTGTGGCATTTTTCTTCTTTTAAATATCGTCTCCTCCTTTCCCGTGTTGATTCCTTTTATGTATTTAAATGTTTCTATCGTATCCCCCCTGTCTCGTCTTTCCTCCAAGCTATACATGCTAAGATCCTTTAACCTTTCCTGGTAAGTTTTATCCTGCAATCCATGAACCAGTTTAGTAGCCCTTCTCTGAACCCTCTCTAAGGTATCAATATCCTTCTGACGATACAGTCTCCAGTACTGCGTACAATACTCCAAATGAGGTCTCACCAGTGTTCTGTACAATAGCATGAGCACTTCCCTCTTTCTACTGCTAATACCTCTCCCTATACAACAAAGCATTCTGCTAGGCTATCGATGTCTAAGATATGCCTAGATAAAAAACAGAACAAATTTCATAGGAAAACACCATATAACAAAGATTGGCCCCTGGTAATTGTAATGCACTCACAAGATCAATGAATTTTTCAAGACCATCAATATTGCTTTAAATCTTCAGGAGGTGATCATCATTCAGCTCTCAATGTTCAGGGAAGCATGTAAGGATATATAAATGGACATAGTACAGCACTACTACAAAATGCAAATAACACACTTTATTCAAGTACACTTACAAAAAGTTGGAAGTTAAAAGCCCATCAAAAAAATCTCTGTGTTCCTTTGTCCAGGATGGTGTTTAGGTAGAGATGAATCACAGGAGGATCAGGCAATAAAAACAAATAAAGTAAAAGTAAAATAAACACAAGCTCTACGCGTTTCGTCTACTCACATGTAGACTTCCTCAGGACAAAATGAATCAGTAAACACAATAAAGTGCTGCAGCATGTCCTGAAATGAGTCTCTATGTAAATGTCTCTCCAGTTTTGTTCCGTGTCCGTTCTGCCAATCCTCGTACTTTTGTTCAGCTGCCTTCATTCATCCATTAGCCCATCTCCTTATTTGGACTTCTGCTGGCCCTCTGTGGAACGGCTAGCATTTTCTGCTTCTCTATTACATTGTCTGCTGACCTTTAAGTCATCTGAAATAATTAACCCTAAATCCCTTTCCTCAGATGTTGTACTATAAATCTCAATTTCCATAAAATCCATTTTAAGTTCAAATTGTAACGCTGCCCATATTTCTTATACAAGTGATTGTAACTATAACGATATATATGGTCAAGTTCCCTGCCTATTGATATTTGCAAAGTACCAGAACAATACTGTATTTATTGATAATGCAAACATACAGCAAGGAGAATTATGCAAAAACATTGCTATTGTACACTGTTAGAAATCCTTGGATTGTACTCAGAGCACTCACTCCCCATTCCCTTGTTGCTATAAAGAAGTCATGTAGGATGATAATTTACTCCACACTTTATAGTTACCAGTCAAAAGGGTTGCTGTGATAGACCATAAAACATGTCTCCTCTTAATTAGCTTATTCCACTCAAATGGAATAACCCCCCTCGGTAGTAAAAGTATCTCTACATATAGAGTAGGAAAGTTGTTACTATGTACAGTGTAGTAGTGATACTATTATCCAATCTCTATGTGGTTAATAACAAAAGTAGCACTATATGCATATGGTAACACATATACAACATAAGGGGGAGCACCATCAGGCTTTGATAACATGCTGCCTATGTGGTCCACCAAAAATCATGTAAAAAAAAAAGATGTGCTGAAAAGTGTCAGGAATGGATACAGTGGGAGAGGTGAATAAACATTTATATATTATATGATATATGGCGTATATTACCAAGAAGGTCTTGCTGTTACAATAATATACAGAGAATGGAAGAACCACTACATATGTGGCTAATTTCTCTATATCAAAACTGTTAAGTAATAGTAAGAAACAACTAATGTGAAGAGTGGATATTGTGTAGTTAGTGCAAAATATTGTGCTAGATAAGAAGAGCCAGACGCGCATTTCTGTGCTAAATAGTTGCACCTTTGTTAGGGGCCAAATGATAACTAAAGTTTTTAGTTTTTTTTAATTCTTTCTTTTTGAATTGGCAAAATAGTACAACATTTTTTAATACTCACATGAAAACTAAACATGGAAAAGTCTAAAAGGTGCAACACTCAACTCAATCAGATTAGTTTACATCAATAAAACTATAAAACAATAGCGCATCACGCCAAGCAGTCAGTAAACGAAATAAATTATATATATCCACAATCTTTGGTCTTGAACACATCGCCAAGAGTTTTAACGATACTTAAAATTTCACAACACTGTGTGACTATTGTGTCAGACAAAGGTACTTATTGCTTTTTTGTAGTGGGGCCAGATCTGACTTAGTAATTGGGATCGGCAATGCCTGGAACAAGAATAATATATGATGAAGGATCTTTATTTTTACCAAATGGAACCTGCCAATCCAGGAGATTTGTCAACCCATTTTTTCATGTCATCTGTTAACTATTTGAACATTGGAGTGTAGTTTTGTTTATATAAGTGCGCTGGATTAGCAGTCAAACAGACTCACAGATAGTTGATGGCTGTATGGCCTACGTGGGTGTGGTGTGCCTCAGTCATAACAGCCATTTTGGGTGTTGATGGGTTAAGGGATTTGCTGAGGTTGACCTTATACCCTGACAAGCTGCCATAAGCCTCCAAGTCCTCCGTTAGAGCCAGCATTGATTCTATAGGTCGGGTTAATGCGCATAGAATAAGAGGACATCTTCGTGACAGGACAGTTATAATTTTTGTCCACCAACCGTCATTCCATGACATTTAGATTGTATGTAGGAGAGGCTTCAGGTCCAATATGAAAAGCAACAGCTGTCTAGTTCCATTGCTTAATTGAAAGGTATGGTCAGCACTTCTGATATTTAATCTGTGCTTTAACATTGCCCTGATCTCCTTGATGTAAGACTCCGGGAATCTTAGACAGGAGGTTAAACAAGTATAGCCACTTGATCCTATCGAATGCCATTCCAGAATCTAACAGAAGGGAAGATAAATATCCAGATACATTTGAGCTTTCTCCTAAAAGGCAGTCTTTTATTACGAACAAAAAAGTGGAGACAACATTTTGGCTGCTCTCTGAGCCTTTTCAAGTTATATTGACCACCATAAGTTTATTTTTATTTATTTTCTTTACTATTTAATGTGGCAGCTAGCTATGACGTGCTGACCAGCTGCCAAAAGATTAATCCTTTTATTTTTTTTAGACCAAATTTTGCGGAACCGAGCCAGCAAGTTGACAAATTTCGGATATCCCAAACGAAATTTTAAATATGGAATGTTTTTTTTTGAAAAACGAAAACAATCTTGCTGTGCACAAGTCTAGAGAATATTGCTTCATACTGCTCTCTGCTTTGGCACTGAAGTAGGCATATGGAAGATCTATAGCTGACAAAGCATTGCCAGAGTTGCATGACAATTGAGATCTACCTTTCGGCCACCCCTGCTCTATTCGGGAGGGCCAAACATGTTTTATTTTATTTCCTCCACTTTGAAACACCATCTAGAAAGTATGTCTAACTAATGTTATTGTGGTTTCTGTGTTTTTTTAAGGAGTAATTTTACTTCACGCAGAAGCCTTTTTTTTAAATTGCAGTTGTTAATAAATAGTATTTTGGTATTGGGCTCCAATTATTATGATCAGATTCAGTGCCTGTTTGCCTGACTACCTGCCCATCTGTCTGTCTGTCATGGCAACAGATATGATATTTTAACTATATTTCACTTGCATTCTATGGTTCTTCAATATGCAATCAGTTTAAGTGTTTCTTTTTTCTTTCTCTGCATTGATGAGCAAAGTAGTACATTTCGGAATTAGTCTCTATTTTTTGTCTAGTAACACTTTGCACCATAAAATCTTAAGCAAATTAAGGATTGATTATCTGGGTGAAAGACATTGCAATTGCATTACATTTGTGATTTAAAACACATCTATTTAATTTTTAATCTCCATTCTCTTTGTTATCTTGTTTCTGTAATTCATAGCTGACAATACATTATCGTAAATAAAACAATAATTATCGTTAATGGAATTTGTCAAAACTCCAACTTCTATAATGCACATTTTAAGCTAATCTAAATTACTGCATCTGTAGTTATTTAAAAATAATATCTCTCTGGATTTTCAATCACACAGCGCAAACACAGTTATTTAATAAGCTGGTTAATGTTCTTCTTTGTTATTCTCATTTCATAGTCCATTTGGTTCATAATGCAGGATGTGGTCAGTGACTCTGAATGGCAACAGATCACCCGTCACAAGATTTCGACTTTTACCAATGCTAATTATGCAATAGTATGAATTATATTTTTCGAACATGCTAATTGTTTGATTGTATTAAAGTAACTTTACATCTTAACAAGTAGTAAAAGCAGTTTCCAATATGTAAAATAATTTAACCTGCAAATAATTTTTACAGATTTGTGGCAAAAACATTTAACCGCTTAAGGATACATGACGGAAATATTCAGTCACGATTCCCTTTTATTCCAGAAGTTGTGTCCTTAAGGGGATAAAAGATACAGTAAAAAGATTCTATACAAATTCTATACTTCTATACTAAATACTCAACTTGAAGTTTCATATATATACTACTGAAATAGAAATATAGAAAAAACTCTTATCTGTTCAGATGTCATTCAGAGTGTAGGACCCAATGTGCCAAGTCAAGTGAGGACAATCACTGCACATCTGTCATGGTTACCATCCCCTAAAACAATAACCAAGTGTTAACAGTATCCTATCCAGTATGTTAATAGAAAGCAATGAATTACCTGTCCTCAGAGTAGCCAGGCTTAATGTATACATGTATAGAATATAGTCTGCAAGCATAAACAGAGACAAGCAATGGCATGGTAAGCATAACCTAAACACGAGGTGTTTGAAGTCCAGAAAATAACACAAGATAGAAAATGTTAACAGACCTTGGATTTGCCAGGCTTTATGTAAGACAGAGTAATAGTGTAACTACCCAAAGTCAAGGGATTCCAGAAAGCAGGTCAAGGTTAACAAGGTCAAAAGGATAGTCAAGTCAAAATTAGTGTATGGAACACTAAGAACACACTAAAGTGATCAAGGAACAAAAATAGGCAAGGAAGGATTTCGCATAGGTTTGCCCCCAAAATGTAAGGGTGCGTCAAGAATTACATGGATGCATGTCATAGAAACATAGAATGTGACGGCAGATAAGAACCATTCGGCCCATCTAGTCTGCCCAATTTTATTTAAATACTTTTATTAGTCCCTGGCCTATTCTATGCATCCATTATCCTCTCAGTAAAGTAATACTTCCAGATATTATTTTTAAACCTTTATATCCCCCCTGTCTCATCTTGTCTCCAAGCTATACATGTTAAGTCCCTTTAACCTTTCCTTGAAAGTTTTATCCTGCTATCAATGAACCAGTTTTGTAGCCCTTCTCTGAACTCACTTTAAGGTATCAATGTCCTTCTGGAGATATGGTCTCCAGTACTGCGTACAATACTCCAAGTGAGGTCTCACCAGTGTTCTGTACAATGGCATGAGCACTTCCCTCTTTCTACAGCTAATACCTCTCCCTATACAACCAAGCATTCTGCTAGTATTTCCTGCTGCTCTATTACATTGTCTGCCTACCTTTAAGTCATCAGAAATAATCACCCCTAAATCCCTTTCCTCAGATGTTGAGGTTAGGACTATATCAAATATTCTGTATTTATCCACATTAAATTTATCCACATTAAACATGTAATTTATGTCATGGTGGTGGTATACCAGTGCCCCATTATAACATTATAAGAAGAGATAGAAGAGCAGCATTTGTCATCTGAAATACCAGAATAGGAGGTGGAAGGAAGGATAAATTTGTGGGACTGAATTGGCACACTGCACGATCAGCTGAAGGCAAGTAAAGCCACATCCTGACATTCAGAGATTAAAGACTAACAAAGCATCGAAAAACAGGTCAAGGTCACGGGTTATAGAAGTCAGAAGAGAGCAAAGCCATGTCAAAACTAGAGTAATCTGAATACTAAATAAAACAGTCTGTAGCAACTGAGACGACAGGGCAAAGAACTGCATTTGGAATGTTCCTATATAGCACATCATTGAAGTCTATTGGACAGCATCATAATTCTGACAACAGAACCTCCTCAACCAATGTCTATAAAATAACATCAGTCTCCTTCACTCTAATACACCTGGAACCCATAAAACAGCATAGCAGATTAAAAGTCCACATCTAGAAGGATGCTGGAATGACGCACAATGTTGATATGTGTACTACGATAACTACCAGATGGGAACAGGGTCTATGACAAAATCCATTTAGACAACCCAAACATACAAATGACAAAATTAATGGTTATGCTTCAGCAGCATGTTTGCAGAATGTCAAAGGAGACCCTTGTTCTTGTGCAGTAAGTCAATAAGCATTTCATTCAGTCTGATGCTCTTGCCTTGGGTCCATCGTCCCTTGGTTACTATCTTGTCATCCTCCAGCCACAGTAATTCACCAGTTAAGTCTAGTCTGGCGCTGATATAAACAGGACTTTTTGCAGCTATTCAGGGGTAAACAACCTTCGGAACGTCAGATGTTGTGAACTGATGCTTTGCCAGCATTATGGCTGTAAAAGCAACATGATTGATGTAGTCCACAACACCTGGAATGCCGAAGGTTACCTACTCCTGTTTTTTGTGTTTGTGGACAAAATTTTAAGTCCTAACAGTTTATCCACGGTTGTGATGGCAAACACAACACTAATATATCTGGGTATTTGAAAAACCCATTCCCTGATTTGATATTTGACCCCCCTTGTTCAAATATTATTTGTGCATAATCTAACACTGTTAGTTATGTCTAGTTCTATAATTAGGTCTATTAAAAGTAAATTTTAATTATGAATAATACAATTTTTTTATTACTAATCAGTTCTACTTGATTGATCTTTAATTAAAAAAGTTTTGTTTAGATACAGGTGTCAAAAAAATCTGTATATTAAGTGTCTGGCCTCTTCAAGAAATATTATTTCCAGAATTTACTATAATTAATTTTACATGTGGAAGGATATTGGGTGATCTCAACTTTTATAATCAAGGTCAGTGAAGTAAAACGCTTTTTGAACTAACCTTAGAGTAGCTTCAATCAGCAATAAAGCTCTATTTAAAGTAGCTGATTTGAACTGCATGTAAATATTTTAATTTTAGAAATATATAAAACCTTTACTTTTAAACATTTTTGTGCTATGGCCCATGAAACATCAGAATATTTTCTGGTCAATCAAATTTTATCGCTCTGGAGTAGGTTTTCCAAATGGTAGAAGAACTGAGACATAACAAAGCTGCACATTTTGTATAGTAATAATGGTTGAAAAACAAAAACAGTAGGAAACATTGCAGTAAATCTATTGTGTCCGATAAGAAATATAGCATTTTATAACAGACGATTTAGATGGTGGTGTATAATAATTCAGAATTGTTCAGTGTTTACACAATTTTTAACTCGTAAGTGTAGCACATACACTGATCATCCACAACATTAAAACCACCCACCTGCCTAATATAATGTAGGTCCCTTTTTATTACACGTCTCTAGCCAATCAGTGGCACCCTGGCACCCTGTGCCTCCTGTAACTCATATTCAGGAGCCGAATGCCATCTGGGGCACCTGGAGATGCTGAAGGCAACAACTGGGGTTAAACCATTCAAGAACAGTTCAACGTTGTAAGGTAAGAGTGCCATGGGCCTTCTGACACCATCACCACTTAATTTAGATGAAGTGGTTATGGTGACTGGAGTTTTCATTTAACACAGGGGTCCTCAAACTCTGGCCCCCCAGATTTTGCTGAACTGCAACTCCCATAATTCTTTGAATTACACAGATAGCCAGAGAATCATTGGAGTTGTAGTTCAGAAACATCTGAGGGACCAGAGTTTGAGGACCCCTGCTTTAACAGAACAAGAGATAGGAACTTCTAAAGTAAATACAAAGGTGCTGTAAGATCTGATTACAAATTAAACTACTGTATTTGAGGCCATGTGTATTACAGACAGGGAAGTTGTGGCCAATATAGACATGCAATTTTTGCAAGACTGACTTTGGTGCCTTCACACTCTGAATGAATGAAGGATTAGTATAGTGCATTTATGTGAGGAGATGTTCTGTGGCATTGGAGCACATGCCCAGTAGACCTTTTCAGTTGCTTGTTTATGGAGAAGCACTGGATTGGTTGAGTTCATAATCACTGATGGCAGAGAGACACTCGCGGCGATACCAGCGTGGTGTGGGACATAAGGTTAGCAAGTTTTCATTATTTCAACTTCCAAAGAAGGACTCCAACATCTAAAACAAAAAAAATAACTCTAATGTTAGAAATACATATTGCACATGTAAAGGTTTTGTCATAAGTTTAAAGCCTCATTGATTTAAAAAAAAAAGTGAAAACATTTCAGAAAAGTTGTACATCTCAATTTATTGATATATTGAATAGATAATCTTTGGCCTTACACTGTCTTAACATGCATCCTCTTATATTGTATTTGTTTAGTTTCCTTTCAGTTGAAGAGTTCTATTATATTTTGTTAGAGAAAAAAAAAGGCATAAAAAAAAAAATGAATAGCAACAAGTATGCTGTGTTGGATATTACAATTGACTATTTGAGAAAAAGACAGCATATGTTGTTACTTTGCATAAACTGAATAATAGAACTAGCATAAGTCATAATTCTTCATTATCTATAAACTTGATGTGCTGATCATCAGTGACAAAAGAATATTGACAGAAATGAAAAAGCGGAGGATAAAAGAGTAGAAGGTAGAGAATACAGATTGCACAGAAGTTCAAGAAAATGTGTTGTCTCTTAACCCCTTAATTACCAAGCACATTTTGTTTCAGAAATATTAGCATAGCTTTTATTTGAAACATTGAATGCGGAAGTTGAATATAAACATAAAGTAAAACATCAAATTTACATGTAGGTTGCTTTCTGAAAAAAAATGACAAGAGTCTATGAGCCAACATAGGGTGATTCCATTATAAGAGGTGTGGAGATGGACAATGGTGGTCTTGTGAGGTGTCTTCCCGGAGCTACTGCTCACAGAGACAGGAGACGTATCTGTAATATTGTTAAGCAAGCAAAGCAGGAAGGGGAATTGGATGTACTTGTCCATCTAGGGACAAATGACTTGGCTTGCAATGAGGTTTCAGAGGTTAAGGAAGTTTTTAGTGTTTTTTGCCAATGATATACGGCAGGTTGCTTCCACACTGTCATTCTCTGAAGTTCTGCCTGTGCATAACACTCAGAACGACAGGCGGATGCGTATTAGGGACTTTAATTTGTGGCTTGGTGAATGGTGTCGGGAGCAAGGATTTGGCTTTATTTCTCATGGTAGCTCTGTTTGGAATGGAGATAAGCTGTACAAAAAGATGGTTTGCATCTTTCTCAAAAGGGAACAAATGTTCTCAGTGAGCAGTTCAGAGGTTTTGCTAGGATGTATTTAAACTAGGAGGGGGGGGGCAAAAGGGTGATAAAACATCAATCCAATTGTCCCCAAAACAAGGACAGAAGGTGCCTGTAGCAAGTGTGTTAAAAAATGATAAGCTTAGAGTCATGTCTACAAATGCTCGCAGTTTAGGGAATAAGATCCATGAACTTGTGGCAATAATGGCAACTGATAGTGTAGATTTAGTCGCTGTTACTGAGACATGGTACAATGAGAAAAATGACTGGGACATAGCAATACCAGGATACTCTTTATATAGGAAAGATAGGGAAGGCAAGAAAGGGGAGGGGTGGCCTTGTATGTGAAGGATAGCATAAAATCTAGCCTAATAAAAGTTAGTGAGGCAAACATAGAGTCCGTTTGGGCTACGTTAGAATTTGGTAATCACACAGTAACTCGTGTAGGTGTGATTTATAGGCCCCAGGACAAATTGAAGAGTTAGATAATCTACTAGTTGAGGAAATAGCTAAATGACAATGAAGGGGGAAGTTATCATCATGGGTGACTTTAATCTTCCTGATGTAAATTGGAAAACAAAATTAGCTACTTGTGCCAGGAGCACACATATTCTAAAGTCCCTACTGGGATTGTCTCTAAAACAAGTTGTTGAGGAGCCAACTCGTAAAGAGGCCATACTAGATTTAGTGCTAACAAATGGAGATTTGGTATCAGATGTCACTGTAGGTGAAAGTTTAGGATCCAGTGATCATCAGTCAGTGTGGTTTATTATAAGAACAGTGACTGAGTCACACCACACAAAAACAAAAGTTTTAGACTTTAGAAAAACAGACTTTTCTAAAATTAGAATATGGGTAGAGGAGTCATTATCAGACTGGAGCAATTTAAATGGAGTCCAAGAAAAATTGGATTATTTAAAAGTTGCACTATTGAAGGCAACAGAAAATTGCATTAGGCTTGTCAGTAAAAGCAAAAAATACAAGAAACCACTGTGGTACTCCGCAGATGTGGCCAAAATAGTTAAAAACAAAAAGTTAGCATTTAGGAATTATAAAAAAACCCAGAGTGAGGGAGACAAAATGATCTATAAGATTAGGCAGAAAGAGGCTAGGCAAGTTATAAGAGCTTCCAAATCACACACAGAAGAGAAAATAGCACAGTCAGTAAAAAAGGGGGATAAAACATTTTTTAGATACATAAATGAGAAAAGAAAAGTAAAACAAGGATTAGTTAGATTTAAAACAAAAGAAGGAAGGTATGTAGAAGAGGATAAAGGTCAGGCTGACTGCCTCAATGAATATTTTTGTTCTGTATTTACAGAAGAAAATGAAGGAAAGGGACCTCAGTTGAGAAAAAGGATAAATGAGTCATTTATTACACGTGAGTTTACAGTGGAAGAGGTTCTATTTCAACTGTCAAAAGTAAAGACAAATAAGTCAGTGGGACCTGATGGAATACACCCAAAGCTATTAAAAGAGCTTAGTGGTGTACCAGCAAAACCATTAACAAGTTTATTTAACCAATCATTGTTAAAAGGAGTAGTCCTGGAAGATTGGAAGTTAGCGAATGTTGTGCTCATTTACAAGAAAGGTAATAGGAGGAGTCGGGCAACTATAGGCCAGTAACCCTTACTTCAGTAGTGGGGAAAGTGATGGAAACCATGTTAAAGGATAGGATTGTTCAACATCTAAAAACACATGGATTTCAAGATCAGAGACAACATGGGTTTACTTCAGGGAGATCATGCCAAACTAATCTTATTGATTTTTGATTGGGTAACTAAAATTATAGATCAGGGTGGTGCAGTAGACATTGCTTACCTAGATTTCAGTAAGGCTTTTGACACTGTTGCACATAGAAGGCTTATCAATAAACTGCAATCTTTAAGTTTGGATTCCAATATTGTTGAATGGGTAAGGCAGTGGCTGTGTGACAGGCAACAGAGGGTTGTAGTTAATGGAATATATTCGAAGCTTGGACTTGTCACCAGTGGGGTACCTCAGGGACCTGTACTTGGACCCATTCTCTTTAATATTTTTATTAGTGATATTGCAGAAGGTCTTGATGGTAAGGTATGTCTTTTTGCTGATGATACTAAGATATGTAACAGGGTTGATGTTCCAGGAGGGATAAGCCAAATGACAAATGATTTAGTTAAACTAGAAAAATGGTCAGAATTGTGGCAACTGACATTTAATGTGGATAAGTGCAAGATAATGCATCTTGGACGTAAAAACCCAAGGACAGAGTACAGAATATTTGATAGAGTTCTAACCTCAACATATGAGGAAAGGGATTTAGGGGTGATTATTTCTGATGACTTAAAGGTAGGCAGACAATGTAATAGAGCAGCAGGAAATGCTAGCAGAATGCTTGGTTGTTAAGGGAGAGGTATTAGCAGTAGAAAGAGGGAAGTGCTCATGCCATTATACAGAACACTGGTGAGACCTCACTTGGAGTATTGTATACAGTACTGGAGACCATATCTTCAGAAGGATATTGATACCTTAGAGAGGGTTCAGAGAAGGGCTACTAAACTGGTTCATGGATAAAACTTACCAGGAAAGGTTAAAGGATCTTAACATGTATAGCTTGGAGGAAAGACGAGACAGGGGGGATATGATAGAAACATTTAAATATATAAAGGGAATCAACACAGTAAAGGAGGAGACTATATTTAAAAGAAGAAAAACTACTACAACAAGAGGACATAGTCTTAAATTAGAGGGACAAAGGTTTAAAAATAATATCAGGAAGTATTACTTTAATGAGGGTAGTGGATGCATGGAATAGCCTCCAGCTGAAGTGGTAGAGGTTAACACAGTAAAGGAGTTTAAGCATGCGTGGGATAGGCATAAGGCTATCCTAACTATAAGATAAGGCTAGGGACTAATGAAAGTTTTTAGAAAATTGGGCAGACTAGATGGGCCGAATGGTTCTTATCTGCCGTCACATTCTATGTTTCTATGTTTCTAACACCCAACGTTTCGGCTGTAAAGCATTTCCTTTTTTGAGAAAGGCTTTATGGCCGAAACGTTGGGTGTTGGCTCAGTGACGCCTGTCATTTTTTAAGGTATTATATACAGATTTTTTTTTGTCTCTTTTGCCTTTGTATGTACTATAATTTACTTATTCTCAATGTGCAATAAGAAATATGTATTAATATATTTATTTGATGTAATTGTATCACTGTGTTTTTAATTTTATTATTGATGGAATAAAGATATATATTTTATATTTAACAATATATGGTGTACAATATATGGTTTTTAATAAACTGCAATAATTACCTGCTAGGGTTAACTTTACCTCTAGTGGCAGCCACTAGAGGGACTTCCTGGCGGTTAGATAACTTTTGGTCGCCTAACTGATGCTGTACATCCTCATGCTATGCATGAGGACATTCAGTGTCACCCAAAACCCTATAGGAAAGCATTATACAATGCTTTCCGATGGGGAAGTCCTAATGCGAGCAGTCAGCGGAGATGGAGCCTGAACCAGCACTGATGTTTTTAGCCCTTCTGTAGCACAGGTGGAAGCTGCAAGGGAGGAGGGCAGTCTATGGATATATAGTGCCAGGAAAATAACTTTGTTTTCCTGGCACTATAGTTTAGCTTCAATCACTTCACTGCTATCTTTATAAACAAAGCAACCCAATGTTCTCACAACTTTAAAGAATGCTTTTAACCCAGTACGCCAAATTTTCACAATTAGATTGTGCTAACAGAAATGTTAGTGAATGTATACATTTTAATTTAGTACTCTTTAAAAATATGGTTCCTACTCTCCTGTCAATCATCCTTGTCATTTAAAGCAAAGGATTATGTTACAATGACAGCATAATAACCCTCTTAAGTCTCCTGTCATATGCTACTCCCCCAGCAAGTGTTTCTCATGCTTGCAGGGGGAGAAGAAACATCTAGAAATTCCAATATTCCAATATAATGATCAGAATAAACAAATAAGAAGTATCATGAATAAATATTGGCCTATTCTATTTGAAAAAAAACACTATTTTACTCAATTTACTCCCAGAGAAACCTGCAAAGGAGCTAAGAATATGAGGTCAATGATAATTAACTGCAACAAAAAAGAAAATGAAACACGCGTTGGGATTTTTTGATAGCACCAGGGTGGAGGAGGTTGACAGGGGACTTAGCTGCAGCCTTTAGTTTTAGATACTTATTTTCCTTCGACACCCAGCTTTATTATTTTATTAAGCTCAGTCAGATAGCCGGGCGGATGGATCGGCTCCTGACAAACTACTGAGGGGAATGAGAGTGTGCTAACTGAGTGGGCAAGGGTGATGGGAGTTGGGGGATATTTATCTTACAATCATTATTAGATCTCCTTGATAGACATATAGCTACTAATTAACTTTTGCGATACATCTATACCCCCTATACCCCTGTACCACTGGTGTTGCTAATTAACATAGGCAGCACGGTTAAGGCATCACCTTCCCTTATTTTTGTATTTTTGTACTTTAATTATAATATTTAGTTACCTTCTTAGTTATTTTAACTTAATACATTAAAAGTTATATTTTATTAATTTCCTGAGACGAGAACTTAGGGTTGCTGAAAATATATAAGATCCTTAACGTGAATGCTGCGAGACATTCTTTCACTTTTTGGAATTCTTGTATGTGCTTTTTCTTTCTTTTTTGTAGTTATCCAATTATTGGGGTTATCCCCCATGAAAATTTAGCAACCCGGTATACTCTCTCTACCTTCCTGTCTTTCCATTTAATAATAATTAACTGCAACTACCAAAGAAGGACCAGAAGAATGGATACTTTTAATATCATTAATGGTGAAAATGTTTTGAATTGTTGGAACACAAAGAGTACAAAGAAGGTGATTGTTGAGATAGAAATAGGACGAAGGACATGTACTATTAAAGTAATCACATGTTTCACCACAAATGTAATATTCTTGCTTACATGTCTCTGATGGTTGAGAATGACTAAACCTTTGATTATCACGACACCACAACAAGAAATATTAAAAAACATAGTGTATCTTCACATTGTAAAATAAAACATAACAATAATTCAGATGTCCTTATGTTTTCAGGAATAAAAAAGTATATGTACCTCGAAGAGGGGCAGATTTTGAGAAGATAATAGGCAGCAACAAAATGAGACTCATCAACAATTTTAACACTTTGCATCCATGTGAACTTAATATTGATTTTGAGATCTGCCATTTCCCAGAGTAAAGTCTTTTTAAATAATGAAATTATCTTTTATAGTTTTATGTTTGTCTCTATTTCCATTTTTTTTTACTTCTATTTGTATTTTTTTTTTTATTGCAAATATAATTTTTGTGTATTTTTAAGAAAGCTGGCTAGTTTTTTAAAAATGTTCCAGATTTATAAGAAGTATGTTCCTAAATTGATGTTTCTGGACTGAGTGTATGCCCAAATCCATATAATTGAGAATATAAGGCGAACACTTCATAGACTTCCAGAACTGAGACTGAATTGAGACTTAGAATGCAAGTATACTTGGAACGCGGAAGCAGGAATTCAATGGAGCCATGAATGCTGACGGGAAAGGACGTCAGGCGCCAAATTGAAAATGCTGATCTGGCAGGATATTTAAACTGAGAACTCGGACATTGTCTTTACTGACTGAAGAAGCTAGTTTTTACTGGCAAAACATGTTTTAGACATATCTACATTATTATTTTGTTTTATTTAATTGATCCATTTCTTTTGTTGTGAGATTTATCCTGGGAAGAAGCCTTGCTTTCACCACTGTTATCCAGGTCATTGTATGGTATACCATCAATAGTGACAGGTCTGATTACTTCTGCACTGGGAAGGAGTGCGTAACTCATATCTGGGTTATTGGCATTCATAGCATTACTTTTGAAAAGGTGTAAACACCATGTAACAGAGTGTTGGAGGCCCAATAAATGAGCCTAATTTCAATTATGGCCCCGACATTGATTAGAATTTGAATGGCAAAATTTAGGTAAAAGTAGCTGATCAGGATGAATTCTCCAAATCAGCTATATTCACAGCTTGGCTATTTTATACTGAATTTTGCAAATTTTAATTTGCCCCAATTCAGAGTTCAATGGCCAAAACCTGGATGCTATTTACAATATTTATCAATCTTCAGATATAGCAAAACAGCTTCTGAATCCACACACATGTACATAGGTGTACATAAGGTATATATAAACTATTTAAACATCCACTCAATAATGTGCCTAAAACTATGAATATAGTGTGCTTTGTGCATATATTTTTGAACGCACAAGAATATTTGTGAGTGTGTGTTTGTGTGAAACATATCTAATACTATTAGTGTTTTTCAAGTGTCAAATTATATCCCGATGTAAAAAATGCAATTAAAATAAAAAAAAATTCACCAAGATTTGCAATTCTCATATTTACCAAATGCAGACCAGGCTGAAACTCCTTATTTCAACCGAATTAGCAAATCATTTTCAGTACCACCCAGTATCTGGTTTAAAAATCAGTAGATTTTGCATGCAAATTGTACATAAAATATAGGATTTGCATATTTACCAAATGTGGATTTGTACTATATTGTGCATGAACCCAGGCAAATGGACAAAATAAGTTCTCCTATATTGTAACACCAAATATATGTACATTTATATTATTTGTTGATAGCAAACAGTAAATAAAAAGTCCCATTGCAGTGTAAGGGTGAAGTATAAGTAATAAGTCTTTAGAATTGTACTGAGTGGGTTACTTGCCATTTGTCTACCCCACTCCATGTATATGAACAGCAGAAGGAGCTGAAATGATAATGGAGTCCCCCCTCTTGCCCAACCCATGAGCTAGTAGATGAAATCTGAAATATTACAATATTATATTATCAACTTGGCTTAAACCATCAGTGTGACTGGCCTTAGCAACTGAGGCCATCCATAATGTCTCCCAGTGGGTCATGGGTCAATTTGGCTGTGTGACCACCAGTCATTAACTAGCAGAGATATTTAACATTTTACTGATCTGTTAAATCATGGATTCAACGAGATAATAGGCAAATTTTACTAATAGACTGCAGAAATTAGTATTACATTTTATAAAGCAAAGACCTTTATTATGCATTCATGTTTCACGGTTATCTAAATGGAACAAAGCAACAACAGATCAACATTTATTTATTGTTTTATAAAATTTTATTGAAACATTTTTATGTAAATGGGTCACATTTGAGTAAATTTTGTTAATAACATGCATCCTTCCATTTTAAACGTCTTGTGTTTGAGTTAACATAAACATTTACCCCCTCTAATTTTTAATACAAGCAGACTCTAATCTAGAGGCCAAATGCAATTTTAATCGTTGATTACACTGTTGTAAAGTGTTGCATTTTGCTATGCTGTCAATGATCATTTTGATCAAAGCAAAGTTTTATTTTCTAATTAAGCTGAAATGTTGCATTGCTTGTTGGAAGTAAAAGGTTAGTTCTGTAAAATAATAAAACAAAATAAAATTATAATTTGCCTGCTATTCAATAATGCCCTTCAACTGTTCTCTGACAGTTACTAAAGTGAATAATTGGTTATTGTGCTTTGAACAGTGTTACACTGTGCTGTAGATTATGGCATAATCAAACATGATAACATTGATGCAGAAAGCAGTCTGGTTCTTATAAATAAAAATGTCTCCTTGTGTTTGTTGTATCAGGTTACTTCTGATTTTATCACTTTATGATTTACTAGCCTCTCTAATATTTATAAATCAGTTCACAAACCATGCAGATCAGGTATTTTTTCGGATCTTTTTACTTTTTTTGTAGCTTCCTCATTACTTGTCTGTCTGATACAAATGTAAAGAAGACAGAAAACCTTGAACTTTAAAGGAACTCTGACATGCTTTACACAATAAAGAGATTTAGGCACTTAATAGAGTTTTATGCAGAGCCGAGAACCGTATTTGATAAATTACGTAGTAGAATAGAAGTTATGAGCCCTCACTTAACTGCAACAACATTCAATGATCTGCAGTCCAGAACTGGGAAATGTAAAAAAATGGTCCAGAACATTACTAGTTGAGCAAGCATCCATTATGATGTCAAGACTGAGGGTGGTAAATTAGGAACAAATTCATTAGAATTGGATATTTCTTTTCCATACTGGCACTTTCAGTCACATCCATTTACAGAATATTTATGACCCTCTGGAAGAATGTTATCTATTTTCTTTCTTTTTTTTTCCTCTTAACCTTTTCAGGCCTGTGCATAATCTGCTCTTATGTAACTTTAACCCTATAGCACAATTCAACTCAGGGTTATTCACTGAAGGCCCCAACAGCAGCAAATGTTTTGCCCTATTTACTATGAGGCCATTCGGACTGCACAATTTGGACATTGTTCACAATATTTAACAATATCTGTCTGAACTTGATCAGGATTTTGTGGTCTGGATTTTGAGCCCCTCTCTAGCACAAAGGTTGCCAAAAGGTAGATCAACAACTTTCGTGCAACTCCTGCAATTCTTTGCCAGCTGGTGATCTATAATTTGCCCATCCTTACAGTATTCGTGAGCAGTGTTTGTGCTTTTGAATGTATAGAGTATGTGTGTCTGCATGTAGGAGTGTGTTTGTATGTAGTGTTTGCATTTGGATGCAGGTGTGCATTTGTGTGTAGTTTTGGCATATGAATGTAGGGGTGTATTTGTGTGCAGTGTTGGCATTGGATTGCTGGGGGTTTTTAGTAAATATTGTTTGAGTTTGAATGCTTGGATGTATGGATATCTACACATACACAGTCACACACATATACTAAAACAGATACACATACACAACAACATACAGACAAAATGACCAAAAATTTAGCTTTTTGGACATTTAGTTAGCATCCAAATGCAAATGCAGCAATGCAAAAAAAAAAGTTTTCATTATAAAGGGCCATTAATACCTCCCCCATGCCCTCCAGTCGCCATGCTGCACTAATAATAAAAAAGCAGGGCATGGTATGGCCCCTGTGATCCCACCTGTACGTATTGGATGGAGGACTTTAAATTACAAAATGGGGGGGGGGGCATCACTGTTGACCCCCTTCCCACACCTGTGGCCAGCAGGTGGAGGCTATTAATTTAAAAAAGGAGGGACAACTTAATGTCACCCCCTGTCCCTACCTAAAGTCAGCAGGTAGGGGCTAGTTACTAATTGGAGGACCTAATGTCCCCCACCCAATCTCAAACCAAGGGCAGCAGGTAGAGGCTCTAATACAATAAGAGGACATACTAATATGTGTCATAGTACACACCCTTGCCACTTGCACTTTAAATTAAACCAACCTACCCTCTACACCCTAATAATAGTGAGAGGGTCCATTAAAGACATACCTGTAAATTGAAAAAAATATACTCAACATTTGAAGTCTTCCTTTCTACTAAAACGTATACTGTACTTTTCAAAATAAACCTATGTTTCTATGAAAATTTAAGTTTTTTTTTTTTTTGCAGCTCACATAAACTTAGACCTTGTTTATTTTGCACATGCTAGCCTTTAAATTTGACAGGCTTGCTCTATAGAGATCAATTGATAAAAAAAAAATTGTAGCTCTGGACAATTTCAAAAAGGAGCAACAATATAATTTATTTGCATTTTCATATATATTCCACTGTAAGTATGTATAATATTATATCTATAATTAACCTTATTATATCATTTTATATAAGTTGCCATTCAAGTTTGACTAAAAACTTTAATAGGATTGGTTGTGTGGATTAATTTGGCTCGGGTAGTCCATGTGAAACCACAGTTTTAAGGATGATATAGTGGTCAATTATTTAAAATATTGGTTAATTTGGTTTACTATATGACACAATATGACAATTCTGTTTGTTTACCTGGTACCTAATTTAGACCAGCAGGTATTCAAACCTATCCAACATTGTTGTTCATCTTAGTACCATTGAATTTCCCATTTTCTATTCCATTTCATTTTTAATAGTTGACGTTGATTACATTTGAAAATAAAACAGTTTGCCCGTTTCTATATCTTCATTGCTTGACATGTTGGCTGAATATTTGTTTGAGAGCTACAATCATATATGGGACATTTCCTGTTGACATACAACATTGGCTACAACTCATACTTTTTAATCCCGTTGAACATAATTGCTTAGAGAGAAAATGTTACAAATCTTTTTTCTTGAAAAGTACAGGATTTTGTACATCTCCTATGAGGGCAGTAAAAGCAATTTTCCCCTCCTGTGTAAAACATTAAAGCAAAAACAAGCTTAAAAGTATAGTTGCATTCTTCACATTGTATCAGCCTTTGGCAAAAGAAAAAACATTTCCAAAGCAATACAATTAAATTTACAATGACATAAAATAAATAAAACCCCAACATAATAATTTAGTTCCAGAAGAGCTGAGTATTTTGAAAATAGTAACTATTACCAGAATACTAATATTCTTGGGGACAAATGCCATTTGGTTTGAAAACCAGCATTATGTATTGCTTGTATTTTAGAATTTACTTTTCACAAAATGATATATAATAGTATACACACATATTATTACGAGTTTGGCAATGACAGAATGTATTGAGAGATTAAAAAATATTTGTACTGCCTGTCTTAACAAGAAGCACATAGTTAAAATTCTGCTCAGGGGACATGTTCCACTGAGCAATCATTAAGACACATTTTAGCAGTGATGCCATTTAACACAATCAATTATTTTTTTAAATCTAATTTCTATCAGTAACTATCCTGTACTTACTGTGGCCCCCTTCTTTGTTGCAGTGATGAAGTACAGAAATCTGAAACATGATAATCCAGAGGAAATTCCTTAAGTCGGATAAAAGACTTTCTTTCAGTAGATCACCACAATTTCCAAGATGGAGTCAGCTGATGTATATGCGCAGTATTTTGAGCCCGTTTTTCTTGGTCCCTACCTTTTTCCTTTTTCTTTTGATGCATTGTCCAGCCCTATGGCATACCGAGACAGCTAGTTATAGGCTCTGTTTATTCTTGGATGTTTGGTTTTTGCTTTTTGCTTTCTTCTTTTTATCTATAATGTTTTTTGTTTTTTATTGGACTATCCAGTTGATTGTAATTTAATCTGAAACTGTGGATTTGGCACTAAAAATATATTTAAAAATGTTAAAGGATGTGTGAGAGAACTATGAAATTAAATATTTGGGCTATGAAATTAAATTCTTGGGCTATGAGCAAAAAACAGGGCGCAAGAGAATACTGAGAACGGGCAGCAGCTAAAATAGCCTGCCCTTCGTTGGGTCCCCGCTCAGGTCTCAAGCTGGTTTTAGCTCATCTTGTGCCATTACAGAGAGAACATCTCTGAAACATATCAAACTGGTCCCACCCATACGGGCAGTCCAGATCCGAAATACCAGCAAGTTCTCTCTGCACGAGAGATACAGCAGCCCCAGACGATAGTTTCAGCCTTGTTAGGCATCATCAGTGAGGCATAGCTGATATCTCTCTAGGCACCGTTTGTCGCTCTTGGGCTATGAAATGAAATTCTTGGGTTATGAAATGAAATTCTCGATGTAGTTCCCTTGTGGAACAAACAAAGCATAAGAAGAACATTTTGGAGGCCTGTTTTGTGAATGATGGTTATTTGTAATGTATGAAATTGTTGACAGAAGATCATTTAGCAGTCAATATAGTATGAATACACGAAATAAAACCTTGCGCTTTAACTCACACTACCCCTAAGCACATCAGTACAAATCAGCCCAAATACATAAAACAAAAGCAAAATGGTTACTTGCACACTAACCCAAATCCCTATACATGTTTAAATAAAATTAGGTATTTAGTGTCACTTCAATGAGCATTAGTGTACGATCAGCTGCCACATCAAGTGAAAACCTTTGAATCCTACACTCACATTTCACCTTGCTACTTTTAGCTAAAAGACAAGACCTCTACGGAGTTAGAAATTTGGAGTTTTCTGAACCCCTACAAGCTTACTAACCTTAATAGTAAGCACATGAGGTTGGTGGCAGCACATGCCTATAGTAAATCAACAATGAATGTCCTGAAACATTGCATAGAAGTAAATGACATGGAATGTAGTGAATCTATGCCTACAGTAAACTGACATAACATATAAGAAAACCAACACTGGATATGATAGAACTGTGTATACAATAAATTGAGTGCATGTAATGAAATGTAGGTTCACTAACATGACTAATTCAAAGTGAATTCAAAGTAAGTTTCTAATTTAAGGTAAAAAAAAAAAACTGAAGAGAAATCTAAGCTAGAGAATTTTTATTTTTATTTTTCACCTGAATTTGAAATTCTCATTGAATGACCCCAAGATTATAACAAAATAATTTGAGTGTTTTAGGAGCACGTACCAGAAGGTCACTTAGGAGATATAGAGAACAGCTACCTGGGAGTACCACAAACACATGGCAACCAGGAGGAAGAGGCAAGGAGGATAACAACATCCAAGCTTCTCCAAAGAGTCAGACAGTACCAGTTTAATATCAAGAACAAAATCCAAGCCATCAACAATATGCCCTACTAGTCATCAGGTACCCAGCTGAAGTAATAATCTGGCCAAGAGAAAAGCTGGTCACCATGGATGCCAGAAACTACTCACAATGAATGGAAGATTCCACCCGATATCCATCACCCAGGAATTGTACGCCAGCCGGAAATAATGAGGTCGGGGCCTGATGGGTGTCAAGGCCACAAAACTCGATGAAACATAATGCAGCAGGCAACCACTGGCTGCCCACCCTTTAGTAGACATGCCCCTACTTGCAGCATGATAGGAAAGGGGAATGAAGAGTTTACAAACAATATTTTTTACATCACGATTAGCTCGGTTGATATCTAAAAATAAAATCTCACAAGGCCATTTGAACATAACTTCTTTACTGGTTCTAAATGCTTGCCATTCTGATGGTTAAACATAAACAAATTCCTGCTCTAGCTATCAAAGCATCGGTGGTATAATCCCCACCTCAGGATTTGATGGTACCAGGTAGCAAACAGGAGACAAATACTTATATGTAAAAATAACTATTTATTCTTTAAAACATAAAAACATAAGAACAATAAAGGTGTCCTAAAATTGAGTAAGAGTTTCCCACTTGATGTGTTTCGCCTGTCCAGAGGCTTTTTCAAAAGTGTTGTGAGATGGGGATTATACCACCCATGCTGTGATAGCTAGAGCAGGCCTTGCTCTCAAAAATGTAAGTGCATTACTTCTTTTTAAATTCCAAATTATAGTACTTACTACACCATTGGAGTTTTTCTGCTCTTCTACTTCCATATATACCACGCATATCTGCATTTGCATCTGGAGGACCAGCATTACTTATACCACCATATATCCTTAGACAGAGATTGTACCATCCACGTGCAATACAGCAGATCTCTAATATAGCTCTATTAAATGTGAGTGGTTCTCCTATAGCTACTATCTGCATAATTTGCACTCTATCATACTGTACTGTACCATTATTGTTCTTTTTTTTGTTACCCTGAGGTACGCAGCATTGTACCCTCTGAAATTCTATGTACGTATGATTTCTGGGCGCAGTTTACGCCATATCCTTTTCTAGTATTTGGCTAACAGTGGCAAGCGTCTAGGGTTGCCTGAGTAGCTACTGGCGAGAAGGGGCAATGTTCCCAGATATTTCCCAGATTGCCTGATTTGCCTGAACTCTAGTTAGGCAAAATACTTTTGCCAAGACAAATGGTGTATTAAGGGTCAAATAATAATTTGCCTACTCATAAGCTTTTTGCCTGAAATAACCATTTGCCTACCACATGTATACTAACCTGCAAAATGTATCCAAAATCCAGTGGACCGTGTTCTTGGTACTTCAATAAATCACTTACGTAGCTTAAGATACATCAACTTTCAGTTTTTGCTACACTTTCATCATAATAAGAAATGTAATGTTAAACTATATGCAGTAACATCAGCTATAACTGCTTTTGGAGTTTGCCAAACATACTTATTATATATGATTATCTGATGCTACTGTTCCAATCTAAACAAGTTAATATTTGAGGAGAAAATCCCAGAATAATTCTGCTTCAAATGTAGCCAGACTTGCCAATCAAGCACATCCAGGGCAAGCAATTCCTAGCACATCTATACAAATCAATCCGACAAGAGGTTCATAACGACATTACTAGCACTTAAGAAGCTCTTTTTAAATTCAACCGGCATAATGCACATAACTGGTTTCAATATAACTGCACTTACAAAGTGAATAACCTTTACTGCTGTAATTAAACAAATATTATTTACAGTGAAATGTTTACTGACAATGATTAATGGTAATATATATATATATATATATATATATATATATATATATATATATACTTTAAAATTATATTTTATAAATCTGGCATTTTAAAACTCTTGTGTAAGTTACAGTAGATTTTTGAATGTATTAGTTTCAATATTTTGACATCTAGTTGGCTTGGTTTTTAACAAAAGTGTGTTTGCATGTAAAATATCTATCTAATCTATCCAATCTATCTATGCTATCTAGGACAGTCTGATGTCACCTGGAACAGTTCACTGCAAGTGCAAATTCAAGGTTAGATTTTGCTTTTCTACTTAATTCTGTTGCACCAAGTTTTTTTAATCATATTTTCATCATGCGCCTATTTTGAAGGTGAAGTGTCTTAAAAATGTAATTCAATGTCTGACTGCGGTTGTTAACTGTTTCAGTGCAAACTATTTAGATGTTGGTTGTCATCATACAAAATTACGGTAACATTTTCACTGTATGGTGAATCCCTCTAGAATCGTTGTTGGAAACGTACTTACCTACTTAATCAACAGATGGATTTTACACTGAACAAAATTATAAACACAACACTTTTGTTTTTGCCCCTATTTTTCATGAGCTGAACTCAAAGATCTAAGACTTTTTCTATGTACACAAAATGCCTATTTCTCTAAAATATTGTTCACAAATCTGTCTAAATCTGTGTTAGTGAGCACTTCTTCTTTGCCGAGATAATCTATTCACCTCACCTCATCATATCAAAATGCTGATTAGACAGCATGATTATTGCACAGGTGTGCCTTAGGCTGGCCACAATAAAAAGGCCACTCTAAAATGTGCAGTTTTACTGTATTGGGGAGGTCCAGGGGGGTCCAAAAATCAGTCAGTATCTGGTGTGACCACCATTTCCTTCACACAGTGCAACACATTTCCTTTGCATAGAGTTGATCAGGTGGTTTATTGTGTGGAATGCTAGTCCACTCCTCTTCAATGGCTGTGCGAAGTTGCTGGATAGTGGCAGGACCTGGAACACGCTGTCATATACACCGATCTAGAGTATCCCAAACATGCTCAATGGGTGACATGTCCGGTGAATATGCTGGCCATGCAAGAACTGTGATGTTTTCAGCTTCCAGGAATTGTGTACAGTTCCTTGCAACATGGGGCAATTCATCATTATGCTGCAACAGGAGGTGAAGGTCGTGGATGAATGGCACAACAATGGGCCTCAGGCTCTCACAGTATCTCTGTGCATTGAAAATGCCATCAATAACATTGCCCATACCATAACCTTAACCCACCACGGGCCACTCGATCCACTACGTTGACATCAACAAAATGCTCACCCACACAATGCCATACACGCTGTCTGTCATCTGCCCTGTACATTGAAAACCAGGATTCATCCATGAAGAGAACACCTCTCCAAAGTGCCAGATGCCATTGAATGTGAAACTTTGCCCACTCAAGTAGGTTACGATGACGAACTGCAGTCAGGTCG
Source organism: Pelobates cultripes (assembly GCA_933207985.1). Taxonomy (NCBI): domain Eukaryota; kingdom Metazoa; phylum Chordata; class Amphibia; order Anura; family Pelobatidae; genus Pelobates; species Pelobates cultripes. Next base: position 300,989,141 of record OW240916.1, on the reverse strand, counting down.
AGAACCCAATGAGGACGACGAGCATGAATATGAGCTTCCTTGAGACATTTTCTGACAGTTTGTGCAGAAGTTTTTTGGTTATGCAAACCAATTGTTGCAGCAGCTGTCCGGGTGGCAATAACACCTCCTCCTCTTGCCCTGTCTCTGTTGGAGTCCCCCAAGGACTTGGTCCCTTTCTGTTCTCTCTTTATACTGCCTCTCTTGGCAAACTCATTAACTCCTTTGGATTCCGCTACCATCTGTATGCCGATGACACCCAGATACATCTCTCCTCCCCTGATCGCTTCCTGTGTTCCTGCAATGTGTCACTGATTGCCTTTCTTCAATTTCTGATTGGAGGTCCTCTCGCTTTCTGAAACTTAATCTCTCTAAAACTGAGCTTTTTATTTTCCCCCCTCATAATGCTGATCCTCCTCCTTCACTTTCCCTGCAAGTTGATGGTGCTTGCGTCAGTCCATCCTTGCAAGCTCGTTGTCTTGGTGTTATCTTTGATCTTGGCCTCACCTGAAAAGCTAAACTGCGGTAATGAATGCTGCCGCCATGCCTATGTGGAGGTCCTGGGCTGATGTGGTTAGACGTGGTCTGCGGTTGTGAGGCCGGTTGAATGTACTGCTGAATTCTCTGAAAAGCCTTTGGAGACGGCTTATGGTAGAGAAATGATTATTCAATTCATGGGCAACAGCTTTGGTGGGCATTCCTGCAGTCAGCACGCCAATTGCACGCTCCCTCAAAACTTGCGACATCTGTGGCATTGTGCTGTGTAATAAAACTGCACATTTTAGAGTGGCCTTTTATTGTGGCCAGCATAAGGCACACCTTTGCATTAATCATCAGCTTCTTGATATGCCACACCTGTGAGATGGATGGACTATCTCGGCAAATGAGAAGTGCTCACTAACACAGATTGACAGCTTTGTGAACAATATTTGAGAGAATAGGCCTTTTGTGCACATAGAAAAAGTCTTAGATCTTTGAGTTCAGCTCACGAAAAATGGGGGCAAAAACAAAAGTGTTGCGTTTATAATTTTGTTCAGTGTATATACAAAGACGCATTCTAATGAGTTAATAAGAACAGGGCCAGGTAGAGGAATCAACTCTTTACAGTGTGAGAAGGCAGATGTTTTGATTGCACATTACTGCAAATCACCCAAATCTTAAAGGGGAGCAGAACATTTCTAGAATTTATGTTTTTGTGAGATCTGGAAAATAAAATAAAATGAAGTAATCCATACATCTATCCTGGAAATGTGTGCCTACATCTTGACTCCCTATCAATCATCTGAAAAGTGTTCTAAATTATTAATAGTGGGATAGTCACCTGGGACATCAGTAGACACATTCCATTGGTGACTCCTTCTATTTTCCATGTTTGCACCATTTTTCAGAAGAGACATTTTTATACATAGCCCTAATGTGTTTGTTCTCCAACTCTTTTGCACTGCGTGGCCTTGCTATGCCTGGACTAAATTGGATTGTAAAAATAATAATAAAGAAAATGGTTACCAAAAGTTACAAGCCATTTTCAATGTTTTATTCAGTTGTGTTCAATCATTCACTGTGTGCTGTATTCTAGAAACAGTTGATTCAGGGATTATTCTCTAAGCAGTGAAATGTGATGCACTGAAAACCATATTACAAAATTCAAGCTAAATAATAAATCAAGACTATAGCTGAGTTGGTGAGTTTTCCAATGAAAAATTATTTTCTAAGATTCTACTAGAAGGAGCTTGTTTGTGCTTTTGTTATTTCTCTCATTGGTTACTGTAATTCTCTTCTGATTAGTCTTTTCAGACACCATACTGTCTCCCAACAGTCCATAATGATTGCTTCTGCCAGGGTCACCCCTCTGTCATTCATTATATTGGTTTCCTGTGCCCTATAGGGGTTGAAAATATTAACTCTTACCAACAAAGATGCTTGTTTGAGCATGTTTTGATCTTGGGCATTTCTTTAGGGCTTTATAAAACAGTTACACAGAAACTCCCTCACTGTGTGGACCTCTACCACTTCAACTGGAAGACTATTCCATGCATCGTCTACCCTCTCAGTAAATAAATACTCCCTGATATTATTGTTAAAGCTTTGACCCTCTAATTTAAGACTTTGTCCTCTTGATAGAAACATATAATAGTGTAAAGTCTAGCTTCAGTGATCTGAGGATGATGACTGGTCAGTTGAAGAACACTATTGTTCCCCTGCCAGGATGTAATTTAGTTGAGTATGTATCTAAGAAAACATAGGACAATGTATATTTACTTGGAATTTTTTATTTGTTCCTATCAGACTGCCTGCCTATTTAACTATTAGTTCTTATAGAGGAAAAGGCTCAGCACTTTTTTTTTTTTTTTTTTTTACACAGTAATGGAATTGACACTGCTGTTTCCTATGGGTCTTTACTGGGTTGCAGTAAAGATTCTGAGTGCCTTCAACAGTGGCTGCCTAGGGCTCTATGATGGGGCCCCAATTTGGCACCTTGCCTTGAGCCCTGTGCAAACTTAATCCAGCTCTGGAGTGAGAACATCCAGGAATATATTTAGTAAGGGTATCACAACCTATTGTAGTTTATTTTGAGTGCCTGCAGTTAAGCTGTTAAATAAAAACAGCTAACTCTAAATATTATTAGATGCTGGGCTATGTACATACACTGATAAGGAAGTCTTTTGGGCATGAAGGAGGCATGTAATATTAATTAGGGCAAAACTAAATTAAAGTCATTAAACATCTATTGATAACCAGAGTGTCGATTTGATATTTTAAATAAATGCAAGTTTTTTTTAAATATCTGTTTAAATTGTCATTTATTATGAGCAGAGTGTGGACAATAGTGTAAAAGCGTTTAAGGCTGTACATTTAACTGTAACTCTGGTGGTTTTGCATATACAGATAATGCAGTTTAATTATTTTCAATGTAAAAAAAATGGAAACTTTTTGTAATTAACTATAGTAATATATTAACTATAATAAATTAATTCTGCATGAAGCTTGTTGTATTTTAATGGATTAGCTCTTTGTAAACAGCAAGACAAATCTCTAACATGGAAGGATGGCTAAAGCGATGAATGGCTGATTGGATGAATGGATGGATAGATTTATAGATAAATGATGGATATGCCTTTCACCCACTATTTCAGACAAACTGGTCACGGTGATAGCAAATCTTCTTTGGGTCTGTGTCTTGATTATATGCAAAGCTTTTAATGCAAGACTTACATGTACATGACAAAGTTTAAAATGAATAGCAAATTTGATATTGCTTTTAAGTTCAATTCATCTTGAAAACTTATAAAAATCATAAAAGTTCTTGTTTCAGAACTTAATGGGCTTTTTATTTAATGTCTTTATACACAAAGGACTTAGATGCACATTAAAGAAATAAAAGGTTTTAATTAACAGTTTTATAACGTGTTCATGAAGCTTGTGGATATATCTTCAAATGTTAGATGTAGCATCGGCAAAGGTTAAATTGAGACTTACGAAAGAATGTAACCTTCACAATTTTCGTCTCATTAATAATCTTTAAAATATTTGTTACCATTTAATTACATTAGCTACAAAAAAATAATAACCTTAAGCACCACAGTTCTGGAAATTCTTATGTGAACATTATAAAAATAAAATAAAAGGGCACACAAAGTTATTTTGTAGTGAAACACCCTTAGTGTATGTCTTTTCAGTATAATTTCTAAGCATTACGCAAAATAGAAAAAGAAAACATTGATAGGGATGACCTCACAGATAGTTGATATGTGACCAAGATAAAACAAAGGTACAATAAACTCACAATATTAATGGCATAGATCAGACAAAACATGTGCAGTAGCACATACTGTATTTACATAAAATATATTTTAACTCTGGATACAGTCTGCAAGCCAACTTTTCTGGTACTCACAGGAACAAGTCCAGCAAAGCTCAGCTATGGAACTTAGAGCTCTAGTCTGAAAGTCCTTTTGAGGTGAAGGTTAAGTGCAAAGTTGGTCTTACATTTGTTTTAGGTAATATGAAATATCTATATGGTCTACTACATTACTAACGTTTCTTCTTCTCTTTTTGCATGATACATTGAATATGGTGAAATATTCCAACATCTAAGGAAGTGTCATAAGCACTGAGGGTGTGTCACAATAAAGAAATGATGCCCCTTTATTTATTTACATTTTTTTTAAATTTGAAATCATACTGGTTATTAGTGATTTCCCGAACTGTTCGCCGAATGGTTCGCGAATGGTTCGCCAAGAACGGTTCGCCGCGGACTCATCATTGAGTAAACTTTGACCCTGTACCTTACAGTCAGCAGACACATTCCAGCCAATCAGCAGCAGACCCTCCCTCCCAGGCCCTCCCACCTCCTGGACAGCTCACTAAAAAGGCAGCTTCAAAATGGATGCTGTCCAGGAGGTGGGAGGTGTCACGAACACACCCTACTCCAAGAGTGTGTGTGACGTAGTTGTGGTTGTGAAAGGGTTAAAGTTCACTATTTGTCTGCACTAGACCAGAAATAATGACAAAATCCCCCTTTAACACCACCCACACGTAAACATAATAATATAACTATTACTATTTTAACGCTGCCACCACCAAGACAATTTATAAATGGGGTGCCTTGGTCCCCCAGGTAAATCAACAATAAAACCCACCAAATATTACTTAGTATAATATTCACGTTATTACAAAAATACTAACTAGTCTCTTCAGGTAACGTGATTCTTAACCAGACAAAGGCAAAACTTAATAAATGAATGTTTATTTTGAACAAAAGATAGTCACAGTGCATATAACAATATATGATAAACAAATTATTTACACCAACAACAGATAAAAACAAAAAGGATAAAATACAGAAGTCCTAATTACTAACTTAGGTTTTTCAAAGTACAACTTATGTCCAGGAGGTCTCTGGCAAGGAAAGATGGTGACTCACTCAAAATTAGATCTTGGCCCCAAGCAAGTACACAAACACCCTTCAGGATCACAGGAGATATACCCTGTGAGTTGCCACGCCTCATCCAGGGGTAGATACTAAGGGACCACCTCCTTTGTTCCAGAAAACAACATGTCACATACAAACTTTTGGTTTTATCTCCTCTACTGTACTTGCCACAGAAATAATAATTGCCTCTTTGAATTTGTTATTGTTTTCCCATTCCAAAGACATGTTGCACGCCCCGCCCACGATCCAATAGGACGGACATCACAAGTCCTGCCACACGGTTTAAGTTGTGCAACTCATGTTTGGGCTTAATTAAAAGATTGGGCTTGTCCCATTCCAAATATAATAAAAATGAGGCTTAATTATTAACCTGTGGGTAAGTATGAATGTTTCACTTGGATAAGATACTGGAACACAAGGATCTTCATGAAACGAATCCCATTACCATTTCAAATGATTGAACTATCCTTTACAAGGTATATGCCAAATGGATGAAGAGACATTCAGACTTTTCCCAAGTGTAGAACCTCACACCTTGCAGATCCTTGATTACTTCACATCCATGTAGTAAAATCCTTTTCACATTGCTATGCCATTCACACTACCCCTTCTGTCATCGGACCTCTGTGGGGGTCCCAGCTTCAAAAGATGTAGCCCCTGTTGACCTCAGCAATAGCATCTCTGTAATTTGTGCCATTTACTACACAAATTACATTAAAAGATGATATTCCATAGTGTAATAATAAATTATACACCCTTGCCGTGACAGGAGGGTCTGGGAGGGAGGGTCTGCTGCTGATTGGCTGGAATGTGTCTGCTGAATGTGAGGTACAGGGTCAAAGTTTACTCAATGATGAGTCCGTGGCGAACCGTTCGTGGCGAACCGTTCGGGACATCACTACTGGTTATTAGTAACTGCATTTTCCATTTTGATTTAAACCATGTTTTCTCAAGTTAAAATTATTAACCAGTAATAAAGGAAAACATTGGGTAATCATATTGAAAAGTTCCTGTTACCACAAATAAAATACCTGCCATTCATTTTATTATACAGGAAAATAAAAAAGAGGGTATCACAGAGCTTCACAAAAAATACAAATTACAGTAATATGCATAGTAGTGTATCACACCGAGATATATCTCTCCTCCCCTGATCGCTTCCCGTGTTCCTGCAACATGTCACTAATTGCCTTTCTTCAATTTCTGATTGGATATCCTCTCGCTTTCTGAAACTCAATCTCTCTAAAACTGAGCTTTTTATTTCCCCCCCTCATAATGCTGATCCTCCTTCTTCACTTTCCCTGCAAGTTGATGGTGCTTGCATCAGTCCATCCTTGCAAGCACGTTGTCTTGGTGTTATCTTTGATCTTGGCCTCACCTGAAAAGCTAAACTGCGGTAATGAATGCTGCCGCCATGCCGATCTTTTTCACCCGTCGTTCCTCCCATACCTTGCCACTCTGTCGATCCTTACACTGACTTCCTGTATCATATAGATGTCAATTCAAAATACTAATCCTTACCTCTAAAGCTCTAACCAACTTTAGCTCCTCTTACATTTCTTCCCTGATTCATAGATATGCCCCTTCTCGGTCTCTCCGCTCTGCCAGTGACCTTCTCCTGTCCGCTGCTCGCACACTTACTGCTGATTCGCGCTTGCAAGAGTTATCAATGGTTGATCCCTTCTTTTGGAACAGCCTGCCTACCCCCATCAGACTCTCCCCTAGTCTCCAATTGTTAGAAGTACCTAAAAACACATCTGTTCAGAAATCCTTATGGACTACCAGAGTAACTTAAAAACTGTTAAGGTGTAGCGCTATATTTACAGGTAAAAGGTATTAATAGAAAACTTGATATACACCAGTAATACCTTGAATATTCTTTATGTCTTTATATTCACATTAGGGTATAAATTCTACAAGACATAAAAAACAGACAAAACAAACATAGTGCAAACTGCGTAATATAGTCCGTTAAAAAATTTAAAAATTGAAAAAAAAGAAAAATTCAATTATAATCTAACTATGCAAGAAAGAAAGGCATTAAAAGATTTAAAAACTGATTCCGATTTGGTTATTAAACCAGCAGACAAGGGGGGGGGGGGGATTGTTTTAATGTCTAAAGAATTTTATTATAAAGAAGCAAAAAGAATATTAAACGATGAATGCACCTATAAGAAACTGACACATAATCCGAGTAATGAGATGAACCAAATATTTCAAAGTTTCTTTAGAAAAGGGATAGAGTTGGAAATTTTAAATGAAAAAGAATACAACTATTTAAATATAAAATATCCTAAAACCCCGGTGTTTTATTTCCTCCCTAAGGTCCATAAAGACATTGAGAATCCCCCAGGCCGACCAATAGTGGCAGGGATCGACTCAATATCCAGCAGATTGTCTCACTATGTAGATATTCATCTTCAACCATTAGTGAAAAAGACCACCTCATATATTAAAGATACTATTATGGTTTTAAATCTTTTAGAAAATTGCACTTGGAACAATGATTGTTTTTAGTCACAAGTGACGTCACAGCTCTTTATAGTAACATTCCCCACCAATATGGTTGCAATGCAGTTAAATATTTTTTAAGCAAGTGTTCAGATTTTACCGATAGTAAAACTAAATACATTTTAGAAGGGATTGAGTTAATTTTAAATAATAATTATTTTTGGTATGGAGAGGATTTTTACCTCCAGATCAATGGGACGGCCATGGGAACCAAGTTTGCCCCCAGCTATGCTAATTTATTTATGGCCCATTGGGAGAATACATTTATTTATGGCTCACATGGCTGGGGGGAAAGCTTGGTTACCTATGGTCGTTACATTGATGATATTTTTTTCATATGGAAAGGAGAAGAAAAAGATCTCATTGAATTTTTAAATTTTTTAAATGAGAATACTTGGGGTATGTGACGAGACCAATCTCGCCACATTGCATTGGAGAAGCCTGGTTGCTCGCCTGCTGCCTCTGGACTATGGCCCCCTTTTAAAAGACTTTATTTCACCTACAGAAAAGCTGTATTCGTGCTTTTCTGCCGGTTGTTCGGTAGATTCAATCTACCGAACAACCGCACGAATGAATAGACCACCTGGGAGCTGGAGTGTGCCGGCAATTAACCTCCCTGAAGCTGCGGTTAACCGCATCTTAATTGACAAATGCTGGGTGGCCGCCATTCGTATCCCGAACACGAGGTCGCGGACATTTTAAACATACGAATGCACAGCGGTGTTCGCCCCTATTTTCATAGAACTAAAATCGGACACAGTTTTGCGCGAACACCGCTGAAGCCGCCGACCTCCCTTCTTGTTCGGTGGAAGTGCACGAACGGCCCGGTGTTCGGTAGTTTTGTTTGAATGTGTTATACCCCAGATAGGAATCCCATGGAGCCCATTCGTATGAAACTGACTGTTAGACTTTGGCTCCATGGCGATTAAACTGTATTCGTGTGGTCTGAGCGCCATTCGCTATCTGGGGATATGTTACATGTCTGTGTTTTATGTAATAAATGTTACTTTATGTATTTTAAAGTGTAATACTGGTTTTGTGTCCCCACGTGTGTAATGGAGTTTTGCCTTTGTCCTGGGAGATAATTGAATTACTTCTCCAGGGCAGAGGGGAGGAAGCCAGGATGCATTGTGGGGATGTTTTACTTCTGTATGTCTGTAATTGGTACATGTATGTCTTTTGTTACAGTCTTCCATCTGGTCCCCTAAGGGAGTGTCCACCAGGTGGGAGACCTGCATAAATACTGGGCAGGTAGCCCTCATTAAACAGACCACTGCCTGACCCTCAACACGGAGCCTTGTCTCGTCTTTGGGGGGATTTACTGTATGCTGATAGAGACTGATTGCCAGGAGTGTAAGCCGCTTGGGTGCTTTTCCTGTTAGTTTGCTAGCAGCTATTCGTGAGGTTCCAGTTCGAGTGTTTGGAGCATTCCCTTGTATGCAGTTCGAGTGTTTGGAGCATTCCCTTGTAAGCAGTTCGGGTGTTTGGAGCATTCCCTTGCATGCAATTCGGGTGTTTGGAGCATTCCCTTGTATGCAGTTCGGGTGTTTGGTGCATTCACTTGTATTCAATTCATGAGTTTTGGTTATTCTACAGTAGCTGTGCCTGTCTCTGAAAGGGGATTATCGTCTAAGCGGTTTTTTCCCTTTTGTGCAAAACGGTCCGTTACAGGGTATAACGCTTAGTAGCAATTGGAGTAAAACGGAAATAATCTTTTTGGATTTACTGATATACATTGAAGAAAATAAGATTAAAACCAAAACTAATTTCAAGACGGTAGAAGCTAATAGCTATATAGAGAGGGAAAGTTGCCACTACTCTACGTGGCTTGAAAATGCCCCTAGAGGACAGTTTTTATGTATTAGACGTAATTGTACAGACCTAACTACGTTTGAGACCCAATCTATTAAAATTAAAGAAGACTTTATGGAGAAAGGATACGAGGAATCAAAATTAGAAATGGCCAGGAAAGAAGTAAGGACGAAAGAAAGAAAGAATCTCTTACAATATAAGGATAAAAAGGAAAATACATTTATGGAGCTCCCTTTTATATGTAATTTCAGCACAGACAACAAAAAAGTGAGAAAAATAATCTCTAAGTTTTGGCCGATTCTATTACAGGATCCAGGTGTAAAATCTTTTCTCCCAGAAAGACCTAAATTTATACACAGAGGGGTTAACAATTTACGCCACTCCCTAACTTCAAGCTTTTTAAAAGAAAAGAAAAGCACTAACACTTTTTTAAATTCAGATAAGGGATTTTTTGGGTGTGTTCAATGCCTAGCGTGCAAAAGGACTAATAATAAAAAAAGGCATATAAAGCACTTTAGGGATAAAGATGGTAAAGAATATCAAATTAAAGATTTTCTGAGTTGCCACTCAAAAAATCTCATTTACTTAATGATTTGCCCTTGAGGTTTAGGCTATATAGGGAAAACTACCAGACCTTTGCATATTAGAATCGAAGAACATAGCCGTAACATTTTAAAAGGTTTTGAGAAACATAGTGTCTCTTTACACTATAAAATTGCACACAAATGTGACATGAAAGACACTACGTTTTTAGGAATTATAAAAGTAAAAAAAGACTGGAGGGGAGGCAACTTTGATAGTAAAATGAGTAAAATTGAGATGGAGTGGATCTTTAAACTAAATACTTTAATCCCAAATGGTCTAAACACAGATTTCGAGATGTGCCATTTTTTAAAATAAAAATCTTCTTATGGTTTCATTTAAACCCTCTTTAATAGAATCATGACCTTTTTTTTTTTTTTTTTCTCCTTCTAATAATATGTGAGCAATGATTGTATGATGCTTTTATTATATGTACTATAAAGATAACAGTAATTTAAATTATGGATTTATAAGGTTTTTTAAATGTTGTATTTCATTTAATATATTGTATTTAATAACCTTAAATCATTTATCAACTCATTCATTAAACTTAATTTTTAAGAGGTGTAATAATGACATATGGGTATTTGATCATAAAATGCTAATATTTTTCTGCAAAGCTACAATCTTTTCTAAAAAACATATGCATGTTATAAGTAGAAACAAAGAAAAGATAGGTGGAAAACTTTATTAACATTAACTTTATTGGACATTTAGAAGGCTTATTTACATTTGGAAATGAATGCTGATTAATCTTATACAAATGTTAAATCCACCTATACTTGTATCTCTTTTAACCACTTAAAGACACATGACATGTCTGACACGTCATGATTCCCTTTTATTCCAGATGTTTGGTCCTTAAGGGGTTAAAAAACCACCAATTCGGAAACCTTGGGGAAACAAATGGTGAACCGCATGGTGAACCGCACGGTGAACCGCATGGTGGAACGCAAGGAAGTGACGTATCGGCGAAACTGGAAATGACGCGACGGAACTAAAAACCCGGAAATAAACAGCAGAAATGGCTTGAAATGCAGGGCGTCACCGTTTCTATGGTGATTACCCGCGAAAATGCAAGCCTGGATACCAATTATTACACCCCTGAGAGGGGTACATATAGCAGGGAGGATCCATTGGAAGTCTGAATCACCATATCCAGCTGAGGAAGCCTGCAAGGCGAAACGCGTACTGGAGAGACTGTGAGACTATTGGACTTTTGGATTTAATGTCAATTTGATATTGTTTTTTATTGTTTTTTTTATATATATATAATTTTATACATTTATTGTTACAATAAAATTACTATTCTTTTATATTATATATTGGCATTTTCCCTGCTATTTTTTAAAGAAGTAGTGTAGTCCTTAACTACACAGATGTGTGGATTAGAGCCGATCTGGATGGCTCTAATTTTGTGAGTATTATATTTTACATTTATCTTATATTAAATAATTACGGTACTGCACCATATACGCTCTCTACTTCCATAGGAAATCAAGGATACCCATACACAAGAAGGGTGAGGGTCGCCTTTACGGACCCAAAGGGCGCAGATATTGAGCTATTCCGTATTAGCTCCTAAAATTGTGAGTGGGAAATTTTCCCTTTCTAATATCCTATAACGGACTATATTACGCAGTTTGCACTATGTTTGGTTTGTCTGTTTTTTATGTCTTGTAGAATTTATACCCTAATGTGACTATAAAGACATAAAGAATATTCAAGGTATTACTGGTGTATATCAACTTTTCTATTACTACCTTTTACCTGTAAATATAGCGCTACACCTTAACAGTTTTTGGGTTTCTATTCTTGTAAGATAAGAACTAGGTGTGATAGCAGCTTTATTAGTTATCTAGAACATAGTTCACTGGTTGGGGAATTTTTAGCGCTGGTACACCCCCTTTCTTTTACCAGAGTAACTTATCTATACTTATCCAAATCTGTCTCTTGCTCTCCTAAAGAGCCATACTCCACTCTCACCTTTAGCTCTGCTACTTTTCCACCTTGTTTGGTGGCTGTCACCATTGCTGCCCTGTTGAGTATTTGTACCCCACCTCATCTAGACTGTAAGCTCATTTGAGCAGGGTCCTCATCTACCTATTGTTCCTGTGTCACTGTGTAATTGTCTCATGTATTATAAATTTCCCCCCCTTTCATAATATAGTAAAGCGCTGCGTAATTAGTTGGCGCTATATAAATACCAATAATATTAATAATAATACAATAATAAACCTCATAATTGCTGGCTTTGGTAACCTTTCTCTAGTGTTTCCATAAGTGGGATACTAGAGGACTAAAGTGAGACGGGCATAAAAGAGGATTGCAAATGCATTTGGATGTGTATTGCATGTGTATTGAGGTGATGGTTTGTGATGTAGTGTGTGTGCAAAAATCTGTTTCTGTTTATTTGATGTGTTGTTTGTTTGTCTAGTGGCTGTAGAGAGAGTGTGTGTAAAAGGGTATATAGTACGTGTGCAGGATATTTCTTGTGTAGCAGATGACATGTGTATGAGACGTAGTGTATGTATGGGATGTAATATATGTGTGTATGTGTGGGTAATGCAACGTGTGTTTGAATATGTGTATAGGGGAAGTAGTGTGTGTAAGGGATATACTGTTTGCTGGTGGATGCCATGTGCGTGTTTGTAGGGGATGTAGCATGGGATAAGGGCTCTTGTATGTGGAAGGGGTGAGATATGGCTTACATTTTTTACTATATGTAAAACCTGTTTTATATAAAATTAGTCTTTTTTTATTAAAAACAAAACAAAACAGCTTATTCTTCCCCTCCCTCTTGTTTCCTTAGGTCATGAAGGGGATACATGCTGGTTCTAGTGGTCCAGTCTGTAGAGCCTTTAGTTTGGACCGTCTGCTGACCTGGTGTGTGGCTTTTACGAGTTTTTAGAATAGAAGAGATGAGATCACAGTATTATACATAAGATCTGCACCATACATAGGGTGCAGACCAGAAACTGACTGGGTCCACCTTCTCCTGTACAATGGGTGTACTGAGCCAGTGAAGGAGATGTTTAATCTCCTCACTGGCCCATAAAGGCACCCCTCTGCATGGGCCAGTGGAACTAATTTTGTGCCACCTCCCTTCTGTGAACCCTAAGATAGTCACATGTGCAGCTTTAAGATAACGCCAACCCTAATAAATAGATGTCACTTCTGCCTATCACGACAGCTGGGTCCATGGATTTTGGCCATACCTCTTGAATTGTATCTTTTTCTTCCTGCCATTGGCTTTCCTCCATGTAGAATCATCTGTTTAAATATACCATAGCGTTTTATTTGAAAAGTTCAGCAAAATATAAACAAATTCAATTGATCTTCTGCTTATTTATATGTAGTCTAATATGCATTGAACATACTAAACTTATAAACATTACTGTATATTATCTTTATTTGACTTTAGGTATACCCATAGAAGAGTTTGCCTTTACATTTACATTGTAAACCATGTTCTTCAGACCTGTTTTCCATCTTACATCGTTAATGAGCTCTCACAAAATCTGAGCTCAAGAAAATGTCTACTTCAAGATATTGTATGATAAAGATTGATGGATGAGTTAAGCCTCAAACAGGACTCATAGCTCATTTAGTTCCAAGCTGGTAATGATGATAAGCTCTCTGTACAGAATGTGAAACTGTTGTATTCTGCAGTGAAACATTATCTGATTCTGCGTGTTTTCCTTATATATGTTCTTAAAGATTTTCATTTTAATTTAATTTTTAAGTTATACATTGTGCAGCCCTATTACCGATGATGAGGTTTATTCCGCGTGATTAACCAGAATTTAATGCAATTACTGGACATTATTTTACAGGAAAATGGATCTATTGTAGAAGTGGGGAAAATATATATAATTTGCTCTTCTTCAGATCCTTCTACCTATAACATGATTACATGCCAGCAGACAAATTGTTAAAGCCAGCAACAAACAGTGAAAAAACTGGTCCATTTCTTTCCTCACACCAAATCCTGCAAGAAGAAAATTGCCAATTTAACTATTGAGCAACCAGCAGTTCTTTAAAAATGTAAAACACATGAAATAGTTAAATATATAAAAGGGTGGCAGGGCAGCCATCAGAAATTTTAGGGCCCCTTACACAGCACAAGTTCTGGGCCCCCAGGTCCCATCCCCGAGTCTGCCCACGGGGCTTTCCCGTGAACCTGCACACTGTGCCCACTTCTGATTCCGCTCACAAGAATGCAGTGTATGCATGTGAAGAGATGGATGCAGTGTGTGTAGTGGATGCAGTGTGTTTGTGCAGTGCATGCAATGTATGTGTTTGTGTAAAGGTTGTAGTGTGTGTGTGTGTGTGTGTGTGTGTGTGTGTAGTGCATGTGTAGTGGATGCAGTGTGTGTAGTGGATGATGTGTGTAGTGGATGCAGAGAGTGTGAGTATAATTGTGGGGTAGGATAAGGGGAAAAAGGTTTTTTTCTATTTAAAAAAAATATATCATTATTTTATTTTATTTCCCCCCTCCATACCTCTGATCTGGGCAGGGAGGTGAGACATTTCACTGCCTGGTGGTCCAGGAGCATTGTGCAGGCTGCCAGATGCAGTGTAGTGAAGAGGGGGCCCAGCCAACATGATCTTCAACTCTTGTGAGTACAATCTGTGTTTGTCGCTTGGATCGTTGCCATGGCCCCGGCTGTCAGAGCGCTGATATGGGTTAACATGGCAATGCTTCACGCAACACACAGACTGTACTCACAAGAGTTGGTGTGAAGAGCTGCCAAAAGCTGAAGATCATGTTGACTTCCCCAGCTGTGATAAGTAAGCATTAGCCTAAGCAGCAAAGAATAGCTTTGATTTGCTGAGAGTGTCATAGAAACATAGAAACAGAATGTGACGGCAGATAAGAACCATTTGGCCCATCTAGTCTGCCCAATTTTCTAAATACTTTCATTAGTCCCTGGCCTTATCTTATAGTTAGGATAGCCTTATGCCTATCCCACGCATGCTTAAACTCCTTTACTGTGTTAACCTCTACCACTTCAGCTGGAAGGCTATTCCATGCATCCACTACCCTCTCAGTAAAGTAATACTTCCTGATATTATTTTTAAACCTTTGTCCCTCTAATTTAAGACTATGTCCTCTTGTTGTGGTAGTTTTTCTTCTTTTAAATATAGTCTCCTCCTTTACTGTGTTGATTCCCTTTATATATTTAAATGTTTCTATCATATCCCCCCTGTCTCGTCTTTCCTCCAAGCTATACATGTTAAGATCCTTTAACCTTTCCTGGTAAGTTTTATCCCGCAATCCATGAACCAGTTTAGTAGCCCTTCTCTGAACCCTCTCTAAGGTATCAATATCCTTCTGAAGATACGGTCTCCAGTACTGTGTACAATACTCCAAGTGAGGTCTCACCAGTGTTCTGTACAATGGCATGAGCACTTCCCTCTTTCTACTGCTAATACCTCTCCCTATACAACCAAGCATTCTGCTAGCATTTCCTGCTGCTCTATTACATTGTCTGCCTACCTTTAAGTCATCAGAAATAATCACCCCTAAATCCCTTTCCTCATATGTTACATAGAAACATAGAAACATAGAACATAGAATGTGACGGCAGATAAGAACCATTCGGCCCATCTAGTCTGCCCAATTTTCTAAATACTTTCATTAGTCCCTAGCCTTATCTTATAGTTAGGATAGCCTTATGCCTATCCCACGCATGCTTAAACTCCTTTACTGTGTTAACCTCTAACACTTCAGCTGGAAGGCTATTCCATGCATCCACTACCCTCTCAGTAAAGTAATACTTCCTGATATTATTTTTAAACCTTTGTCCCTCTAATTTAAGACTATGTCCTCTTGTTGTGGTAGTTTTTCTTCTTTTAAATATAGTCTCCTCCTTTACTGTGTTGATTCCCTTTATATATTTAAATGTTTCTATCATATCCCCCCTGTCTCGTCTTTCCTCCAAGCTATACATGTTAAGATCCTTTAACCTTTCCTGGTAAGTTTTATCCTGCAATCCATGAACCAGTTTAGTAGCCCTTCTCTGAACCCTCTCTAAGGTATCAATATCCTTCTGAAGATACGGTCTCCAGTACTGTGTACAATACTCCAAGTGAGGTCTCACCAGTGTTCTGTACAATGGCATGAGCACTTCCCTCTTTCTACTGCTAATACCTCTCCCTATACAACCAAGCATTCTGCTAGCATTTCCTGCTGCTCTATTACATTGTCTGCCTACCTTTAAGTCATCAGAAATAATCACTGCTAAATACCTTTCCTCATATGTTGAGGTTAGAACTCTATCAAATATTCTGTACTCTGCCCTTGTGTTTTTACGTCCAAGATGCATTATCTTGCACTTATCCACATTAAATGTCAGTTGCCACAATCATGACCATTTTTCTAGCTTACCTAAATCATTTGTCATTTGGCTTATCCCTCCTGGAACATCAACCCTGTTACATATCTTAGTATCATCAGCAAAAAGACATACCTTACCATCAAGACCTTCTGCAATATCACTAATAAAAATATTAAAGAGAATGGGTCCAAGTACAGATCCCTGAGGTACCCCACTGGTGACAAGTCCAAGCTTCGAATATATTCCATTAACTACAACCCTCTGTTGCCTGTCACTCAGCCACTGCCTTACCCATTCAACAATATTTGAATCCAAACTTAAAGATTGCAGCGTCAGTGTCAGCTGACTGTTTTAGGCCTATCAAAGCTCCCACTACTGGTATGAACTGGTATGGCTAGAAGGAAGTGTGCAATCCCTTAGCCAGAAGGTTTGGGCAGCGGTGGAGTCCTACACTTGGATTGGAGAAAAGTGTGGGAGAATAAACAGTTTCCAAATCTGAGATTTAAATACAACCGCAGTCTTGCTAAATAGTTATTATAAGCTTTTTACATTTTCTACAATAATTTTCTTTGTTCTCTAGATTTGTTTAGACAAAACAAAACAGTACCAGTCAAACAGTTCTATATATAAACAATTATAATTTTTCTCATTTGCTTTTTTTTCTTGTATGCTAATTTAATGTCTTTCACTTATGTTCAAACATAACTTTACTTTCACTTCACTTAATTAAGGTAAATGCCAAATGAGTGTTTTTAGAAATTAAAGTCTTCCTAATGATCTTCACTAACTTTTAGTTTCACTGAATGTTTAATTAAATTCATTTTTCAGTAACAACATTATGTAAATGAAGTCTGCTTTTGAATATTTAATAGAGGCATAAATCTGCAGTTTCTGAAATCCCATAATAAATGTTGTTTTTCATACAATAACTGAATAAAAATGTAACATACAACACAGTTGCTTTGTGGAGGTGTTTTGCATTAAATTATCCCACATTGTTGAGACAGTTGTATGATATATTGCATTGCCATTTGTAATTTTCTCCTGTAATTATTAAGTGTGTAATTATTTAATTTGCTGTATAAAGGATTTTAAATGTTTATTTAATCTTTATCAAAGTACCTAACAATGTCCACTCTCATAAAGAAAAGGTCACTCCCCATTTTTGCTCATCTTTTCCGCTGGCCATACAGTGGTTAGACAATCATTATGTGAGAAAATAGCATCTTCTTCATAATTAATTATTCCATTTCCATATCAGTTTGTAATAAAGTCTTCACTTGGATGTTATTTTATGACACATTCTTATTAGAAAAGAAATATCTTCTATTACCTGTTTCTCATTGCCTGCAATATTTGTAAAATGTCAGCTATCGTCATGACCATGTTATATTACACTCTATATTTTATCATTGGTATTCATATTATACATTGTTATCATCCTTCAAATTTGTATATTTGTAGATGGAAACCCCCTTCGGTTCCTCTTTTCTTCCCCTTCCGCTCCCCTCCTTAATAGATTTTTGTTTACAATATATTTTGAAAACTTTTCAATAAAAATTATTTTAAAAGAAAATGTTCATGGCTCTATTTCTACTATATCAGAGAAAATGTACAAAGAGCTAATGTGAGATATAACACATACATTGAATGATTCTCCTCTTGGGTTTGGATATGTCATTGCTGACAAGTGTATGAATTCAATAACACTTACATGCAATCTATTGACAAACGTTGGCAGTAGAATGGTCAACTAGACATAGTTCAGTGGTTTTCTACTTGGCAACATAATAAAGTGCACCCTTTCGAGAAAGTAATTACAACAAATTCAAGCCCTGCTAAAGCTGCCATTGTTGTAAGTGGTGTTGTGAAGTGGAAACATCTCAGAGCAACAATAGTTGAAGTGGAAAGATGCCGTCTAGAAATGAGAGATTTTCAAGTGCCAAGTACTGTGTGGTATTTAAAAAAATCCATGATCTGGACATACACTCAATACTGAGTTCTTAACTGCCCTTGGAAGGAACACAAGCAGAACGTACCTCTGAAATGGTTTTAGTGGTCAATCAGCTGCACAGAGGACAATGCATAGCCAAAACTACCAACTTGAGTGATGTATCGGATTCTGAAGCAGTGGAAAAATGTTCTCTGGAATGATGACTTGATTGTCCACATCTGGCTGTCTGACGAATGTACTTTCTGATGAATGGTTCAGGGTTCAGCTGATGTAATTAAAATTGTACCTGTCTGACTCTATGTAGTAAAATGTATTTCCCCTTATTGAGTAAGGGGCTGTTGTAGTTTACCTGCCCCCTTTTCTTTCCATCTTTCCTTTTTCCCTTCCTTTTTGTCTCTACCCCATTCTCCCCTCAACTTGTTTTTTACAAGATAGTACAGCCAATCAAAAATCATTTTTTTAAATCCTAATAAGGAAGTTCTAAGTTAACTGTTTTCCATTGACATATGCATATCCAATTGTGGTTTTCTTGGATAATGCTTACCTTAAAAATCTGACATGGTTGCAATAGTAAACTGTTCACGGTGCTTATCTTGTCTTACTGGTCTCACTTGTCTTGTGGCTTTGTGTATCTATATTACTGCTTTTATAACAAAAACATTTACTAAACATATAGATGTGAAATGTTACATATCGTGTCATCAGGTTAATCATACATGTCTAAATAATGAGTGAGGCATAAGCGGTTAAGCATATAAAATCATCCAGACATGGTGAGTATTAACTTAGAAATAAAGTATTGAATTGAAAAAAAACATGCTGGGCTCATGGGAGATAATACCACTGGAACTAAAGACACTATTGTACTAGCGCTCCAAACAGTTTTAAACAAACTTATAGATGCAATAGATGTCAGAATAAGGCAACATAGCTGTGACAAATTCCCATTTCAAAGTGAGTTTGCCACAAATTCCTGGAGGAGCCTGCTTACTAGCCCCCTGCCCACAGACTATGGACCCTGTAAAATGTGATGTATGTGTATTTTAACTATATGGTTCGGGAACCGAACAGCCACAGCAAACCGAACACCACCCTGGAGCTTGATAAGCCTATTTGATACTTTGAGCACTTTACACCGCAGTATTCTAAGTGTTCATCTGGATGGCAACAATTCATATAGACAACCACAAGGTGGCGGCCATCTTGCTCGCATGAACACAGGCAGCAATGTTGGTCGTTGAGCTCATGGAACTATTTCGGACACTGAAACTTCTGAACACCGCTGGACTTCTATAATGACCGTTTGGTTCTACAACACTTAGAAATACACTGTTCGGCGGAAACGTTCCCATGAAACAAAGGGGAACAAGCTCCAGAGTAAGAACATTTACTATGTTTGGTAGTTTGTTGGGTTTTTAAACTACCGAACTAGACCGACCGAAAGCCCTGATTCACTGGAACTGTTTTGGGCATGGGACCATGTGTGTGGTCAGTCAAATTATGACTTTCAAGAAGTTCCTGAACTCCTGAACCGATCTGGGTAATTTTTGTATATGTTGGTCACCCAGATCTGAGCTATCACGAGATGTGGAGTTTTATGTATTGTTAAGGTACGTTTGGGATATTTGAGAAATGTGTATTTTTTTGGGCCTGGAGATAATTGAGTTTAATACAGTGCTTGACTCAATTATCTCCCAGGTACAGGGATGGATCATCTTGTTTTGTATGGGAGTGTCCTGGACCTGATAGCCAATGTAATTCTGTGTATGTTTGTACTGTAGTCTACTCTCAGGTCCAGGTGGGAGTGCCCCTTGCATGGGGACCTGCATATAAGGCTAGTTGTGGCTACCAATAAAGGTATTCCAGCTTGTACTCCCAGAACTCTGTGTTGTCTGGTTACTGGAAGGGGAAAGGGCTACTCTTTAATCACTGTTCCAGTGTGGAGGATTCAACAGGGAAAGTCCTTGTAAGAACTAGAGTTTCCAGTACTGGAGTGTCGTCCAGTGATTGTGGGTGTCTAGAGCGAATTCCCCATTCGGCTCCAGGAGGAAGCGGTTCCGGGACCCATGTCAAGCCATGGCAGAAGTGCTGCAGTTTGTACCCTGTTCCATTTTGGAAGCGGTCCTTGGCGGAGGTACCCAGCCAGGGGTACAGGGAGCTCCATTACAATGGCTTCTGCAATTATTATAAGGGCATAAAGCTCAAGATCAGAAAAGCTGCATTCAGCCAACTCCTCTAGTAGGTATTCTCAGAGTATATGTAGGGATTTCATCAAGGAAGGTCACATAACAGTACCGGGACAAGGCTTCCTTCTATCCCCAGGCCTGAAGGCTGATCCCTCTAAATCACGGACCCGGGGACTCCTAGAGTCCAAGTCTATTCCATTCTGTAAACAGCAGATGATTCTTTTGGCCTGTAGTTGCTTCCAATGGTTGATATTTCGCTCATGTGGCCAATGAAGTGAGACCAAGCCTCAAGTGGCCTTCAACCCAGGTAGGCTGGCTCTCAGGTGCATGAACACGTTTTTTTTGTGTTTATGAGAACTTTCCACTGTCTGTGTCTTGTTTACTCCAAGTACTTGGTCTTCTTCCCGTACCACTGATGCTGAGAATTTTCTAGAAGCTCATGAATATCTCATCCAATCGCAACAGGGATCTCGCTACTGACTTAATAGCAGGCCCTGCACCTCCGGTAGAGTTACGTCTGCCATCTCAAGCAGTTTGGTTGTATGTATGCAAGAGGTAAGAGCGGGTGTCTGGATTTACTTGTTTTATGTGATCCAGTCCAGTGGGGACCAGAATAACCATCACTACCACAAGGGGGGGATCAGTGAGACGGTACTGCCGATGCAAGGAGAGAGGCCGCCACTCCCCAGCTCTGTCACTTGCAGACTTCAACAAACCACCATGTGCTCACAGTAGCTAAAAGACCCATGTAAACTATCAGGAAGCTATAGGTAGAATAAATGGGAACCCTGTGTACATGACTCTGGTCAGATGGCAGGTCTGGCTCTCCCCTCTCTCTAATACTCTTACGAGACCACCAAAGAAGCAAACATCACTTTAACCGCAAAAAAGAGATTAACTCACACTCCTTCCAACAGGTGCACCTCAAGGCTTAGTTGTTGGCCCTCTCCTCTTTTCCCTTTACACAGCCCCTGGTCAAACCTATCTTGCCTCATAGCTTTAAGACGCTTTTCTTTACAGATAACTTGCATGTCTTCCTTTTCCGTTTCTTCATACCAGGTCTATCCTCTTGCATCTCTTCCTGCATTTGTGATATATATGACGCTTCCCTACTTTTCAAGAAACATATATCCACTGTCACTTCCATTTGTCATTTTAGCCTTTTCAATATTCAGAATATCCACAGTCTTACCACCTCTGTTGCAAAATACATATATGTACACACACACACACACACACTAACACACACACACACACTACTGAGGCACGATGACTTATAGGGCTGGCATACATTTTTTGCCATAGATTTTATGTAATGTTAAATATCCCTTTAAAATGTTTAAAATATGGCTACATCTTGCTACCCCAGATTGAGTAATTCTAATTCATAAACATAGATTTTATATATATATCCCTTTAAAACATTAAATATCCCTTTAAAACATTTAAAATATGGCTACGTCTTGCAACCCCAGATTGAGTAATTCTAATTCATAAACATAGATTTTATATATATCCCTTTAAAACATTAAATATCCCTTTAAAACATTTAAATATGGCTACGTCTTGCTACCCCAGATTGAGTAATTCTAATTCATAAACATAGAATATATATATATATGTATATATATATATATATATATATATATATATATATATATACATACTCAATAAACAATAAACATAGATTATATATATATATATATATATATATATATGTGTATATATATATATATATATATATATATATATATATATATATATATATATATATATATAAATAATCTGGGGTAGCAAGACGTAGCCATATTTAGGAATTTAACATTATCACTAAAGGATATATATATATATATATATATCTATATACACACAAAATGAAAAGCCCTTGCACTCCAGCCAAGAAATAATGGTACCTGGTGCTCTGGTAGCTTAGCAATATAAACAGAGGGAATACCGGCATTCCAAGGATTTTCAAGTTATTCTTCTTTATTAAAAATGACAAAATGACAAAAACTTGAAAATCCTTGGAGTGCCGGTATTCTCTCTGTATATATATACTTTATATATATACTTTATTATTTGTATGTACCTTTTTTAATAAAAATTACTAATAAATATTAGTAATTCAGGGTAAACAGTTTAATTATACAGTAAGAATACTCACATGCAGGCACAGACAATCTCATTGACACAAGCACACAAGTTCACTGGTACACAGGCTCACAGACAGGCAATATCACTGCCACACACAAGATTATTGACAAACACAGACAAGCTTACAGGTACACACAAACTTAGTACAGACGAACTCTCTGAAAAACACACAAGCTTACTACAGACAAACTCACTGGTATACACAAAGATGCTTACAAAAGTCAAGCTCACTGACACACACACATACATGCTTACTACAGACATGTTCACTGATACATACATACATGCTCACTGCAGACATGTTCACTTACATTTACATACATGCTTACTACAGACATGCTCACTGATACACACATGCTCACAAAAGCAGGCACACACACACACACACACACACACATACATAAGATCAATGTGACTCACTAGCTGCAGTGTATTTGAAGCATATCTGGAATTGCAGTTTGCTGCTGTGGAAGCCCTGGAAGGTGAGGACTCCATTTTCTGCCCTCTTCCTGCCCTGAGGTCAGCAGCTTGAGATCATGGGCGGGGTTTGTGATCATGGCGGAGCTTGAGTGACAGAGAACTCCCCCCCGCTTGCTCCCTCCGGCTGCTGCATTGGCCGCATTGGCCGCATTGGCCCCAAGCTCCTCCCTCCATAATTCCTTCGGACTCGCACAGTCTGAGGGGAAAATTACCAAATGGTATTAGTAATAGGTATTACACTCTCCCCAGCCCCAAGTGCTGTGGCCCACCAGGGAATTTCGCGGTATCCTGGTGGGTCAGTCCGGCCCTGCTTTCTAATATCCCAGCTGCCCACCTATGTATTTATGATCCTGAAAAATACTTCTTTGAGGTGTACCTCCATTTTGATGTGTACACATATATTATTCAATTATTCTCTGTGGCTTAATTCTATAATTTCCTTTAATCTATGTGAAAATGCCTGACCTGGGAACATTGGTGATTTTGACTAACTTTTGAATCTGAGCTGTTTTGGCCTGAAATTTAAAGGACCACTAAAAAAACTTAATCTCAATAAAGTAGTTTGCGTGCAGAGGCACTGTCCTTTTGACTTTGCAATGTAAAGCATACAGGGTTAAAAACACAATTAGAGGGGCTTCCTCTAGATTGATTGAGTAAAACTTTACATAAGGATGCTTCTCATAGGAAACCAGTGAATTCAATGCCTATGGATGTGCCATTGGATGAGAAGCATTTGGATTATTGTACAGTGCTGAGTGTATTCGTTTCTAATGTCTAAGAGCCAGATGCTATTGTGGGAGACAGAGTGGCTAACAGCGCCGAAGGAGTCTCAGGAGGAGAAGTAAGTAAAACTTTTACTGATGTTTTAAAGTTCAAGTGTGAGTTCCTGACAATAACTAGGTTAAAGATTAACCTCGCTATCAACTATGTTTTTAGCAAGATTATTAATGTATATTTTTATAGTTAGTGAGACACATCTGTAAATATGTATTTAGTGGGTAAACTAAAAATGTCTTACTGCTTTATAACTTACTATTTCATAATTAGCTTACTTGGAGGCATCACGTACCATCAGCATTGGGGGTAAGGTTTTTCTACAATTATGCAATACTTCAGTTCTTAAGCTGGTTGTGGCTCTTAACCATTTGCATAGCTAGGATTCCACACAAAAGGCCAGTCCAGATGCAAAATGCAGGTCGGCTCTCCCTGCACAAGAGATACGGCAATCCCGAACAACCG
Organism: Pelobates cultripes; assembly: GCA_933207985.1. Taxonomy (NCBI): domain Eukaryota; kingdom Metazoa; phylum Chordata; class Amphibia; order Anura; family Pelobatidae; genus Pelobates; species Pelobates cultripes. The sequence continues at coordinate 300,964,949 of OW240916.1, read as the reverse complement.
TTTCAGCCTCATCAGCGAGGTATATTACCTTTTTACCTTAGGGAGAGCATAACACAAGGTTCTCAAGCTTGTTATGTGCCATTACAGAGAGAAACTAAACCATTTGCCTTTTAGACTGATCCCACCCAAAAGGTCACTACAGGAAATGCAGGCCGAATCCTTCTGCACGAGAAAAACAGTAACACCAGCAGCAAAAGTTTTTTTTTTTTTAAATCAATATAATATATCATATTGAAAAAATATATCACTATATTAGAAAATTGAAATATTAAAATATACTGCCATAGACATACCAGATCCCCGACGGGTGGCAGAGACACCACCAACGAAAGGGTACCTAGTTACCAGAGCCTTTATGCAAAGAGCATCTACGAGACTGCTTTTGTCAAGACTTTGACCTATTACAAATATAAATAGATAAATATAAAGAAAAAAATAATAATAAATAATTAAATAAAAAATTTACAGAGGGCTCAGCTCCTTAAAGATTTCGACCACTTTTTCTTATACTATCTTCTCTTTAACTCTCTTACTTTTTTCTTCTTTTCTTCTATCCCACACAAGTTTCTTGTTCTGTACAACTGGCAGAAGGCAAAAGGGGCACTGATGAAGCTTAACACAACTCTTTACCACTACAGTGGTCCTTCAAAGCTAAAGGCACACCCCGTGACTGATAGTTCGCACTCTGTAACTCCACTATATATCGTTCTGTCGGGGTCCAATGTACTCATTAAGGAACGGTCATTGTTTGTAAGGCCATTGTTGCGCCAGAATGCCAGTGTATGTTATTTTAAAAAAAAACAAAAAAAAAAACCTTGACTGACTGTGAACAAACCACCCAGTATTGAATGACATGCTGCATTTATTAACCACTGCATGTATTAACCACTCCATTTTCCTTTCTGTACCATGTATACAATGTTATCTTTACTGCAACAAGTCTTTTGCACAAGCCATACAGTGTTACATTGACACAGTCTATGTCATTGACAAAAATAAAGAATAAAAAAAAAAAAATGTTAAGTAATTTTAAAAGTTTAGCCAAAAATATTAAATCATTCAGATTTACCTTTGCCTACACTTCCCTTTGTAATTTTTTAGGGATATGAGTGCCCCTCGTTTACCTGTTCTATTAAAAAGATCCAATTAGTTCTGCCTCCAATGGGATCCTCCCAGCTAAATCACTTTGGTTATTCACTCACTGATCATTGATGCCTTGCGTATTCATGATGTACTGTCTACTCCCATTTGCAAAAATAAGAAAGATGTTTTTAAGGACCAACATCAAGCAGTAGCAGTATAAATCACATAGAGATGACTTGACATTATTTAAGGTTTCTATATTTATCCATGTGATAGTAAAATAACTAGTTAACAACAATACTAATGTGTTTCCATATGCAATAAAAACATAAATTAGGAAAAAAATTGTTTTCTTAATCCTTCAACTTTACACAAAGGCTTTTCTCAGAAATCTATACATTTTGTTGGTATGGATAATATCTACCACAACTACAAATTTTGAGGGAAAAGATAGTTAATTGTTAACAAATTAACAAGTTAACAAATGAAAAAGTTAACTTAAACAAATTGTGCAAAATTAGTCCTAGAGAGTTAATGCACAGATCACTGTAAGATAAAATTACAAAGTAGAGTATTTAACTGGGTGTTATTCAACAGCAGATAAAATATTGCCACTAGGTGTCATTGTTGCTAAAGTAAATCAAATCTTAAACTAAGCAATGACAAATAACATAATTTGAGTAGTATGAAATATAGATAAAGTAGCAAAAATACCAAAGAGAAAATAGCTCATTTATTTTGCCAAGAAAAAACATAAACACATTTTTCAATAAAATTACAAAAAGGGAAATAAATTGACCATTGAAAATGAAGAAAATTAGTACATATAATACTTTTAGTGGACTAAATATGTGAAAAGGTTGGTAAATATGAAGCCATCACTCATAAATAGAGCAAGTGTGCATTTAACAGAGCACTTTAAAATAGCCAATGTCACCAAGAGTCCAAAACAAATTATTACCAGTAAGATATAGTGACATAAATATGATGACAATCATTTTTACAATGTTTCATAGTTACATAGTTACATAGCTGAAAAGAGACTTGCGTCCATCAAGTTCAGCCTTCCTCACATTTGTTTTTTGCTGTGATCCAAAAGAAGGCAAAAAAAACCCCAGTTTGAAGCACAATTTTGCAACAAGCTAGGAAAGAAATTCCTTCTTGACCCCAGAATGGCAGTCAGATTTATCCTTGGATCAAGCAGTTATTTGAAAGATTATATCCTAGAATATTCTGTTTTCGCAAGTATGCATCTAGTAGCTGTTTGAACATCTGTATGGACTCTGATAAAACCACTTCTTCAGGCAGAGAATTCCACATCTCTTCAGGCAGAGAATTCCACATTGTTCTTACAGTAAAAAAACCTTTCATTTGCCTTAGTAAAAAGGAGGCAAAATTGGTAGTATTGTCTTCAGTATACATTGTTGTATCAATATCAATCAATCAATCATTTTTTTAGAGAGAACGATTTGCTTGGAATATGTTTAACTTGTGTTCAAATAATCCAATAAAAACATACCACTGGCACAGTTAGACAACTGGAATATATCATATTGTCTATTTTGAGCTTTATCATTGGGCAATTTTTCCACCAAAGTCTTGAGAAAGATGTTAACCAGTTTGAAACATTATCACCAGTGGCTTAGATGATTCAATAAAAACAAAAAAAAATCTAAAATATTGGTAGAGTGCTAAAAATATCTGCTTTCATTTCTCCTGCAAACCAGGAATAGAGTGCAGTCACCTTGGCTAGAACCTACCCAAGTTAGTACCTTCCACAATACTCTCCTCTCTAGAACGCTGGTCCCTTGTTGAAGTCAGTGATCAAGATGTAGAGGACTTTATGGTAAACCTCATTAAGGTAAATTCATACATTGCAAGTCTCAGTCTTGTTGGTGATGCTGAACTAAATCTGAACATAGTAGTTCGACATTGGTAATCTCTACACTTACTTTGAGAGTTACTGCCCAGAGTTATTTGCATGTGTAGCGCAATTTACTCAATGCACTTAGCAGCTACTCACCAAGGAGAGAATGTGTCCATTCTTAGGATCAGTATAGTATTACATTTTATTCTTCTTGTTTGGCATGATCTAGGCTTATCATGCTAGAATTGCAGTGGAAGCATGGGTCATTGCTTCCATAATAGGGTCTCCAGTAACTAAACCTGGATATCAAATACACATTTCTTCTAGGAGATTGTATCCCTACAGTGATACAGTGTGAATTATTGGATCTTGCAAATTTGTCTGATAGTTACAGTAAAATCAAAAATGTCATCTAACTTGTGTATCTGAAAGAAATTGCCTCTATTATCATTTAAAGATTGCTATTTGAAAATCCCTATTTCTTGCATAATGCATTCTGTATACGGTTAATGTAATATCTTTTATTTTAAAGTAGTTCATTGCTTATATATTTATTTTGTTTCCATCAGTATACATTTTAGTTACCAGATAATGATTTTTTTTTTGTTTAGATTTGTTATTATTTTAGCAGACTTTGCATAACTGATACTTAATCAGTATTGCTTTGTTACTTTAGACATCTATACTATGCTAGCTGGCATACTTGTTAACTGTCCCGATTCTATAATTATGGACGTATATAATTCATTACTTTCTAAAGTTTGCAATCAATGTTATTTGTTTATTTTCTTGTTTAGAGAGCAGTGTGTTGTCAAGCCTCTCTGCCCTTGTATCTGACCCCTAAATCCCTGAATACCACAAGAAAACAACAAAAACCATAAAAAACACAAAATAAACTATGAAACCAAATAAATAAATAAATTATTAAAAAAAAATATAAACACAATGCACTGCGAGTATGAGCAAGATGGATCACCCAGAGCGCTGAGCTTGGTAGTCCCCTACTGGACAATTGACTGCATTGTTCTTGCCCCCTCTATTTAGTGTGTAGTGAGGTCTGTTATACCATGGTCCAACTGAGACCTTCAGGCCCCACTTCTGTCCATCACATGGTTGGCCAGCATCTATATAATACATCATGTCGATGAACGTCAAAGGGCTAAACTCTCCTAATAAATGCAGGTTAGCACTTACAGAGGCAAAGACTCAAATGGCTTATATAATTTTCTGTCAAGAAACACATTTTAAATGGGGTGCACAACCAAAATTTAGTTCAAAACATTACCCCTTTGACTTTCACTCCTGCTGTAGGAAGAAAAAAAGAGTCAGGTCAATCCTGATAAACAAAGAAGTCTCCTTCACTTTGGTTAAGAAGGTGGGAGATAAAAAGGGCAGGTATTTGTTGTTGCAATGCTATGTAAATAATGAACAGTACACATTTGTCAATATGTATGGGCCACATGATAACCAGATTGCCTTTCTGGAAAAGATTTTTGCTTTAGCGGCACTGCACAAATTTGATGAGATAATCATTGGGGGAGACACAAATTTTCTGCTAGACCCGCAACTGGATTCCACATCCACAACCAAAGTAGCAACTGATACTGAACCGAAGAGAGACTCTCTCACCACCAAGTTAAGACATACAATCCTACAACATAACTTTCTAGATGCATGGCGCGTATTACATCCCACTGAGACTGACTACACTTACCACTCCATTGTGCATAACACATACACACATAACTCTAGTCCCCAAACTATAGACTGTGACTTTAGGACCGATAATGTGGTGGGAGTATGCCCCCATACTTCTATCAATTCAAGAAAGGTTCCCCTCCACAGGATCAGTAACATGGAAACTAAATGACTCCCTCTTGTTTAAACCGGCAATAGCCAAATCGATAAAAGCAGACCTGCATTCTTACTTACAACTAAACCCCACTGCAGACACTAGCATTGAGAAACTATGGCAGGCTCACACAGCAGTTATTAGGAACAGTCTTATAAAAGCGGCCAGCTACGAAAAAAAACAGAGGAAGAAATTATACACAGATACAATAAAATAACTTTCCGACCTGACACATAGAAACAAACGTGGCCCATCGCCCACTACACAACATAAACTAAGGGCACTATAAGCTAAACTCAAAGAATTAGACCTGTCCAAGATTGTTTTGATGGTGTACATGCTCCAAAAATTCAAACACAAATTCTTTGCACATGGTAATAGAGCAGGAGCCCAAATGGTTCTACAACTGAAGGCAAGGCAGGTGCACACTAAAATCGCATACCTAAACTCTGCTTCCCAGGACAAGTTTTTGTACCCCCACGCTATAGTGGAGGAATTTGCCTCATACTGAGTAGGGATGTGCATGGGTAACAAATTTGGTTCGGTTCGGTTCCGAAATTCAGGTAACTAAAAAAATGTGTCTGCTTCAGCAATTCGGACCAATGGCATTCGGTTGGGTTTGGCACTTCGGCAATTCGCCACTTTAGCAATTCGGAACTTCAGTAATTCGGACCTTAAACACTAACCACCAACCCCTAATCCTAAACCCTAACCTCTAACCCCTAACCCTCACCCTTAACCCTAACCACTTGTTTTGCCACTTTTCAGAAATCAGAAGCACTTAAGCACTTTGGTAATTTGGAACTTCAGCAATTCTGAAATTTGGCAATTCTGAAATTCAGAATTTCGTCAATTCGGTAATTCGACTTCTTGTCCCAACTTTCGGCCCATATCGCTCCTTAACACTGATGTGAAGCTTTATGCTAAGCTCCTTGCTGGTCGGTTGTTGGCTATTCTGACAAGAGTCATCTGCCCCAACCAATCTGGCTTTGTCAAAGGATGCCAAGGGTCAGACAACACTAGAAAAATAATCAATATTATTTCCCACATGCACTCTGTCAAAAGTGAAGGCCTTTGACTAGTGCTGGATGCAAAACAGGCCTTTGACAGGCTTAATTGGCAGTATATGGAGCAAGTCCTGCTTAAATACGGCTTCCCCCGACCATTCATCTTAGGGATCTTGGCCCTCTACAAATCACCTAAAGCCAGGGTCTCCAACGCAGATTTTCTCCTCACCATTTCTTATCACAAATGGCTCCAGACAGGGCTGCTCTCTGTCACCCCTGCTATTTTTCCTTTCCCTAGAATCACTTCCTGCGAAAATTAGAGATCATCCAGACATACATGGCATAGAGGTAGATGATAACCACTATTGCCTATTGATGTTTGCAGACGAAATTCTCCTCTCCTTAGATAAGCCGACAGTATCCTTACCTGCACTACTACAACTTCTCCAAGAATATGGCTCACTACCCTACTACAAATTGAACCACTCAAAGACCCAAGCTCTACCGATTGGTCTGACAGCTACAGTCGTTAACCACCTCACCCAATCATATCAATTGGAGGAAGTCTAGCATAACGTATTTAGGCGTCAAAATAGCCCCCTCACTAGAAACTATATACAGCTTGAACTGCAAAACCATGCCCCAGAGGTGCAAAGAGGACTTCTCAAAATGGACGTCAGTCAGACTTTCCTGATTGGGCAGGATTAATACCACCAAAATGGTAATATTGCCAAAAATCCTGTACGTTTTCCAGATGCTACCTATCTGCACGCCTCCTTTCTTATGCCTGCAACTTATGCAGACAACAATTGTCAACAAATTTATCTGGGACTCCCATAAACCTTTGATCCCAATGTCTCTCCTCCAGAAACACCCACACCAAGGTGGAGTGGATTTCTCCCACTATCAGAACTCTTACAAAGTGTCCATGATAAAGGCAATAGTGAAAATGCACAACCCCAAAAATGCTCTTCAATGGGTTTACATGGAGGGAGGAGGGTGGCAGAGGGGATGCTGGGGGATCTGTTGTGCACCCCCACCGCACACAGATCAAGAGGGCTACAGCTCTTCCCCTGTACAGCACTGTCTTTACATTATTGGAATCATCTGTGCAAAAAAGAAGGAGACAATCACAATTACCAGTGACGGCGCTAAAAGTACTTTTGCCCTGGTTGCATTGAAGATTTATGCAGGGGAGGACCATTAGGGCTTTCCCAAACCTCCAGGAAGCTTACAATTTACCCAACTCATTTATTTTCCATTACCTATAAATGAAAAGCATAATTTCCACACATTTAAGGTACGGGGATACCACCCCAGATACTAAAACCTCACACATCCAAATAATATACGGCCGATGCTGGAGGTCCCCAGAGAAACCCAAGACTTTGCTATAAAACACTAATGGGCGTCTCACCAGAGGTGCCCCTACCATTCGTCAAGTCATAGGTATCAGAATCCCAAATGATACAGACGGAACAAGACTGGTTAGCCTCGTTTTATTCTCTTAGAGACATAACACAGTGCTACTGTCATGTCAAAGCACATAGAAAGCTAGCTTACAGGTGGTATTACACACCAAGCAGACTTCACCAGATCTTTTCCACAGTGCCGAATACTTGCTGGAACTCTTACAGTGTTAATGTGAGCTCCAGTGAATAAACGCACATAGGGTAGTGGTTAGGATTAGTTCTTCCCCTACCCCTCCCAATTTCCTTTCTGTACCCCCTTCCCTTCCTTTTGTTCTCTTTCATTCCTCATCACAAGATGCATGTATTGGTTATTCATAAGAAATTACTAGGTATCTCAGATTGGTCAAATATGTGTACCTCCTTCCAGTACCCCTGGAAGGAGGTACACATATTTGTGTTTGCATAAACCTTGGTAACTGCTCGGACCGTACAATTGACTGCTATCACACAAGATATTGCACCATTATGCACAAAGTATTTACACATATTGATTGTATTTAAGTATGCATGCCTGTGAAATTTTTCATTTTTATTTGAAAAAGTCAATAAAAACTTTATGACAAAAAAATGGAACGTTTACTCAGTCATACTACATGCCATATTGTCAACATCTTGTCACATTAACACTACATTTCCCTGTGTGTTCTCGTATTGCCCACAAGGTTGTCGTATTGTACCCTCATGTTGTAATATTGCCCTGTGCTGTAAATATGTTTACCCCTATGTTTTGACACACGCACACACCAAGTCACATAGGGAGATACACTTAAGCACTCAAACAGCAGATAAAGATTATGCTTGCAACACTTTACTTCTGAAGCTGCTTACAACTGATCTGCCCATCTGTTAAATATGCTTATTTTTGTAAACAAAATTAATTTGTAACACTATACTTGTAACACACACTAGTGAAAGGGTAAAACACAAACCTGGTCAAGTTACACAGCATGGACTGGTAGTTACCACTGTGTGAACAGGAGGCAAGTCCATGATATTAAATAAAGTCCATGATGTTAAATAGACTCAACATTTAAGCAATAACTTGAGTGTAAGATACACTAGAAATATAAAATAAATGCATAGAAGCAATTAATAAATACTTGCTTCTTCCAATTTTAGATGTTACTAGGTTTAAAAAAATAACATAATGCAAAAGAAAAAATCAGTAATAGAGTATATTACCCATTAGTGTATATATTTCTTAAAACAAAACAAATTCATGAATAATAAATTTACAAGAATAAAATATATTTTATTTATAACACAGTTAAATGAACAACAAGATATAACAAAGCATTAGCAATAATGTGTACTGATTCAAACTGTACATCCTAATACATATATTAGGACGTAATAGTATTTTCATAAATTGTGTATTTTCTGTAAGTAACAGTATCTCTCAGACATGATCACTTAAGCCAAGTTCTATCTTTTTTATTTTCCATGGTTTGGAAATGCCTTGTATTTTCTAAACATCTATATATACATTGTAAAAGTTATCATATATTTAATTAAATTTGCTTCATATGATTGTGTAGAACCCAGATTTATTCTTGTGAGCTTTTCTCAAGAAAGTTATACTTTAAGACTCATTGCATATCAAAGTATTACTGGTAAAGATCAAATTTAAATATCAATGAGAAGTAAAGTAGTTTATTTCATACTCATAATAATGAATCTATTATGCCATGCTGATATTAGTTCTGTAATATAATGATGAATTGTTACATTTCTGAATTAGAGGATGGGGAATGTTCCCCCTCTAGTCCAGAGTGTCTATGAACAAATCAGCAGTAGAAGTCATTCCATACTGTCACTAAACAGTGCCACAAAGTTCAGAGTACGGGGACAAAAATCTTTATTCAACCATTAACTTTTTGTTTAAAAATATAGGAACATAACATCTATGTTAACCCCTTAAGGACACATGACATGTCATGATTCCCTTTTATTCCAGAAGTTTGGTCCTTAAGGGGTTAAACCCGAGATGCTTAGCTAGCTTATAAACAAACAATAAAATATTATTAAAAATATGCATTAACAATTTTTATCAATCACTGGAATGCTAATATAACAGTAAAATTGTTGCACACATTCCCTCACTCCTCCCCCTCCCTCTGTGTAATATTGGTATCCCCTATTGAAACCTCCTTTACTGTTGGGAAGTTTAAATGAAGGTGGATAAGGTTTTAAATACTAAATTCTATTTTGCAAAGTTAATGAAAGATAAAATGTTTATATAAAATTTTGGATGTGAAGAATTTATGAAAAAGTTTAATGAAGCTATTTTGATGTTGATTTGTTCTGATTCTTTATTTCTTGAAATATGTATTTGCCGAGGAGCAGCAGATAATCATCAAGAATCCTGTTTGAGAAATGAAAGCATGCCAGTAGCATTAAACTGCTAGTTAGTCACCTGCTGGTGCCCACAGCCACTTACAGCTGCCTCCAGATCACCCACACTATTTATGTCAGTGTGGAGGAACTAAAAATAGTTAGTAGTCCTCAGAGGTGATCACTGGGATCCATAGGGATGAGCAGTAGACACAAAACACACAAACTACTTTACTTACATTTAGGTATATAAGTGGGCAGGTATATCATACATACTTTTAACCCATGAGTCATGTCCTGTGGGTAAAAGTATGAGACTTGTTTTTTAAAATCTCCATTAAGGTGCAATTTAAACCACAAATATGACTTGTGGTTTAAATTACTCACCAATAAAAACTGATCTGGCTCACTTTTCAATTTATTTTTGTTATATACCTTAAATTACATTTTGGGCAGCACTAGTGTGCCTTATGATAAACCATTTGCTTTACAATATTATTCTTTCTCTCTATATTCATAATAAATTATAAATGTTGAAACTCCTCTGGTGGACGTGTGGAGGGCGCATCATCCTAGTGTGGTCGATTACACTTTTTACTCGCCGCCACATGGCACATACTCCAGGATAGACCTTTTCCTTGTCAATGACTGCAGCCTGGCAAAGGTCATGAACACATCGGTGGGATCGATAGCATGGTCCGTCCACGCAGAGGTGACTTTAACGTTAGGGAACCACGCACATCAACCCCCTGGACGTGGAAGATGAACGTGTTCCTCTTAAGCGACCCTGAAATCATAAAACAAATAGGTGCTGAGATCCTACAGTGCTTTGCCACCAATGATAGCCCTGGAATGAAGGCAAATACTACATGGGCGGCCCACAAAGCAGTAATACGGGGTGCACTCATTCGCCAGTCAACTAGGAAGAAAAAACAAAAATCCCAAACTTTAGAACGACTTCTCTCAGAATTACGGACATTAGAACAGGCACACCAATTTCACCCAGACGGGAAGATTTTTCGACATCTCGACACAGTGAGACACTCTATCCAAGCCCTGTTACTGGACGACACAGCCAAAGCCATGACTTATTCTAGACGGACTTTCTACTAGAAAGTCAATAAAATGGGAACACTCCTGGCCAAGACCCTGAACCCCCGACAGAGACGCACGCACATCACCTCTATTTAACCCACAGACGGAACCATCAAAACCACACAGATTGATATGGCATCAGTCTTCACAGACTTTTATAAAACATTATATAACCACTCACCAGATTCAGAGGGGGGGGTACAGAAACAGAGGAGACACAGATAAGCAGCTTTTTGAGGGACTTGGGGATCACCAGAAGCGATAGCTACACTAGTCGCCGACATCACTGGCGAAGATATAGATCAGGCCATCACAGCACTTAAAGGAAACAAAGCTCCCGGGCCCGTCGGCTTCGAAGGAGGTTACTACAAAACATTCCGAGAGGAACTCATACCTTACCTCCTAAAGCTATTCAGAGAACTTAGACAGGGGGGCACACCGGACTGAGACATGTCCTTAGCTACCATAGTGTTACTGCTAAAACCAGATAAGGACCCACTCTTACGAGCAAACTATATACCCATTTCCCTAATCAACCACAACATGAAAATTCTAGTGAAGATCCAGGCAACCCGACTTAACCCTTTCCCATCGGCCCTAATAGATGCT
>OW240916.1:300854430-300953530 GCA_933207985.1 Pelobates cultripes | reverse complement strand
CTTGCAGGGAGACTGCCTGTCAGCACAGGCAGCCCCACTGCAGGCAGCACTATGGACACCTATTGTGACCATGTGATCGCTGTGTTAAGCGATCACATGGCCACAGGGGTCCTAATCTGCCGTGGGGAGACTGTCTGGGCTGCAGGCAGTCTCCCCACAACCGGAGCCACGCTGATCGCTGCCGGGGGAACGACAGCGATCAGGTAAGTAGCTCTGACCGTTAGGACGGTTCAGGACCGTCATCGGTCGGCAACGCAAAAATGCCGATGACGGTCCTGAACCGTCCTCGGTCGGGAAGGGGTTAAAGGAATCCAGGAGACTGGGAATTCCAGAAACGGAAAAAAGGAATGAACCCAGAAAACCAGACATAGAATAGAAAACCAGAAAAAACAAGAAAAACTAAACAAGAATTGTAAAGAGTACTGGATACCAGAAGCCAAGGTCAGACATCTGAACAGAATGGAACAGATCGTGACACTGAGTGCCGGGGGGACTGATCACCCGGTGTTCTCTGGGGGCCACTGGTAGTGAGAGGGGTATTGCAGTGATGCAATACCATTAGAGCTGCTGGAAGCGTACTTGATATGTCCAAAGTCAGGAAGGGGTGAATAAATCTACAGAATTGTTTGGTTCTGTAAGTGATAAAATAACATGGTCCGCATTGTCCGACTTTATGTTCTGTAGCACCAACAAACAACTGAAGCACCTTTGATTTTCCTTAGCTGTGCAGCTAGTGGTTCAATTGAAGGTAAAAATATTGGTGATAATAGACACCCCTGCATTTAGTATGCATATTTGTGATTTTGATACATTATGTATATCTATTGTATGTGTATAGCTCTATTAATGCTAAGGCTTATTGATATACATTTTGGGATACCTATTATGTTGTACCCTATTGATAAAGTGCATCTTATTTATATGGTTGTACTCCTCATTCATTATTATTGACTGTTAGTTTAGGGCCTAGCCTGGGAAATAAGACTTTAGAGTGAGCACCCTAATCTTTTTTTCTGTTGCGTTGGCTCATTTTTCTTATGGCATTTGATTAAGTGTGCTTCACCCTGCAGCTTTTTTTCTTTAATACCTTTGCAGGTACCTAATGTGATCGCCTTATTTTACTGGGATAATCTCCAAAGGCTGCTGCTGCTGTTCTTAGTGAACCCTTACTTCTGCCAAAACGTCTGAGTTAAAGTCCTCCTTTAGGGTTGTTGTAACTGATTAGGGTAACCCTACTGCTAATGCTTCATCTTCTAAACCACTGCAGCCTTTTCTTAACATTTTTTTGCAGGTACCTAATTTTGGAAAAGAGACTGTCATCTCTTTCCCTAGACTCATGTCCAAAAGCTGTGCTGCTGCCTTTGTTCTTCATGAACCCTCAATTCTGCCAGTCTGCCCCTCTACCACCTCTTTCTTTGTGCACACATGCAAATAAAGGCTGTGCTGCTGCTGCACATGTCTGTTGCTAAATTGTACTGGATCTAATACAGTGATTTGTTAACATTAGCACTATCATTTCCCATAATGCTAATCAAGTCTGTATATAGTTCACAATAATTTCTACTCTTAAGGTTAGACATTAAATGTAATGTAAGATTGATGGCATTTTTGAGGTATGAAATGTTATTTTATGGATATTAATTAAATTTGATATGCTTAATATGTTTTAAAAATGTATTTTTGTTTTAACATCAGGTTGTTAGTTACAGGTGATGAAATTACATAACATGCACCCTTGTTCATTTATATCCTCCTATACATTCTAAAAAACACAACCATTTATAAGCACATACTTGCAAACCACGATCTACAAACATTGTTAACACAATTGATGCACAATTATCAGTTACAAATTGTAATTTGAAATATGTAGCCAAAAGGTATCATCTTAAATGAGCACATGTACACAATACAAAAACAGTGGGCCAAAAAATGGCCAATTTTCATTAGTCAAATAATTGTGGGTTTTCCTCTTTTATAACTTTTTTTTTTGCATTTACTAGAAAATAGAGACAGGGAGTATAATTAACAGCAGGTGGGACACTCAAATATATAGTCAAAATATACTAATTTAAGGTATGTCCCACTTTATTCTAACCTAGAGACTACTTTTTATAAGATTACATTTAGAAGGATTGGCATTCTTCATAAATTGGTTAATTTCATAACAGCTATCAGAATAGAGTAGGACAAAAAATGGACAAGTTGGTAGTTATGGCAGCTTAAGTGATATATGATCACATCTAAACCCCATTATGTTACATAGTTACATTAATTACATAGTTACATAGCTGAAAAGAGACTTGCGTCCATCAAGTTCGGCCTACCTCACATTTGTTTTTTGCTGTTGATCCAAAAGAAGGCAAAAAAACCCAGTTTGAAGCACAATTTTGCAACAAGCTAGGAAAAAAATTCCTTCTTGACCCCAGAATGTCAGATTTATCCTTGGATCAAGCAGTTATTACCCTACGTTGAAAGATTATATCTTTGAATATTCTGTTCTTGCAAGCATGCATCTAGTAGCCGTTTGAACATCTGTATGGACTCTGATAAAACCACTTCTTCAGGCAGAGAATTCCACATCCTGATTGTTCTTACAGTAAAAAAACCTTTCCTTTGCCTTAGACGAAATCTTCTTTCTTCCAGTCTAAACGCATGGCCTCGTGTCCTATGTAAAGTCAGGTTTGTGAATAGATTTCCACACAATGGTTTGTATTGGCCCCGAATATATTTGTATAATGTTATCATATCCCCTCTCAGGCAACGTTTTTCTAAACTAAATAGGTTTAAAATTGTTAACCTTTCTTCATAGCCGATATGTTCCATTCCTTTTATTAATTTTGTAGCCAGCCTCTGCACTTTTTCTAGTGCCATAATATCCTTCTTTAGAACAGGTGCCCAAAATTGCACAGCATATTCAATATGGGGTCTTGCCAGTGATTTATAAAGAGGCAAAATTATATTCTTGTCCCGAGAATGAATGCCCTTTTTCATGCATGACAATACCTTACTGGCCTTGGCCACTGCTGATTGACATTGCACATTGTTGCATAGTTTGTCTATAACAATTCCCAAGTCCTTTTCGTGTGTTGTTATCCCTAATTCGCTTCGCTAAGGGGTATCATTGCATAGTAATATTCTTCATTTTTTGACTAACTTTGCATTTTTCAACATTAAATTTCATCTGCCATTTGAGTGCCCAGTCCCCAGTCTATCTAAATCCCTCTGCAGCAAAGTAATATCTTGCTCACATTGTATTGTTTTACAAAGTTTTGTGTCATCTGCAAACACTGAAGCATGACTTTCAATGCTGTCTTCAAGATCATTTATAAACATATTAAATAGAAGGGGTCCCAGAACAGACCCCTGAGGGACACCACTTGCCACCTCTGTCCAGCTTGAAAATTTACCGTTAATGACAACTCTTTGTACTCTGTTTTTAAGCCAATGTTCTACCCAAGAACAAGCATTTTCATCTAGACCGATTTCCTTGATTTTGAACACTAATCTATTGTGTGGAACTGTATCAAATGCCTTGGCAAAATCCAAAAAGATCACATCCACGGCAACACCCTGATCTATACTTCTACTTACTTCTTCGTAGAACGCAATCAAGTTAGTTTGACATGACCTGTGCTTCATAAAACCATGCTGATTTTTGCTGATAACCATGTTCTTCTCAAGGAATTCTTGAATATTATCCATTAATAACCTTTCAAATATTTTACCAGCCACAGAAGTTAAGCTCACAGGTCTATAATTTCCAGGCAATGATTTTGAACCCTTTTTGAATAGAGGAACCACATCTGCCTTCCTCCAATCCTCCGGAACACTTCCTGAAAGAAAAGAATCTTGAAAGATTAAAAACAGAGGTTCACTTATTTCTGCACTTAGTTCCTTAAGTACATGTGGATGGATACCGTCAGGTCCTGGAGCTTTGTTTATATTAACTTTCTTTAGTTGCTGCAGCACCTTGTCTTGAGTTAACCAATGTTACCTTTTTTATTTTTAGAGTAAGAACTTGAAATGTCTCTTGTCCAGTGAGTTGTTTAACCATAAAAAATGTAAAGCCTAGCTTTTATTTGAAATGAAAAAAATGCACAGTTTGCACATAAAATAATATACAGGTATAATAGATACAGTAGATAGACAGACAGACACAGACAAACAGACACAGACAGATCACTTATATCACTTTTCAGTATTATGTGTTTGTTCAGATCCTGCACAAATAATATTTAAATATTAATTTTGTAACATATAGAACATATGTTAGATGTGATAAGATAGTAGAAATAAAACCTACGGCATTGTCACGACAGTCAATACAGGTGTCAAGTTAAAACCAGGCATTCGCATTTCAGGCCATTGAAAAACATGTATGCCAACCCATATATTTAATCTTCCATGTGTTTAGAGTGAAGAATCAGATGTTGATACACACAATCACTTTGTACAATGTAGAGTGCCCAGGGCTGAATAAGAGATATTTGTTTCTCTTCCAGGTGAGGACCCGCACAGGTTTAATGTATCCTTTTTGAGCATCCAGTTTGCTATGCAAGGCATTAAAAGTTACACCATGTGTATGGAATTAATAATTCAGTAAAACACCTTAAAACTTCGTAGAACTTTTGTCAAATTTTGCATCTGAAAACCTATACAAAAAATATGTTTCTTTAACAATGCTATTTGAAGTGCTTGTAAGTAAATTGAACAGTTTTAATTCCCTGACAATGTGAGGCTATCTGCTAAAACGCACACCATCATATCATATGCTGACATCTGTTTAGAAAAAAATGTGAGATAAAACAGCTTTAAATAAGTTAAGAGTTGGGAAAAAATATAATTATAATAATAAGTGAGAGAAGCTATTTTCTAAAATTTTTCCCTGTTTGAACTCAACATAATCTAATGGCCAAGCCTCTATGTTTGTTTTAATAGTTAGCCCTATCTATGTAATTTAGGAACACAAGTGAGGCTGGACCCTTACGTACTTTCTACTATTTCTACTGCAAAAGAACCAGTTTTGTGTAAGGGTTATAAATAAAATATTCAGATACATAATCTGGATCTACTGTATTTTTCACAAGAAAACGAATGAACAAGAACTATATTTATTTAGAAAGGTTATATTATATGCCAACCATAGATAACAAAATAAATAGAGAATAAATTGTGGTACAGTTTTTATTTTTTTATTTTAAAATCATATGAAGAAAAATAAATTCTGAAATGCAAATACATCTGTAAACAGAATACTATAAGCATCTAAAAAAAATATCTGCTTCATTCCAGGTTCTTTAAAGGGTAGAAGAGTGGAAATGTTTAATCGCGCATCAAATACATAACCTGTATTTGATGGCTTATGTAAATATCATGCAATTGCTGCAGCAGGCATATATTGCTTAACATCTTAAAAGTAAACAGTTTATTCTGTGTCTGTGCCATTTTTTTTATTCTCAAATATTAAATCTTTGAACTAAGACATAATTTGCCTAGACAGGACCGAGCTACTATAAATGCTAATCTTAAATTTGAAATCTTAAAAAGTTCCTGAAGCCATTTCTTTCTGTGACAATTTTACAGCTGTTGCCGTCTACTTTGGAAAATACATATCTTTTTGAAGCATTTGTGGAGTTTTCCTTGGTTCTTCCAAGAAATGGAAACATAAAGTTACTTATTTTATTTATTGTATTATTTTTTTCTACCTTTATGCGATTGCAATTAAAATTAACTACTATGTCACTTTTATAAAATTAATTTAGGTGTATTCAATATATTCCTTTTAGTAGTTTACCTTTTTTATATGATCCCATTATCAATTTTTTTCTAGGTCTTTACCGGGTTTGCCTGGTAGATTTGTAAGATTAAACGTGGAGTTACACTGTGATTGTAAGATAACCAGGTAACCTCTTGTGGCAAAGAGGCCTCTGCCACAAGCTTCTGGCTAGCCTCCTGCCCAATGACTATAGGCCATTTAAAAGAACTTTTAAAAAGACTTGGTTCATGGGGTTTCCCTGTACTGTTTGGGAACCGAACAAACCCATTAACTGCGGACCACCTCTGTGCTAGTTAACCTCGTTGATCCCTATTGACACCTTAATAACCGTTTCACACCTCAGTCTTCTATGTGTTCGGCTAGGTGTCCACCGTTCGTATTCACAAACACATGGGAACTGAGTTGGTGGCCAGTTTGTTCGCATGAACGCAGGCAGTGGTGTTTGGTCGTCGAATGCATGGAACTAAAATTTGGGCACTCTTCCATCATCGTCTGTGTTCGTTTCCTTACATTTTAGAAGAGCACTGTTTGGTGAAATTGTTTGCATGGATAAGGTGAACAATCGCTATATAACAGCCAGAGGATCGGTTCGGTATTTTGTCTACTTTTAGACTCCCGAAATTGACCGACCGATACCACTTTTCTTATGGAATTATTTTGGTCAGTAGCGATGTGTGTGGTCGGTCAAAAGTTGACTTTCATGGAAAATCCAAACCACTGAACCAATCTGCGTGATTTTTGGATATGATGGTCCCTCAGATCCGGGCTATCCCTGGATGTGAATCCTGAGGGCTTTTCATGGATTTTGGTGGTACTTTTGGGGTGTTTTAAAATTGTATGTTTTTCTGAACCTGGAGATAATTGAGTTTGTACAGTTCCTGACTCTATCTCTCAGGCACAGGGGAGGAGTTTACTGTGTGAATAAATTCTGTTACTGTGCCTGCATTAAACAGATCTACTCCCAGCATTAAGTCTCTGTTAATATGTGGGGGGAATGCTATACTGGCTATAATTATCTACTATACAGCTATACTCTCTGTGGGAGAACTTTGTCCACGGGACGCTGGTTCTAGGACTCTGATGCAGGGTGGGAAGAGATGGGGAGACCCCAGCCAACCTGCAGTGGCCAATAGACTGAAAGTGATCATGGTGTCCTGGTGATAGCTAGGAAGCTTGTTTGGCAGAGGTACCCAGTCGGGGTACCAGGCGGTCTGCCACACCTGTTACAAAACTGTCCTGTGACTAGTTACCTGGTTGCCTTACTATTACAGTGCAAAAGTTACCTGCACACTATGCAATTCCACATTTAAATAACTGAGGGTTTTAGTACCACACCAATGCCAATGTCAAGGCAAATCTAAAGTGTCAGCTCACCTGTCAATGTCAAGACAAACCTCTTAAAACTACAATAAGTGTTTTTAAGAGATGGTAACAAAATTAAGTGTATGGAATGGAAATAGGCAATAGCAGGTACTAGAAATGCTACCATGAAAACTTCACTTATAGGAATTATAGTTACATCCAGGTTTCAAACCCACAGGAACTTTTGCACATCCACTGTTGTGACTGAGAATTAAATATGAATATTAATCTGTTAATTATTACACAATCATTTTATATCATGTCACTGCTAAAAGTGCATTACATAAATAAAGCATATGGTATGAAAGCATCCTTAATTACTGCACTGAGTGGTCCACCTAATGTTTTTATAATTATGAACATTATTATACTTTAATTATTACATAAATCATTAAAAAATCCCTACACTATCAGTGATCAACAATCAAATAAGCAACAAGCACAAACACAGTTGTTGTATTCGCTATGAAGTGGCCTCAATGTGACCATGGTATACCAGTCCAGTTCCAATAAGATTTTCTTGTGGGCCTACATCAACCAACTTTTTTGATTGATCCAACTTCAGAGACCTTTTTGTTATGTTGACAAGCTATATGCCATGGGACATCAGTAACATATACAGGGTTATTTACTAAAATGAGAATTGTCGGTAATGCAAAGTGAATTTGAGATCTAAGGCCAAAATAGATGAACTGCAACAAAAATATAAAATAAATCCAATTCATCTATTCCTCCAGCTGAGCAACTGCAACCACAAATGCACTTCAAATTCACTTTGCAATTCTCACTTAAATAAATAACCCTGTGAGACTGGCATCATTTTAAACTTTTAATTTGAACTTTCAATGCTCATTTCAAGAGAATGTGGGAAGATAATAAGTCACCAGCAGGGGGTGAAGGAGTTGAAGGCATCCTTTAGTTCAGTGTTCCCCAACCAAGTCCTCGTGGACCACCAACAGTCCACGATTTATGCATTTCCCTGTTTTATTCCAATGGAGATACTGACAAAACCTGAACTGTTGGTGGTCCATGAGGACTGGGTTGGGGAAGACTGCATTAGTTGATTAGTACCTCTTGTAGATGGTAGGGAGAGTGACTCAGGGAAATAACTTTTGGCAATTAGGGCACCCCTATAATATATAATGGGCACATACATTGTTTCTGCATACCTGTGGAAACCATCCTTGCTACTTGTATTCATCTGTACTACTGCATGCATTTGCAGAAATAGGAGCATATTAGATTTGGTAAGACCTAGAAAGCATTAATATCGTTCCATTATGTGTTGTCGGCACTTACAATTCTTCAAAACTTCACAAACAAAAACAGATCCTCACAGCCAAACAGCTGTAGAAAAACAAAACATTTACAGACAATATGATTGACTGTACCACTTTGGGTTCAATCTGCATGCGTCTGTGAAAGTTTCCCCATGACACCAATATTTAGAATTGTGGGGGTCTATATTTTCGTTTTGATTTAGTATGTGTTGCCAGAATCTGCATATTAATATAAAATGCACCTCCAATATAAATGTATTATTTGGAATTGTTTTTACAACTATTCTGCATAAGTGTATACAATGTATCATCGTGTATATCAAACAAAACATTCTACTTGGAACTGGCACTATATCTCGTAGAGTAATATTTATTTCTTTTTAAGTCCCTTGTGAGTTGTAAAAAAAAAAACCCTGAAACAAATGTTGTCCCATTAAAAAGGAAACTTGAGCAGCTGCATAAGGAAAAGAAATATAGTTACGTTACAGGCACTTTTTCCTTTGGGTCTCTAGTGTAGCAAAATTATAGTGGTTTGTTTTGAGAACAATCAAAAACGGCAACAGCTGCTGAACAAAATATTTATAATGGACAAGCATTGAAACATAGAACATTGCTAAACTAATGTAACCGTGTCACTGCTATAATGTTGCTGTTTTAGCACACAGACACCCACAAACACCTAAAATATAACAAAACAAAAACGTGACAATGCACAGTGAAATAAAGTGTATAAGATAGATATAAAAAAGGTGTTTGTTTTTAATTAACACTGCTGGAGTTTGGGTTATGTTTTAAAACACTCTGCATTACTAGTACATAAATCAAGGAACAAAGGCAACAGTTAGATTCTCTTAGTTTAACCCATTAAGGACACATGGCATGTTTAACATGTCATGATTGCCTTTTATTCCAGAAGTTTGGTCCTTAAGGGGTTAAAAGCCACTATAGTCACCAGAACAACTACAGCGTAATGTATTTTATCTGGTAAGTAGAATTATCCCCTTCAGGCTTTTTGCTGTAAACATTGTCTTTTCAGGGAAAATTCAGCGTTTATGTAACAGCCTAGTGGTAACTCCACTGGTCAATCCTCAGATGGCTACTAGAGGTGCTTCCAGGGGCAGTGCTGCACACTGTGCAGTACTGACATTCAGTGTCTCCACCCTCTGCATGCAGACACTAAACTTTCCTTATAGAGATGCATTGATTTAATGCATCACTATGAGGAAATGGTGATAGGCCAAGGCTGTGTTTGACTTGTGCTGACTCTGCCCCTGATCTGCCTCCTTGACAGTCTCAGCCAATCCTATGTGAAAGCATTGAGATTGGCTTGCATAATCACTTCTGATAATGTCAGCTGCAAGCAGGCAGATCAGGGACAGAAGCAGCAGCTGCAGTCTTAAATACACATAAGATTTTACTATATTTAGGGAGGCAAAGGGGGCAGGGGATGCTAGATGGTGGTTTTAACACTATAGGGTCAGGAATACATGTTTGTGTTCCTGACCCTATAGTATTCCTTTAATTCTCATTGAGTCTGTTTACTACAATTAGTCCCATATCTTCATCATTATAAATTTACCAATCTCAACCTCATTTAGAGAAAAAAAAAATTGGAGGCAGTTTGATGGAGTATTATTGATTACACATACCCATTATTTTGGAAACAATCTAAAGCTTTGCATGATTTATGCATAAGAACATTATCACATTTTTATATGTCAAATTTTGTATTCTATTAACCCCTTCACTACCAAGATTATGCTTACTTTGCAATATGGAATTTTGTCCATAAAGCTAACTCACATTTATTTATGTTCAAGGAGAATATATTTCTCTGCCAGGAACATATTCCACTAATTTGATGAAAACATACAGAAGAAATCAGCTTAACTCCTCCTTTGACAAAGTAAAGGATGTTTCAATGGGTCATGCCATTCCATGCAGTCATGGAGGGAGGATGAGCAAACGGTCTATCCTATTTCCCCTTTAACAATACATTTGCATTTAAGTAATTGATAACATTTTCAAATACCTTTATTTTAAAAATATATGATTTAACTATTTACTGTTTATGGGCATTTTGCTCAAATACAGACATTGTTTTTACATTCTGTTTCTATTTTCAGTAAGCTGTACTGCTAGCAGTGCCATTGTGGTCTTTACAAATGCAGGTTATTTGACCATTTTAATTAGTATTTTTGTCACACCTAGTGTATGTGATGAAAGGTTTATTTGTTGCTTCTAAAACTGCTACTTCAGACCATAAGGGAATATAAAGATTACCATATAAACTGTGTACATATTTTCACAAGACATTGTTGCGGAAAGATAATGCTATGAAATATATATATAAATAATTTGAAAAAATAGATTTTCTAACACCTCCTCAGTGGTATATGTATTCCTCCTTCTCGGGTCATCTACCACAGGAGTCTGAGGGTTCTGTGCAGTATCTTAGCTGTGCCTAGAAATGCACTCTTATGGACAAAGACCCCTGCCCCAACTTGTGAGTCACAGCCCTTAGTGCTCCTATCACAACTTTGACTACTACTGCTTTCACTTTCCACATCCTTTCTAGCACTTCTTTCAGTTTTTGGCATTTGTCCATCTTCTCATCCTTCTTCCCGATGTTATAGTCAGTGGGTATTGCCACATCCACCATGTCTGCAGTCTTCCCTTCTTTGTCTACCATCACGATGTGAGGTTGACTGGCCAGTACTTGCTTGTCTGTCTTCAACTGGAAGTCCCACAGAATCTTAGCCCTGTCATTCTCAGCTACACTTGGTGGTATTTCTCACCTGTACTTAGGCAGTTCCAGCCCCTATTCTAAGTAGGTATCTATCTGAGGATCTGTATATATATCTATGCACACTGCATATTTTGTCTAATCTATTATATTACTAAGAATGAAAGTTCTGTATATAAATGTTTTTTCTTTTTGTAACAAAATATTTTTAGTAAGTGTTTGTGGTGGTAACAATTATTATCTGAAAATTGTAATCTTTAGGCCTGTTTTTAATTTCTGTGCACAAACCACAAAGCTTAATAGAGTAATTAAAAACATAATGATTTAATGTACCTATAATAGTGGTTGTGTTGTCGCTTTGGGCTCTAGCAAAACCTTGCAAATATATTTTTTTAATGCTGTAATGATTTTCTGTTTTTACAATCTATGATAGAAATACAAAGGCTGCGCCAAGTACACATATACAATTAACAATTTGTATAACAGTCCTGAAAATAGTCCTTAAAAATATAAGGTAATACTTCTGTTTTTTTGAGGTAGATGTTATATAGGTTGGTATTCTTTATAACTGGGGGGGCTGTCTCCTTGGTTCCTTTCAGATGTATGTGAAAGATGGTACAATATATCAGGCAGGATAAATACAAAGAAATAAGTAATAAAATTCCCACTCACAATTTTTTAGAGCATAAATCAGCATGTAGCGTGTTGTGCCTGGAGTTGTATAATTCCCACTCAAAGATATAACGTGAGTTTTCTTCAATTAGGAGATGATGTCAGATGAAAAACCAACGCCGGGAGGAGAGTTCCATGCACTTTGTCAAAGACCGCAAGGTTGAAACGTGTTAGTGTTAGTGGACTTTATTGTACTACTTGTTTACAGTCCTTGTTACTACTTTGTATTGATTTTGAAGTAAATATTCTTACCTCTCCCATCTCATATTATTGATACTTACCTGGAGAAGGAGGATATTGAGATACCGTTTTGGTAGCCAGAATAAGCTTTTTATTCAATTGCTGATTCAGCTAGAGCCTGCTTTCTTAGGCTCTACAGAGTGTGAGTGACCCAATACCCTTATTATTGATCAATTGGTTTTATATGCAGTATTATCCTATGTCTACTTGTATACTGTTTTTTACAGAATGATCAAGAGGTCCCACATCTCTAAGTATTAATTATTGTGTGTTTTGCAACACCCCTCACTGTGTTTTTGTTGAATCATATATGTAGTGTCTTTTGAGTGATTTTCAGACACTGAGGGCTGTTGATATTATATTACTTAGTGCCAATCCACCTTTATTTTATCTTATTTTTAGGTGAAATATTTTCTCTCCTAGAAAAGTAAATAAAACGTTTGTGTTGGGTAAGTGCAAGTATGTATCTGCAGGCAAACATGAGCCATTCAAGTGGTGGCAGCCAAAAAGGCGTCTGGTGTTGCCACGCCTGGGTACGAATGGAGAATGTTGCGGTGCCGTGTTGAATCTACAACATGCGCTGCATTTTCCATCTGTACGCGATGCCTTTAGACTGGAGGAGAGCTGTGAAGGTCTGGAGTGATCTTCGCCAGGCCATTGTGTTCCCGGACAAGTCAGCGTAGAACGAGAGCGCTATTCCCTTGAAGGTGTACGGTGAGTGGTTCCGGGCTGCGTTCATGACAGCTGCTTTATCCTTGCCACTTTGGAATCACACTAAGAGGTCTCTTGGTGCTGAGGTCAGTGCTTTCGCTGGTTTTTGCAGGCATAATATCCCCTCCAATCCCACCAGTTTAGCTTGCTTGGGGGGGTAGTGATGCTGTTAGGAGTTGCCGTATAAGATGTGGTAGCTCTGCCTCCGGAGTCTCTTCTGATATACTTCTTATCTTGAGGTTTAGTCTGCGCCTCTGTCCTCAAGCACCGCAAACCTTTGATCTGTTTTTGCTTGTTGGAAACATAGAAACATAGAATGTGACGGCAGATAAGAACCATTCAGCCCATCTAGTCTGCTCAATATTTCAAAATACTCTTAATTAGTCTCTGGCCTTATCTTAAGTCTAGGATAACCTTATGCCTATCCCACGCATGCTTAAACTCCCTTACTTTGTTAACCTATACCACTTCAGCTGGAAGGCTATTCCATGCATCCACTACCCTCTCAGTAAAGTAATACTTCTTGAAATTATTTTTTAACCTTTGCCATGTCCTCTTGTTGTGGTAGTTCTCCTTCTTTTAAATATAGTCTCCTCCTTTACTGTGTTGAGTCCCTTTATGTATTTAAATGTTTCTATCATATCCCCCCTGTCTCCTCTTTCCTCCAAGCTATACATGTTAAGTTCCTTTAAGCTTTCCTGGTAATTTTTTTCCTACAAACCATGAACCAGTTTAGTAGCCCTTCTCTGAACTCTCTCTAAATTAAGTTCCTTTAACCTTTCCTGGTAATCCATGAACCAGTTTAGTAACCCTTCTCTGGAGTTGCAGGTCTTGTACTGCCCATTGTAGCTGTGCTGTTTGCTTGGTATTTTGGTGGGTGTCGCTCTCCAAAGCCCAACTGTGGCTCGTTAAGGCCTTGCAGGCCCCTTCGGAGCTGGGACATGTTGGCCTGGAGCTCTGCAAGCAGATCTTTCATGATCGTCGTCGTCACCGGGGCCAAGTATGAGTTAGAGGTGGTAGGCTTAATAGCCCTCCCCTCTGGCGTGTGTCCCTCTGCTGTTCCTAGTGAAAAATCATATGAGATCTCAGTGTCATCGTCTGAGATGTCGGCCATTTTAGGGTCCACTGCGCTCTGAGTCTGTCGCCATAAGTCACAGATATTCATGCCCATTCTCGATTTATTGTTTCTGTTTTTTTTTGTTTTTCCGCCCTATATTGTGAGGGTTAGCTTCAGGTTTGATATGCAGGTTGCGGGAGTCTGAGAAACCCCGTTAATCTTGTTTTGATTAGTTTGTCAGCATGGAGCTCATGCAAAATGCAGCCATCCAGATCAGTAGCTTTGCTCCGCCCCCTATTTTTTATATTTTAATACTTTGAATTTTTTTACAAACTTTATCGAAAATATTATATATTATATATTATATTGATAATTTATGATATTATATAATTTAAAACGCTTATCCAACAATATTAAATCAAGGCCTGTGTCAAATGGAGTGATCTAAAACTCGGT
The DNA here is from genome assembly GCA_933207985.1 of Pelobates cultripes. NCBI lineage: Eukaryota > Metazoa > Chordata > Amphibia > Anura > Pelobatidae > Pelobates > Pelobates cultripes. The sequence continues at coordinate 300,939,227 of OW240916.1, read as the reverse complement.
GACATTCTATAATTTGTAACTCCATGACTAATTATTTAAATTATTGGTATGTCTCTACTTTCCCAAAATCCTGCTGTGGATACCCCCCTCCACTTTATTTAAGAATTAAGTTTGAATTTACCACATATCATTAGCAGCATATAGCTTCTTTTTTCTCTTCTGCATCCCCTATCATTTTTGCAAATGCAAATCTTTAAATTGGGGAAATAAACAGCTATAGTAACAGTAGTAGTAGACAGTAGTACAAAGGGTCTCAGCTTACTAGACACATCCATGGTATACTGCTCTAACCTTTCCATTCCCACATGTTTGGTTAAAAAAAATCTGAAGGTATCCCACCAAACTGGCGTGAATGCTCAATAGGTCTCCCCCACCAGATGACGTCGGCGGGGAAGGAGTGTGGGCGGACCCTGACCCAGCGCCGAGGGACATCGGCGCTGGATACAGGTAAGTCACTGAAAGGTAAATATATTAGTATGTGCAATTCCAATAAATAATTGACAGCTGTTTAAAAAGCATCAAATGTAACCCCTTATGTGACTCATCTTCTTTCCCAGTTGCTGGAATGCAGGCGTGAAGTTTGACCCACACAAGTTGTCATAGAGTTTGGCAGTAGAGATTATTGCTTTTAACAGAGATACAAAGGGACATGAAGATATACTGTCATATATATGAGCTTTTTTTGCAGAACAAAGCAGGAGGCAAGTGTGGCTTCACATTTCCTTTGTGTTATTGTGGAGTACAAAAGAAAAAGTGTCACATGTGTAATTGTTAAAGATAGATGATGTTAAACATCCAAAGATGCATATATTTGTTAAAATAGGTATCGAGCTTTTGATTAATATAAATTTAAAAATGTATGCAGATTTCAGGAAACTTTTTGATGGCTATAACTTTTCTTTGTAGTGCAGCTTGTGCAAAAACAAAACCCTTCAAATGTCTGCACATTTGTTAACTGTCAGTTTGTGTCACTTTGCAAATGCATACCATCAAAAATGATACTTAAAATGCAGACTCTGTTACAGTACATTGCTCTTTCAAAAAGCTATATTATTGTATAATCATATGAACGATGTCTTGTATATTCCCTCCATATATTAAACTTGTATTATTTTAAACCATATCATTAAAAAGGCATTTGTCTGAAAATGCCTGACATATTTGCATGTCAATAATCTTGGTTCATTTCATAGCATAAGTAATTATTAGTCATTTTTATTTTACATTTTTATTGTACGTAAATGCACATATGCCACATTAACATTTTTTTTAATCTTATTTCTATAATCTGAGTACTTTTTTTTTGCAAAGAATCTGGACATATTCATAGACATGATTCATACTTGTATAATTAAAAATAATTTTTATTAATAGTTTGTGCTAGTGAAACATTTTATTTTGATATCTTGAATTGGTAATTTTTGTACATATTTACTGAATCTAGAATTGAGGAGACTTATTAGAACACAATTGCTACACTAGAAAATTTGCTATTTTGGAAAAATAATCAAATTGTGCTATTTTAAAGTAGCATAATTTAAACAAAAAAAATCCAACAAGTAGCATATAACTATCTGACAAATCAAAATTTGTATATAAAGCTTGCTGTCTGGGGATACCTAAACATTAAAATAATTCACAATATTAAAGAGACACTATAGTCACCAAAACAACTACAGCTTATTGTATTTTGTCTGGTGAGTATATACATCCCCTTGAAGCTTTTTGCAGTATACACTGTCTTTTCAGGGAAAAAGCAGTGTTAACATTACAGCCTAGGGATACCTCCATTGTTCACTCCTTAGATAGCTGCTAGAGGTGCTTCCTGGGGCAGTGCTGCACAGTGTGACTGACATTCAGTTTTTTCACCCTCTGCATGCAGACACTGCACTTTCCTTATAGAGCTGCATTGATTCAATCCATCTCTATTAGGAGATGCTTATTGGCTAGGGCTGTGTTTGGCTTGTGCTGGCTCTGCCCCTGATCTGCCTCCTTGACAAGCTCAGCCAATCCAATGCTACTTATGGGAAAGCATTGTAATTAGCTCAGACCAAAACTTCTGATGATGTCAGCTAAGCAAGCAGATCAGGGACAGAGCCAAGAGCAGCAGACTGGAATAAAGGAAAAAGGTTGCTATGTTTATAGGTGCAAGTGGAGGTCGGGGGGTGGAGGGGGTAGATGGTGGTTTTAACACTATATGATCAGGAATATATGTTTGTGTTCCTGACCATATAGTGCTCCTTTAACTCATTCATGACATTTGTCATTCTCCAAATAGTGGACTTTAAAGTGATTAAGATGGCATGGAATGTACAAACATGTTGGTGTGAGCAGGGTTAAATCACTCGATATATGGGGCTTACCTCTGTCAACTGGGGCCATTTTTAGTGGCCCCAGGCTGACAGATAGGCTGTGAGCACTGTTTAAATAAACATTTAAATGCCTATTGCTACAACATGGTGTGGACACGGGCAACTTCCTGATACCAACAGGGAGTGCCAGGTATCAGTTGAAGTCTAGGGCTCCCCTCTGTCAGCTGGGACCACATTGAGCTGTATGCATTGCTCAAAGTGAACACTGCATATAATCCTACAGCTTAATTGAGCACATCATGGCTGAGCAATCACACTCATCCCTAGTGATTGTGGTGATAGGCAGGCGGGTGCTAATAGAAGACCCCTGTGAGTAAATAGACCATGACATGGTCTCCAAGCATGGTTCCATGGTGATTGTGATGGTTGCTGGGCTTTGTCAACTGCCAGCACTGTTCACAGTGTAGTTGGCAAGCTTGATTTTAAGCAAAAGAGGGATTAATCTGTAATGCTGAAAACATCAACACATTGTTTGATATTACTACTGGTATTAGCTGAGGGTTTCCTTAGGGTTAGGGGTGTGGTTATAGCAGGGTTAGGGTTAGTGTGAGGGTAGGGTTATGGTTAGTTCAAGGGTTGGGTTAGGGTATGTGTGAGGGTATGGTAAGGGTTTATGATGAGTTAGGGTAAATGCTGAGTTATTGTTAATGCTGTTTTACGGTTAGGGATAGTATATTCTTAAGGTTAGGGATAAGGTTAGGACAGGTATACACTTACACTAACACTAGAATAAGGTTAGGTGTATGGTTTGTAGAATATTAAGGGGGTGTTGAGATAAGGTTAGTGTTTGCCACTGGCATGATACCTAAAATGCACAGAGTACATGGTCTCCCCAAGGCACGTTAGCTACCTCTACATACAGAATTCAGCCATTGTAAAAAACATAGCTAAGACAAGCACTGTGTGCAGGTTCTAGGGTAAACCTATACTTTCACCAATGCCTATTGGTACATTGCTCAGCTATGTTATTCCACAATTGATTCTAGGTTATAATGATTACCAACCCAAAAAAATGTGAATTACCAACTGTCTGAACTTCTTCCTTCTAGATTAACTAGGAACCTAACTGCATTTTTGTGCAATTTGTTATCTCTCATTAACTTGGACATTGTTTTCCCAAAGATTTTATGAGGTTTAAGAAAAATCAAAGAGCGCACGTAAGGATCACAACATGTTAAAAATTGAAGGCCATTGCATTCCTATTGGGAGTCTTCAAGCCAAATCAATTTTAACATATAGGTTAACTTAGTTTGGCAAAGTGCCAGGCTTGGTTATAAGCCAACGTCTAGGCATGGAGAAAGGTCTAACTGGCAGCTAAGCAATATTTTCTCATGCATGTTATGTCTTACTAGTTCTCTTGACAGGTAGTGATAATATTAACGATCTTCTTGCTATGAAGGAATACAATCTATGTGCTCTGCTTTACTGCATTCTGTTCATATTCACTGATCAGCCACAACATTAAACCACTGACAGGTGAAGAGAATATCATTGATTATATCATTACAATCAATTACAATAATAATGAACAATCAGTTGTTGCATTTTATGTGTTGGAAACAGGTAAAATGGGAAAGCTAAAAAGGTTTTAGTGACTTTGACAAGGGCAAAATAGTAATGGCTAGACGAGTGGGTCAGAGTATCTCTAATACTGCAAGTCTTGTGGAGTGTTCCCATAATGCAGTGGTTAGAGCCTACCAAAAGCAGTGCTAGGGAGGACAACCGGTAATCAGTCATGATGCAGAACTCAAATAGAACTTTAACCAATGCAAATATGTATTAACTCTAAACTTTAAATGGACATTATATGCACCAAATCAACTTAACTTACAGGAGTAGTTTTGAAATCACTTTGTTTATGCAGTCCTAGCCATACTTCCCTACATGTGACCTACACAGTCACTCTGTACATTTCCTGTATAGAGAGATCCTTTATTGCACAGTTTGTTTAATTTAGAATGTCTTATCTCCTACTTTGTCAATATCATGCTAGACCCTGCAGGACCCTCCCATATGTGATTAAGGTTAATTAACAGAGCAGGGTATACAAACTTCTAATGCAGGCTGTGTGAGCCACAATCTGTGGCAGTGTGGTGAGGACTGCGTAAACAGAAACAAAAGTAAATCAATTCTTAAATGGCAGAGAATTGAGTAGTGAGACTGCAGGGATGTGGTCTATAAATGAAAACTGCCTCATTAAGCTGAAGTTGTTTTGGTGATTAGAGTATCCCTTTTTATTTAAGACTACAGGGGAAACTAAATATGACTCTAATGGGAGAAAATTGTTCTTGGTCTCTCTCTATTGCGCAGTTGTTAACTAGTTACAATATTTTACACTGCCCAATTATTCCTAATACAAAAGGACATGTTTTTTGTATGCAGTATATTAAAACATGTTTTACAAGCAAATTGGGTAATTTAAAATATTAATGAAGGATACATATAAAACTAAAGCCACAACTATATTTAAACCTTAAAAGTAATAAACTGTGATCGTTGAATTGCTTTAATTACCTTCCCCGTGAAAATGTATATATTGGATATTATATTGATATGTAGTGCAGTGACATGTGCCACAATGTTTAGAGATAACATACTAGAAGACTATCAGAGTGTCTCAAGCGATGTAGTGGAAAAGGGCTTAAAATGTTGCTGATTCATTTCTCTCTGTCAGTAACTTTCTAGATACCAATTAGTTAGAAAATAGTAGGTATCCTTTCCTTAGAGATCTTTAAAAACATGATTGTTGAAACCCGGGTTTGTTGAATATAAAGGAAGATGCCGAACATCTAGAAGCATCCATCACATGAAATGTCAAAATATGCACAAGAAAAATACTGAATATGCCAGAGAAACTTCAAATCATTACCATGAGTGAGTTTATTTGTAAAATAAAAGACAATGCCCTGTTAAGCAGTATACTATAGTAACCAAGTTTAAAAATCAGAGATTTTTCAGAGTGGAATCAGTAATATTATTTTCACATAAAACAAAAATTGATGATCAACGTAACTGCACATTTTCTTGTTTTCAGCAAATTAATCTTTAATTTATCTTACTGTATCTAAAAGTCCTTTTATATTTCTTATTTTAATAAGATGAGGCATAGCATTTTAATTGCACGGGTTTAAGTAATTTTTTGTTGTTGTTTTGTTTCCATTTGTATGTGATCTTATGTTCCACAAGTAGTGATTATAAGATAATATTAGCAAACAGATGGGTAAATATTGAAGACTATTCAGTGGTAAAAGTGTTCTTAGACATAAGAACTGCTGAGCTTTGCTCATAAATTTTAACATAAATGTTACAAAGTAAACCATCACAATAAACAAAGAATAAAATAAAAAGTAATGTGTGTATGATATACATAAAAGCATAGTTCACGAAGAAGAGAAATAAGAGAGCAAAATAACAGTGGTAGATGGCTTGTGAATGTATTCTTACCTTCCAGAGTAACGGTTAATAAAGACAGATTAAGAGTTCTTTTTTGGCATGGATGACTTGAAAAAAAGGACCAATGGGGTATGATTTAAATGCTTTTTTCAAGCATACTGACCACTTCAGTAATTTGTAGTGGTCATGATCCTTCAAGTCTGTCTATGCTGTGTTTAAGTTTCAAAGTTTAACCACATTGCTGCTGGAGGTGTAATGCTAAATCTGTGCATATTTGGCATCTTTTTTTCCATCTTCGTCAACATGCACAGCACCCAGGCAACAATGACCAATGGTGCCCCACCAGGCTGTCCCCCCCTGCAGGTAGGGGGAGTGATATTACTGGAGCAGTATTGGGCTGCAGGAATACAATTACCTCAGTGCTGGGCAGAAGGTAAACTTTTTGTGCTTGATGTCTTTTTTTACATTTATTTGGGGGAATCATGGCATAGGGTTACTGCAACCAAAAAGGCAGACATGCAATGATGCTCAGCTAAGGAATATGTGTTGAATGCACATTTTGAAAGGACATCTATGTCATCATCCTTGTTTGTCTCTGCTGACTTATTACTTTTAACTTTTTTATTGCATTATAAATAAATATCATTTTGCATTTGATTTCATAACACATTTTCCACCAATGAGTTTTTTATTTGCATACAAACAATTTACTTTGACAGTTTAGGGCTGTTTGTGTCGTAATGGTACAATAAAAAGATACATTTAATAATAGTAATGTAATTGAGAAATTATACAATCATTTTATTTTTTTACTATTGCATATCGCCATTTTCTATTTTATAAAGCAAAAGTGATAATCCTCAGAATTATTACAGCAATCTCTTGTCACCGAATTCATAACTAAAAAATATGGCCTTATGCCTGCAGTTGATGTAATAAGTAAGACACAGTCGTAAATCTAAGAATATATGGCTTAATGTCTCTACTATGTCATATATTAGAATGCTTCAAAATGTCATTTATTTAGATTTTGTACAGCACTGTGCTTTCTAACCAAAACATATATAAAACAATAAAATAAATATATACTTTAATTATATATTATTAAAATCACATGTAACATAATTATGCTTTGCTTGTTCTAAAAAGCTCACCAGTATGTTTACAAAATTGTTATACTGAGCTGTTATGGTTCAGTGATATGATGTGGCTAAAATTGTACCAGATGGAGAAATTTAAAAAATTTAAATAAATAAAGAATGGTTTGGGTGCCGGGAATCTATTCAATAAATGCAAATTACATCAAACTTCAGGGAAAATCCTGTAAAAAATCTCAGTGCGGCAACCCCAATCCCAGTGGGGAAAATATATCCACAGAAAGAAGAGAAATTAAAATACTGTGGTCATGTAGTTCATGCTGATGTTTCAGGTACGTTGTAAAGTGGTGCTCGCCTAATATCAAATGAAATTTTCACCACCTTGCTCCAAAAGGTCCGCACTCACTGCCATCCATAATACATAAACGAGGCAGTTCATAAGTAGTGCATCTTTATTTGTTAAAAAAATCGTAACATTAAATATAGATAACAGGGAGACCTCATAAACAACAGGGCATAAAATAACAATAAAATAGTATAGCATATAGCATAACTAGTCTCCAAACCAAAAAAAGAAACACCAATGCAATAATAAAAAAGAAAAAAAAGTCAGCATTGTGCCTGCTGGAAGGAGGGAAAGAAAGTTGAAAAGATAGGTTAAATACCTAAGAGGGTTCTGTACTCGTTTCACGTCTATCTCCTTGACTCTTTACCAATAAAACTCTAAAATACACATATCTTTAAATGTTTTTCAAGTGTATTTTTGCTCCGAAACTTTATCTTACCATTATTAAGAACATTAAAACTCATAATACAAACATGTGGAAAATATTATCTGGAAACAGTATTTCCTGAAATAAAAGGCAAACCATTTCCTATTCATTAAAACTCGTTTGTTTTATACCTCATGAGTCTTAAGGGTGATATTTATTTGCCTGCCGCAGGCTGAATAGGATATAAATGGTTAGTAATAAATACTAAAGTTGGTCTCTCATATTGTCTCTGCACTTTACTCTAATATTCTCTAAGGCTAAGCTATGAATCACCCAGCATGGAGACTTTTTTTTTTCATTATGTAATATCAATCCTTCAAACTAAATAGTTTTTTTTTTTTGCATAACCCCCCACTCTGCAATAACACAGTAAAGGAGTTTAAGCATGCGTGGGATAGGCATAAGGCTAGCCTAACTATAAGATAAGGCTAGGGACTAATGAAAGTATTTAGAAAACTGGGCAGACTAGATGGGCCGAATGGTTCTTATCTGCCGTCACATTCTATGTTTCTATTTTGAGATGACAGTGGTCCACATCATAATATCTTATATTGTGCTTGTTTTTGTAAAGAATTGGGATTTGTATTGTGGTCCAAACACCTGGGTGCTATATTATTCTCTATATACTTGTCATTTCCTATGATGTTCAAAAAGAGTGTGTCATTTTAAGAAGGTTTTTTTCACCTTTATTCTTTTGAGACTGCTGTCATGACCTTGATCCCTCATCTCATGTTTCAGAAATATTTGAAATGCTTTGTCTGTTCTTTTCGTAAAGACATTGTTTTCTACAACATAACCGCCTAAGGCAGGTTGTATTTCTTTATCCACACTATTACACACTATATCAATTCCTGGATTCATGTTCTCCAAAATAGACTGCAAATTGGAGAAGGAGGGAGGTGTAGTGAGGACCTTCAATTTCAGGAAAGAGAGGATCTTTCATTCCATATTTAATGAATGTTACATGGTACTGTAATCTGGGGAATAGGTACTAAAAAAACGAAAATGTAAACATTGCTACTGTTATTTCTCTTTGAGCACAAAGTCACTGAAAAACTATGTGTATCACTATTCCGATAAATTCTTCAGCCATGCTAGCATGTGTCCATATGTGCACATGAGTTTGATGTAGATGGGTTCATTTCTTGATTGCCAAAAAGGTTTGTATTTTGTACACATCGAAGGCCAGTCAAGCTAATCAATATGTAGAAAGTGTTCAGTTTATTATAAAGTGTGAAAAAAATATGTTATTCTTGTAATAATTAGTGATGTCCCGAACGGTTCGCTGGCGAATAGTTCCAGGCGAACATAGCGTGTTCGCGTTCGCCACCGATGGCGAACATATGCGATGTTCGGTTCGCCCCCTATTAATTTACTAATACTAAGCAAAAATTACTTAGTATTAGTAAATTGTGCCCCTACTCGCAAGACCGCGAGTAGGGGCATGTCTATTAAACAGTGAGCAGCCTGTTTAAAAAAAAACAACCTATTGTCCACCGCCCCCATCCCTGCGTGGCGGGTGGGGGCCATATTGATAATGAGGGGGGGGACATAATGCCAACCCCCGGTCCCCACCCCTGCGCAGTGGGTGGGGGCCATATTGAAAATGAGGGGGGGACCTACTGCCCCCACCACTGCGCGGCGGGTGGGAGCCATATTGATAATGAGGGTGGGCGGACCTACAGTCCTCCCCCCCGGCCCCCACCCCTGGGCTTACTGAGCTCTGCAGGGCTGGGGGAAGGCTTATAAAGCCTTGCCACGCCCTGCAATTAGGCTAAGAACACTCTGATTGGTGGGTTTAAGCCAATCAGAGTGCTCTTTGTCATTTTACACAGCGTGGGAAAATTCAAAGTAACTTTCCCACGCTGTGTAAAATGACACAGAGCACTGTGATTGGATGGCTTGAAAGCCATCCAATCACAGTGCTCTGTGTCATTTTACACAGCGTGGGAATATTGAACTTTCCCACGCTGTGTAAAATGACACAGAGCACTGTGATTGGATGGCTTGAAATCCATCCAATCACAGTGCTCTGTGTCATTTTACACAGCGTGGGAAAATTGAACTTTCCCACGCTGTGTAAAATGACACAGAGCACTGTGATTGGATGGCTTGAAATCCATCCAATCACAGTGCTCTGTGTCATTTTACACAGCGTGGGAAAATTCCAAACAACTTTCCCACGCTGTGTAAAATGACACAGAGCACTGTGATTGGATGGCTTGAAATCCATCCAATCACAGTGCTCTGTGTCATTTTACACAGCGTGGGAAAATTGAACTTTCCCACGCTGTGTAAAATGACACAGAGCACTGTAATTGGATGGATTCAAGCCATCCAATCATAGTGCTTTGTGTCATTTTACACAGCGTGGGAAAGTTCTTTTGAATTTTCCCACGCTGTGTAAAATGACAAAGAGCACTCTGATTGGCTTAAACCCACCAATCAGAGTGTTCTTAGCCTAATTGCAGGGCGTGGCAAGGCTTTATAAGCCTTCCCCCGCCCTGCAGAGCTCAGTCTGCGCGGAGCCCTTCATGGGTGAAGATGGATTATTTTTTTGTGCTCGGGTTTTTTCTTTTTCGTCAGGTTTTTTTTTTTTGCGCTCTGGATTTTTATTTTATTTTCAATTCGACGGTTATGATGGTTTTTTATTTGGCCTTTTTTGGGGCTGAAAAATGAAGATTTGAGAAAAAAGAAGACGTCAAATGGTAAGTTTACTTTTATTTTACAGGTTAGTTATTTTATTCCCCCCTCACTATTTTTTAAGGTGAGGGGGGTAGGTAGGGACTTTTTATTTGGGGGGGTGGGTGACTAGGGGCCTGGGGACCCCTAGTCACCTTGGGGGGGAAATTTACTTAGGGCCCCCACCCACCGCTCAGGGGTGGGGGCCAGGGGGGGACAGTAGGTCCCCCCATCATTATCTTTATGGCCCCCATCCGCCACCCAGGGGTGGGGGCTGGGGGGGATTGAGGAGAGTAGGTCTCCTCCCCCCCCCTTCAACCAGTAAGAATCCCTGTGGGTTTTAAAATTTGCCTGCCCATTGAAGTCTATGGCGGTTCGCCGGGTTCGCAAACATTTGCGGAAGTTCGCGTTCGCCGTTCACGAACCGAAAAATTCACGTTCGCGACATCACTAGTAATAAGGTCTACACAACTGATAATTTCTACACAAAAATACTCAAATTCACTTATTAGTCTTGATTGTTAAACTAAAAAGTTATAATTCAAAGTGAATTTCAAATTTAAGGCCAGAGTAACTGATCTGAAAGCATAGCTGACTGAGATAATGTTTCCACTTCAGCTACTTTGATCTTAAATTTGAACATTTTTTTAAAAAAGTCATAGAACAAATATTGGACTGAATGATGATTTAAAGCTAAATGTTTGAAATGTTGAAGCTATAACGTATTGTTATATTATTATTATTATTATTTTATTATTTATATAGCACCAGCAAATTCTGTAGCGCTGTACAATGGGTGGACTAGCAGACATGTAATTGTAACCAGACAAATGGATGCACAGGAACAGAGGGTTTGGGGGCACTGCTCAATGAGCTTACATGCTAGAGGGACACAAAGGGTAAGTAGGGTAATGAAATAGGTTGCTAAAAAACTATTCACTGAGAACTTAGGTTGTTTTTGACAGTTGCAGGAGAGGAGTCATTGGGGGCGGGGAGGGGAGAATGAAAACCCGCTAACAGTTTAAAGGATATGCTATCCTGAAGAAGTGTTTTTTCAAAGATTTTTTTTGAAGGAGTGAAGACTGGGCAAAAGTCTAACAGAAAAGGTGCAGCCCTGGAGAAGTCTTGGAGGTGAGAATCAGATGTGGGTGTATGGACAGAGGATAGATGTAGGTCTTCGGCAGAGCGCAGTGGCCTCGACGGGACATACTTGTGTATTAGGGAGGATAGGTAGTGTGAAGAAATGACTCCGTTCATCAGGATTTCTACCTTTGTTGCACAGTTAATTCACCCAATTCAGCTGGAATTCGGCATATAGCTATAATTTCTACCCTTCGGATGGATTCAGGCGAATTCCCTGTGTAAAATCTAGGTGGCCGCCATTTCGGCACTTTACACGTGGTCGCGGCCATTTTACGTGCGAACAGCGGTGTTTGCCCGTCAACGCGTGGAACTAAAATCGGATACGCAAACAGGCGAACACCGCTGAGACCTCCATACATCCAGAACTTCGCACGGGAAAAACCGAATCACCGGCCGTTCGGTAGTTACATGCAACTTCGTATGGGGATTTCAACGACCACGAAGATGCGAACGGATGGCAGGACTTTCGTCTTTTTTATTCGCCTAAACGGAGACCGACCGCAGGGCCAAAACTTATGGAACTATTTTCGGCTAGATGATCCGTGCGGTCGGTCAAAACTTTAGTGCTCCATAACTCCCGAACCATTCATCCGAATGGACTGATTTTTTGACATATTGTCCCCACAAGTGAGCACTATCCAGCGGTGCCCAATTTAAAGGTGTACCCCCTGTTTTTGGGGTACATCCAGAACTGGGGTAAAATAGTGCACGTTTTAATGAAGTTAACTGTTTATCAGAGGGGAGGGAGGTAGGGGCTGTAACCTGTACCTGATTGGTGATTTAATGCCTCCCCCTGGGTGTGTATTTTTTGTCTGTAACCCTAATAAAAAGCAGGCTGGAGATTCCAGACCTCAGATCTACTTGTATCCTGATTCTGGACTCTGACTGTTATTTGGGAATTCGTATGCTTTACCAAGGGGATTATCTTGGGAAGCTGTTATATTTCTTATGGACTTCATTGCTTGGTTCTACCCTAGACGCTGGCATTGCAGGAGGAATTATCAAAGCGGTTCAGCTATACTTGATTTCCTTTACAACTGGTGGCAGCGGTGGGATTCGAATCCCAAATGGACATTTCAAAACAAGCAAAGGAATGAATGGCTCAGCAGTACCAGCTACTTAAAAGAACCACGCTAAAGGACTTACTGGAAGCTCGAGGCAGAGTGGCAAGTAACAAAACAAAAGCCACGATAATTGCGGAGTTAATGCAGAGCGATAATACCAGTAATATAGAGATGGACCAAGAGGAAGAAACCGTGATGCAAAAGGACATCCGATGGACACTCAGTTTATTGGGACCCAATCCATCCTCAGAGGCGATACTGCAGGTCGTAGCACAAGCCAGACAAGCGCAAAAAGAGCGAGATGACCGGGACAGAGCGTCACAGGGGGATTTGCTACACCCCCCGAGAAGTATTGGGGAAATACCAAAGAAGGTAAATTATGCAGCGTTTAAATCATTTGTTGACAATGAAATGGAAATTGACAGTTACTTGCAAGACTTTGAACGTCAGTGTGCACTGGAGGGATTAGACTCCACCAAATGGGCTGCAGTCGTCAGCAGTAAATTGTCAGGTAGAGCAGCCGAGGCGCTGCGAGCAGTACCTGAGGGGGACATACATAATTATGAGAAAATAAAAGACATTTTGTTGGCCAGATGTGCGGTAACTCCGGAGGCATACCGGAAAAAGTTTAGAGACCTGAGAAAGACTGGGAGAGATTCCCATACGGAATGGGCTTTTCGCCTGCAGCGGGCAGCCCGCAATTGGATGAAGGGCTGCCAGGCAACCACCCTAGAAGAAGCTTTGCAACTAGTGATACTGGAGCAATTTTTTAATCATACTGCAGAGGACATAAAAGACTGGGTAAAAGATAGGAAACCAAAAACCGTGGAGGAGGCCGCTAGGCTAGCGGACGAGTACCAGGATAACAGGAGGAAGGAGCCAGGGGCGAGCAGACCACCATTTAAGCCTCAGTACACAGCTCCAACAAACCCGGCTCCACCTAGACCTGCCATAGGTAACCCCCCACCGAACCCAGCAAACACACCTCGACCTCCTGCAGTGTGTCACTACTGCAAGCAACCAGGACATTACAAGCATCAGTGCCCTCGCTTAAACCGGGGAAGCTGGGAACGGCCAGCCCCACAACAACCCAGGGCAGCTGCTCACTGTGTGCAACAGGAACACACAGGCCCTGCCCTTAACCACGAAGAACAGTGGAGCGTATTACATGAGGTCAATCCAGTACAAGCTGGGGGGGACAACCGGGACCACCACCGCCAATGGATTACCGTCGATGGCGTGGGGGCCCGGGCGCTGAGAGACTCTGGGGCTACTTTGACTGTGGTACAGCCCCACACGGTCAGAGCACAAGCTCGCACCGGACGCACAGTCGCTGTAAGGGTGGCTGGGGGCGCTATTCACAAACTGCCCACCGCTAATATGTTTGTTGATTGGGGTTCCGGGTCTAAACAACTGGAGGTGGGGATTATGCAAGAACTGCCCGCCGAGGTTTTGTTGGGAAATGATGTGGGATGCCTAACCTCCCAACTAGCCCGAGACCCCCCTGCCGAGGCCTACCCGGTTACCACCCGAGCTCAAGCCAGACTGGAAGCTCCGCTGCACTCTGAGGAAAACCAGGTAAGAGTCGAAATACCCCCTTTACCCGATCCCCCCGTACCCTTCTGGGATACCCCCCAGGGGTTTGAACAGGAACAGCGTACTGACCCCACATTAGAAGGCTATAGGAAGGCCGCGGCCGCTACCCCCGAGAACAACCCGCACGAAAAATTTGAGTGGTATAAGGGGTTGCTATATAGGGTAACCGAGGGGGTGGGACAGGGGGCTACCCAGGTCATAAAAAGACAGTTAGTTGTGCCCCGTAAATTTCGGGCTGAGTTGTTAAAACTCAGTCATGACATTCCCCTAGCAGGACATTTAGGGGTCAAAAAGACCAGAGACAGGTTAACTCAAACCTTCTTCTGGCCCAGAGCTACCCAGGACCTAAAGTACTATTGTAGGACATGTGATGTATGCCAAAGGGTAGGAAAAAGGGGAGACCTTCGGAAGGCTAAGCTTCACCCCCTACCCATCATCGAACAGCCCTTCCACCGAGTAGCGGTGGATTTAATAGGTCCCCTCAGTCGCCCCAGTCCGTCGGGCAAAAAGTTTATCCTAACGGTGGTTGACTACGCCACTAGATACCCGGAGGCAGTCGCCCTCACCAATATAGAGGCCGAGACCGTGGCAGAGGCCCTTATTCAGATATTCACCCGAGTAGGTTTCCCGCAGGAGATACTCTCCGATCGGGGGACGCAGTTCACAGCTACCCTGACGCAACAACTGTGGCAGAGCTGTGGAGTGCAACCCCTGTTCAGCGCCCCGTATCATCCCCAGACTAACGGGCTCTGTGAACGTTTCAATGGCACTCTAAAACAGATGCTAAAAACTTTTACAGAGTCCCACAAGAATTGGGAAAAATTCCTTCCCCACCTTCTGTTTGCCTACCGTGAGGTGCCCCAGGCCTCCACTGGGTTTTCCCCCTTCGAACTCCTGTACGGGAGAAAAGTTCGGGGCCCACTGGAGCTCGTACGGGAACACTGGGAGGGCAATACAGATGAGGGGGGAGTCCCTATCGTCCAGTATGTCCTGGAGTTCCGGGACCGTCTGCGGGCCCTCACCGAATCGGTTCGGGAGAACCTGCAGGCGGCCCAGGAGGACCAGAAAAAGTGGTACGATAGGAGGGCCCAGGATAGAGTGCTGGACTTAGGGCAGAAGGTACTGGCTCTGAGGCCCGTTAAAAAGGACAAGCTGCAAGCAGCCTGGCAGGGACCCTTTAAGGTAGTGGAACAGGTTAGCGAGACTACCTACATCGTGAGCAAATGCTCAGATGAAAGGCTGACCAAAGCCTTCCATGTGAACATGCTCAAACCATATTTTGAAAGGACAGAGGAGGTGGGCGCCGTGTGCGCCCCCGCCACAGAGGATAGTGAAGGGCTTCCCCTGCCTGACTTACTGGAGACCACCCCCTGTACTATTGACCAAGTAAGCTTGGGGCAAAATTTAGACCTCCTGGAGAAAGGTGAGGCTACCCATCTGCTGCAGGGATACCGAGAGATGTTTTCCGCTACCCCCGGCTATACCTCCGCTGCGGTACACCGTGTGGAAACCCAGGGAGAGACGCCCCTACGGCAACAGCCATATCGGATCCCGGAAGCAGTACGTGAGAGTATGCTCACCGAGTTAAGGGATATGTTACGGCTAGGGGTAATAGAACCCTCCCAAAGTCCTTGGGCCTCCCCGGTGGTACTAGTACCGAAGCGCGATGGCACTACGCGCTTCTGTGTAGATTACCGGAGGCTTAACGACCGTACCATAACCGATGCCTACCCCATGCCTAGAATAGATGAGCTCTTAGATCGTATGGCGGGGGGGAACTACTTGACTACCCTGGACCTGTGCAAGGGTTATTGGCAGATCCCCCTGGAGCCTGCGGCCATCCCCAAGTCGGCGTTCGTCACCCCGTTTGGGCTATACCAATTCAAGGTTATGCCCTTTGGGATGAAGAACGCCCCGGCTACGTTTCAGCGGATGGCGGATAGGCTCCTGGAGGGGTTGCAGGACTTCGCATGTGCGTATCTAGATGATATTGCCATCTATAGCCGCACATGGGGAGACCATCTGGGTCATGTGTCCAGGGTACTCGAACGAATCCACCTCGCCGGGCTCACTTTGAAACCCGACAAGTGTCACGTAGGCCTAGCCGAGGTCCAGTATCTAGGCCACCGTGTCGGCTCCGGTAGACAACGCCCAGAGCCCGCTAAGGTAGAAGCCATAGCTAACTGGCCCCAACCTCGGACCAAAACCCAGGTACTGGCTTTCTTAGGGACGGCCGGGTATTATAGGAAGTTCGTCCCAGAATATAGCGCCCTGGCCAAGCCCCTCACGGACCTTACCAAAAAGGCCCTTCCCAAACAGGTCTCCTGGACCCCAGAGTGCACGGACGCTTTCCAGAAGCTCAAAACGGCCTTGAGTGAGGCCCCTGATTACACTAAACAATTTCTCGTCCACACAGATGCCTCCATGTTTGGGCTGGGAGCCGTGCTAAGCCAGGTGGGGGCGGATGGCATGGAACACCCGGTGGCATACCTCAGCCGTAAACTTTTGCCCCGAGAAGTCAGCTATGCCACCGTAGAAAAAGAGTGCTTGGCCCTCGTGTGGGCCCTCAAGAAACTTCAGCCCTATCTGTATGGGCGAGCGTTTACCCTTATGACCGACCACAACCCCCTGGTATGGCTCAACCGGGTAGCTGGTGACAACCCCAGGCTACTCCGGTGGAGCCTAGCTCTCCAACCATACAATTTTACCATGCAGTACCGTCCGGGTAAACAAAATGGGAATGCGGATGGACTGTCCCGCCAGACCGAACTGGACACCTAAAAACATACTTTCATCGGACATCCCCAAGCCAACCCGACAGGGTCTAGGCGGGTATGCCGACCTATGGACTTATAGGGGAGCAGTGTGAAGAAATGACTCCGTTCATCAGGATTTCTACCTTTGTTGCACAGTTAATTCACCCAATTCAGCTGGAATTCGGCATATAGCTATAATTTCTACCCTTCGGATGGATTCAGGCGAATTCCCCGTGTAAAATCTAGGTGGCCGCCATTTCGGCACTTTACACGTGGTCGCGGCCATTTTACGTGCGAACAGCGGTGTTTGCCCGTCAACGCGTGGAACTAAAATCGGATACGCAAACAGGCGAACACCGCTGAGACCTCCATACATCCAGAACTTCGCACGGGAAAAACCGAATCACCGGCCGTTCGGTAGTTACATGCAACTTCGTATGGGGATTTCAACGACCACGAAGATGCGAACGGATGGCAGGACTTTCGTCTTTTTTATTCGCCTAAACGGAGACCGACCGCAGGGCCAAAACTTATGGAACTATTTTCGGCTAGATGATCCGTGCGGTCGGTCAAAACTTTAGTGCTCCATAACTCCCGAACCATTCATCCGAATGGACTGATTTTTTGACATATTGTCCCCACAAGTGAGCACTATCCAGCGGTGCCCAATTTAAAGGTGTACCCCCTGTTTTTGGGGTACATCCAGAACTGGGGTAAAATAGTGCACGTTTTAATGAAGTTAACTGTTTATCAGAGGGGAGGGAGGTAGGGGCTGTAACCTGTACCTGATTGGTGATTTAATGCCTCCCCCTGGGTGTGTATTTTTTGTCTGTAACCCTAATAAAAAGCAGGCTGGAGATTCCAGACCTCAGATCTACTTGTATCCTGATTCTGGACTCTGACTGTTATTTGGGAATTCGTATGCTTTACCAAGGGGATTATCTTGGGAAGCTGTTATATTTCTTATGGACTTCATTGCTTGGTTCTACCCTAGACGCTGGCATTGCAGGAGGAATTATCAAAGCGGTTCAGCTATACTTGATTTCCTTTACAGGTAGGTTGAAGCAGCATTATGTAGGGACTTGTAAGCAAGCACCAGAATCTTAAATTAAGCCCTATATCTAACTGGAAGCCAATGTAGGGACTGACAGAGGGAGAAGGCATGGGAGGTGCGGGCAGACAGGAAAATAAGCCTTGCCGCCGCATTCATAATAGATTGCAGTGGTGCAATCTGGAAACACGCAAGACCACTGAGAAGGGGATTGCAGTAGTCAAGGCGAGAAAGAACAATGGCATGGACCAGCACCTTAGCTGATTCTGGCGGTAAATAGGGGCGCATCCGAATTATGTTTTTGAGATGGAAGCGGCAGTATTTGGCAATTGACTGGACATGAGGAATGAAGTAGAGGTCAGAGTCAAAGACAACACCTAGGCAGCTAGCCTACGAGGTAGAGGTGATGGTGGCGCCATTGACTTGGAGGGAGACAGACATGGGAGTAGCAACACTTGAGGGAGGAAAGACCAAAAATTCTGTTTTGGACAGTTTGAGTTTAAGGAAGTGAGCAGCCATCCAGTCGGAAATTGCGGAGAGGCAGTCAGAGACACGAGTCAAGATGGGCGGAGAGAGATCAGGAGAGAACAGGTAGATTTGCATGTGATCTGCATATAAATGATAATGAAAGCCAAAGAAGCTGATGAGTTTACCAAGGGAGACAGTATAGATGGAGACGAGTAGGGGACCAAGGACAGAACCTTGGGTAACGCCAACAGAGAGGGCTTGGGAAGAAAAGGCAGAGCCAGAGAAAGAAACACTGAAAAAGAACTGGGAGAGGTAGGAGGAGAACCAGGAGAGAGCAGTATCTTGTAGACCGAGATTATGGAAAATGAGAAGAATCTGTTGATGATCAACAGTGTCAAAGGCAGCAGAAAGATCAAGGAGAATTAGGATAGAGTAAAAGCAGCAATTAAATCATTGGATACTTTGGTCACAGCTGTTTCAAAAGAGTGATGAGAGCGGAGTTCAGACTGAAGTGGGTCAAGCAGAGAGTTGGATTACAGGAATTCTGTCAATCTCGCATACACAACTCTCTCAAGGATATTGGAGGCAAATAGCAGTAGCGATATAGGGCGGTAGTTGGATGGGGAGTTGGGATCAAGGCTGGGCTTTTTATCAGAGTTGGTGTTATGGTTGCATGCTTGAAGGGTGAAGGAAATGTGCGGGAGGAAAGGGAGATATTTGAAAGTTTTAGTGAGAGGAAGAGCAAGAGAGGGAGACAGAGTGTGGATGAGCTATGAGGGAATAGAATTGAGGGGACAGGTGGGGTGGGAGGACTGTAGCAGAGCAGACACCTCTTCCATTGTAGTAGGTGCAAATGAGCATTGAACAGTGGAGTGAGTGGGGTTGGGTGGTGTATTTTAAGTTGTATTGGAAAGAAAGGGAAAGAGGTTAGAGAACTCTTCTTTGATAATAGAAATCTCATTGAAGTGAGTTGCAAAGTTTGAGGTGGACAGGGCGGTAGGAGGAGGAGAGTAACAGGGTGAAGGAGAGCATTAAAAGTGTAAAATAGGCATTTGGGTTGGTGGGACAGTGTGCTTATGAGGGTGTTGAAGTAATTTTCTTTTGCAGAGGAAAGAGCCAGACTGTAGGAGCGCAGCATAAATTTATAGTGAAGGAAATCAGGTGCAGAGTGAGACTGCAACTGTAAAAAACACTGATCCAAAGAATATATATCTACATATTTATAAAAAAATAGATATTAATATTGGCTTCCAGGTGAATGCATTCAAATTATTTATTTGGTGACACCCAAATAAATAAATGTAATGAAATCCAGCAGTACCTCATGTGTTGGTGTATTTTGGGGGGGAATTGGGAACCCTGCTCCACATATTGCAGGACCATCCTAAAACCATTACTGATTGAAAATAGATCTACAGAGTACTCAAACTTCTGGATTCTCAGCCTTCTTCTGAGCCACCTGCTCTTTTCCCACACAACATGTAAAGCCAATTTGATCCACCAACAGCTATATTTTAATAAGGTAAAATTTGAGTAATTCCTAATGTAATCTCTGCTGTTATTCAATAAACTATGAACTGTCAAGAGGAGACGAGGAAATGTAAATGTTAAGCCAAACTAACCAAGATAGAAAAATGGTTGAAGCATTTTTTTTAAATTATTATATTTAATATAACAACCTGATTGGTTTGTTAGTTTATTCACTAACAGGATTATTTACTAAAGTGATAATTCAAAGTAATTTCAAATTTAAGGTGAAAATAATCAAACTGGCAAAATTCTCGTAGTCAGGTTGACTACAATGACCATAAACTTGAAGTTCACTTGAAATTTTAAAAGGAAATTGCATAAAACTAAAAAGCTAAAATAGGATTCAACTATAGTTGAGTTTTTAGAAATCCATTATTTTTGTGAAATCAGCTATTTTGTTTAGTGAATAAACCTCTTTGAAATCAAATGCAGATGTTTTCTCGAATTAACATGATCACTGATAAATTTTGTATAAATATACTTTACTGCTATAGACAAATAGCTTTGTCACTGCTTCATGCCAATCTCATGAATAAAACCATTCTAAACAGTGGGCTTAGAACTCGTCCACATCATTGTGAGTGAGCAATTCAGATTTTATTTAATAATATATTAGTCACTTTCACACCTTCCTTCTAGCTGCATTAATTTCCCTTTAATATTGAATTCTATCACTAAACACTTACACTTGTTTTAAAACCTATTTATTTATATCAAATCTTCAGCATTTTTATCTTTAATCATTTATTTTTATTTTTTTATCAATAATAGTTTTTAAGTTAATTTTTTTTGCCTCTTCGGATTCTTAGCTCCCTCTTGTGGCTGCTTCTTTATTTTTTTAATTTTTGTTTTAATTTTTGATTATAGTGCACCACAAAAGTAAATCAAGCCATTAACTTATAACAATGTATGGTGACATGAAACCCAGGGGCAAGAAATGATCTGTGGAAATAAACTTCCAATCTCTAATATTCTTACAATACACTTGTTATTTTATTCTGCAGTTCCCCATTCATAATTATGGAGGGTTTATTTATTTAAGAGTAAATTGTAGTAGAGTGACAATTGACCTGCAAAGCTGAGGGCAAATTAGCAGCATTGGAAAAAAAATAAATTAACTTTAAATTCTTGGCAATTCAGACTCTGATGAATAACCCTGAGATTTGGCCTGAAGTCTTATGTCATCTTTGTAGACTGAATTGCTTAATGAATAAACCTTTATGTGTGCATTAAAAGCCAATCATTAAATTAGACATACATTCCGTATGTAGAAGAAATTGTTTAAATCCATAAATTGAGAACATCATTTAATTCACCTGCTGTTTCTGTAACTCTTGTAACTCAGAGGAAGCGTTTCGGCTCTGGACCACCCTTGGCTGATATGTGACAGGCGTAGGGTATCGCACAAAAAAACTAAAACTTACTTGAGACCTGAGCAAAGACTAACGGAAGAAAAAGCTACTATTAACAGGGTTAGTTACTAAACATACACCACGTATACCAGAAACACCTAGTGGAAAAGAAACAGATGTGATAAAAATGTTAAAAAACTATTTTACCCCAATATACTGTCTGCATGTATGAATAGGTCCAGGTCCTCAACAATAGAAAAATGTACCTTTAGACAAGAAATAAGATGGCCTTATTAGGAATTTCAGCTTCAATTTTGCGTTTAAGACACATTTTAACTCTAGAGCATTTGATGTTCAACACATCATTAAAAAACAGTGGGGATACTGTTAGAAGACGAATCTTTGAAACAACAACTACCTCACAATCCTAAAATCATTTTTAAAAAATGGTCTAGTTTTAAGGATATTTTAGCACCAAGCACTTTTCGTTCAACTAAATTAGGAACTAAAAACAAAAAGGAGGGGTTTTATACATGCAAAAGTTGCAATTACAAATATACTGTTCTAAAAGATTTTAGCAGTAACCAAACCTTTGGAAATTTAAGATTAAAAGCCTCATCACCTGTTCCTCCACTCCTGTTGTATACTTGTATCTGTAGTTGTGGTATGCAATATGTAGGGAGGATGGGAAGAAAGGCTAAAGTCAGATTTCTTGGACATAAAATAATATGAAGAAAAATCTGCAATCTCATTCAGTTCCCGTGCATTGCAATAAATGTCCCTCTTTTAATTTAAATAATTTCCAATGTGCTATTATTGAACAATAGGGATGGGCATGGGCGGGAGGACTGGAGCAGAGCAGAAACCTCTTCCAATGTAGTGGGTGCAAATGAACATAGAACAGCAGAGGGAGTGAAGTTAGGGAAAATATTGTAAGGGGAAGAATAAAGATGAGAGATCTCTTCTCTGATTGTAGAGATCTTGTCAGTGAAGTGAGTTGCAAAGTCTGAGGCGGTCAAGTTAGTAGGTGGAGGAGGAACAGCAGGGCGAAGAAGAGAGTTAAATGTGTGAAATAGTCGTTTGCGTTCGCGGGAGAGTGTGGTTATGAGGGTATTGAAGTGATTAACTTTTGCAGAGGAAAGAGCCAAGCTGTATGAGCTCAGCATAAATTTATAGTGGAGAAAGTCAGATGCACAGTGAGACTTTCTCCAACAGCGTTCAGCAGTTCTGAAGCATTTTTGGAGTTATCGAGTGAGCTTGGTGTGCCTGCGGCGTTTAAATGTACAAGGTGCCATGATGTCTAGTTGAGAGGAGAGGGTGGAATGGTAGAAGGAGGTTGCAGAACTAGGACAGGTGAGGTTTGAGATGGGTAAAAGGACACTATGGACTCTTGTATCCGTAATGAAAATGGAACGCATTTACGCGTGTGGAACGTATACGGGCAAAGGTTGATGATGTCAACAAACTACGGATGGAACTCAAAATGAAAATGAGGCTTGAATTGCAAGCCCTGAAACAACGATCTACAGCTGGTATACCTCCTTGCAGATCGGCTGATGGCAACCCGCAGGAGTTTCCAGACGTATTTAAAAAGCGTACCACGGACCACTACGGATCAGACAACCAAGAGGAAATGTACTAATGCCTTATTTCCCCTGAAGAAGTTCATGTGTTATGAACGAAATGCGTAGGGCTTCCTTTTAATGTTATTTAAGTTTCTTTCCTTTATTTTGCATGTTATTTTATTCAACATAGTCATAGTGGTTTTGTGCTTCAAGAAGGATTTTATTACACCTCAATACTCCTTCATCAGGGGTTCCTGCCTTCCTGCACCTAACGACTATTCTGTGATGTGCTGAATTCTGTTTATTAAAAGGTTTACTTTGTGGTAGAAACTCTGCACTATCATTTATTTTACTTCTCTCCTGCATGTCCTGATATTGATGCGAAGATACTCAGCAATATATTGATATGCCTACAATCAATTTGGGTTTGTGAGTGTATTTCTACAGAATATCATTATTGCCCCCTACACTTGCAATACTGCCCTATGTTTTGCTCTATTATTTTCTGCATTGTTGATACCTGTTTTCTGGTGTGTGTATTTTTATTCACTGAACATGAAAATGACCAATTTCCAACTGGATTTGAAGAAATTAATTTTGTTTCTTGTCTGGGTAAAATCGGTGTCTTTGTAGATTCAGAAGAGTCACAAAGCACCAATTTTAAACATTCTGAACCAAATGCAGGATGCCCATTTGATTTTTGTAGTGAATTAATAATTTGAAGAACTATTTTTTTTAAACTATTTAAAGTGTCAGCCGGCTTACAAGTGCTAGTTAGCCACCTTATAATTAACCCAGCCATTGCTGAGGGATTTTTAACTGTTTGCCCACAGGCTGCTTGTTCTTTAGGGTATAAAACACTTGCTATGGAAGATGTAAAAACATTAAAAAAATGCAATAGAACAAATTTTTTTTTGCACCGTGAGTGCTCGCCGCAGACTGAACTCTCATAGCAAGGAAAGCACTTTTAAAGACTTACCCATGCTTTGTCAGCTTTTACATTGCATGTGAAAATGTGTAAACTCTGACATCCAACTCTCAAGAAAAGTGAGAATTCAAAGAGACCACCAAGTCTCACGAGACAAATTGGTGGTGGCGGGGGAGGGGGATGACTATGTTCTCCAACATTATATTATAGATTCTCTCTTATCATACATGTATGATCCTCTCTTATGCTGTCCCTGCAGATCCCATAGTTATCACTGCTCGGCAGCTGGAAAAGCCTCCATCAACAATCACTATTGACAAACGAGGAGACATTATAAGGGTCTTTTTAGGCATTGAGGGGTCTTCCTTAGACTGGGGACATGCTGAGTGCAGTTGTTCAGCCACTGCTATATAAATGAATTTAAGGGGCTACATGCAGTGCATATCAGTCTGGTGACATTATATATGGCCCAAAGTGAGTCCAAAGAAAAGCCCCAGCTATTGATTGATAACAGGGTCTTCTTGGTGTGAGCAGGGATTTAACTCTAAAACAAAACTCAAATAAAAAAACTAAAATAAAACCATGTTATCCTAAAGGAATTAAAGCCCATTTTTTTGGTATGGCATGGAATGTCATCCTAAAAAGGGATTAGAATCATATATAATGTTAAATAATAATCATATTTTTTTCTTTAATAAATGTGGCCCAGATAGGACTGCAGCAAAATGTATTAAATAAGTAATAAATGTGTACTATGTGAAATTGAGTCTCAAATGTTAGTAATTAATGTGAAAGGTTGAACATTATAGAAGGGTAAATATTTTAAATTCAAATTATTTTAGTCTCATAATCTACCTTTCAGATATTATTTCACTAATCAATCAGTTGCAATACACAAACTCAGAATATTACAAATTCTCTCTTGAGATGAAAAGTAATAAATAACGTGATTCTGTAATTATCATTTCTCTCACCAAGATCTCATTAAAACACAAGGGAATAATGTAAAAAGAATTTGCATTTAAATTGTATTTTGCCAAAATACTTCAGTCCTTTTGCTTTTTCTCAAGCGTTTGATGTTACATATGTATGGCATGTGATAGTTAATCACTTTTCACAGTCTTGTAAAACATCAAAAAAGTTACAATTCCCACAGTTTCCAAAGAATACAAAAGTATTTTGAGTAAATAGAGATTATTACAAAACTGTAAAAATAACAAATAATACAGCACACTTTCGTAGGTTATGCTTTATATGGGAACAGTTGCCAGACCTAATGAGAAAAATATAAAGTAGCAGTATGCATTTGTTTAATTTTTTTTTTTTTTCATTTGCTCCTACTTTGGACTTTAAAAAAAACAGTTAATCACATAATTTGTTAGCATTTTTAAAACTTTTTTTTGTTTAAATACAATAGTTTTGAATTAAGTTAATACTGCTATTCCTTGCCTGTTAGTTTGGTAAATGGTTATACATCACAGTTGCCTAGCATTGCACATTTAAAACGCACATCAATGCATGTTGCCGTTAAATATTCTACCCACATATACAAGTCAAAAAAATTCCTTTTGATAACTGTATCTGATGTTAAATGCCGATTTAGAATTTGCACAAAAAAAGAATGGACCTGTATATTTATCTGCCTCGGTTTTTGTATTGCCACTCATCTACACCTCGAGTACCAAATAAAATACAGATAATGATCACAGGCATGTGATTAAACCTTTGATTGTTAGCTCTGCCAGCACAGAAAAAAAATATGAAATATTGTATTGAAATGAGGGGACATTTGAATTGTTGACCCCGATACCACTGCTAATGTAAATATATTTCAGCATCTTCCTGGAGCTCTTTAAACATATATTCCTTGACCTGACCAGACCATTTCGGTATTGCCTGCATTTTCCTGAGTGATTCTGTAGTTTTCATGTGGCCATTATTTTTGCCTGTACACCTGCATGCCTTCTGCATGTACAGTCTAGCTTTTTAGAACATGGATGTTAATTTTTCGCTCATTGATGGCAAGTGGTCAGGCAAAGCAGCAAACAAGCCCAAATAATGATGCTTCCTCCACTGTACTGAACCATACATAGTGCTACGTGTTCTTCCCAAAACTCAACCTTACTTCTATCAGTCCACAAAATATTTCCCCAGTTGCAATATAGAGAGCCAAGGTGGTTTTTGGAAAACTTCAGGAACGCAGCAATGTTTTTTGTTCAATTTTTTTATATAGTTGATTCATGAAGAGATGTTAACTAGTTCCAATAATTTATTTAAGCTTTTAGCTGTCACTCCAGGGTTCTTTTTTACATCATTGAGAATTGTATGGTGTGTCCTTTGAGTCATCTTGGCTGGGCGGCCACTACTAGAGAGAGTAGCCACAGTACTTCATCATCTCCATTCATAGACAATGTGTCTAAAAGTGGACAGATTAATTCCTAAATTTCTAGTCCCTAACTTTGTAACCTAGCTTTATGTTCAACAATTCTTGATCACTGGTCTTCTGAGAGCTCTATTTTGCAAGGCATGGCTTTTCATAAATAGCAAACTTGAAATGCTCTTTATAAGTCAGAGTAGCTAAAACCCACACCTCCAATCTTGTTTTATTAATTGCGTTTGCAAATGTCCAACTCTAATTAGCTTTTGTTAGGGTTTCATATACTTTGTTCAAACTATACTGTGTGTATATGAATGGTTTATTGAATATGTATAAGAACAATACAATAATTTGTGCTATGAGTTAAAACAGACTGTGCTTGTTGATTACAGTAACGTAGATGAACATCAAACCAGATTTTATACATAAATGCAGTTATTTCTAAAGAGTTCTCATACTTTTTCTTCACACTGTGTGTATTTCTCATTTCTATTCCATTCGAGATATTGACAAATCCTGCACTAGTTTGGGAATTACCGCTTCAAGGTGTATGAGTTATTTCAAAATAAAGTTGCAATTAGCGTGTTACCTTTTCTACATAAATTACCCTCAGACACCTTAGTCGTGCCCGATCCACTGTTCCCAAATATGAAATAGCTTTTCTCCAAACAAGACCCCATGACTAGGGGTTCTCAAGCTATTTGTTACTCTCTCCAATAATATACCTCCTTCCATTACTATCCGCTGTCTCTAACAATTTTTTTAGAGATGGAGTGATATCTTAAAACAAAGGGTCTTGAGATGGTTTAGGCTTTTATGTATAATTTATATATTCCATCACTACACTTAAAATTCTAACCACTTTCAGTATACTCCTAAAGACTTGCCTGGTAATATAGATATATAATATATATGTAACCTGGCACCCTCTAACCCTATAGCTAAAGGGCCAGAGTGTGACACCCATAATTTATTAATTAGGAGAAAGAGATTGAACAAAACAATGTATATGGGAATATTTACAAACATAGCAGTAATAGAATATATAATGCAGCATATTAACAGTCGGCAATATAAA
Organism: Pelobates cultripes; assembly: GCA_933207985.1. Taxonomy (NCBI): domain Eukaryota; kingdom Metazoa; phylum Chordata; class Amphibia; order Anura; family Pelobatidae; genus Pelobates; species Pelobates cultripes. The sequence goes on along the minus strand of OW240916.1, from coordinate 300,912,002 downwards.
CATATGGAAACTCCCAATTGTCTATGAAACCCAAACGCTTACTAAAGTGGCAATTGGTGAAAATTAAAGATTCCACCTCCCTGATTTGTTGGGCTCTATCCATTTAACCAAATGAGATGCCATGCTCTGTTAAAAATCTGCTGCATCTCCAGTTATCAATAAAAGGGAGAACAGAAACTGCAGACATAATTATGCCAAACAAGGTTGTTGTTGTTTTTTTAACACACTTACTGATTGAAACATCTAAATTCAATAAGTAAGAGGTATGCCCCAATACCTTTGTCCATATAATTTATCAGTAGTCCTTCAAAAGCCAATAAATGTAATTTTTTTTGTTTGCAACAACAACTGGGAGGGGTGCACCACCCCACCTGTCCTTATGGGCCAGCTTACAAGCTCCCATCTTTTTTTTATTTTGTAATCTTAATCACCATAACACAAATGTGTGTGTGTGTGTGTGTGTGTGTGTGAGTGGCAGGGAGTGGGGGGATATATAAAGAATAATTAAGACACCGATTTTCAAAAGAGAATAACTGGATAGATTTCAAAATTAATTTAAAAAAAGATAATGATCTTTATAACAGTTTAACTGTATAACAAGAAGCTAGAAGAGGGATTAAGGAACACAGCAAAAAAGAAAAAAAAGAGACAAAAACATTATAGGGAGACAATATAGGGCAGAACTAAAACATCAATAATATGGAACAGAATAGACAGAGAAAGCTAATAAAAAAAGAGAAAACTAAGAGCACATTTTAAGAGGCATAAAAAGGGAGGCAAATATTGAGTTTTAAGGTGATTAATATATGCCCCGCTTTTATTTCCTGATCAGAAGTCAGATTGCAAGCTGTGATAGTAAGTATCACAGATCGTTTACGTGACTTTTGAGTGCAACTCGTGTTTTCAAATGTGACATTTTTCAGGTGCTTAGTAATTTGGCTTGATTATTAACATTATTAACATTACTTTTTTTTCTTTTTCATTTGTATTTATTTTTTACTTACTGTCTTCAAAACAACATAACCTGGCTTTTATGTATCTTATTAAAATCATCAATGAATATTTGAACCCTGTCACCGGAAATCTAGTCTGTTCTGCTTTTGGGTCCATGTTTGTACTTTTGCTTTGTGTATTTCTACTTTTGTTTTTTTTCTTGTCGTGCTCAAATGTGAATCCTTCATCTCAGTTTCTTTCCGTCTAGTACTGTTTTGTTAAATTCAGTGCTATCGAGTGAAAGGGTAAAGAAGAAGGGCATTTCAGAGTATTGAAGCAGTCAGACAAAGAACAATACGAAAATGACAATATGGACAAAAATACTAGTGTAAAAGCTTTAACAGATAAAAAAAATAAAAAAAATAAAAACAAACATGCTGTCAAATGTGTACCTGCAAAACATCCTGAACAATTATTCGACCTTCAGCTTAATTCATAGAGCACTGACATGTACATACATCAAGAGGAATGTTGCTACAATCTTCTTAATAATATGATGCAAGCATATAGTTTGCTTAACTTGTTCTTCTATATGCGTTTGTTTAGATTGTTTGTTTCTAAATAAAATAAGCACTGGAAAAGGTGACCCATTGACAAATTAACCTGAGTGGACTGCTGTTTTGGACCACAATAAATAAGGAGCTAGATATAATGGCATGTTGGGGAGCTGTTGGTTATAGCAGATATCTCATACATAAGTATTTGAATACTACTTCAGTTAGAAGAAATGTATTGTTAATAGTCAGAGCTTACAGGACATCACAACCTGCTCCCTTGGAATAATGATCATAGCATCATATCTACCTGTACAGGGCACCTGTGAGATGGATGGATTATCTCGGCAAAGAAGAAGTGCTCACTAACACAGATTTAGACAGATTTGTGAACAATATTTGAGAGAAATAGGCCTTTTGTGTACATAGAAAAAGTTTTAGATCTTTGAGTTCAGCTCATGAAAAATGGGGCCAAAAACAAAAGTATATATACACTGCTCAAAAAAATAAAGGGAACACAAAAATAACACATCCTAGATCTGAATGAATTAAATATTCTTCTGAAATACTTTGTTCTCTACATAGTTGAATGTGCTGACAACAAAATCACACAAAAATTATAAAATGGAAATCAAATTTTTCAACCCATGGAGGTATGGATTTGGAGTCACACTCAAAATTAAAGTGGAAAAACACACTACAGGCTGATCCAACTTTGATATAATGTCCTTAAAACAAGTCAAAATGAGGCTCAGTAGTATGTGTGGCCTCCACGTGCCTGTATGACCTCCCTACAACGCCTGTGCATGCTCCTGATGAGGTGGCGGGTGGTCTCCTGAGGGATCTCCTCCCAGACCTGGACTAAAGCATCTGACTGTCTGTGGTGCAACGTGACGTTGGTGGATGGAGCGAGACATGATGTCCCAGATGTGCTCAATTGGATTCAGGTCTGGGGAATGGGCGGGCCAGTCCATAGCATCAATGCCTTCATCTTGCAGGAACTGCTGACACACTCCAGCCACATGAGGTCTAGCATTGTCTTGCATTAGGAGGAACCCAGGGCCAACTGCACCAGCATATGGTCTCACAAGGGGTCTGAGGATCTCATCTTGGTACCTAATGGCAGTCAGGCTACCTCTGGCGAGCACATGGAGGGCTGTGCGGCCCCCCAAAGAAATGCCACCCCACACCATTACTGACCCACTGCCAAACCGGTCATGCTGGAGGATGTTGCAGGCAGCAGAACGTTCTCCACAGCGTCTCCAGACTCTGTCACGTCTGTCACATGTGCTCAGTGTGAACCTGCTTTCATCTGTGAAAAGCAAAGGGTGCCAGTGGGGAATTTGCCAATCGTGGTGTTCTCTGGCATATGCCAAACGTCCTGCACGGTTTTTGGGCTGTAAACACAACCCACACCTGTGGATGTCGGGCCCTCATACCACCCTCATGGAGTCTGTTTCTGACCATTTGAGCAGACACATGCACATTTGTGGCCTGCTGGATGTCATTTTGCAGGGCTCTGGCAGTGCTCCTCCTGTTCCTCCTTGTACAAAGACGGAGGTAGCGGTCCTGCTGCTGGGTTGTTGCCCTCCTACAGCCTCCTCCACATCTCCTGATGTACTGGCCTGTCTCCTGGTAGTGCCTCCATGCTCTGGACACTACGCTGACAGACACAGCAAACCTTCTTGCCACAGCTCGCATTGATGTGCCATCCTGCATGAGCTGCACTACCTTAGCCACTTGTGTGGGTTGTAGACTCTGACTCATGCTACCACTAGAGTGAAAGCACCGCCAGCATTCAAAAGTGACCAAAACATCAGCCAGGAAGCATAGGAACTGAGAATTGGTCTGTGTTCACCACCTGCAGAACGACTCCTTTATTGGGGGTGTCTAGCTAAATGCCTATAATTTCCATCTGTTGTCTATCCCATTTGCACAACAGCATGTGAAATTGATTGTCACTCAGTGTTGCTTCCTAAGTGGACAGTTTGATTTCACAGAAGTGTGATTGACTTGGAGTTACATTGTGTTGTTTAAGTGTTCCCTTTATTTTTTTGAGCAGTGTATATATATATATATATATATATATATATTGTTATTAAATATAGATTGTTATTTTTATACTTTATATCGGGAGTGCAGCTGATGTGTGTACTTAACTGAAAGGTGCCAGAACACACCGTATATCACAGTTTTCTGCGTATGGGGCTGTGTTGCCACATAGTACCCATAATGTCCACTGCAAAAAACAGCTTAAATCATAACTGGACTATGAAGCAATAGAAGAAGGTTATCTGGTCTGATGAATCATGTTTTGTTTTAGATCAGGTGGATGGCCAGGTGTGTGTGCTTCATTTACCTATGGAGGAATTGCAGCAGGATGCACTATGGGAAGAAGGCCGGTCGAAAAAGGAAGTAAAGGCATTTCTGGCCAGCAGTCAGTGTTATGATGTGGGCAATGTTCTGCTGGGGCACCTTGGACCCTGGTATTCATTTGTATGTTACTTTGACATGTACTTACCTGCCTAGAGATTGTTGCAGACCACAAACACCCCTTCATGGCAATCGTGTTTCCTGATGGCAGTTGCCTCTTCCAGTAATATAATCCACCCTGCCACACTGCAAAACCTTTTCAGGAAAGGTTTGAAGAACATGACAAAGAGTTCAAAGTGTTGCTTTGGCTTTCAAATTCCCCAGATCTCAATCCAATTGAGCATCTGTGGGATGTGCTGGAGAAACAAATCCAATCCATAGAGTCCCCACTTCGCAACATGAATGACTTTAAGGATCTGTTGCCTATGTCTTGGTGCCAGATACCACAGGACACTTTTAGAGAGCTTGTGGATTCTATGCCTTGATGCATCAGAGCTATTTTGGCAGCAAGAGAGGGGCTTACACGATATTGGGGAGGTAATTTTAATGATGTGGCTGATCAATGTATATAATATATTGTATATATAAATATATATTTAAAATTATAGATTTTGTGCGGTTCATCCTTTTTTTCCCATCAGTTGCTCACTTCTCATTTGATCTCATTTTAATCTCCCCTAACCACCAATCATCTTTTTTTCCCCCCATCAATCAGTTTTTTGGTGCAACAGGCAGAATTTAGCATATTCACCCCCCTCGAACATGTTCAATAATTCATATTTTGTTTAGTCCGCAATTTGGGTACATTTCTGCTTGGAATTCAGGAATCCTGCAGAAACCCTGGATCGGCCCAAATTTGGCCAAATTGTAATTCAGTCTGAAACGAATCTCCAAATCTACACTGCTCTATGATAATGATGAGATCCTTTACACTCAGTAAATTCAAACATAGATATATCATACACATTAGATTGCAGGTTTTTACTATTTCTTACATTTACACCCTGTTCCAAATTATTATGCAAATGATATTTTTCTCATTTACCTAAATAACTGATGTAAATAACAGTCAGCATAATTCTCATGTTATCAACTATTAAGAGTACAATTCAAATTTTATTGAACAAACCTCCTGATAACAGTATTTTTTTTAAACATAAAAAACTTACAATGCACTGTTCCAAATTATTATGCACAGTAAGTTTCAAAACACTTTATAGGTTGTAAAGAACTGAAAATTCAATTGTTGTGTTTGCAGCATATTTACTGAAATCAAAAGCTATTTCTATCAAACTTATAACAACATTTTAACTTTTTAAAACATTTTAACAGGTCACGTTACATTTTAACATAAGACCCCTTATTTGATAGCAGCTTCACAAGTCTTGCATTAATTGAATTTGTGAGTTTTTGGACAGTTTCTGCTTGAATTTGTTTGCAAGATGTCAGAATAGCCTCCCAGAGCAGCTGTTTGGATGTAAAATGCCTTCCATACTCATAGATCTTTTGCTTGAGGATGCTCCAAAGGTTCTCAATAGGATTGAGGTCAGGGGAGGATGGAGGCCACACCATCACTTTCTCTCCTTTTATCCCCATAGCAGTCATTGATGCAGAGGTATTCTTTGCAGCATGAGATGGTGCATTGTCATGCATGAAGATGATTTTATTACGGAAATCATAGTTCTTCCTTCTGTACCAAGGAAGAAAGTGGTCAGTCAGAAACTCCACATACTTTGCAGAGGTCATCTTTACACCTTAGGGGACCCTAAAGGGACCGACCAGCTCTCTTCCCATGAATCTGGCCCAAAACATGACTCCACCACCACCTTGCTGATGTTGCAGCCTTGTTAGATCAGGGTGGCCGTCCACCAACCATCCACTACTCCATCCATATGGACCATCCAGGGTTGCACGGCACTCATCAGTGAACAGGACTGTTTGAAAATTAGTCTTTGTGTATTCTTCTGCCCAATGCAGCCGTTTCTGCTTGTGAGCATTGGTTAGTGATGGCCGAATAGAAGGCTTATGCACAGTTGCAATACTCTGGAGGACTTTACACCTTAATGTCCGTGGGACTCCAGAGGCACTAGCAGCTTCAAATATCTGTTTGCTGCTATGTAATGGTATTTTAGCAGCTGCTCTCTTGATTCGATGCATGGATCTGGCAGAAATCTTTCTCAATGTGCCTTTATCTGTACGAACCCGTCTGTGCTCTGAATCCGCCACAAATCTCTTAATAGTGCGATGATCTCGCTTAAGTTTTCGTGAAATATCTAATGTTTTCATACCTCGTCTAAGGCATTGAACTATTTCACTCTTTTTGGCAGCAGAGAGATCCTTTTTCTTCCCCATATTGCATGAAAATGTTGCTCTGCTTAATAATGTGGAACACCCTCCTTCAGTAGTTTTTCCTTAAATTGGGCTCACATGGCAATCTAATTGTCACAGGTGTCTGAGATTGTTTTCAGTGATCAAAAGAGCCCTGAGACACAATGCCATCCATGAGTTAAACTGAAAAAACAAAATATTTAATCTTTGTGACCCTTTAATAGAATTTGCATAATAATTTGGAACAGGGTGTAAAGTGGTTTGAAAATAGCAGTTTACAATCTAGAGATTAGTCAGATTTTAATTATGCCACTAGTTTATTTTAAATAATTACATGAAAAAACATAAATAAGCCCTCTAGCACACTGTGGTGATATGAAGTTTGGAGTCTTCCTTTAAGCAATTCAGAATTATTGCAAAGGGAATTTCACATTTGCTTTGTATATATTGTGACAAACTCCCCTTCCCACGTGAGTTTGCCACGAGCTCCTGGAGGAGCTTGCTTGCCAGCCTCCTGCCCACAGACTATCGGCCCCGCAGGGAAACCTGTAAAAGACTATTTAACTGGTTTGTTTTGTGTGATTCCCCTATGCTGTTCGGGAACCAAACCGCCGCATGAACTATGGACCACCTGGGAGCTTGTTAAGCATAATGGATACATTGTAACGATCCTAACCACAGTGTTCTAATGGTTCATCTAGGTGGCCGCCGTTCGTATGCACGAACACGTGGTGACGACCATCTTGTTCACACAAACGCATGCAGCAGTGTTTGGTTGTCAAGTTAATGGAAATTAAAACGGACACTGAAACTCCCGAACACCGCTGGACTTCCATGATCGTCTGTGTTTGGTTATATTCTGTTCGTTCGTGTGGATGAAGGGAACAAGCTCCACGGTATGGCAATGGATTCTGTTCGGTAGTTTGTTCTTTTATAAACTACCAAGCTTGATCGACCGCTCCCACTTTTTCCCCGGAACTATTTTGGGCAAGAGCCTCGTTTGCGGTTGTTCAAATTATGACTTCCATAGAAATCCCAAACCCCTGAACTGATCTGGGTGAATTGTGAATATGTTAGTCACCAAGATCGGGGCCTTAAGGGGATATAACTTTTGTGGGGTTTTCATGTAGTTTTAAGGTACTTTTGGGGTGTCTGTGAAATGTTTGTTTTTTGCCTGGAGATAATTGAGTTTTGTACAGTTCCTGACTCAAATATCTCCCAGGCATAGGGGAGAGATTATCCTGTTTTGTGTGGGAGTGTCATGGGCGTGCTTGTCTGTGTTCAGAAATGTATAAAAACATGCCATCTGACCAGATTAAAACATTCCAGCTTGTACTACCAGAACTATGTGTTGTCTGGTTACTGGGAGGGGAAAGGGCTAATCAATGTTCCAGTGTGGAGGATTCAATAGGGAAAGTGTTTATCAGGACTAGAGCTCCCAGGACTGAGTTTTGTGCAGTGCCTGTGAATGGATAGAGCAAGATCTCCATTCGGCTCCAGGAGGGAGCGGTTCCAGGACCCCAGTCAAGCCACGGCGACTGTGGGCAGAAGTACTGTGGCTTGTCCCCTTTTCCAGCTAGGAAGTGGTTCTTTGTGGAGGTACCCAGCCAGGGGTACAGGGAGCTCTGTTACATATATTTTAAAATGTTAACATATATGCATGAAAGTTATGTATTAATAGATGCAACTGCAAAATACTAACAGGAGCAGTATATGTTATATACATTCTTTTATCATAAATCTAAGACCAATATAAATGTTGCTACATAGTAAATCAATAAACTCATAGTATATGTCATTGTAAACGCAAAGAAGCTTGATGAGACAGACATGTTTTATCTCTTGAGTCAATTAAACATTGTCTAGACACTTTGTTTTAACAGACATGTTGACTTTTTCAAGGTCAATTAAAAAAAGACTCAATGAATTTAAGAGGTTAATTATGTGAACTAAGATTAAGCGCTCAACACAGATAAGCAACAAAAAATCAAGTGTACATAATCTATAATATTTAAATTGCTTTAATTTGCATGAAAACCATATTACATCTCACATCCAAGAGCCATGAATGTGGCACTTAATATCTGGTTTACAAATTTAAATTTTGAAGTATAAAATGGAAAGTAATTGCCTTTATATTTATACTCTCATTTTTATTTTGACCTTATGTGCTTTTGTTTTTTAATTAAAGTGGTCGATATAATAAGGACCAAATCAAAGACAGTTGAGAATGTTTATTTGTGTAGGGAAACCATTGTCTAAAAATTTTGAAGAATAGTATGTGAATATTCAACCTAAACATAGCGCTCTATTTTTTCTTGTGTGATTTTCAATGTATAGCAAATAAGCTTGTCTTTTATATTGTAAGATTGTGGTTGAATACATGAATTTTATTTAAGCAGATATAGATTCTTTCATAAAATAAGGAACAATTTAAAAATGTGTACACTACATTTGCTATTTACCTTATATTCATAACTGAGCGGTACAATTTATGAAGGAATTAAAATATATCTTCAATACAAATTTTTAACTTGCGTGCTATGCTACGTGTTACATGTTCCATATCAAATGTAAAGACAATGATGGATAATATGCGAACGATGCACACCAAACAACAGGTGTGTATGTATTGTTGTTTATTTAACAGTTCTTATATAACAGTCTTATCAAGAGCTCTTTGCAAGATATAGCAATTACTCAAAGGTTGGGTTACAGACAGTGATATATAATTAAACTTACTGAAACAAAAAGGCATAGAAAACAGTCTTTTATTTTTTCTTTAAGCTAACAGTAGTAGCACTTTTATACTAAGTTTACACTCTAGAACAGGCTTCCCCAAACTCCGGCCCTCCAGATGTTGCTGAACTACAACTCCCATGATTCTATGAATGAAATAGATAGGCTGAAAATCATGGGAGTTGTAGTTCAGCAACATCTGGAGGGCCGGAGTTTGGGGAAGCCTGCTCTAGAAGGATAATATGCATTTTGATAAAAGGAAAAAGATGGAAAATGCACTGAATATCTAACCATATGTTACTTAATGTAGAAAAGCTATTTCAGTTGTGGGCACTTGAGGATTTGGTACACTATTTAACAGATAAATAACTGTTATTTAACACAGTTGGAGAATTGCAGACTGTAAATTAAACACTCCAAACACCTAAAGCACTTCACTGCATGAAGTGTGTCCTTTTTTTCATTTTATGAAAAGTGAAGATTTCAATAGAAATTGTCCTTTTTATAAATTAACCTAGTTACACTCCACTGGCTGTCAAATATCTTTGAATAATATTATGCAAATATGTAATCTACACATAGTACTCTATTTTATCATGTACAATTTTCAATGTATAGAAAATATGATTGTCTTTTATATTGTTACATTGTGGTAGAATACATGAATTTTATTTTAGCAGATATAAATTCTTTCTTAAAAGGAGGAACAATATATAATCATGTATACCATAGCCTGGAGCTATTGCCTGGGTCTCCTACTTTTTACATGTATACTGAGACTCACCAGCATTTATCTGCTGCATATCAGAGGTATATTAATGCCTAACCACTTATAGCCACTTGAGCTAAGTCCAAACATGACTGTTTATGGTTCTTTATGGCTAAAACCCAATCTAAAGTTTGTTGGTCAAATATTTTTGAATAATATTATGCAAATATGTAATCTACACATACTACACTATTTTATCTTGTACAGTTTTCAATGTATAGAAAATATGTTTGTCTTTTATATTGTTACATTGTGGTAGAATACATGAATTTTATTATAGCAGATATAAATTCTTTCTTAAAAGGAGGAACAATCTATAAACATGTATACCACATTTGCAAGCATTTACCTTATGTTTATAACTGAGTGATGAAACCTGTGAAGGCGTTAAAATATATCTTCAATATACGTTTTTACCTTAAGTGCTATGTCTTAAGTGTTACATGTTCTACTGCAACTTTATAAAAATAAGTTAACTAATTAGAAAGTGAAAAAGAAGATAATATCAAATGTAAAGAAAATGATGGATAATATGCGAACGATGCACACTAAACAACAGGTGTGTATGTATTGTTGTTTATTTGACAGTTCTTATATAACAATCTGATCAAGAGCTCTTTGGAAGATATAGCAATTACTCAAAGGCTGGGTGATATATATTTAGACTTACTGAAACAAAAAGGAGTATAGAAAACTGTCTTTTAATCTGGCTATAATCTAAGAATGGTAGCAATTTTATACTAAGTCTAAAAGGACAATATGCAATTAGATAAAAGGAAGCAGAGAAAATTGGATCTGCTCTATATCAGAGGGATATTTACGCCTAACTACGTATGGTCACTCGGGCCAAGCCCAACAACTACTGCTTTTTTGGGGGGCTAAAACCCACTCTGAACTTCGTTGGACTCTGTAAATAATAAGGATGCACAATAATTGAATACATTTCAACACCAATATGACAAAGATTGTTAGTATCTCAATTATAAACAAAACGTTCATAAAAAGTATACAAAAGAGTGCAGTGACACCCATTATCATTAATCTAAGGAAATTAAAAACCATGAAACAGTTGTGCAAACGTATGTTCGAAAAAGTGTCACAAAATGGGATCAGATATCCACTTACAGTGTAGGACAGTGTAGGACAAACGTAAACACAAGTGTTAATACTTGCTCTTGTATGAGTACAATTCAGTAACAGGATATCTATGGATAAAATAGAAAAAAAGAGACCTAGTACAACACTGCAACATACAAATGCAAATGATTGAAAACTCTGACAGGGTTACACTCACAGGATAGGAGTAGATGTAGTTCCACTCCAAACTCTCAAGCCTTGGTGTATGCTTTATTAATAAGAACCTTTATTAAACATGTTGTGTTTTTACTGCTAATTTTATGGCGACACTAAAAGGCCACTCTAAAATGTGCAGTTTTCCTGTATTGGGGAGGTCTGGGGGGGAATCCAAAAACCAGTCAGTATCTGGTGTGACCACTATTTGCCTCATGCAGTGCAACACATCTCCTTCACAATCTGCATTTTTCTAAGATGCAAAGTAAATTTGAGAAAGAGTTAAGGGTTGGGACAGGGTCAGTAACACGTCATTTGCATACATACTTGAGAGCCCATACATACTTGACAGCCCATACAGTCCCCCTTTGGCTAAGTAGATCCCCATGGGCCATGTGATCGCTCTGAAAGAGCGGTCACATGGCTGCAATAGCAGTCTATAGTGTTGTCTGCAGAGGGACTGTCTCCCAAGGAGTTGGCTAGACTCCCAAATATATATATGAAACAAGGGAGCTTTTGCACCCCTCCCTGTCACAGGTGCCTCATCCCAGGGCCCTATTTAGCCTTTTACTGCAGAGAGCCCCAGAAAGATTTTTTTTCCCCAAGTAAGTGGATTAATCTCATAAGAGCAGACATTAGGCTGTTAGTGTAGGACCTGCCAAAGATGGGGTACATTGACGTTGTGGCAGGCTTATGCAATGTATGATCATATAATGTGACTAAACCCCCATTATTTTTGCCTAGATTAGGTGTTTTTAAAAAAACAAATCAAATCTTTCAACATTGAAGTTGCTCTTTAGTGGATAGGTGAGTGTGCTGGATCTTGTGTATTGTATAATATGGCACCCAGCAGCACCCCCATTTATGCATGTTCAGGTGAGTGCAGCCAACCCCCCCCTTGTTTCATATATATATATATATATATATATATATATATATATGTATGTATGTATAAATAAATAAAAATAATACAAAATATACATATGTCCATATACATAATTACTTAAATAATTTCATAAATATACACGTAGACTTCAAATATATAAATATGTATATATATTTAAATTCTACGTGCATATTTATGTAATATTTTTATATAATTAAGTATTTTTATTGATTGCCCTATTATGTGAACTCAAGGAAGCAGTAGGAGTGGAACGCATCGTGCGTTCCACTCGGAGGTAAAATCCGGAAGTGACGTCGTAATCCGGAAGTGACGTCATAACATCAGCGCAGTTGGAAGGAGAAGTGAGAGATGAATGTAAATGAAGATATGGAACGCATGAATGCATTCCACAACAGATTTTACCGCGAAATACAGCAATTAAGGACTTATATAAGGACACTATCTGGACAGTATTATTGAAAGCTGACTGAGGAAGCCACAACAGGCGAAACGCGTATTGGCTTATCACTAATATTTTATCCTTTTACATTTTATTTTATATTTTATGTATATCTTTATAATAAAGTAGTTTTTTACTGTTCCATCCCTTGGATCCTCTTCTACTTATTGAAAACCATACCACCAGCTACAGACGGGTTAGGATCACCCTACAATAGATCCTGAAACCATCTATACCAGAGCCAGGTTCCTTGGCTCTGACTTTGTGAGTGTTTCCTTGCACCTATTGCACTTTAATATTTATTGTAAACTGTCTACACTATTTTGTGTATCTCTCTATCTCTGCAGTAATATATTGGAGAAGAGGAGAGAACAATATTGCTCCATCCATTGTGTTTGCATTGTATGTATTTTTGTGTCGATATAGGGGATACCACACGGGTGTTTGAGCTATTGTAGTCACTTACTGTGCCATTTGTATTTGTTGTGCAATTTGGGGGACCTGCCTGACAACCCAGGCCAGAGTATTTAATTTGCTAGCACTATATTTAACCCTGTAACTTTCCAAGATACCCTAAAACCTGTACATGGGGGGGGTACTGTTTTACTCGGAAGACTTCGCTGAACACAAATATTAGTGTTTCAAAACAGTAAAACATATCACAGTGGTGATATTGTCAGTGAAAGTGGCGTTTGTTCATTTTTAACACACAAACGACACTTTTACTGATGATATTGTTGTGATACATTTTACTGTTTTGAAACACTAATATTTGTGTTCAGCAAAGTGTCCTGGGTATAACGGTACCCCCCACAGGGTCATTTTTTCACATTTAAATTTGTCAGGTGGTTATGTTGCCTTTGAGAGCATATGGTAGCCCATGAATGAGAATTATCCCCATGATGACATGCCATTTGCAAAAGAAGAAAAATGTTCAGTCTTTTTTAGTAGCCACTTAGTCACAAACACTGGCCAAAGATAGCATTTTTTCTTTTTGCATTTTTTTGCATTTATTTTTTTGCATTTTTAACACACAAAAAAATATAAATGCTAACTTTGGCCAGTGTTTGGCTACTAAAAAAGACTGGACATACCCCATTTTGAATACCTTGGGTTTTTTACTTAAAAAAAATATGTACATGTGAATTGTGATTCAGATATTTATAACAGATAAAAGTGTTACAATATCACTATAGATACATTTGAAAAATATATATTTTGAAACAGCAATGTTCTACTTGTACTCCTATAACTTTCCAAAAGAAAGCTAAGAACATGTTAACATTGGGTATTTCTAAACTAAGAACAAAATTTAGAAACTATTTAGCAAAGGTGTTTTTTAGCGGTTATAGATGCGTAACAGATTTTGGTGGTCAAAGTTAGAAAAAGTGTGTTTTTTAAAATAAATTTTCAAGATATTTTATAACTTTTTTATAGTAAAATATATGATATGATGAAAATAATGGTATCTTTAGAAAGAGCATTTAATGGCGAGAACAACTGTATATAATATATGTGGGTACAATAAATGAGTAAGTGGAAAATTTCAGCTAAACACAAACACTGCAGAAATGGAAAAACAGCCCTGGTCCTTCACGGTAAGAAAATTGAAAAACGGTTTGGTCACTAAGGGGTTAAAGTATGTAATGGGAAAGATAAGTTAAAATATTAAAATAACATATTTAGTATTTCTTTTTTGTTCATTTTCTTAGGGTGGTAGCATTTTAAATATGGCTTCCTAGCATATAAAATGGCGGTATCAGGTTCAGAATATCTATCACTTATAAAACAAGATAACCAATGTTGTCAGATTATATATTTTTTTTATCTTTCCAGTAGGATAATTTCCAGGCTTTTAGAAATCAAAGACTTGCAAACAAACAGTCTGTTTGATAGCTACACAACGAGGTGTTCATTCCATTATCATGTTCAGTTATTTATGTGTCCTGGTTTGTATGTCATTGTCTCTCACCCTTATCCATATGGCTAAGTATATTAAGCTGCTTGTCAATAAAGGTTCTGTTCTGTTCTCTGTTGGAACAGATTCATGTCATCTGTGGGGAGGAAGGTTTATGCTTAGAGCTAAGATCTCTGGGATTTAGCATCTGTTGCTATAGTTCTGTGTTCGGGCCAATTCAATAAATAATAAGGTAACTTACAAAACAAATCAGCCAGAAATCATCCAAAGAAAAATAACAACATTCTTTATTCAAATATACAAATACATTTTATATAACATTGCTAAAACCCAAAAGAGAAACCTGTGTGTATGTATGTGTGTGTGTGTGTGTGGTGTGTGTATGCAAGCACGCGCTGTTGGTGGTTACAGCCTTGATTGCTCTTATCCATAGCCAGCTTTACATCGCAAGCACCTGTAGGCGTGGAATTTCCTTCAACCAAAGATAAAAACGTTCTTTGACTTTGAAATATGATAGAAATTGTTCTATATACACATACATAAAGAGTGAGTCTGTATGTTTAGCTCATGCGCATCTGTCTACCAATTTCTAAGTATGTATGTCAGTTTGTGTTTGTGTATAGTGTGTATATAGTGTGTAAATGTGTGAGTAGCAGTAGTATGTATTAATATAACTTTAAAAATTAAAAAAATTAAGGAGCAACCCTGTATCTCCCCAAAAGATATTAACGGGATAAATTTGGCATCAAAACAAATTTTAATGAAGCAGTTTTGGTGTATAGATCCTGCCCCATAGTGAGTGCTTTCTCTATTATTTAGGATTTATGACTTTTTTAATGTACTGAAATAGACTGTGTCTGCCATACGGATCAATGCCAATAAAGTTATGATTTTACTTGATCTACTATAGTCTTTGTGCACTGTTTAAATCCATCAGTACAAGACATAATTGATAGACCAAACAGTCATTATATTAGTAATAGATGTATATTATCGGAGTTGTGATCCCATTCCTTCCTCCTCATTTTCCTTCTTATTTAATGTGTTGACTCGTTGTTATATATGCACAGTGTGGGTAGCAGTGTGTGTGCACCTTTGATTTCTGAGTTATTCATGTTGTCTCCATTCTCCTTGCTAGTCCTCTCCCCTCTCCCTCCTGCAGATCACTGTGTTCAGTCTGATGGGTGGGCTCTGCACCGATCACTGTGCTCAGTCTGATGGGGTGGGCTCTGCACACATTACTGTGCTCAGTCTGAGGGGGCAAGGCTAGAGTCATATTGCTGTGTGCAGTCTGATGGTGGGCCATGCACAGATCCATGGTGCTCAGTCTGAAGGTGTGGAGCCAGACTCCTATTGCTGTTTTCGGGGGGCAGAGCCATGCACATACACAGATCATCGTACTGAATGTAAGGAGGTGGGACCATGTACTCACTGTGCTCAGTCTGAGGGGCAAGGCCAGAGTGTAAGGGGGTGGGACTCCCAGTATCACTGTGCTCAGTCTGAGGGGCAAGACCAGACCAATATTGCTGTGATCAGTCTGAGTGGGCAGGGCCATGTACAGATCAGGCTCCTCAGGTTGACTGCAGTGATCCAAGGGTCTTGCAGCCAGCAGACACAGGACAGGAGGTAGGGAGGAGACTTTAGCAGGCAGAGCAGGTGCCCTATACAGGACAGTACCTGTAAGCAGGTGCCAACTCTGCTTAATAAGAAGTCTAACATGATCGTATCCCAAATGTAGTTACTACTGCCTTTACTTTCTACATTCGTTCTAGATCCTCCTAAACATAACAGTTTGACAACATAAGATTTTCACTAACTGGCTTAACTTTAACATAGAAACATAGAATGTGATGGCAGATAAGAATAATTCGGCCCATCTCGTCTGCCCAATTTTCTAAATACTTTCATTAGATATGTAACAGACAAACTAAAGACCAACAGTTAAAACACTATGAAAATGAGAACTTATCACTTTTACCTTAGGTTTAAGAATCAAGTCAAACACAGCAGATGTTTTTAATAAGTTGCAAAAAGGTCACAGTCAAAAGTTTACTTTTAATTACCGAAGCTGAAAATATATCCCTAAATGATGCATGAAATGTGCTCTAGAAGTCTTGTATCTGTCCTCATTCAGCTTTACTGCTACTGAACACTCAAGAAAATTCTGTCAAGTATGCAGCTTTTATATTTTTTAGGTTTGTAAATAGAAGTTGTCTGCTATTTAATCCAATACATTAAACTTTTATGTTAAAGGATATGTTTTAGGGCACTAGTCCAATCCCACATAAAGTTTTACTGTTTTGAGGAGAAACAGGGGAATGTTTAGGTTGTGAAAAAAAAAGTTTAATAAAAAAAAAAGGAATATGTAAATTGCAGGTTTCCTACGTCTGGTGACACCAGTGGAAAACAATGAAGTATTCACAGAAATGAGATATGAGCCACAGTTAAAAAAGAAAAAAATGTCAAGTATGCAAGCATTAATGATGTTCATTTCACACCTATTAAATTTCCCAAATGTCAACCTCCTTTCTATTGGCCTTTCAATATACCTCCTGCTTACAAAGCAATGTACTTCTTCTTTTAAATTGTTCTCTTGCATAAACCCTACCTAAATCACAATGTCTTCTGCAGAACACCCTACTGAACATTAGTCTTCATTCTCTACACTATTTTTAAAACACTGCCACCCTTCTTTCAAACTCCCTTCTGCTTACTTTAATCTAGATATGTGCTAAAATGTGGTTGCCCATTCAAATTCAAATAAAAAGTATTTCAAACCACAACTGAACACATTTATTTGCCTTCATTTTTAAAATAAAATTATTTGATCAGGTGTGGATTCAAATGATTTTTATTCAGACAAATTAGGTTGTTTATGAACATGTCTACTTGAATCTAATATGTCTTCCCTCAAGAAGAAAAATCCTAAATACTTTAAAACTAACACATCCTTTCTACAAACATACCCCATTGCCTGTCTTGCTTCAATGTTTCCATTCTCATTTCTATCTCCTTTCACCTTGATTTAAAAATGTTGTTCACTATCCCTCTTACAAATTTCTGCTTCTTCATTTTTTATTCTTTATTTTTGCACATGTTTTGGTAATATGCAATAACATACATTCATCAAGAATTTGTAATGCTATTTGACATTAAATATCTTTAAACGTAAACAGTGTAATTAAGAACCCTGTGGGTATATAG
The DNA here is from genome assembly GCA_933207985.1 of Pelobates cultripes. Classification (NCBI taxonomy): domain Eukaryota; kingdom Metazoa; phylum Chordata; class Amphibia; order Anura; family Pelobatidae; genus Pelobates; species Pelobates cultripes. Next base: position 300,894,548 of record OW240916.1, on the reverse strand, counting down.
TCAGTCTTCTGTAAACAGTTGCATGCCTGTTTGGGGCATTCCTTCACACATTCACTCCTTTCCTAGATGTTCACATTCGATGCATCACTCAAGTCACCTACACAATGTTCCCATCCATCATCCTACCATACTCTAAGCACCTGTAGAACGTGTTACTTCTCCAATGTGGTTAAATAGTCATCACAGCCCTATAGTCCACCCCTGCACATGCATGAAGTCTTCCACCTTTCAGTTCATCTATCGCGACATGCATTAATTCCCTAAGTTACACCCTTGTATAATTCCCTTATATTTGTTGCCCAGTGCGTCTGAGTAGGGCTGATGGGCGTACACTGCGTGTGTGTCCCCATATGTTTGGTATTCCTGAAGGTCTGGTCTCTATAGCACATCAAGTGGTGGCTTGTAGTGTGTTCCGTGTGTGCTATGTCTCAAAATAGTTTGGGTCAATTCCCCCTTAAAAACGTTCTCCTCCGTAGTCCACTGTCGCTTTTGTGCTCTAATTTAAAACTTAATTTTCCTTTCTGAAAAAGTCTCATCTATCCTTCCTCCAACTAATTATTCTTTTCTCTCCTTTCAAACTTCAGTCTCCTGCCACATGTCTATCAACCATCCTTGCTTTTATGAAACTTTAACTTTTTCACTGCCATCTATCTTTTTCTACATATTGCTACATTTTCTTTCCTCTTCCAAGCATCTCTTGTTTAGCTACTTTGCTCCCTCTAACTTGCTACTTCTGCAACATAGATGGAAAATATGGCACAAAATGATTAAGTACGTTCAAGTGAGGATAAAGTGAAATGCACACACCCTGTACTAAAGGGTTATTGTAACAAAAAAAAATTCAAGTCACTAAAGAAAACTAAAGAGAAAACTGCAAACAGGTGGGCCCACATGGTCCTATGGAACTTAATATTATTCTCTTCTAAGAAAAAAAAATCGAAGTTTCTAATCTTCAGTTTAGATACGTCAGATTTGGAAAATAATCGTAAAATTATTTACCGAAGAATTCATATTGTTACATACATTATATAGCTTTAAATTAAATATTAGATTCCTAAAACTGTTAAACAGTCAGTCCATCTGTCCCTCTCAATTTACACATAGATAGTTTGTTTTTTAATGTTAATTGGTATTTTTTCAAGCAATACAGTAAGGTAACTGCGGGAGACAAAATTTGTATTTATTGCGTAACATGTATGATTATGTACTTAATGTATAAACAAACACACATAACAGTGAAAAAAAAAAATTAAGGAAAAAACAGAACAAGATGATTCCACCAAAATAGCCATGCAATATGCTACGTTCTGGTTGGTGCAGTGCTGCATTTTGTCACGCATGTGCACTAACCTCTCAATGCTTTCCTATGGGAACGCATTGGATTGGCTGAGATCATCAATCTTGATGATTTCAGCAATAAATGTGGGACAGCAGTGCAGAGACTGGCTCTGCATGGGAGAAAAGTTAAATAAAACACCTTAAAGGTTAAGGCTAAGTTTTACACCTTACAGGTGGGGCTGAGCACCATATTAACTTAAAAAAATATATATTAATTTCCTAATTCAGAGCAAAGAGAAGATTTGTATACTATTTAATAAACCAGCATAAATATAAGGAAATAAATGTAGAAAGGGTATAGAAACATAGAAGAAAAATACCAGGTTATTATTCATGGAAATATGGTAAGACAGTTTAATATTCAACTTTCTGACATAGTAAAGTGAAGACATGTAGGGAGATAATATAAATATGCTCCTTAGAACTAATGCATGATGGCTCATTTCCTTGGGTAGTATAACTTAATTATAGTGAAAGTCTATCTCTCAATGCAGATAAATCTGCACAGTTAATTAAAACACATTAACGGATGAAGGAAAATGTAATTATATCAATGTAATAAAAATATAAAAACAAATGCATTTTATAAAAGGCAATAAAAGACAATCATGTCAAACCATGGATAAAGTATAAGAAAGTGGAAGGTATTGTAAGATATGTACTTAAAATTCTTACTACTGGATGGTTAAACCCAATCTGAAGAATGGGTGAATTTGTCCAGAAACAATTTGCTATTCATCATTGGTATATATTAATAGCAAATGATTGCTTCTCCTGTAATATTAGAAAATGTAATAAAACACATAAATCACGCCAAATTACTAAGCACCTGAAAAATGTCACATTTGAAAACACGAGTTGCACTCAAAAGTCACGTAAACGATCTGTGATACTTACTATCACAGCTTGCAATCTGACTTCTGATCAGGAAATAAAAGTGGGGCATATATTAATCACCTTAAGACTCAATATTTACTTCCCTTTTTATGACTCTTATAAATGTACTCTTAGTTTTCTTTTTTTTTTTATTAGCTTTCACTTTCCATTTTGTTCCATCGTATTGAAGTTTTAGTTCTGCCCTATTTTGTCTCCCTATAATGTTTTTGTTCTTGTCTATTTTTTTCTTTTTTGCTTTGTTCCTTAATCCCTCTTTTAGCTTTTTGTTATACTGTTAAACTGTTATAAAGGTCATTATCTTTTTTTATTAGTTTTGAAATCCATCCAGTTATTCTCTTTGAAAAACTGTGTTTTAGTTATTCTTTATAAAACACACACACACCTTTCTGAACTCCTTGAAATTACATTTTTTTTTTTTTTACATAAAGTAGATAGATTAAAATATGACTTTAGCTTTTCATAATAAAAATGGTAAATATAAAATTCTACTCCATAATGATCTTAGGATAATTGCAATTGCAATCACATAGATCATGGGTAACATTTGACGTCACATATATTTATACAGGCTGCCTCTTGCACAGATCAATCTTACTGGGTAGAAAAACAATACATAGGCAAAGGACTGTAGTAGGTATGCAAAGTACAGTCCAGAACGCAAATGGATATACAAACATTTTACAGGCAATATCCCTGTTAAAGTTTTGGTTTCTCAAGAGCTTTATTTTGCTTTGACCTTGTTATTAATAGGTCCAATCTACGTTTCACGTGGTTTGAAGGTTTGAGACTTCAAAAACATGTACTCAGAACAGATATTCCTTGTGAGAGAATGGACTCAGGTGTGCATGATATATTTTAATGCTACCATTTTAGATAAGAATCCTGTTATGTTTTGTGTATTCTGCATTTAGAAAATGTGTTTACACTATTTGGCATTTTTTATTTCATTTTTGTCCCTGGAGCTATATGTATTGATGAGAGTGATATATTGAAATAGTCTGTACTATGCGAATGCTAACCAAGTCAAGCATACCATATCATTCATAGCAGAGCATGGACAATTTGCTCTGAATCTCATGAATACAATTCCACAGGGGAGAAACATTCACTATAAAATGACCATAAGAGTGCTATGTTAGTTTCTGGCAGTTCTGATACTTACACATGTTTTAATTTCTCACAAATCGTGTAGTCATAAGCACTGCAAATACTAAATTTACATACAAGTTGGTGCAATTGACTTTGTCAATATGTCTTTTCTCCTTTATACTGTAATATGGGGTTAAATATATTTTGCAGAGGGAAACTGACATTGACAAAGGAAAACATTTTTGGACTATATTTAATAAAGGCATTTCTATATCTTGGCCTTTAAGACCGAATGGTTAAAATAAAAGACATAGTTGAGCATTTTGTACAAATGTTTTTTTTTTTTTTGCTCAGTTTTTAAGGCATAAAAAAGCACAATGATTCATAGGAACACCATGGCACACATATATATGGCACCATGGCACTCATCATGGAAAGAAGATTCAAGGTGCAGGTCATCATCGGAAAAAATATGATGTGGTATGGTGTAAGGATAGTTGGAACATTGTAGTGTTTACTAAAATAAATAAAATAATGAGACAGCTCTTATTCAAACAAATGACATGTAACATTCAAAATATTCCTTCTGTGGGACATCTTGCTTCATGTCTTGCTTCAACATTTTAATAGAGTTCTATACTACACTTCGAGTAAGCCATAAAACATGTGAAAATGTGTTAGTATTCTTGTATAATTATCATATAACGAGATATACACAGTTTGGCCAGAGCTCATGAAATACATAAATATTTTATATTCTATATTAGTTGATTATACTGTAGAATCCAGTAATGTGCCATTAATAGCGAGAAGTCATATATGAAAAGTGCAACAAACAAAATGGAAGTGCACTCCTAACATCCAAAATTCAAATTACTAAAATATAATTTTATTGGCAATCCTCCCCCATTTAGAGACAAATAGAATAAAGTAAATCTGTAGAAATAATAAAAGATACAAAAAAAAAATCTCTTAGCAAAACATGATATTGATAATTGTAAGTTAGAGAGTATAATTGACCCACTCACATCTTACGGAGCCTTATGTAGTAGGGTTTAATCATTGGTGATATCAGGGTGGTTATGTTGTTTTACACTCTCCCTTGGATATTCCCTTGTTCCACTCCCCTGCATGCATAAATAGTGGAGGAAAGTATTGAGATGGTGGAAAATTGACTTTAGTAAGATTAAAAACAAATATGTAAGCATCAACCACAAAAACCTGAGATAAATTTTCAGCAATAGCACAACATGTTTCGACTATAAAAGTCATCTTTCTGGTGCATATTGAGCCTGTTGAGCCTCCCTTATGTATGTGTAATCTGGAAATTTTAGTTGGTGCCTATATTCTGGCACTCCTTTCCATATCGTTGCCTACTTCCGGCATGCGTCCCTAACTTACTTGCCTGTGTGTACCAACATCATTACATATGACATCACAAACTTGTGCAACTCTGGAATATGGACATCCTCATGTTTTGGCATCTACTCCTCAACATGTGATCGCAACTTTCCTAATTAATTATTTTTATTTTAAAATAATTTATTTATTTTATTTATTTTTTATCTTATCTATTTTTTTGGTAAATTTCTCTGTCTGCACACCTAATGTGTGTTTGGTGGATCCACCAGGCATAAACTGGACTGCAGACACAGACTGTTGGTATTTGTGAAGCCTTCATTTCTTAAAACACCTTCAATGACTTACCTGAATCCAGCACTGATTGCCCTCTGCGTTGGGTCAGCTCTGCCCAGGCTCCTCCTGCGCCAACGTCAGCCAGCGGGGGAAACCTAATGCGCGTGCGCAGCAATGGTCATGCACATGTTTTGGACCTCCCCATAGGAAAGCATTATTCAATGCTTTCCTATAGGGATTCTGGTGACGCTGGAGGTCCTCATGCATAGCATGAGGATGTCCAGCGTGGTTTAAAATACTTTTTGGGTGTTAAGAACCCAGAAGTCCCTCTAGTGGCTGTCCACTAGAAGAGGACTTAACCCTGCAAGGTAATTATTGCAGTTTATAAGAACAGCAAATAATTACACTTACAGGGTTAAGGGTGATGGGAGTTGGCACCCAGACCACTCCAATGGGCAGAAGTGGTCTAGGTGCCTGGAATGTCCCTTTAAAACAAATCAAAATTGAAGGCTCTCAAAAACACTTTAATCGCTTAGCATTTCTTCCCCTCTCCCAGTCTTGTATCACCTCACATGCATAATGCGTTTGTCTCCACCATCATGCATTAAAAACCACTCACACAAATAAGTGCATATTGAGAAAATGGAAAAAAAAAGACAAAAACCACACATGCTTCACCAATCCAAGGAACATCATCATTGGTGTAAATCTTCTTTCACCCACCGTTTTGTCAGCAACTTTGACTTTATCAAGGGTAATGAAGTCCCATAAAGTCTTTCAGTCCTAATACTTTGTTAATTTGATACGCTCTTCCAACAGTTTCATGTTGTTAACTTGGAATTAATACATATCATGACATCAAAAGGGAGCATATTAATCCAATTAACAAGGATTAAATAATAGAAAACATTCAGGATCTGTATAAATCCCTGTGAATTATAATAGTTAACATTTCTAAACAGATTTCTCTACATGAATAAATTCACTATTCAATAACACATTTTTAAGTTTATATACATTGTGAGCGAAAATGTGGAATAGTGGTTGACGAAAGATATATCAGGCCTGCTGAGAGAGAGAGAGAGAGAGAGAAAGAGAGAGAGAGAGAGAGAGAGAAAACAATTGTGTTTATTGCAAATCTATTTTGTTTTTGAAAATTGATAAATGGGAAAGCCACCCAATTACAGATAGTTATTTCTGTCTAGTAAGAGCTCAAGTAAGAGCAAGAAATTTTGTTTTGTTTATTTTTATTAAACCCCTTAAGGACTGAGGACGGTTCAGGACCGTCCTCTGCATTTTTGCGTTGCCGACCAAGGACGGTCCTGAACCATCCTAACGGAAAACGGGCGGCGGGAGTGATCGGAGATCACTTCTGCCGAAATCCCATTGTTACTATCTGCCCGGCATCCCAGGCAGATAGTAACAGCCAGTTGCAGCATGTGAGCGATCCGCGATCGCTCACAATTGGCTGGTGTCAAAGTGGGTGTTACAAACACTCACTTTAATACTGATCTCTGCCTCTCTCCCCTCTGTAGCGTTTTGTGAGGTGAGAGAGACAGAGATCGTGATATATTATTGCAGCAGAAGTGTTCCAGAGTTTTCAGTGTGAATAAAAAAGTATCAGCAGTGAATAAAAATCCCCTTTTAACCCCTTCCCTGCCAGATCTGTTACAGACAGTGCATTTGTGCTGTCTGTAATTTTTTTTTTGCCCTCAAAGGTTAACTTTATTTTAAAAATCTGTGTCTTAGACTGTCTTAGTCTGTCTTAGTCAGTCAGTTTCCTTCCTCCAAATCTCCATTAGATTCTTTTAACAGGAGTTAGTTTAGGGATTACTGTTTTAGTCTGTTTTAGTAAAAATATATATATATAAATGTGTTTAGTATTTTGTTAGTTTAGTCTGTTAGTGTGAAACATGCAGTGCATGTACAGCTTGGAGGAGGCATATGCCTTCTTGGCGTCAGACTCTGATGCCACTGACACTGCGTCAGATTTTGACCCAAGTCAGTTTAGCGACACGTCTAGTGACATGTCATCTGTGTGTGAGCCAGTTGCTAAAAGAAGCTGTGCTTCCCCTGCTACGCCGAATGTGGAGGAGGACTGGGTACCTCCACAGTCAGCTGAGCCCCTTTTAGTGCCAACACAGGCATTAATGTGAATGTGGTTGACTTCTCCCCTATACAATATATGGAGTTATTTTTAGGGAATACCATCTGGGAGGAGATTGTTTCCCAGACTAATTTATACGCTAGCCAATTTACTGAGACCAATCCAGGTAGATATACAGTCAGGGAGCATGCTTGGCATCCCACAGATGTCCCTGAACTTAATAAATTCTGGGCTCTTACAATGCTCATGGGGATAATAAAGAAGCCATCAATCTGCTCTTACTGGAGCACCAACCTAATTTGTTCGACTCCTATATATTCCCAAACAATGCCTAGACCAAGATATGAGCTGCTGCTGAGATACTTACATTTCAACGACAATACCCTCTGTCACCCCAGAGATCACCCCCAATATGATAGGCTTCATAAGATACGCCCACTGGTAGACCATCTTCAGAACCGATTTTCTGAAGTTTATACTCCCCAACAAAATTTATCTATTGATAAATCCCTTATGAAATATAAAGGGAGATTAGGGTTCAAACAGTATATCCCCTCAATGCGGTCTAGGTATGGCATTAGAGTGTACAAACTGTGCAAGAGCGAAAGTGGCTACACATTTGCCTTTCGGGTATATGAGGGGAAAGATGCTCAACTGAATCCTCCTGGCTGTCCTGACTCTCTGGGGACAAGTGGGAAACTTGTTTGGGACCTACTGATCCCCTTGTTCAATAAGCTGAACTGCTTGCGCTAAAATTTAAGGACAGGAAGGATGTTCACATGCTAACAACCATCCATAACGAAGGCATGTCAGATGTCACTGTCCGAGGCAGGGTACAGACAAAACCTGTTTGTGTCAGGGCTTATAACAGGCACATGGGGGGTGTTGATTTGGCTGATCAGCTGATGCAGCCATATCTTATCTTAAGAAAGACAAAAGCCTGGTATAAAAAGGTGGCTATCTACCAGTTGCAAATAGCAACACATAATTTATTTTTACTCTTTAAAAAAATGAATCCAGGAAGAACCACCTATCTCCAATTTCAGCTCAAGCTGATTTCCACAATAATTTATGGAGATGGTCAAGTTCCAACAACGGTGCCAGAGGAGTCCAGACATTTTATTTTTATGATACCGCCAACTGCAAAAAAAAACAAATCTCCTGAAACATTGCCACAGCAAATTTTAGTCAGTTTCCTTCCCCCAAATCTCCAGTTAGATTCTTTTTGCAGGAGTTAGTTTAGAGAATGCTGCTAAAGGTGCAATTGATACCTGCACATTTGGTTAAAAAAGTTTTATGGCAGTAACATATAACTGGCTGGCCAAAACCAGATGACGTGTGCATAAAAAGCAGAATTCAAAAATTACCACCATGCACGTTCTCTGAAATTTGTTTAGCATAATGGTTGGGGGAAGGATGTGAAAGCACCCCGTATACAATACCCTGGAATGTCTTATTTATAAAAATATAAACTTTCATGATGTTAACATTAACTGGGGGATGCAAAAATATGCCAAACTGAAGATAGGCTAAGCATACCTATATTTCAAGTTGAAAAACTGACATGTACAAGACTCGATTGTGGCCTTTTAGCCCCCTAACAACCAAGCAAACCTATGCATGGGTGATATCACTGTACTCAGGAGAAGTTGCTGAACACATATTGGGGTGTTGTGTGGCAGTGATACATAACAGGATCTGTTAATTCATGCCTAAACTACAATGTGTGTGTAAAAAAAAAACACGAAAAAAATTACTACCCAAATGTTTGCCAAAGGCTGATGGTAGAATTATTGCATGAAAAGTGTTAAACTATCACCATTTAAAATACACTAAGTTGTCTACTTTTCAAAAATATATGGTTTGATGGGGGTAAAATACATTGGCCCAAACAGGACAGGGCCTCAGGTTTAATACATGTCAAAATTCCAAATTGGAAAATGGATATGCGCACCCTCCAAATAAGGTATTTTAATCCTCAGAGAACCTGACAAGCCTATGGGGTGGTATCACTGTACTCAGGAGATGTTGCTGAACACATATTGGGGTGTTGTTTGGCAGTGACACATAACATGATCTGTTAATTCATGCCTAAAGTACAATGTGTGTGAAAAAAACACACAAAAAATGACTACCTAAAAGTTTGACAAAGTCTTGTGGTAGAATTAGTGCATGGAAAGTGTAAAAAAAACACAATTTGAAGTACCCTAGGGTGTCTACTTTCCAAAAATATATGGTTTGGTGGGGGTAAAATACATTGGCCGGCCTTACAAATGTCCCAAAAAGGACATGTGCGCAGGTTGACTACATGTCAAAATTCCAAGTTGAAAAATGGATATGTGCACCTGCCAAATGTGGACTTTTAGCCCCCAAACAACTCAACAAGCCTATGCATGGGTGTTATCACTGTACTCAGGAGATGTTGCTGAACACATATTGTGGTGTTTGGCAATGTCACATAACAGGATCTGTTAATTCATGTCTAAAGTACAATGTGTGTGAAAAACAAATTAAATAAAAATTACTACCTAAAAGTTTGACAAAGTCTGGTGGTAGAATTAGTGCATGGAAAGTGTTAAAATACCACAATTTTAAATACCCTAGAGTGTCTACTTTCCAAAAATATATGGTTTGGAGGGGGTAAAATACATTGGTCGGCCTTACAAATGTCCCAAATAGGACATGTGCGCAGGTGGACTACATGTCAAAATTCCAAGTTGGAAAATGGATTTGCGCACCTGCCAAATGTGGCCTTTTAGCCCCTAAACAACTCGACAAGCCTATGCATGGGTGGTATCACTGTACTTGGGAGATGTTGCTGAACATATATTAGTGTGTTTTTTGGCAGCAACACATAACAGGATCTGTAAGTTTATACCTGAATTGCAATGTATGTGAAAAAAAAACAACAAAAAAACTACCTATGCGAAGTTTGGCAAAGACAGGTGGTAAAATGGCTGCATAGAAAGTGTAAAAATATCCTTAGATGAATACCCCGGGTTGTCTACTTTAAAAAAATATATATACATACAGAGATTTATGACAGATAATAGTGTTACAATGTCACTATTGATAAATTTTAAAAAATTTATGTTTTGAAACCGCAATATCCTACCTGTAGTTATAGCCCTATAACTTGCAAAAAAAAAAGCATGTAAACACTGGGTATTTTTAAACTCAGGACAAAATTTTGAATCTATTTAGCAATTTTTTTCATTAGCTTTTGTAGATGAGTAAAAGATTTTTCAAGTACAAGTAAAAAAAATGTATTTTTTTAAATTTTGCATCATATTTTTTTTAATTAAATTACATGAGATTATATAAATAATGCTGTGTAAAGAAAGCCCTTTTTGTCCTGAAAAAGCAGAAAATTACAGCTAAACACAAACACCATAAAAGTGTAAAAAGAGGCCTGGTCGCAAATGTACAACATCGCAAAAACAGTGCGGTCCTTAAGGGGTTAAAGCACCTGTTTTCTCATCAAATAAAAAGGAAAACCGAATTGGATGTGTACAGGACTTTGTATACCCTAGAAGGCTGTGGTTACGGTAAGATCTGTGACAAAATCCTACCTGTAAAAGAGGTGGTTTGTTACAACATGTAGAAATTGTGGACTTAAAATTCTGTGAAATGCGTTTGTTGGGAAAGTGGAAGGGGTTTTCATCCACACTTTTTTCCCCACTACAACTCTGTTGGTATGTACTTTACAAGTAATGCCAAGCCTCCATAGCAAGCCAGTAACCAACCTCATGCTGATGAGATACATTAACAACAAAACAGGTGTCCATGAGTGTTTCACTGGCTTTGCTCCTCTTCCTGCGTTGTGTTTCAAAGCTGTTGTATACAGCAGACACATACTCCAAGTAATCCATATATATAATGTGTGTGTGTGTGTATCTATGTATGTATAATAAAACAAGAAGTTAGTCTTGCACTCTGCCAAAAAAATATAAAAATAAACCACAAAACCAGGGTGTATGTATATGTATATACATATACATAAAATCAACTTACCTAGCAACTTCAATAGTTGCTGCTTTATTTGTGCAAAGTTTCAGTCTTAACTGGACTTTTTCAAGACATATTACATGACAATTTTCATTACTTGAAAGCGTGCTTCGTATGCAAACTGAAAAGAGGCTGGATGTGATGAAAAGAAGAACATTGATGTCATAGCGAACATCGAGAGAAAATGATCACACCTCCACTGAAATAAACCTTTGAAGTTAATCACTGTGAATACTGATAAACGAAATTCATACATGAAAAATTAAAAATACAAAAAAGGTAAAGAAGGAAACAAGCATTAAAGGGTGTGTAGAGATATGAACAATTATTTACATAGGATGATATATGTCAGGGACCAGGAACCAGACAGAGACAGAACTAGATGCAAACACACCTTTATTAATAAATAACAAATAAATAACAAAAGCAAAGTCCAGGAATCAAGCAGGGGTCAGTCACCAGAGCGGGTAGTCAGACAAGCCAGGATCAGGAGCACGGAGAGCAGCGGAGTCAGGAACAAGGCCGGAGTCAGGAACCAGGAGCAAACAGGAAACACAGGAACAAGGAGACTTCTGGGGAACAGGAAACCACGCAAGGGCAAGGAGGTTCTGGGATTTGCTGCTTAAATAGGCAGCACTGATTAGCAGCAGGGTTGATTACTACTCTCAGGTGAGTAACCGTGGCAACATGCAAAAGGAGCTGATAGTAATTGCAGCTGAAAACTCTTTCACTGACACAGAAAGGGTTGCTGTTTAAAACAGCAAAGAAACCCTGACAGTACCTCCCCCTCAACGACTCCCCCCATCTCTGCTGGTGGGTCCGGGCTTCATGGGGAAGCGGGCGTGAAAGGAACGAAGGAGGGATGGTGCATGGACATCAGAGGCTGGAACCCAGGAGCGTTCCTCTGGACCGTATCCTTTCCAGTGCACCAAGTATTGGATCTGTCCTCTGAAGACTCGTGAGTCAATGATGCTGCGTATTTCATATTCCTCATGATTGTCAACCAGAACAGGACGTGGACGTGGCACTGAGGTGGTGTAGCGATTACAAACCAACGGTTTCAAGAGGGAAACATGGAAAACATTTGAGATGCGCATGTTAGCAGGGAGGTCAAGTGCGTAAGCTACAGGGTTAACCCTTCGAAGAATACGAAATGGCCCAACGTATCGGGGTGCCAGTTTTTGTGAGGGAACACGGAGGCGTAGGTTGCGAGAAGACAGCCAGACCCTCTCTCCGACCTGATAGGTAGGAGCAGGAAGGCGTCTGCGGTCGGCCTGGAGTTTGTATTTCTGCATTGCGCGTTGCAAAGAGTTCTGAACCTGCACCCAAGTGGAACGGAGTTCCCTGAGATGTTCCTCCAATGCCGGTATCCCCTGTGGCAAAAACGTATCAGGCAACATGGACGGTTGAAACCCATAGTTCGCCAAGAATGGGGATAGCCGGGAAGAGGCATTAATCGCACTATTGTGGGCAAACTCCGCCCAGGGTAGCAGATCAGACCAGTTGTTCTGGTGGTCAGAAATGTAGCAACGCAGAAACTGTTCCAGTGTTTGGTTAGCTCGTTCTGCTGCACCATTGGATTGCGGGTGGTAGGCCGAGGAGAAGGAAAGCTGAATTCCCATTTGTGTACAAAAGGCTCTCCAAAATCTGGACACGAACTGGCTACCCCTATCTGAGACTATCACTTTAGGTAACCCATGCAAACGAAAGACCTCCCGAGCAAAAATTGTTGCAAGTTCCTGGGAAGTAGGTAGTTTTTTCAAGGGAATGCAATGTGACATCTTCGAGAATCGGTCAACAACCATGAGAACGACTGTATTGCCATGGGAGACCGGAAGATCTACGATAAAATCCATGGACAAGTGGGTCCAGGGTCGTTCACCATTAGGTATTGTTTGCAGGAGACCCACTGGAGGGCGTCGTGGGGTTTTATTTTGAGCGCACACAGGACAGGCAGCTACAAAAGCGGTGACATCCGAACGGAGACTAGGCCACCAAAATTGCCGGGAGACGGACCAAATTAACTGGTTTTTGCCTGGATGTCCAGCTGCTTTGGAGTCGTGGTATGTACTTAATAGTTTAGTACGGAGGTTAATCGGTACAAAACAATGGCCATTAGGTTTCTCTGGAGGAGCATTAATTTGTGCAGCCAGAATCTCCTCGCCTAGGGGTGATGTGAGGCTAGTGCGGATGGTTGCCAGTATATGGTCCGGAGGAATCACAGGAGTAGGGGTTATCTCCTCTCTGGATGGAGGGGAGAACTGTCGAGACAAGGCATCAGCCCGAATGTTTTTAGTACCGGCAAGTAAGAAACCACATAGTTGAATCTTGATAGGAAAAGAGCCCATCTAGCTTGCCGGGGGGAAAGCCGCTTAGCCTCGGAAAGATATGTAAGATTCTTGTGGTCTGTGAGGATGAGGATTGGCACTGAAGTACCTTCAAGAAGGTGCCTCCATTCTTTGAGAGCTAAAATTATGGCTAGAAGTTCTCTATCACCAATCTGGTAATTGCATTCCGCCGGGTTCAATTTCCTCGAGAAATACCCGCACGGATGCCTGGAGCTCTCAGGGTTAGGACGTTGAGACAGGAGGGCGCCTACTCCTGTCTCAGACGCATCGACTTCCAGAATGAATGGTAAGGCAGGGTTAGGGTGTGCCAGTATAGGAGCAGCAGCAAAGGCGACTTTGAGAGACTCAAAGGCAGTAATGGCTTCCTGTGACCAATGCTGTGGATCAGCATCTCTCCTGGTCATGTCCGTGAGAGGTTTAACCAAGGAAGAAAAGTTGCGTATGAACTTCCGATAATAATTGGCGAAGCCCAGAAAACGTTGTATAGAGCGAAGACCCGTAGGTCGAGGCCATTTTAGTACAGCCGAAAGTTTCTCTGGATCCATAGAGAATCCAGCATCTGAGATAACATATCCCAATAATGTGACCTGTTTGCAGTTAAACTCACATTTCTCCAATTTGCAGAACAGATTATTTTCTCTAAGTCTCTGTAGAACACGAGAAACGTCTGCGTGATGGTTCTCGAGAGATGTGGAATGGATAAGAATATCATCGAGATAAACCACCACACATTGCTGCAGCATATCTCGCAGGACGTCGTTTATAAATTCTTGGAAAACCGCCGGAGCATTGCAAAGACCAAAGGGCATTACTAGGTATTCGTAATGGCCGCTCCTGGTGTTAAATGCGGTTTTCCATTCGTGGTCCTTTTTTATCCGGACGAGATTATATGCCCCTCTCAGATCAAGTTTAGTGAAGACCGTTGCTCCCTTGAGGCGGTCAAATAACTCCGTGATCAATGGAATGGGGTAGGCATTCTTAATAGTAATGCGATTGAGACCCCTATAGTCGATACAGGGTCTCAACTCGCCATCTTTTTTTTTCACAAAGAAAAAGCCGGCCCCGGCAGGAGAAGATGACTTCCGAATAAATCCCTTAGCAAGTGCATCGGTAACATACTCCTCCATGGCTCGATTCTCTGCTACAGACAGTGGATAAATCCGGCCACGGGGAGGAATGGCACCAGGTTGGAGTTCGATACCACAGTCATACGGACGGTGCGGTGGCAGAACGCTGGCTTGACCTTTATCAAATACATCTTGGAATTCTTGGTACTCAGCGGGTAAGGAAGAGGCAGAACATGTGCCCAAAACTTTGACCGGTTTCTGGACACAGGAAAATGTGCATTGCTGGGACCATGATAATATCTCAGCTTTGCGCCAATCAATTATGGGGTTATGCTTCTGTAACCAAGGGTATCCCAAAACAACCTGGTAATATGGAGAGGAAATGACCTGGAATTGGATCGTCTCATGATGTAGAGCCCCTACAGCCAGAGATATGGGCACGGTTTCTTGGGTCACGTGGGTTGGCTGTATTGGTCTGCCATCGATGGCTTCGAAGGCTAGTGGAAAGTCGCGAGGCTGTAAGGGTATAGAGTGCTTTGATGCAAATGCACAATCTATAAACAAGCCTGCGGCCCCAGAATCAAGAAATGCCCGGGTTTTAATGGATGAATCAGGCCAGGAGAGGATAATAGGCACCAAGGGTTTGCCCACATATATCTTTGGGTCTGCAGAAAGACCACCCAAGATCTGCCCCTGACAGTATCTTGGGTGCGGGCCCTTTGCCGGACGAATCGGGCAAAACTTTAACATGTGACCGTGGTGTCCGCAGTATAGGCACAGGCCCTCCCTCCTCCTAAAGGCTCTCTCCTCAACCGAGAGGCGTGAGAAGCCTAACCGCCTTGGCTCCACACAGACAGAGGACTCAGGACCAGGAGGCATGGGAGGTGAGGGAGGTTTGGGTGGGCAAGAAAAGCTCGGTGCCAAATATACAGGAGGCCTCCGCAGGCGCTCCCTGGATGAGGATCTCTCTCGGAGTCTGATGTCAATGAGGGTGACAACTGATATCAGTTCCTCGAGATCTTTAGGTAATTCTCTGGCTGCAATCTCATTTTTAAACACATCGGAGAGGCCCTGTGCAAAGGCAGCCACGAGAGTCTCGTTGTTCCAGCCACCCTCTGCTGCCATGGTACGGAATTCACTGGCATACTCGACAATAGTTTTTGTGCCCTGAGCATTAGACATGAGTAGTTCGGCAGTAGGGGTGGAGCGAGCTGGAATATCAAAAACCCTTTTAAAGGACGCAACAAATTCAGGGTAATTGTAAATAATAGGCTTCTCTGCCTCCCAGAGAGGTTTTGCCCAAGCTAGGGCCTTTTCAGACAGCAAAGAAATCATGAAGTGAACTTTGTCACTGTCTGTAGGAAATGCCTGGGGCAGGATTTCAAGGTATCCTTTAACCTGATTTATAAATTCTTTGCACTGAGCTGGGTTGCCCCCAAAACACTGAGGGAGCGGGACAGACCCAGTCATTCCTCTAGCTGCTACAGGTTTGGGGGCTACAACCGGTGCTAGAACAGGAAGTGAGGCAGAGACGGCCGCAATCGCAGGCTGGCCGGGTACTGGATCCAGATAGGCATACTGGTCCAAATAGTGGTTCTGCTGGTCCCACCGGGTAAGTAGGTTAGGTATAGGTGTCTTGCCTGTACCATCTGTATTCATGGCCCTTGCGTAATGTCAGGGACCAGGAACCAGACAGAGACAGAACTAGATGCAAACACACCTTTATTAATAAATAACAAATAAATAACAAAAGCAAAGTCCAGGAATCAAGCAGGGGTCAGTCACCAGAGCGGGTAGTCAGACAAGCCAGGATCAGGAGCACGGAGAGCAGCGGAGTCAGGAACAAGGCCGGAGTCAGGAACCAGGAGCAAACAGGAAACACAGGAACAAGGAGACTTCTGGGGAACAGGAAACCACGCAAGGGCAAGGAGGTTCTGGGATTTGCTGCTTAAATAGGCAGCACTGATTAGCAGCAGGGTTGATTACTACTCTCAGGTGAGTAACCGTGGCAACATGCAAAAGGAGCTGATAGTAATTGCAGCTGAAAACTCTTTCACTGACACAGAAAGGGTTGCTGTTTAAAACAGCAAAGAAACCCTGACAATATAGTATCTATCTAGACACTCTCAGAACCACTGTTACCAACGTTATGAAAGGTGGATACATTGTCAAAATAGTAAACTATACAGTAGCCAAGGAAGATTTAGCCGTATCCTGTGTGTAAGAGTTAAGAATTATAGTAGAGTAGCTTATAAAGATACATATCAATAAACATACATAATTGAGTAAATAACCATATAGTCCAAAAAAAATCATACTACAAAAATATGTGAGCATAAATAGGCCCCAAGAATATGGATGTGGATGCACAGCTTAGTGTTTACAATAATTATCTGCCAAATATTTTTTAAATAAATCTTAGCTCAGGGGTAAATCCACAACAGAAGATTCTAACATCTGAATAAACGATAGGTTGCATATTTCCACATTGTCCAGATACCACTGTAGAGGCAAGAAGCAGTGTAAAGAGTTCTGCTCATTCGAGTACCCAAAGTATGTATCCAGAAGGCCTCATGTCTAAGCAATTGTGCCTTATGATTCCCCACTCTGGGAATTGCTGGGGCATTGTCTACGCTCATGAATCTTAAAGAAGTCAATAGATGTGATGCCTCAGCAAATGGATGTGCCACTAGTATGTTAGAAGTACCATTCACCAAAGCAGTCTGTATTGTCAATCTGTGGCCGTTCATCCTTTCTCTGAGGTCATTTCATGTCTTTATACCCTAAATCTGGTAAGGACTACAAAGGGCTTTCCTCTGCAGTTATTGATACCCTTTTGTCAGCCAGGAAGCGTTCTACTTCTTCTAAATATTATGGAGTATGGGATGCCATCTCCTCTTTGATATTCAGATACCCTTCACTAGGGATGTTATGGAGTTTCTTCAATTTGGTTTAGACAAAGGTTTGAGTTATAATACTCTATGTTTTAGCTCTTTCAGCCCTTATTGACTATACATGGGCCTTCAATGTGGACATTTCCAGATTCCTTACTGCAGTCTTGTAGATCAACACTCAAGTTAAAACCATTGCTAAAGGTTCATTCTACCATGTCCCTTTCATCCTCTTGGGCTGTGGCAGCTAAAGTGTCTCCAGAACTATGTGGGCCTTGGTTAATACAATTTTTAGACACTATCAAATAGATGTCAGAGAAGGTCAATTTGATAATTTTGGCAAGAGTGTTCTCATTGCATCTAATTTGTTAATTATTTAATTTTCTTGACGTTGGTCACATTGGTTGTTGTGTTAATACACTTCATTTGGTAACTGGAGTCTGTGAGTTTCTTCTCCCTCCCTTGGTTATTGCTTGGGTATTAATGATTGTTGTGCTGCCATGGACAAGGCCAGCAAAATATATCATTTATTCCTACTTACTGTAATTTTCTTTTCCTGGTCATAAACTATGGCAGAGCAAAGATGCTGCCCAGGGATATTGCTGTCAACAGGACTGAGAGTGGGAGGGGTTATTTATACATTTTCTTTTAATTAGGTTCCTGCCTAATTATAGGATAGGGAGGAGCTTACGCATTGTTGTGCTGCCATAGCGTATGACCAGAAAAATTATATATATAAGCCTTCTTTATTCAAATTTCTAATTTTATTAATGAAATAAGTATTACAATAAATTAAAATTAAATACAGTTACCCTTGCCTCATGAAGAAGAAGGACAATTTACAAAGATTACAAAGAAAGACAGATTTTTTTTTTATTATTTGTAGAAGGACTTTAAAGGACACATGCTTTGGAATTTGTTATATTACAGTGCTTTCATGATTTTCTGAAATATAGAAGTTGCCCAGAAGCTGCACTTAACATTAAAACTAATTTAAATAATGGTAGTCATAAAACTAAACTGAATCTTTAGATTTGCATAATTAAAAAATGTTGTTAACTTGTGCATTATTATACATTAACCCATTCCCTACTGAATTATGGAAAAAAAATATATAATTGTAAGTTTTTTTTTCTTAAATGTGGTAAGCATCACTAATGCAATCAATCAGGACAAACCAGCAATGGTGAGGTTCAAGGATAATTGTAAAATAAAGTGACAAATATGAATATGTTTAAAATGTTTTTTACATCATTCATTCATCAATTTCAGAAACATTAGGATGTTGGTGGAATTTTGAGAAGACCTACAGTGGTTATGTTTGTGCAGGGAAGAGTTTTATATTTTAATATCGAATGAAATCTGTAAGTTCATCTGCATTTCGTAAAACTTTAGGTGTACAAAAAGGGGTAATGATTTCAAGGAAATATTTTTATATTGTGGTCCTGGGTTTTGCTCTCATAAGACACACAGTTATTCGTTAAAAGGAGAATTCAAAGTGAGTTCAAAGAGAATTTCAAATTTAAGGTCAAAATAGTTGACTCTCAGTCAGCGTTGCTTTCTACTTGGCCTTACATTTGAAATTTACTTTGAACTCTCGCTTTAGTCAATAGCCCTGTAAACTTTTAAACAAGCTTAATCTATCTCCAACACAATTATACTGACAGAATGCACAGAATGTATGATAAATATGAAAATGCTGTAAAAATTAAACACTTTTCAAGTAAAATTATGCAAATTTTAAGCTATCTTTATAAACTCATTTATTTAAAAAAAATTACAGTTAACAAAGAATAAAAAAATTAAAAAAAAACACCATTTAGTGTAGTAAATTTGGAGGCGTCTCCTTTCCTATGGAATAGCCTGCCTACCGCCATCGGACTCTCTCCTAGTCTTCAGTCGTTTAAGAATTTGCTGCTTCTCCATAAATGTCAACTTTTTGTTTTTGAAGACACAAACATGTTTATTAAAGATTTTGCTGGATAGACAAAATCCAGTTTAAATTAATGAATTCAGACAATGGCAATTCTCATATTTACTAAAAACATGCAAAATGAAGCCCTGTGCTGAAATGCCCACTACTCGAGTGGCAACCTCTTAGTAGAGTCCAACACTAACAACTCACCTTGCTATTTTCAGCTATAAGGTAAAAATCTCTAATGAGACAGAGAGATATTTTTCTAAATCAACAAAAATATAGTCTCTGTCTCATTAGAGATTTTTACCTGTATCTGAAGATAACAAGGTGATTTGTACCTAAGAGGGTTTGCTTTGAAGTGGCAGGTGAGCTTACACTTAAATGGCCATTGGGGCCATACTAGAAAACCTCAAGTTATTTAAATGTACATAGAGATTTGGGATAGTGCATAATTAACCGTTTTGTTTTTATTATTATTATATTTACTAAAGTCAAACACAATCTGAATTTAAGCAACACAAGTAAATCTGCACCAATCTCCCAGATGGATTCAGTGTCTGGATTAAAATCAGTGCTTTCACATTCAAATCCTGTACAAAGTACAGTATTCGAAAGATTTACAAAGCATTGTTTTTAATAAAATGCTGCTGAATGCAAACAGCAGGATGCACATCCACTTGTTTTCATGCATGCAAACGATAATGTTACATAGTTACATAGTTACATAGTTACATAGCTGAAAAGAGACTTGCGTCCATCAAGTTCAGCCTTCCTCAGAAATGTTGTTGCTGTTGATCCAAAAGAAGGCAAAAAACCTGGTCTGAAGCACTTCCAATTTTGCCACAAACTAGGAAAAAATTCCTTCTTGACCCCAAAATAGTAGTCAGATGTCTCCTTGGATCAATCAGCTATTACCCCACTAATTAGAAATTATATCCCTGTATGTTATGTTTTTGTAAGTATTTATGTTTTGTAAGTATTTATGTTAAGTTCTATTTTCCCGCTGTTTGCAGAAAAAGAGACTAAAATGAAAAATCCCAATGCAAAAAAATGAATCCATTTTTGTCCTGCAAGGGCTCACTGCAGACTGAGCACCAATAGTGGGGAAAGCCCTAATAAAGGCTTTCCCACATGATGACGGCAATTACTTTGCATGGGAAAATGTCAAAAGTAATGTAAGTAATGTGTGACACACCGCCCAGTCACCAAGAACTAATACACGCTTCCCAGCCACCACCTTCTCCCAAAAAGGACTATAATCACCAACTGCACTCCCTTCTTACCATGCCTCCCAGCTAAAACACCTGATCAGCAGTCCAGAGAGCTTCAGGGACTTGCGGGTAACTCACAGAGATACGGTGCGTCTGACCAGGAGCACCTCAGAATCTTTTGGAACTCTGGATTGAAATGTAAGGTTGCTCCAGCCCAGTCAAACTTCATCAAGGTACCTCTCAGCCTCATAACCACCAAACAGGGTGTGATTTGGAGGTGAGACCGAGGAGGTGGTGAGGCATCTAAAGAAACATAGAACCTGAGGGAGCTCCATGTACCGACTTGTATGTAATCATCAAATGTGACCAGGGGTTTGGCACCTTCAATCAGAATACCCTTCGAGGGGAGAGCTTTCCAGGGGTGACACTAGTTTGGGTATGTGGGCACAGGAACTGTGTGTTTTTAGGGTACCTTACTGTAAGGCACCCAGGTGTTGGACCATTAATAAAGTTATCCTGCTATGTCCAGACACCCGGGCACCAGGGTTGTGACATGTATTGCAAAATGTTATTGTTATTTTGGTGACCCCCTGTTTTGGACCTGGGTATATAAAGGTGACATGCAATAAAGTGTGCATTTTACCCTTACATCAAGCCTCGGCTTATGAATATGGGAGCTATAAACACACTGAGGGTGGCATTACTCGGGTCACCTAGGAGATGTCTGCCACAGCTTGTAAATCAATCAGAGCACTCTGACAGCCAAAATGCTTCAGAGTGTTTCCAAAATGCTGAATTCATCCAAATTTATCAGAAATTCGATTCAGAATGTAACAAATTGCACATGTCTACCAATTAGTATAGGGCCTTTTAAACTTAGGGAATAACCTCAAAAGTGTTGGCTTGAGGTTTTGTAGTTCAAGGTCTCTAGTCTGTGTCCAGGCAAAACACTACCAGTTAGAAGAAGTTGATTTAAGACCAACAGCGAGGAGTACAAAACCGAAAGGTAAGGTTTGCAGTGACTATATTTGTGATGATAAAAGTTTTATGTTTTGTTTTAAAACAATTTTATTGAGGGTTAGTAATGTCAATTTGACAAGGGTTTGTCAAAAATTAACAAAGCCAAATAAGTCCACAAAAACACAGCCATTGACCTGAAAATAACTAATTTTATTATAAACTAAATGCAGTCATGACCTAATGCAAAACAGTGATCGCTTGTAAAATGTATGGTAGTCATATGGATAAACCCAATTTTTAATTTCTATAGTGTAAGAATAATTTTGTGTTTCAATATGACAATGCTATAATCCAAAAATATGGGTGATTCAGGAGTCGAAATGTGTGTGTTTGGATTTATGGGCTTTTTAATCTATAGTATTAGACAATGTTTTTTATTTTTATTTTTCCTACTTGGAAGTGTAATGCATTCTATATTCTGCTCCAAGTAAATGTCACAGTTTGTTTGTTGATATTTGTTTAGTCATGTTGCTTGTTCTTTTTGTCTATCTACAAACCTTGACCTGTTTTTTTCAGTTGTTGTTTTTTTAAGTGTTGTTATGGAAGAGTTTAAAAAGAGGATTATTCTTTTATTTCCATGCAGTTTTATTATTCACAAATTTTTCATGACTATCTAAATAACTTCGTTAGCCATCTTCCAGTTTAGAATTATTGTAACAGTTTGGTCTCTTATTCCTTTTTAAATTAACATTATCATTGACTTTCCCTGCTTCATCTCTATCACAATGTATTGATTGTTCTCACAAAAAACAGCTTACATGTAATTGGTTTATCCAATATGAAAAAGCGGTGATTTATATAAAGGGTATATTAAGATATATTAAGAGTGCACTCCACTTTTTTCTTAAATCCATTCCAATCTAGTGTCTGTTGAATTCCAACACAGATTTACCCCATTCTACTTTATAAGGTACTAATTAGGTGATCGCTTAAACCAAATCTTATTTAATGAGTAAAAAATCAATGCAGTGCAGCTTTGCTCAATGCCTGGTCATATAATAGTTAGATTGAGGACTTTTGAAGCCTACAAGCCACAATGTCTTGCACCAACTGTAACATTTGGTGGAGGGTAAGTGTTGGTCTAGGGGTGCTTCAGCAAGACTGGCATTTGGCAGATTCATCTTTGTGAAGGATGCATGAATAAAGCATGACTCTTGGAAGAAAACTTGCTTCTTTCTGCTCTGACAATGTTCTTTAATTCTGAAGATTGTTTTTTCCACCAGGACAATGCTCTATAGCACACAGCCAGGTCAATCAATGTGTAGATGGAGGACTACAAAATTGACAACCTGTCTGGCATATGATCAAAAGGGAGATGGATAATCAAAGACATCAAACAAAGCTGAGCTGCTCGTAGTTTTGCACCAGAAGTGGCATTCAGTCACCCAACATCACTGTAAAAAACTAATGCTAATACACATGTAAGCTGTGGTCGAAAACCAGGGTATGTCACCAAATATTGATTTCTGAACTCTTTCTAAGTACACAAAAATTTAATCATATTATGTTGTCTATATCTGAATATGAATTTGTTTTACATATCAGGACATAATAACAATCATCTGTTCCTTAGCAGGTTTTAAAAATGGGCAAATAGAACCTCAGTTGAACAACAACACATGACATATTACACTGTGTCATGATATATTAAACACATATGAAGTCATGTGTTAAAACTACACATGTACACATTATGATTCAACAGCTTGTAGAATCACTTTTAATAGCAATAACCTAAAGTAATCATTTTTTGTATGACTTTATCAGTCTCTCACATCATTGTGCGCAAATTTTGGCCCACTTTTTGTTGCTTCAGTTTATTGAGGTTTGCTGGCATTTGTTCTCTTAATGTGCTGCCACAGCTTTCCTATCGAGTTGAGGTCTGGACTTTGATTGGGCCATTGCAACACCTTGATTCTTTTATTTTTCAGCCATTGTGTTGTAGATTTGCTGGTGTGCTTGGGATCATGGTCCTGTTGCATGAACCAGTTTTGCCCAAGATTTAGCTGTCATACAGATTGCCTCACATTTGACTCTAGAATACTTTGGCTTATGGAGGAGTTCATGGTTGACTCAATGACTAAAAGTAAAAACGACAATAGTGTTTACCCTGGACACCAACACCCCAGTAAACTCTGAAAACTGTGATATATATATACAAAACAAAGCAGAAATGGTGTGTTGTGATACAGATAAAAGTGCAAATAGAAATCTAGGTATAATGCAATATCAATACAAATCAATTTTCCATCTGGTGTTCCAGAATAACTATGACCATGTCACATGTGTAGGATCATATCTTTCATATCTTTTAGTCACTTAAAATCACAAACAACACACAACATAGTATAAAACCAACAACACCAATAAAATAGGAAAGAACATTGCACTCACAAATGTAGTACCACTATAAGTGGTCAGTTGAGCATATAGCAGGGAAATCAAAACCCTGAAATAGATCGCAGGTTGGTCCCTGGAAACGGATTAGGTCCCTTAGGCACATATATTTTTAATTATTGAGATTAGAGGACCACTATAGTGCCAGGAAAACATACTCATTTTCCTGGCACTATAGTGCCCTGAGGGTGCCCCCACCCTGACGTTATATCCTACATATGATTGTCTCCTAAGTGTGGAATGATCTCATTAACCTACAGACCTATTATTGGCACCAGATTAGGATGGTTTATTTCCTTAGATTACGTCATACTTGAGTTGGCGACAAGATATAGAGAGTACTGTATTTACGAGGTGGTATACTTAGGAGCCCGGATGACATGAAGCTGGGTGAATGATGACCACCCAGTGGGAAAGGCATACACCCATTACTCCTCATAGATGATGGCAATAGGTATAATCCTCCTTGCTATGTATATTATACTTTTTCTGTACATTCTGTGGCATTTTCTTGGTATTGTATTTTTCTTTACAATGGCATGCTTTTTTGCGCTATACATTATAAAATACTAGAAGGATGATTTGAAGAATATCGGCAGTAGTACTAGTTCCATGGGGTCCCCTTTAATATAAGCTAGATCGATTAATAAAATATTTCCTTTTTTAGTCTTAAATAAGTTTGTTAGGTTTTTTTTATTTTTTATTTTTTTTAAATATGCTTATTACCATATAGCTAATATAGTTACAGATATATAGCTAGGATTTTTTTTCAATTACTCAGTCTTTAACTGGGTCCTTTTCCTCAAGGGTTATACAATGTATAGTAAATATATCCTTCATGAGTTAAAGCCTAGTGGGGGCTCCTATATGCGTTGTCCTTTTTTCACTGGATGGTATTGTCAACTATATGCTGTATAACTGCATCTATTATGATTGAATTAGATATATGTGAATTTGTTCTGATTCCTAGCCTTTGTGTTTTGTTTTAGATATAGGTTGCTGTGGAGATTCTCTACATAGCAACAACCTCCCTATGATGCTGCCAATCGGCCGCTCGCGTGATGAGGTAATGACGCCGGCGCTGTGTAATGACGTCATGGACACACGCACTGACGTCGGCTGAACCCGCGCAAGATCCGGACCAGACTGACAGGGAGAGGCAATTATTCCGGTGGTGGGTAAGTTGATTGTTAATATGTATTTGGGTATATATGTGAGTCACTGTATTGTATTTGTTAGTCCTGATGAAAGTCTGTGTTTCGATTGAAACGTTGATTCTTTTTTATAAGCTCATTAAAAGCTAAGTTTTATTTGATTCAACAGTCCTGAGAGTGCTATCTGGATTCCTTTTTACATTTTGCTTGACAAGCACCGGGCAAGTATATTCTAATTATATGGAGTGCAGGAATATTTTTCTTGATATATATATATATATATATATATATATATATATATATATATACACAAAACAAAGCAGAAATGGTGTCAATACAAATCAATTTTCCATCTGGTGTTCCAGAATAACTATGACCATGTCGGATGTGTAGGATCAAATCTTTCATATCTTTTAGTCACTTAAAATCACAAAAAAAACAACATAGTATAAAACCAACAACACCAATAAAATAGGAAAGAATATTGCACTCACAAGCGTAGTACCACTATAAGTGGTCAGTTGCGCATATAGCAGGGAAATCAAAACCTTGAAATAGATCGCAGGTTGGTCCCTGGAAATGGATTAGGTCCTCAGTCCACCCTCCTGTACTGGGTCCGGATCCCTTCAAGTGGGGGAATAGAAACAGAATTCAGAAGTAGATAGCACCAAACTGGAGAAAATAGGAGAATGTAGTCTCTCAATGCCGATCGATTTCGTCTCACTGGACTTCCTCAAGGCAGAGCTCAATCCAAAGTTCCGCTTTTAAAGCCCACCATTTAGGGCAAATCCTTCTCAGCGTGCTTGACTCAATGACTGCAAGGATCCCAGGTCACGTGGCTGCAAAATAAACCCAAAAATTAGTCATCATTCCTCCATCATCGTGCTTGACGGTTTGTATGAAATGTGGTGTTTGATTTTCACTAAATGTGTTGCATTGCATTATAACCAAACATTTCCATTTTGGTCTCATCTGTCAAAAGGACATTGTTCCAGAAGTCTTGTGGTTTGTTCAGATGCAACTTTGCAAACCTAATGCATGCTGCTATGTTCTTTATAGAGAGAAGAGGCTTTCTCTTGACAACCCTTCCAAACAAACCATACTTGTTCAATCTTCGGCAATTCTGTTCAGTTCGGCACTTCGGAAATTCAGTAAGAAATAATGAATTAAACAGAATTTGCAATAAAGGAAGTTTAATTATTAGATGACTCTTTACAGGAAGTGTTTAGGAAGTCTGTGTAAATCACATGCTAGGGCTGCTTAAACAAAGTAATTAACTCCTAAATGGCAGAGAATTGAGCAGTGAGACTGCAGGGGCATGATCTATACACTAAAACTGCTCCATTAACCTAAAGTTGTTTTTGTGACTATAATTTCCCTTTGAATAGAATGCCTCTCATAAAGCATTTGTATGGGCTCCAGTGTGTAATATTTGAGACTTCTTTATCATTGTTTATGTTAATAAATTATTCTGCTTGGTTAGTTATGTATTGTATGTTCTCCTCAAAATGGAGAATATTTTCATTCAATCTCAAGATGTCCTGCCCCCTTGTGCTGCACCATGCAGAAGGCCCATATATATAATATTGGATTGTAATCTGGCCAAAATATTGAATTGATTCTAGAGTTAACAAACATTTCCTGATTAAAACTTGTTAAACGTAAATCAATTCTAGCATATATGTTATGTAGTTGTGAGTAAAATGAGTAATCCCTTTCTTTTGGATGCTGGATTCTTCATATATCAAACAAATAGAAGTTGAGCAGGTCACTCTGGAAAAAATTAGCTATATCTAATTCCACAGGCTGATTTTCCCCCACTTCCAATAAGCGTTCTATCCATCTTGTCATCTGGTGTCACATTCATATCCCCTGTAATCAGCAGAGTTAATTTCTTAACTTTCACAGTAAAAATCTTATTAAAGAACTTGCGAAGGAATTCATTTGGGGCATAAATATTCAAAAATGTATACAATTAATAGTTTACCTCACAAATTGGAATTAAATAACATCCTTCATTATCTTTTTGTTCCAATACCAACTCAAATATTAAATATGCCAAAAACGCAATTATGATACCTCTGTTTCTCTTATGTGATGAGTTAGATTCAAATATTCTAGGAGAGGCAAAGGCAACCTTCAGCACTGCAGATGTTTTGGACTACACTTCTCATGACGCTTTGCCAGCATTATGGGTGTAAGAGCATTATGGGGGATGTAGTCCACAACATCTGGAGTGCCGAAGGTTGCCTACCCCTGTTCTAGGACATCTTGAGAATTTTCATCTTGATGTTAATAAAGATTTCTAATGAGTCTCCTGCAATCTGCATGAAGCATAACATCAATCTTGTTTTTTATGAGTGTATCATATAAGAAACCTCGCTTTTGAGGGGTGCTTAAATTCTGGGCATTGATAGACAAAACTCTAATCACAATCTGACATTTATAATCGTTGCTCAACAAGTTTTTACAAAGAACACAACTTTCCCCCCTCCCAACCCCTACAGCAACTCCAGAACTCACAAACACATTACAACTCCACACAAAAAAAGAATAAATAGCACATTTTTAACCTGACCAAAGTACTTCAGACTATTTGGTTGACTGCCTAGCCAACAAAGAAAAACAAATGACTTCCGGCTAGAACTCAGTTACAGACAGAGCTAAGTCACTAGAACATAGTGCTTGATAATGAGGGAAAAAAATTATATGTGTATCCTCTATACTATAGTATCTTTTAAAGATTTATATTTTATTGGTCCAGGAATTTCTCCTACTACATATGTGATATCAAATTGCTATTGCTTCCTATTTGTATTTTTGTCATAAATAATTCCACCACCAACAAACTTTTAGTGCTTATTTAATCTAATGATATGATTATCATTTCACTGAGCTAAAGCCAATTCTGACCAGTTCAGAGCTATGTAAGCTTTGTAGATAAGAAAAGAAAAACATGCAGTTTGCCAATTACATCTGAATGTTCTAACACTCACAAGAACAAACTCCCTCCTTATGATGTAGACTAGGAAATTCTGGTCATTATGATAATAAATCTTTTTCTGCAATATGATTGTACAAAACGTCTCAGCCGGTTTGCTTACTTATGCACACCTCTGAAAGTCTTGAATCTTCTGTTAGAAAGCATATACAAACTCTTACTTTGTTCTAATAAATTGGAGTACTTATTCATCTTTGTTTGTGTCAGTCTGAGTTTGCTGCACCCCAAGGCCTTGGGCGGAAAACTCCGGTTGGACAGAACTACAAGTGCATTCCAAAAGTAGGGCAATTCCCTCCAGGTATTGTGATCACTGAGAAAAGTTCCAAAAAACTCGGGGGACTCATTTCCAGGATGGATTAACTTTAAACGGTGAGCACTTTTAACCCTTTAACCATATAAGTTGGAACATGAAGTGCGGCTCCCTTCAAGCCTTAGTTGTGAGAATATTTATGGGGTAATAAATATAAAAAATAATATTTTATAAAAATTGTCAAAATGTAATCATTTTTATTAATATCAAAAATGTATATTTTGGCACTGTATCACCTTTATTAATTAAAGCTAATAGTTACTCACTATTTAATTCTTATAGACCCTAGATTACATTTGTTAGTGAATTTATTATTTCACACATTACTTCAAAACACTTTATAAAATATATATGTATTATGAATTATTTATAATATGTAAACATACTTGACAATAATCCTAAATATTTGCAATACAATAGGCAATACAATATGGCAATATTATGGCAAAAATAACCATAAGAAAGATAGCTTCTAGATCTCTTTGTCTCATAGGGATGGGTTAGTAGTCCACTCTGAAATTATCTACCAGTAGGGGTCAGAATACTTAGCAAGTAATAGTACAGATTTTAGTACCATGAACAATGAGCTTTCTATTGTATAACAGTATCCAGCAACATAAAGTGAAATGATCAACAAAGATAAGATATATATATTACAAAATAAATGCTAAGGGATCTTTGATATAATTTCAGCACAAAGCATAAAAATAAATATGCTGGCAGTCAGATAATATAAACACAGTTAGGCTAATTAACTAGCTCACTGCTGGCTGTAATTCTCACTGAGTAACTACTTAAACATTAAAGACCCAAGTTTCATTACCATCCAGTGACCAAGAAAGATCTTAACCTCCCAATCGCTCTACTACAGTATTTAAATAACTGATTTTTACAATAACTTGCAATTTCTCAGTAGCTACCAACAATCCTAAGAC
This sequence comes from Pelobates cultripes, assembly GCA_933207985.1. Taxonomy (NCBI): domain Eukaryota; kingdom Metazoa; phylum Chordata; class Amphibia; order Anura; family Pelobatidae; genus Pelobates; species Pelobates cultripes. The sequence goes on along the minus strand of OW240916.1, from coordinate 300,865,222 downwards.
ATATCCGTTCCTATTCCTTCCAGATAATTATTAAGGATGTGTCTAATATCTCTTGATAATAATTTGATGTGGTAACTTGGCAAATTACTAGTGAATGTATATAACTTGCTAATTTCAGCTCAAGTCTGAAATTCTGAATTATATTATTCCCTTTAGTTAGATATGATTCAATTTTTTAAAAATTTAGTCAACATTATCCAGGTATATTTTGTTTTTAGGAAAAAAAAATGAATCAATTATATTTACCAGTCTTTTGCCGTATTTTCTTTTGTGTACTGGAGATGTAATAATCCAATGGATATGTGTGTGTGAAATGTTATGTTTAAAGATTAAGTAAAGTATGAAAAGATGGAATAGCAAAGCAAGACAAGTTTTTTCTAAATCCAGAAGTGGTCTGGCTAACAAAGACTTTACAGGGCGTCTCAAGAATTCCAGAGGGAATAGAGGAGTGTCTTCCAAGAAGTGTTGAGCATGTATCCCCAGAATGTATGTTGTATTGAAACGTTTCTCTGTCTTCTTTTTTTAAAGAATTTTCTTATCTGTCAAATTCACACTCAACTGTTTGAAATGACCAATGAAACCAGATGGGTGTGCACTATTATATTAAGTGTTGACCTCATCCTAATGATCAATTTGTTGGATAGGTAGCGTAATTGTTTCATGATTATTTTCATCATCAAATCCAATAACTACTTTCTCTTAAGGAGTTAATTGATTTTGCTGATGAAAATTACATGGAAAAATGTTAAGATAATGGTCTTTTAATCTTGGAGACCTGTCAAAGATCTGAAAATTTTGGTAGATATTCAGACGGCTATTTGGATGTAAATGTTAATATCTGATTCAGCTTGAGTCTTTAAATAGGGTCTTGTAGAACTATCCATTAAGTGTATACTTGTATTATGGTTTATTTAATTGTTCATCAGATAAATACATCTTCTGAGACAATCACACATTACCTTATCTGTGTCTGGATTTTGGTTACACTGACCATATTGTTAGACTATAGATATGTGTATTAATAATGATATGTTCTTATCATGAAAATGTATAGTGTTAGGATAAAAAAAAAAAATCAATAGATTTTATCCATTAAATATATAAAAAATATTAAAGAGGAGTAATATCTTGACCCTACTTTCTTGATAACACATTCATTTGTAGTGATGCCCTGTCAAGAGATATAGAATGTTATAGTTAGCCATATTCCAAGGTTTTTGTGATCTGGACTAGCAAGCAAAATGCTAAACAGTGACTTGCAATATAGCATTGATTTTACCCACAATATGTCTGATAGAGTGGTGTGGCCACACAAGAGTGAATGTATTGTTTGTGTCTATGTAAACACTGTTTTATTATTTAGTTCAGGGTGTTGGCATTACTCAGGAGTGATTTCTAAAATGTATTCGATTATTCTGTCCCTCCGAGAGATCCCACTGATTTTGATGTCTGTTAATTTGTTGTACTTTGATTGTTCTAACTTAACCTAATTTACACTCGCAGTGGAAGCAAACAGGTTCTTGTTTTTAATCGCTTCTGCTTTTCTGCTTTTAGCTATGGGAAAACTGTTGCATTTACTTAAACTGTAGATTTTTTTATTTCATATAAATACAATGTGTAAGTGAGACAATGAATGTAGATATGTCTGGAATTTATGTGTGGAGACATGAATTGACTCCCTTCTTGGATTTAGAAATAAGCATAGTTCACTGTGTCAAGGAATTTTGAAACCCGAGTTCAGTATTGTATGTGAAGAGTGAAGGTGAAAGTGTTTGAGGTGTCAAAAAGAATAGAGCTTTAAAGTTTTAAAGTTTCTAGAAGGGAAACTAAGCACAGGATGCTTGTAAACAGGTAAAGAATATGAAGCAATCTTATTAAGGTTTGTTTAATAGTCTGGGAGAATCTGCACTGGTATTTTGTAAGGAGAATGTTTTATGATGTTAGTTATATGGAAGTAGTGTAACCAGATGAATAGCAACCTTTCATATTTATATATAAAAACTAGTTTATTGTCTTTACAAGTTAAAAAAAAAAGTTCTAATTACATTTGAAAATGACTACCTGTCCCACAAAGCTCAGCAAAATGTCATAAGTGAGATAAAAGATTATATACTTTCTGGCTTCCAAGTAAATCTGGTTAGCTCGTGGTCAGTCACAATATATTTTGATTGTCTCTCCAACATAATGATTGTAATGTAAATAGCGTTTTATCCAGGCTACCTTTTGGATAGTGCCAATTTTTGGTTGTCCTACTGTGATTTTATATGAAGTTTAAAGTCTAGTTCAGGGTTTAATTAAATGGTTTCTTTAGACCTGTTATTTGTAAAACGAGATGTGCGAGATGTTATTTCTGTTTTTGTTGTTTGGTTGTGATTTAATGTAAAAAACATTTTGATTATTGTTCCATAGAAAGCTGGTCTAAATTAGTTCATCAGGATTCTTTGAATTATATTAATTGGTGGCAACGTTATAACTTCCACTTTGGACTAATGATTGTCTTTTGCCCAAAATAGACAGAAAGGTATAATCTGCACCGGAATATATTCAAAAGTTACATATACTGATGTTAGTCTGACATTGCACCTGTGTTTAATCAATTTCTTACCCAGTATTTGATGTTATTACATAATTCTATCTGAGGGTATTTGTTTTATCTTCTTTGTGAAATTTTAAAAAACTGTATAATATGTGGTTGCTACAGAATGTCTGATGGAGATATTATTTGAAGACAAAGCTGTATTAGATGTTGGTTATATTCCAGAATTTTCAGGAATTAATGACTGTTCACCATTTTCTTTGTAGATTCCATTCCTTTTTTCAGGGTCCTTGGCATATTTTTCTAAACACACAAAAAAATTTTTTGCTAACTAATTTATTTTTTTTTTTTTTCCTAATAACACTTGTCTTTTCTCAGTTTGAAAGGCTTGTCTCACTAACTTGTCCTTGAAGTGTGCTATGAGAAAACCTAAATATGGATGCCTCTTATATACTTGTTTGGCTAAATGCCCAGAAAAATCACTGTTTAATAAGAAAACCTGTAATATACCACTAAGAAAGGAAGATATACCAATGGTTTCTAATGCAGAGCAAGAAAAAACAAGACTGTTTTCTGTCAGGTCTGAATGTAACCCTGTAGGTATAGGTAACCAACGCTGTACTTACATTACTAATAAAAACGGAGCAATACAGCATTACCTGAAAGTTCTAAGTGAAGACCAGACTAGAATGAGACAACAAGACCAAGGGTTGTTAGGAAAGGGCCTTTGGTATAGGTAATTGGCTACGTAATATTGGTAGAAAGATTGTTGCATGCTTATTAATAATTTCTTTCTGTATTTATGATACATGTATATTTTTCAATGTACAAATGTTGCTGCAACTTCGGAAATGTAGATCCAAGGAGAAGGCTGAATTTCATGTATATTCTTATTTGCAACCTGTTAAGGTTGCAAACCACAATATTATTAAAATGATCTAAAAAAATACACAGCCTATGAGTAGGCATTTGTATGGTTTGAGGTAATTTCCAAGATTTCCCAGCCTCAAGAAGGCATATGGGTTTACTGGCCCCACAAGTACTGGCCAGACATGGGTCACAATATCGTCTCTGTAGTTACCCCCTTTCTGTTTACATATTAACTCAATCCTAAACATTTCCAGGTTGCACTATGTCCTACAGTTGGTTTTGAGCCAACCTATGGTAAGAGGCTATCTACAGAACCTGCTAATGGGTCCATCACCTAGATGCGTTGGCCTTCTCGGTTGTATCCTGATGACCCTCTTCCCAATTACCCACGCCTAATAATGTACACTTAGTATACTTATGACTTATTATTCTTTCAGAATAAAAGTAGGGATTGAAAGGGTTAAAATATATTTAGTGGTCTTCCACTATAGCCAGTTATGACCAGTTTAGCATTTCATAAACTTTGTAAATTCCCTGATTGCCAAGCTAATAAATGATACGCATCCTGAAACTACTAATGTGGATCAGGTCACACTAAATTTGCAAAGGCCCAATATAGACAAGTTTATTTTTAGATCTGTACCTATTAGTGTCATTAAAAAACATCTTAATAATCTAAAAATTAAAAACCAGTCCGGACCCGATCAAATCCCAGCAATGCTGTTGAAGCTCAGTGCGCCAGCAATTGCTAAACCCGTCTCAACTCTAATTAACGAATCCTTGGTGTCTGGATACATACCCAAACTTTGGAAGACTGCAAGAGTAGTGCCTATTCATAAAAGTGGTGACGCTACTTTGGTTTCTAACTATCGCCCAATATCATTGCTCCCAGTATTGTCAAAAATCTTAGAAAAATGTGTCCATACGCAACTTTGTGAGTACTGCCAACAATTTAACTATCTGACCCCTGATCAATCGGGCTTTCGCCAGAATCACTCCACTACAACTGCCCTCTTAAAAGTTTGCAATGACATCCAAACTGGCATGGAACAAGGAGCCCTAACTGGAGCTATTTTCCTTGATTTTGCTAAGGCCTTTGACACAGTAGACCACGACATTCTACTGCACAAACTCAAAAACTCAGGTATTGATGATCGTTTCTAACCTGGTTTCGATCGTATGTATCGGATCGCTCGCAATATGTGTCAATTTCTGACAGCGACTCCCTCCCTCTCCCAGTCACATGTGGTGTTCCCCAGGGTTCCATTCTCGGCCCCCTACCATTTACATTATTTATAAGTGATCTGCCTAATGTCTGCAAATCCTCAAATGTACACATGTAGGCAGATGACACTAATCTATGCGAGCAAATCCGATCTACCGCAACTTGAGGCTGTGCTCCAAGACCAGTTTACAGAGGTAGAAAGGTGGATCGCAAAAAACAAACTCTTCCTGAACTCTGACAAAACTGTCACAATGATCTTTGGAACAGTACCTAAATTACACAAATTACACAATTCCCACCTATCCATCAAAACAAATTCAAATGGGACACTGACCGCAGTCCACTCTTTCAAATACTTGGGTATGATATTAGACCCCAATCTATCTTTTGGCCTGCACATAGAAAAGCTTGCATCTAAACTTTATCCAAAACTATGTGCCCTGTACAGGAACAAATCCTGCCTAAGCCCTACAGTAAAGGAAAAGATTGTACAGCAAAGGCTGATGTCAATCATTGATTATGGGGATGTAGTATATGCATCTGCATCGCAATCCCACATTAATAAACTCAACACATTGTATAACTCGTTCTGACGATTTGTGCTACAGTGTAATTACAGGACCCACCATTGTGACATGCTAAAAGAACTAAACTGGTTGTCGCTGGAATCCGGATGCACCCTTCATCTTTCCAGCCTTGTGTTTAAGAGCTTTTCTGGGAAACTCCCACCCTACCTGAACAAAATGCTTTCCCCAGCTGTTCCCAATTCCTATAAGCTCCGATCCAGTACCAACACTTTACTTAGTCTACCTCAATACAAAAAGAAAATGGCCTGATCTCCTACAGAGCACCGCAATTGTGGAACGACCTCCTGCACAATTTAAAATCATCCCTAAGCCTATAGTCCTTTAAGAGATCCCTCTCTACATACCTCAAAACAGAATGCACCTGTCATGGTTTCTTATATATGTCCTACCTGTTCTATGTTAAATTTTGTATTTATTGTGTATTAATATTGTTTTTGTATTTTATTGTACCCTAATGTAACAATGCAATGATTTGTGGACCCAGGACATACTTGAAAATGAGAGAAATCTCAATGTATCTTTCCTGGTAAAATATTTTATAAATAAATAAATAAATTACGTTACAAATAAAAGACCTGTTAATTTGGTGACTGTGCTAACTTCCATCTCTGCATCCTGAGCCCATTCACCCAAACCCGTGACACCACATGTTGATAGGGGTCTGTGACAGTTGCTCCTCAAGGTCTTGGGTGGAAAACTCCAGTTGGGCAGAACTACATGTATAGGCATCACTAACAAAAGTTTCAACATCTAAATCATTCACATCAATCTAAACGTTGTATTGACTCCAGCAAAAGGTGGTCCTGTGAGGGTTTTTCTAGTGTGCGCTATTATTATGTCTAGTCTCTGTGATAATCAGTATGGTTCCTACCCCATAAACATTCTACAATTTGATTCTTCAGCAATAGGTGTGGAAAAAAATTATAATAAAATGTATATATGTATAAATAAGAGTCTAAGTATCAATATTCATATTCACAAACAGGCATAATTATAAATTCTCCATATTACATAATAGTCTATGTAACGGACCGTTTTGCACAAAAGGGGAAAAAAACGCTTAGACGATAATCCCCTTTTTAGAGACAGGCACAGCTACTGGAGAATCACCAAAACTCATGAACTGGAACCTCACGAATAGCTGCCAGCAGACGAACAGGAAAAGCTCCCAAGCGGCTTACACTCCTGGCAATCAGTCTCCAACAGCATACAGTGAATCCCCCCAAGAACGAGACAAGGCTCCGTGTTGAGGGTCAAGCAGTGGTCTGAGGTGCTGGCACACCCAGCCTGGTTTTTATTACAGTCTTGTAAATACAGGACCGCCCACAGGGAGGTATAAAACAACCAATCACATCACAGTTACATCCCACATATTCCCTCCCCTTATCCTGAGAGGAAACTCAATTACACATACAGTTAAAACATACTTTCTACCCAACTTTCATAACTCTAAAACCATACATCACATTCACATAAAATTACATATTCACAATCAATCCATTCAGGGGAACAACATATTACAAAATGGCATGAATCAGACCAGGGGTTCAAAAGTTAGTAAAAAGTCCTTTGTGACTAAATGAAGCATGGCTTTCTGGCCCAAACCAGTTTCAGAGTCTTCTATCCTGGAGAGTAATTCAATTATCCCAGGACAGACACAAGACTCCATTAAGCACATGGTTGGACACAAAGACAGTAAAACACTTTAAAATACATAAAGTTACACCTTACATTAAAACTAGACATTTAACATATCCCCAGATAGCTCAGGTCTGAGCGCACATTATTAAGTGAATGGCGCTCAGACCACACGAATACAGTTTAATCGCCATGGAGCCAAAGTCTTTACAGTCAGTTTCATACGAATGGGCTCCATGGGATTCCTATCTGGGGTATAACACATTCCAACAAATCTACTGAACCCCAGACCACAGCTTTTCTGCAGGCAAAAATAAAGTCTTTTAAAAGGGGGCCATAGTCCAAAGGCAGCAGGCGAGCAACCAGGCTTCTCCAATGCAATGTGGCAAGATTGGTCTCGTCACAGTCTACATGCCAGTTCTATCCAGTTCACTTCAACAGCTCTTTAAAGCGATCACAATATAAAATAGAGATGTGGGTCATTATAGTTTCCCTTGAAGTAGTTAATCAATAAACAAACAATAAATTTAGCGGTGCTGCTTCTACCTCACACTGGAGCTCCAGCAGTGTACGTCACCAACATAAAGGCACACAAGCAAAAAATGAGGGCACAAGCAAAAAATTTGTGCTACCACAAATTTTTTGAAGGATCAAGTAACATAGCAGACATTTCGGGAACAACCCTTTCCCAATGCATCTTTTCCTTCAGGTGCACATAACCATGGAGAATAGGCAGGAGAGTGAATTAATACAAGTCAATACAAATTATTATTAAAAATATGTAATATGCAAAAGTGTGAGCACTCCTTAAAAGACCAGCAAAATGTCAGATTAACACAATAATATTTAATATGTATATAAAAAACACATATTTAAAACTTAACTTAGCTCTAAAAAGGCTCAGTCTTACTACTACCTCCCCAAAATCCACAAGAGCCTAACCAACACTCCAGGACGCCCCATTATTTCCTCTATTAGGTCTTTGATTGCCCCATTATCGAAATGGGTAGATACCCATCTACAGAAGTTTGTTACAAACCTTCCCTCACACATTCGGGACACAAGCCATGTACTCTACCTTATGCAGGAGGTGTCGTGGCAGGACAACTATAACTTGCTAACCATTGATGTAACTGCACTTTACACTAACATCAGTCACACTTTAGGCTTACACGTCCTACAGCATTTTCAATTTTCTGATCCTATTCTCCCACATTCGCAAGCAGAAGCCATAATTGAAGGTGCACGTTTTATTTTAACTCATAACTATTTTAACTTTAACAATATATTTTATCTTTAGACAAAGGGGACTGCTATGGGGGTGAGTTTTGCACCCTTCTATGCCAACCTATTTATGGGCTTCTGGGAACAATCATTTATTTTAAACAACCCTGAGTGGATGAAGCACCTGACCTTTTATCGCCGCCTTATAGACGATATTTTAATTATATGGAAGGGTGATTGAAATGAGTGACAATTTTGTCAGTTTTCTCGATTCCAATGACTGGGGTCTCTCATTCGCCTTCAACAAACAGAGAGCACAGATTTAATTTTTAGATCTTTTATTTTGGGGAGAAGAACACCAAGTTCTTACTAGAACATTCCAGGAAAAAAGTAATTGGCTCTCTACATGCCTCCTGGATAGCCAATGTGCCCTTCGGGCAATTTATAATACTTTGCCACAACTGCTCAAAGCTGCAAAATTATGAAGAAGAGGCCCTAGAATTAGGTCTACATTTTCTAGACAAAGACTATTCCCCCAGCTCCATTCTACATGCCTAAAACAAGGCTAGAAAACTGATAGAACTCACCTTCTCAACTAAACCTTGAGGCCAAAAGGAACAATCACTGAAACTTCATAACTAGTGCCTCAAACACACATAGAGCTATACTACGGCTACTAAATAACCTTGAATCAAAATTCACTTTACTGCGCAGGAAATTCAATATCAGCACCAAGGACAAACTTGACAATAAAGGCCCAATTTTCTCCACAGTGTTCAATAAATCTTACGATAACATCATAAGGATTTTACGTCAACACTGGCCTATCCTAAAACTGGATCCATTGCTAAAGTTCAGCATTTCTGACCACCCCAGGGTAACATTTAGGGGGAAAAAAAACTAAAATATCCTGGCTCCATCCAAATTCATGTCCAAGACAGGACCACAATTCCTATGTAGGTAACTTTAGATGTGGGAACACTAGTTTTGCCATGGGGTAACCCAGTTTGGACCCACATTGGGGGAGGAGAAATGTAAGGTCCAACAAAGGATAAGTTGCAGCTCCTCCTTCGTAGTCTGTTTACTTACATGTACTTGTGGGCTACACTACTTGGGTCAAACCACAAGACCCCTCAAGGTTAGATTCAGGGAGCACCAATTAGCAATTCTTCATAAGTATAAAAAGTCCCCTGTAGCACAAAACTTTCAACTGATCCATGACAGCAATCCCTCCCATATCTCGATTATTGGTATAGAAGCTATCAGCAAAACTAGTGACTTAGCCAAGAGTAAAAGATCTCTCAATATAGCAGAAACAAAATGGATATTCAAATTAAATACACTTAGACAGAATGGTTTGAACGAGGAGATTGAGTATATCACCTAAACTTGTATATCCAAAGTTTGATTGATAATCATTTTCAATGCATCCCTTTGAACCTACACCAATATTTTTTATATTTTAAACCAACATTGTGGGAGAGATGCTAACAAATAGTGATGTACCGAACGGTTCGCCGGCGAACGGTTCCTGGCGAACATAGCATGTTCGCGTTCGCCACGGCGTGCGAACATATGCGCGGTTCGACCCGCCCCCTATTCGTCATCATTGAGTAAACTTTGACCCTGTACCTCACAGTCAGCAGACACATTCCAGCCAATTAGCAGCACAGCCTCCCTAGCAGACCCTCCCACCTACTGGACAGCATCCATTTTAGATTCATTCTCAAGCTGCATGCTTAGTAAGAGGAGGGAAAGTGTAGCTGCTGTTCATAAGATAGGGAAAAGCATAGCTAGGTTAGGGATAAGGGTATGCTTTTTTTGGATTTTTTTTTTCTATCTAATGTAAATGCACTTAGTTGTCTGCCACTGCTGCCAGCTTCTGTGTCAGGCTCACAGTGCCCATTTCCCCAGTCAGTGCCACCAATTACATCACAATGGTGTCACAATAGCTTGGATTAAAAACAAAAAACTTTTTTCACTGTTATAGATTGAATAGCAGTCAGTTGTCTGCCACTGCTGCCAACTTCTGTGTCAGGCTCCACAGTGCATACTGTGCCCTTCCATTTCCCCAGTCAGTGCCACCAAATACATCTGGTGTCACAATAAGCTTGGATTTAAAAAAAAACTTTTTCACTGTTATAATTGAATAGCAGTCAGTTGTCTTGCCACTGCTGCCAGCTACTAATAATCCAGGCTCACAGTGCATACATGCCCATTTCTAGTCAATTGCCACCAATTGCATTTTGGTGTCACAATAACGGATTTAAAACAAAAACTTTTTACTGTATAGATTGAATAGCAGTCAGTATCCTTGCATGGGTGTGTTCGCTAACAGTGGATGTCGCTGACAGTACCACTAATTAGATCTGGTGTCACAATAGTTTGTTTAAAAAAACAATAATCTTTTTTCACTGTTATAGATTGAATAGCAGTCAGTGTCCTTAAAGCGGGTGTGTTACGCTAACAGTGGATACGCTGACAAGTGCCACTAATTAGATCCTATGTCACAATAGTTTGGATTTAAAAACAAAAAACTTTTTTTACTGTTATAGATTGAATAGCAGTCAGTGTCCTTAAAGCGGGTGTGTTACGCTAACAGTGGATACGCTGACAAGTGCCACTAATTAGATCTGGTGTCACAATAGTTTGGGTTTAAAAAAAAAATAATCTTTTTTCACTGTTATAGATTGAATAGCAGTCAGTGTCCTT
>OW240916.1:300668621-300854330 GCA_933207985.1 Pelobates cultripes | reverse complement strand
CCAGTTAAATAGAGTTTTATGGTATTGTGTGCCAGTTTTAAGTTGAGATGGCAAAAAGAGATAAATGCCACCATAGTATCTAACCTATAAGGATTCATGATAAGGTATTCTGTCACAAATTTATTGAACAATATTAAGGCTCGATTGTAAGTGCGTCTAGTGTTTGGTGAAAGTGAGGCCTCTGCTAGTGCTCTCCCGTGTGCCATGAGTAGTTTTAGTCCAGGATGAGGTCTTTGAACTGCGGAGCCTTGTTTGGCTGTTCTTCTGCTGTTGGGTGTAGCTGTCTGAAAACCTGTAATTTTGAACGGGATAGTGCATCAGCTGCTGAGTTGTGGTGACCTGGCACATGTATGCAAGTCAGGAAAAAATTTTGTGTAGCTGCCAACCATGTGAGTCTCCTGACCAGGCTCATAATTGTTAGTGAAGAAGACCTGCCTTTGTTCAGAATCTCGCAAGCTGCCATGTTATCAGTGTAGCATTTGACAGCTTTCCCTCCCCATTAGTGGCCCCAGACTTTAGCTGCTGCCACTATGGGGTAGATCTCAAACAGTGCCGACGTTTTTGTGAACGCAGGTAAACCTAATGCTTCGCTAGGCCACGCGTCCCTGAACCACCTGTTTTCGAAAATGGCTGCAAAACCTGCGTGACCTGCCGCATCCGTCCATAACACCGGGGAGTTTAATGTCAATGGTGGTATAAACAAGTTTCTCCCATTCCATTCTGAGAGGAAATGGTACCACATAGTCAGGTCTGCCCTAGCCTGAATGTCCAGAGTAACCCTGCTGTCGTCGTTGGGTAAGTTGGGTAACAAACTAAGTAGGCGTGATATGAAGGCTCGTCCCTGTGGTATAACTCTCATGGCGAAGTTCATTGAACCCAGGAGTGATTGAAGATCCCTCCTGGACGTTACACCTTTGTCCAGGAATGACTCAACCTCTACCCGGATTCTCTGAACTTTGTCCGCTGGCAGGCTAGCTTTCATGGTAGTTGAGTCTAGTTCGATACCTAGGAAGGTTAGTTTGGTGGTGGGGCCCATTGTTTTGTTCTCGGCCACTGGTACCCCTAAAGTTTTAAATAATGCGACTGTCTTGTTGATGCTGTGTGGTATTGTGTCAGGTTTCTCTACTGTTAGAAAGTCGTCCAGATAGTGTATGACCACTGGGCAACAGCAGATATTTAACAGTAGCCAACACAGCGTCTCAGCAAAAATATTAAACAATTTGGGGCTACTTTTGGCCCCAAATGTCAGTCGGTTGGCAAAGTAGTATAAACCTTTCCACCTTACCCCATGTAGATGCCATAGAGAGGGGTGTAAAGGAAGCAGCTTGAAAGCATTTGAAATATCGGTTTTCCCGAGCCAAGCTGCTACCCCTGCTTCCAGAATGGCCTGTATGGCATTATCTACTGTGGCATACTGTAAAGAGAACTCCGGCGATGGTATAAGGGAATTTAGGCTTGGTGTGGTGCTGGAATGAGGGGCTGACAAATCAATGATTAATCGTGCTTTATTGTTGTATTTGCCCCATGCAATTCCTATCGGACTGGTTCTCCAACAAGTGAATGGTGGCCGTGTGAATGGCCCTAACATGAAACCATTCCCTACTTCAGTTTGCAACAGGATGTCTACTGTTGCTGGGTCAGTAGTGGCAGATTGTAAATTCCTGCACTCAATCGTTCCTGATGGTAGTGCCACCAACCCCGTGTGAAACACCTCTGTGAAACCAGTGATAAGAAATTGTACTAAGTCCCTGGATGGGTGTGAACTGAGGTAAAAGGCTAGTGTGTCGATATTGACTTCCGTCAGTCATTTCTTGGGGAACAGTCGGTTAGGACACATCGTCTTAGCATGGGCTCTATGGCAGAAGGTGCAGACATGTAACAACCTGCAAGCGCTGAAGCTGCAACCGCCTGCGTTAAAGTTGTTACAAATCTGCGCCTTCCCCAGGAAAACTATTGGCCTACCTAATTTGTCTTTAAATGTCCTCTGTTCGATGCTACTGGTGCTAGGGACTGCGTAGCTGGTAGTAGGAAGACTTGGTTCATTTGGGCACAAATTGGTAGTGTGGGTGTTTGATGAACAAATTGCGCAAGAAGGGGGTATAAGGCCGGCAAAATGGCGGCAGAAAAGTTCGGTATCTAAGTGCCTCCAATCGGTTCTTATGTTGAATTGTACCAAAGCTGCCGCTGCTTTTGCCGAAAATGATTTGTGGTAATCAAAGAACGTATGGCCACCGTACTTGTGTCCCAGGTCTACCAATTTGTGCAAATACAAATCAAGTTCTTCTCTACGATGGGGAAAAGTGGTGCATACAACGTCTCTATATATGCCAAAAGCCAAGACGAACTCTGGTATGGTTAATTTTTTACTTAGTCTGGGGTCTCTGGCTTTCATCACTACTGACAAGTCCCCATAATTATAGGTCTTATTGTTTACTACGTCTTGGGACGCTATCAGTAGGGAAATGAGGTTGACGTCTTTCCCCTCTAAAATATCTTTCCTAATGTTAGGAGGTACCAAGTGTGCTGGCGTGACAATGTGAGTAGTAAGGTTTTGTGAGATTGGAGCTCCTGTCACATTACCCTGTGCGGCTATGTGTTCAATCTCAGGTGTAAGACTGATATCAGGTGCCATGATAATTGGCTCAGGAGCTTCTAGCCTGTCCATTCTCTGGCTGATGTTACTAATAGACGCCAGGATAGATGTCATGGTGGCTTGCAGGCCTGCTATGGTCTCGTTCATATTTCCTTGTGAGCTGGTCCCTGGTTGCGGGGTGTCGTTGGTTGTCATCATGATCCTATATAGTTCGGCTTTCCTAGCCGTGGCCGGATATGGTACACCTCTACGTCTGAGTTCTGCAGCAATTTTTGGAATTGTCCATGACCTCATGGAACACGGGCTATCTAGGTTTTCGGCTATAGATGGGCCCGATGGAGGGGTGTGTGGTCTGGCTGGCGTACAGGGAAGGGAGACGTCTTCTCCTATGTCGGAGGCGTGAGACATCCTATATAAACGACAAAGGGTTTGACGTGACTTATAAGTAAGTTGTCGTAGATAACGAGGTAGCTGACGTATTGTTGATAGCCGTTGGACCGTATAGGGGCTCAACTATGCGTTGGACGTATGACTGTGCCACCGAAGCGTTGTGGCTGGAAGGTGCCTTATTAACCCTATGACCGTGAACTCGGCATGCTTGGTGAGGTCCTACTTATATTTGGTTGAGTATTGTGAATTTACCTATGAGTTAAACCGAAGGTGAATACCTTTGTGATGAGCATAATTAGGAAGTATCTCGTGGAAAATAGAATATATATTTAACATTTATATAGATATTCCTTCCACCACTATTTCCAGTGTCTATTATAGTGTCGTAGGTATGACTTATAGATCAATACGTACCTGATGATTAGGTCTTTATGTTACGTCTGTAGCTGTATGTGCTAGGTATGCTTGGCCTAAGATGAGAATAATAAAAGTAAACCACCCGAATAGGTGTCCCCCTCCCCTAACCAATAATATAAATTTTTTTTTATTTTTTTTTTATTACCTGTACCAGGACCGTAAGTGTATCTTATTATTTAAATTCCTCAGAAGTAGTGTGTGGTCTACTTCTCTGGCGAGTTTGTTTTGACCAGCGTTGGTCTTGATGACCTTTAACCTACGAGGGTAAGACGTAATAAGATACCCATATTGGTTTGAAGTATATCTAATGTTAGTACTATGTTCTAGTACCGAGCAGACTTGCGCAAGTGCCTCCTTATTTCCCTAATGAACGTACCGTATGTTACCGGCACTCCCTTGTGCTGTGTAGTTCTTGTGTTGAAAATTAGAACAGACCCACCTGCAAGGATATGATAATACAATTCACCTTATTGTATCCACCTTAGTACCTATTTCCACATGCCGTATATATGAAAGAATGGTACCCTTCCCTTCCCCCTTAATTGTTACTACCACCGAAATTATACGTGATTTATGTCTATTTAGTTACCTATAGTTGTGAACAGACCGCTATAAACGTAAACGCCCGCCTACTAGTTTATTTATATGCTCTGTCAAATATTCTCTTAACCGATTTATTAAATAAAATATTATTGTGGATATACCTTAAATATTTAATGACTTAGCCCGTATTTGTGATGAAGTTACCCGACTTATACAGTTATTATGTTATACTTTAATACATATACACAGAAATCATACTTCGTTTTAAAATGTTGCATACATAGAGTGCAATACGTTAATTCGCCTGTAGGTGGCAGTGTTACTGTGAGAGTAGGAAGGGGAGAAAGAAAAGAAAAAAAAACAGAGTGTTGTAACGTATAGTAATTCGTGTTTGTCATTCGTGTGTTATGGAAGCCATATTCATGCATTTAGACCTGGTTGGATTCGTGTGTTTAGAACCGAATGTAAAGCGTTCGCGGAATTTAAGACCTATTCGTATGTGTTCCCTTTTCCCTCGTCTGTTGGATTTGTGTAATTACTGTTCGCCCAGACGTGTCGAATGTTGTATTTAGTTCGTGAGTTTGAGCGTTCGTATGCCCGTACTCACGGTTACCGGTCCCTTGACCCCGGAAGTGCGACCCGGCGCTCCGGAAGTTCTTGGTGGCGTGTGCAGTCGGCGATCCCGCCGTGAACGAGGGTATCTGCTACCGCCGAGCCTGATTAACGGAAGGTGATCCTGCTGCTGTGAAGGCTGATGACCTGGTGTAGTTGATTCCCGCCGTCTGGACCGGAACCGGAAGTGACCAAGCGTTGTCAGCAAGGTATGGAGGTAAGTAGTGAGTTTATATAGGCCGGTTGCAACCCCTCCCACAACTCCAGGCTCCGCCTTCCCATATATACACAAAACAAAGCAGAAATGGTGTCAATACAAATCAATTTTCCATCTGGTGTTCCAGAATAACTATGACCATGTCAGATGTGTAGGATCAAATCTTTCATATCTTTTAGTCACTTAAAATCACAAAAAACACAACATAGTATAAAACCAACAACACCAATAAAATAGGAAAGAATATTGCACTCACAAGCGTAGTACCACTATAAGTGGTCAGTTGCGCATATAGCAGGGAAATCAAAACCTTGAAATAGATCGCAGGTTGGTCCCTGGAAATGGATTAGGTCCTCAGTCCACCCTCCTGTACTGGGTCCGGATCCCTTCAAGTGGGGGAATAGAAACAGAATTCAGAAGTAGATAGCACCAAACTGGAGAAAATAGGAGAATGTAGTCTCTCAATGCCGATCGATTTCGTCTCACTGGACTTCCTCAAGGCAGAGCTCAATCCAAAGTTCCGCTTTTAAAGCCCACCATTTAGGGCAAATCCTTCTCAGCGTGCTTGACTCAATGACTGCAAGGATCCCAGGTCACGTGGCTGCAAAATAAACCCAAAAATTAGTCATCATTCCTCCATCATCGTGCTTGACGGTTTGTATGAAATGTGG
This sequence comes from Pelobates cultripes, assembly GCA_933207985.1. NCBI lineage: Eukaryota > Metazoa > Chordata > Amphibia > Anura > Pelobatidae > Pelobates > Pelobates cultripes. The sequence continues at coordinate 300,848,887 of OW240916.1, read as the reverse complement.
TGTTTGATTTTCACTAAATGTGTTGCATTGCATTATAACCAAACATTTCCATTTTGGTATCATCTGTCAAAAGGACATTGTTCCAGAAGTCTTGTGGTTTGTTCAGATGCAACTTTGCAAACCTAATGCATGCTGCTATGTTCTTTATAGAGAGAAGAGGCTTTCTCTTGACAACCCTTCCAAACAAACCATACTTGTTCAATCTTCGGCAATTCTGTTCAGTTCGGCACTTCGGAAATTCAGTAAGAAATAATGAATTAAACAGAATTTGCAATAAAGGAAGTTTAATTATTAGATGACTCTTTACAGGAAGTGTTTAGGAAGGCTGTGTAAATCACATGCTAGGGCTGCTTAAACAAAGTAATTAACTCCTAAATGGCAGAGAATTGAGCAGTGAGACTGCAGGGGCATGATCTATACACTAAAACTGCTCCATTAACCTAAAGTTGTTTTTGTGACTATAATTTCCCTTTGAATAGAATGCCTCTCATAAAGCATTTGTATGGGCTCCAGAGTGTAATATTTGAGACTTCTTTATCATTGTTTATGTTAATAAATTATTCTGCTTGGTTAGTTATGAATTGTATGTTCTCCTCAAAATGGAGAATATTTTCATTCAATCTCAAGATGTCCTGCCCCCTTGTGCTGCACCATGCAGAAGGCCCATATATATAATATTGGATTGTAATCTGGCCAAAATATTGAATTGATTCTAGAGTTAACAAACATTTCCTGATTAAAACTTGTTAAACGTAAATCAATTCTAGCATATATGTTATGTAGTTGTGAGTAAAATGAGTAATCCCTTTCTTTTGGATGCTGGATTCTTCATATATCAAACAAATAGAAGTTGAGCAGGTCACTCTGGAAAAAATTAGCTATATCTAATTCCACAGGCTGATTTTCCCCCACTTCCAATAAGCGTTCTATCCATCTTGTCATCTGGTGTCACATTCATATCCCCTGTAATCAGCAGAGTTAATTTCTTAACTTTCACAGTAAAAATCTTATTAAAGAACTTGCGAAGGAATTCACTTGGGACATAAATATTCAAAAATGTATACAATTAATAGTTTACCTCACAAATTGGAATTAAATAACATCCTTCATTATCTTTTTGTTCCAATACCAACTCAAATATTAAATATGCCAAAAATGCAATTATGATACCTCTGTTTCTCTTATGTGATGAGTTAGATTCAAATATTCTATGAGAGGCAAAGGCAACCTTCAGCACTGCAGATGTTTTGGACTACACTTCTCATGACGCTTTGCCAGCATTATGGGTGTAAGAGCATTATGGGGGATGTAGTCCACAACATCTGGAGTGCCGAAGGTTGCCTACCCCTGTTCTAGGACATCTTGAGAATTTTCATCTTGATGTTAATAAAGATTTCTAATGAGTCTCCTGCAATCTGCATGAAGCATAACATCAATCTTGTTTTTTATGAGTGTATCATATAAGAAACCTCGCTTTTGAGGGGTGCTTAAATTCTGGGCATTGATAGACAAAACTCTAATCACAATCTGACATTTATAATCGTTGCTCAACAAGTTTTTACAAAGAACACAACTTTCCCCCCTCCCAACCCCTACAGCAACTCCAGAACTCACAAACACATTACAACTCCACACAAAAAAAGAATAAATAGCACATTTTTAACTTGACCAAAGTACTTCAGACTATTTGGTTGACTGCCTAGCCAACAAAGAAAAACAAATGACTTCCGGCTAGAACTCAGTTACAGACAGGGCTAAGTCACTAGAACATAGTGCTTGATAATGAGGGAAAAAAATTATATTTGTATCCTCTATACTATAGTATCTTTTAAAGATTTATATTTTATTGGTCCAGGAATTTCTCCTACTACATATGTGATATCAAATTGCTATTGCTTCCTATTTGTATTTTTGTCATAAATAATTCCACCACCAACAAACTTTTAGTGCTTATTTAATCTAATGATATGATTAAAATGTATTTAGTGGTCTTTCACTGAGCTAAAGCCAATTCTGACCAGTTCAGAGCTATGTAAGCTTTGTAGATAAGAAAAGAAAAACATGCAATTTGCCAATTACATCTGAATGTTCTAACACTCACAAGAACAAACTCCCTCCTTATGATGTAGACTAGGAAATTCTGGTCATTATGATAATAAATCTTTTTCTGCAATATGATTGTACAAAACGTCTCAGCCGGTTTGCTTACTTATGCACACCTCTGAAAGTCTTGAATCTTCTGTTAGAAAGCATATACAAACTCTTATTTGGAGTACTTATTCAGCTTTGTTTGTGTCAGTCTGAGTTTGCTGCACCCCAAGGCCTTGGGCGGAAAACTCCGGTTGGACAGAACTACAAGTGCATTCCAAAAGTAGGGCAATTCCCTCCAGGTATTGTGATCACTGAGAAAAGTTCCAAAAAACTCGGGGGACTCATTTCCAGGATGGATTAACTTTAAACGGTGAGCACTTTTAACCCTTTAACCATATAAGTTGGAACATGAAGTGCGGCTCCCTTCAAGCCTTAGTTGTGAGAATATTTATGGGGTAATAAATATAAAAAATAATATTTTATAAAAATTGTCAAAATGTAATCATTTTTATTAATATCAAAAATGTATATTTTGGCACTGTATCACCTTTATTAATTAAAGCTAATAGTTACTCACTATTTTATTCTTATAGACCCTAGATTACATTTGTTAGTGAATTTATTATTTCACACATTACTTCAAAACACTTTATAAAATATATATGTATTATGAATTATTTATAATATGTAAACATACTTGACAATAATCCTAAATATTTGCAATACAATAGGCAATACAATATGGCAATATTATGGCAAAAATAACCATAAGAAAGATAGCTTCTAGATCTCTTTGTCTCATAGGGATGGGTTAGTAGTCCACTCTGAAATTATCTACCAGTAGGGGTCAGAATACTTAGCAAGTAATAGTACAGATTTTAGTACCATGAACAATGAGCTTTCTATTGTATAACAGTATCCAGCAACATAAAGTGAAATGATCAACAAAGATAAGATATATATATTACAAAATAAATGCTAAGGGATCTTTGATATAATTTCAGCACAAAGCATAAAAATAAATATGCTGGCAGTCAGATAATATAAACACAGTTAGGCTAATTAACTAGCTCACTGCTGGCTGTAATTCTCACTGAGTAAGTACTTAAACATTAAAGAGCCAAGTTTCATTACCATCCAGTGACCAAGAAAGATCTTAACCTCCCAATCGCTCTACTACAGTATTTAAATAACTGATTTTTACAATAACTTGCAATTTCTCAGTAGCTACCAACAATCCTAAGACATATCCGTTCCTATTCCTTCCAGATAATTATTAAGGATGTGTCTAATATCTCTTGATAATAATTTGATGTGGTAACTTGGCAAATTACTAGTGAATGTATATAACTTGCTAATTTCAGCTCAAGTCTGAAATTCTGAATTATATTATTCCCTTTAGTTAGATATGATTCAATTTTTTAAAAATTTAGTCAACATTATCCAGGTATATTTTGTTTTTAGGAAAAAAAAATGAATCAATTATATTTACCAGTCTTTTGCCGTATTTTCTTTTGTGTACTGGAGATGTAATAATCCAATGGATATGTGTGTGTGAAATGTTATGTTTAAAGATTAAGTAAAGTATGAAAAGATGGAATAGCAAAGCAAGACAAGTTTTTTCTAAATCCAGAAGTGGTCTGGCTAACAAAGACTTTACAGGGCGTCTCAAGAATTCCAGAGGGAATAGAGGAGTGTCTTCCAAGAAGTGTTGAGCATGTATCCCCAGAATGTATGTTGTATTGAAACGTTTCTCTGTCTTCTTTTTTTAAAGAATTTTCTTATCTGTCAAATTCACACTCAACTGTTTGAAATGACCAATGGAACCAGATGGGTGTGCACTATTATATTAAGTGTTGACTTCATCCTAATGATCAATTTGTTGAATAGGTAGCGCAATTGTTTCATGATTATTTTCATCATCAAATCCAATAACTACTTTCTCTTAAGGAGTTAATTGATTTTGCTGATGAAAATTACATGGAAAAATGTTAAGATAATGGTCTTTTAATCTTGGAGACCTGTCAAAGATCTGAAAATTTTGGTAGATATTCAGACGGCTATTTGGATGTAAATGTTAATATCTGATTCAGCTTGAGTCTTACAATAGGGTCTAGTAGAACTATCCATTAAGTGTATACTTGTATTATGGTTTATTTAATTGTTCATCAGATAAATACATCTTCTGAGACAATCACACATTACCTTATCTGTGTCTGGATTTTGGTTACACTGACTATATTGTTAGACTATAGATATGTGTATTAATAATGATATGTTCTTATCATGAAAATGTATAGTGTTAGGATAAAAAAAAAAAATCAATAGATTTTATCCATTAAATATATAAAAAATATTAACCCCTTAAGGACACATGACATGTGTGACATGTCATGATTCCCTTTTATTACAGAAGTTTGGTCCTTAAGGGGTTAAAGAGGAGTAATATCTTGACCCTACTTTCTTGATAACACATTCATTTGTAGTGATGCCCTGTCAGGCTGCAAGAGATATAGAATGTTATAGTTAGCCATATTCCAAGGTTTTTGTGATCTGGACTAGCAAGCAAAATGCTAAACAGTGACTTGCAATATAGCATTGATTTTACCCACAACATGTCTGATAGAGTGGTGTGGCCACACAAGAGTGAATGTATTGTTTGTGTCTATGTAAACACTGTTTTATTATTTAGTTCAGGGTGTTGGCATTACTCAGGAGTGATTTCTAAAATGTATTCGATTATTCTGTCCCTCCGAGAGATCCCACTGATTTTGATGTCTGTTAATTTGTTGTACTTTGATTGTTCTAACTTAACCTAATTTACACTCGCAGTGGAAGCAAACAGGTTCTTGTTTTTAATCGCTTCTGCTTTTCTGCTTTTAGCTATGGGAAAACTGTTGCATTTACTTAAACTGTAGATTTTTTTATTTCATATAAATACAATGTGTAAGTGAGACAATGAATGTAGATATGTCTGGAATTTATGTGTGTAGACATGAATTGACTCCCTTCTTGGATTTAGAAATAAGCATAGTTCACTGTGTCAAGGAATTTTGAAACCCGAGTTCAGTATTGTATGTGAAGAGTGAAGGTGAAAGTGTTTGAGGTGTCAAAAAGAATAGAGCTTTAAAGTTTTAAAGTTTCTAGAAGGGAAACTAAGCACAGGATGCTTGTAAACAGGTAAAGAATATGAAGCAATCTTATTAAGGTTTGTTTAATAGTCTGGGAGAATCTGCACTGGTATTTTGTAAGGAGAATGTTTTATGATGTTAGTTATATGGAAGTAGTGTAACCAGATGAATAGCAACCTTTCATATTTATATATAATAACTAGTTTATTGTCTTTACAAGTTCAAAACAAGTTCTAATTACATTTGAAAATGACTACCTGTCCCACAAAGCTCAGCAAAATGTCATAAGTGAGATAAAAGATTATATACTTTCTGGCTTCCAAGTAAATCTGGTTAGCTCGTGGTCAGTCACAATATATTTTGATTGTCTCTCCAACATAATGATTGTAATGTAAGTGGCGTTTTATCCAGGTTACCTTTTGGATAGTGACAATTTTTGGTTGTCCTACTGTGATTTTATATGAAGTTTAAAGTCTAGTTCAGGGTTTAATTAAATGGTTTCTTTAGACCTGTTATTTGTAAAACGAGATGTGCGAGATGTTATTTCTGTATTTGTTGTTTGGTTGTGATTTAATGTAAAAAACATTTTGATTATTGTTCCATATAAAGCTGGTCTACATCAGGATTCTTTGAATTATATTAATTGGTGGCAACGTTATAACTTCCACTTTGGACTAATGATTGTCTTTTGCCCAAAATAGACAGAAAGGTATAATCTGCACCGGAATATATTCAAAAGTTACATATACTGATGTTAGTCTGACATTGCACCTGTGTTTAATCAATTACTTACCCAGTATTTGATGTTATTACATAGTTCTATCTGAGGGTATTTGTATTATCTTCTTTGTGAAATTTTAAAATACTGTATAATATGTGGTTGCTACATAATGTCTGATGGAGATATTATTTGAAGACAAAGCTGTATTAGATGTTGGTTATATTCCCGAATTTTCAGGAAAACTTAACTTATCTTTTAAAAGGCTCAGTCTTACTACTACCTCCCCAAAATCCACAAGAGCCTAACCAACACTCCAGGGCGCCCCATTATTTCCTCTATCAGGTCTTTGATTGCCCCATTATCGAAATGGGTAGATACCCATCTACAGAAGTTTGTTACAAACCTTCCCTCACACATTCGGGACACAAGCCATGTACTCTACCTTATGCAGGAGGTGTCGTGGCAGGACAACTATAACTTGCTAACCATTGATGTAACTGCACTTTACACTAACATCAGTCACACTTTAGGCTTACACGTCCTACAGCATTTTCAATTTTCTGATCCTATTCTCCCACATTCGCAAGCAGAAGCCATAATTGAAGGTGCACGTTTTATTTTAACTCATAACTATTTTAACTTTAACAATATATTTTATCTTTAGACAAAGGGGACTGCTATGGGGCGAGTTTTGCACCCTTCTATGCCAACCTATTTATGGGCTTCTGGGAACAATCATTTATTTTAAACAACCCTGAGTGGATGAAGCACCTGACCTTTTATCGCCGCCTTATAGACGATATTTTAATTATATGGAAGGGCGATTGAAATGAGTGACAATTTTGTCAGTTTTCTCGATTCCAATGACTGGGGTCTCTCATTCCCCTTCAACAAACAGAGAGCACAGATTTAATTTTTAGATCTTTTATTTTGGGGAGAAGAACACCAAGTTCTTACTAGAACATTCCAGAAAAAAAGTCATTGGCTCTCTACATGCCTCCTGGATAGCCAATGTGCCCTTCGGGCAATTTATAATACTTTGCCACAACTGCTCAAAGCTGCAAAATTATGAAGAAGAGGCCCTAGAATTAAGTCTACATTTTCTAGACAAAGACTATTCCCCCAGCTCCATTCTACATGCCTAAAACAAGGCTAGAAAACTGATAGAACTCACCTTCTCAACTAAACCTTGAGGCCAAAAGGAACAATCACTGAAACTTCATAACTAGTGCCTCAAACACACATAGAGCTATACTACGGCTACTAAATAACTTTGAATCAAAATTCACTTTACTGCGCAGGAAATTCAATATCAGCACCAAGGACAAACTTGACAATAAAGGCCCAATTTTCTCCACAGTGTTCAATAAATCTTACGATAACATCATAAGGATTTTACGTCAACACTGGCCTATCCTAAAACTGGATCCATTGCTAAAGTTCAGCATTTCTGACCACCCCAGGGTAACATTTAGGGGAAAAAAAAACAAAAATATCCTGGCTCCATCCAAATTCATGTCCAAGACAGGACCACAATTCCTATGTAGGTAACTTTAGATGTGGGAACACTAGTTTTGCCATGGGGTAACCCAGTTTGGACCCACATTGGGGGAGGAGAAATTTAAGGTCCAACAAAGGATAAGTTGCAGCTCCTCCTTCGTAGTCTGTTTACTTACATGTATTTGTGGGCTACACTACTTGGGTCAAACCACAAGACCCCTCAAGGTTAGATTCAGGGAGCACCAATTAGCAATTCTTCATAAGTATAAAAAGTCCCCTGTAGCACAAAACTTTCAACTGATCCATGACAGCAATCCCTCCCATATCTCGATTATTGGTATAGAAGCTATCAGCAAAACTAGTGACTTAGCCAAGAGTAAAAGATCTCTCAATATAGCAGAAACAAAATGGATATTCAAATTAAATACACTTAGACAGAATGGTTTGAACGAGGAGATTGAGTATATCACCTAAACTTGTATATCCAAAGTTTGATTGATAATCATTTTCAATGCATCCCTTTGAACCTATACCAATATTTTTTATATTTTAAACCAACATTGTGGGAGAGATGCTAACAAACATAGGATGTGTTTCATGGATCAGTTGAAAGTGTCGTGCTACAGGTTTTATACACATATAAAACAAACAAACAAAATATATATATATGTGTGTGTGTATATATATATATATATATATATATATATATATATATATATTTTATATGTGTATAGAACAGTGTATTCTTTTTGATTTTACATTTCCTGTGAAACACTGTGAGTGCATCCGAGAGAGGATCTGTTACCATCCTGCACATATCGGGTTTCACATCACAGGCAAGGACAGGGGGGTTGAGCTAGCTGTTATATTCCACACACATACGGACTAAGATTGGAGCTTCATTCTGGACTTGTGGAGAGGGCCTCCCACTGATAAGTACTCAGTTTGCTGCTACACTTTTATTCCAATATATATATTTTTTTCATCCTATTTACTTTATTTATTCTTATATCAACTTATTGTTCTGACTGTGGTATATATTGTGTATATCTTTTGTGGGTTTCAGCACTTTGTCTAGCACACCGTTTTGTTGCTACTATTGCTTGTGAGGAAGATCTTTGTTATAGTGTCTTGATACTGATTTTCCTCATACTGAGATCTTAACTGGTAACAGTTGTGTTTTTACGGCAGTGTTTCCAGATTGGTCTTTGTTACAGTGTCTTGATACTATTTTCCTCACACTGAGATCTTATCTGTTTACAGTTGTGCTTTTAAGGCAATGTTGCCAGATTGGTCTCTGAACTTTTTATTATGAGTGTGTATTCACCTTCTGAGCCCACATTGATATGACTGAGCCTTTTTAGAACCACATTTTGGTTTTGTATATGTTGTTTTTTTATATACATATTAAATGTTATTGTGTTAAATCTGATGTTTTGCTACTCTTTTAAGCAGCGCTCACACTATTTTTTAGTACTATTTCCTAGTCACTCACCCGTGTTAAGCAGCCCAAACTAATTGAGTGTTACAGTTTATGACCTACACTATTTTCAATACAAAGTATTATTTATTCATAACTTTTCAATATTCTTATAAGTACCTATTATCCTTCAGGTTTGCAGTTGAGAGTAGCCTATTTTCTTACAACAAAGGTAAAAGGATCTGTATGAAATTTATGAAGCTGGATCTCAATTCAAACAAAAGGATTTTGTGCAAGCAGATATTATTCCTGTATATAGATACATCTCTTCAGATATTTCCCGCCACTTTTAAAAATATAGAGTCCTATTCCTGAGTTTGATATCTTAAGATTCCAAGTTCAATTGGTAAGTGTTCATGTATCAGAAATGGAGGGGGTTCTCCCATTTCAAACCAACACTTACCTGCATTTAATATGCACCTTCAGCTTGTTACATCCAATTTCTAAGCCACTAGACAGCCACTAGAGGTGGAGTTAACCCATAAAGGTAATTATTGCAGTTTAACTTTGTAGGGTTAAGGGTGATGGACACTGCACAAAGACCACTTGAATGAGCTTTAGTGGTCTGGCTGCCTATAGTGTCCCTTTAATATATATTGTTTGTGGTGTCAGATAGACATAAAATATTTGTGCTAACTCTGGTAGTTTATTTTGTTCATAGTTAGTAGAGGAAAGCATCACATTTATTAAAGGGACACTATAGTCTTCAAAATAAATTTTAACTTAATGAACCCTTTTTGATGCATAGATCATGCCCATGCAGTCCCACTGCTCAATTCTCTGCATTTAAGCTTTAAATCACTTTTGTTTCTGTTTATGTAACCCTAGCCACACCTCCACTTGCTATGACTGACACAGCCTGCATGAAAAAAGTAGTTTCACTTTCAATGTAACTTACTTTAAAATTTTTTATCTCTTGCTCTGTAAGTTGAACTTTAATTAGATACAGAAGGCTCCTGCAGGGTCTAGCAAGCTATTAACAGGGCAGCAGAAAAGAAAATCTAAATTAAACAGAATTTACAATAAAGGAAATATAAACATTAGATGAATCTTCACAGGAAGTGTTTATTAAGGCTGTGTAAGTCACATGCAGGGAGGTGTGACTAGGGTGCATAAACAAAGCAATTGAACTTCTAAATGGCAGAGAATTGGGCAGTGAAACTGCAGGAGCATGACTGCTTCATTAAGCTAAAGTTGCTCAGGTGACTATAGTGTCCTATAGTTATCTAATATAGATTGACTATAGTATTGAAATAGTCATAATATGCCATACTGACAGGTCATATTTAACGAGCAAATTGTCATACGGGTATGAAATATTACTGTTTAAGGGGTTAATGTAAACAGAATTAGCATTAGCGTGATAATCTAAAGCCTGAAACAATTTGCTTTCATATTTCTTTAGTCTAATGAACCATAGTTAATGCAAAAGTATTTATACAGTACATTTCTGTTTGTTTTTTATCTATTGTATGGTTTATTGACAATAAAACTACACTGCAGGAACATAAGGTATAGAGGTGAACTTATGTTGATTAAGACAAATCCCAATTTCTGTGTTCTTGTTCTAATTTTCTAAGATGATAAGAGCTAATTGCTTATGATAATTTGAATGCATGTCTGATGGCTGACCAGTGTGATATTGCAAATGATTTTATATGGAATTAAATGTGTTCACTGGAATGATCTTAATGTGGTTAAGGCATTATGGGATTCATAAAGTGTTTATATGAATAAAAGCACATTAACCTGAGGTAAGTGTTTTATATTTAGAAAAAAATTATTCAGTAGGTAAGAAAAGTGTTTGGCTGTCTGCCACTTACAGTTTGGAATGACCTTGACTAGAGTTTTGGAGGAAAAGTCAAATTAGAGGTTTTATGATTAAATGTTCCTGTTATTTGAATTTATGGAAAACCGTCTTAGTTAGAGACTTGAAATGCTGCAATATGTTTCAAGCAAAAATTATAAAAGAACAGAACTTTGCAATTCATGTAGTAAAATGCCATCAGAGAGGAACAAAACAAATTGATTTTTAAAACAGTGTAATTATCTGTTATTTGTGAAAATGCATATTTTTTCATTTATTCCGATTGTGTAACAATCATTCAGAAACTTTAATCATCTTCTCTGCAGGTGTGTTACTGAATGTATCAAACATGTTTTTTTAAAGATGTATTGGATCTCTCCATAAAACTATCCTAAATTAATTTATCTATAAATATTTCTTCTTTTTCTTTTTGACATGTTGCAGTTGTACATATGTAAAACAATACTTCAAATTAGAAATAAGAATAAAAAAACCTTTTACAAAAAGAGAAAAAAACAGACCACACTCCAATCACATGAAGATCCGGGTGCTAAACTGGACCAAGGGCCAGCACCAGCCCCAGGGAGTAGATAAGAGGATCCAGTGCCAAGTATCTTCAATTTTATTTATTTGGATAAGTGAGACTACAGTGTACAGTGTCTCCAAATAAATAAAATTGAAAATACTTGGAGTGCCTGGATCCTCTTTCTACGACTAAAAAAACCTTTTAGACTTATGCGGTACTATCAGATTGTAAATACAATTGTTCTGTTTACTATATTACTAAACATTTTAAAGTATTTAAAATTTAATAAATATGATTATTCATAAAAAAATCAAATGTAAATGTCAACCTTTAGGCAGATGACTTTAAACAATTTTCTAAATACCTATAGTCACAGCTTTTTAATTTAGCCCAATGTTTCTATCTAGATTTCATAGTTACATAGGTTGAAAAGAGACATACGTCCATCACGTTTAGCCTCCCTCATATTTGATTTTTGCTGTTGATCAAAAAGAAGACCAAAAAAAAAATAACAATTTGAAGCACTTCCAATTTTGCAAAAAAACTAGAAAAAAAATTCCTTCTTGACCCCAGAATGGCAGTCAGGTTTATCCTTGGATTAAGAAGCTATTACCCTAAGGTTTAAACATTTTATCATTAAATATTAAATTGTTGCAAGTATGCATCTAGTTGCTGTTTAAATATCTGTACATACTCTGATAAAACAACTTCGTCAGGGAGATAATTCAACATCCTTATTGTTCTTATGGTAGAAAAAAAATGCTTTTGCCATAGATTAAATCTTCTTTCTTCCATTCTAAATGTATGACATTGAGTCCTATTGTAGTTCTGTTCTGTAGTTCTTAATATATTTCTAGACAATGGCTTGTATTGGCCCGGATATATTTGTATAATGTTATCATATCCCCTCTGACGTGCCGTTTTTCTAAACTAAAGACGTTTTAATTTGTCAACCTTTCTTCACTGCTAAAATGTTCCATTCTTTTTATTAATTTTGCAGCCAGTTTTCAGTTTACTATTAATTTTTGCTCTAGTAAAAAGGCAAAGGTGTTTCACAAAAAAACAACACAAAGTCCAATGACCAGTTGCATAGTCCACCAGTAAGTCCTCGACATTTGAGTAACATCAAGTCAATATTTAACATTTTAAATACAGAACATGGCAAATGTTATTAAAAAAAAGCTTAGAAGAGTTCTACACTGAAGAAAAAAGATGGACACAGTCACAATTAACATCTAAACAGAACAGTGAAAACAACAAAAAAGGAAATGCATTTTTCACAGTCTCATAATATATAACACATGATGATGCACAGAAACATACTCAAGTTGCAAAGTTACACAAAAAGTTAAAACTTTCAAATTCTAGAGCAATCTTTGACAAGACATGTTCCCACAAAGGAATGTTTAAATGTTCACTTTTTGTTATGCTGAATGCAAAATTCCCACAAGATGGTAAGTATCAATTGACACTGTACATATCAATGCAATAGAAGAGCTGCATGAGAATGTATAAAATTCAAACTGAGCAGTGCATCCAAACACCTACGTACTTGTCTGTGCATTGTTTTGTAGTTTGTGAGAAAATGTAGATTAAGTCTCAACGTAACTGTCAGGTGCTTTATTATTATATTATGATTTATATTATATATATATTGTATATGATATAAATTATGAGTTCATGACGGTATTTTTAACCATATTGTTTTTATTTAGATCGAATGTACAGGGAGTGCAGAATTATTAGGCAAATAAGTATTTTGACCACATCATCCTCTTTATGCATGTTGTCTTACTCCAAGCTGTATAGGCTCGAAAGCCTACTACCAATTAAGCATATTAGGTGATGTGCATCTCTGTAATGAGAAGGGGTGTGGTCTAATGACATCAACACCCTATATCAGGTGTGCATAATTATTAGGCAACTTCCTTTCCTTTGGCAAAATGGGTCAAAAGAAGGACTTGACAGGCTCAGAAAAGTCAAAAATAGTGAGATATCTTGCAGAGGGATGCAGCACTCTTAAAATTGCAAAGCTTCTGAAGCGTGATCATCGAACAATCAAGCGTTTCATTCAAAATAGTCAACAGGGTCGCAAGAAGCGTGTGGAAAAACCAAGGCGCAAAATAACTGCCCATGAACTGAGAAAAGTCAAGCGTGCAGCTGCCACGATGCCACTTGCCACCAGTTTGGCCATATTTCAGAGCTGCAACATCACTGGAGTGCCCAAAAGCACAAGGTGTGCAATACTCAGAGACATGGCCAAGGTAAGAAAGGCTGAAAGACGACCACCACTGAACAAGACACACAAGCTGAAACGTCAAGACTGGGCCAAGAAATATCTCAAGACTGATTTTTCTAAGGTTTTATGGACTGATGAAATGAGAGTGAGTCTTGATGGGCCAGATGGATGGGCCCGTGGCTGGATTGGTAAAGGGCAGAGAGCTCCAGTCCGACTCAGACGCCAGCAAGGTGGAGGTGGAGTACTGGTTTGGGCTGGTATCATCAAAGATGAGCTTGTGGGGCCTTTTCGGGTTGAGGATGGAGTCAAGCTCAACTCCCAGTCCTACTGCCAGTTCCTGGAAGACACCTTCTTCAAGCAGTGGTACAGGAAGAAGTCTGCATCCTTCAAGAAAAACATGATTTTCATGCAGGACAATGCTCCATCACACGCGTCCAAGTACTCCACAGCGTGGCTGGCAAGAAAGGGTATAAAAGAAGAAAATCTAATGACATGGCCTCCTTGTTCACCTGATCTGAACCCCATTGAGAACCTGTGGTCCATCATCAAATGTGAGATTTACAAGGAGGGAAAACAGTACACCTCTCTGAACAGTGTCTGGGAGGCTGTGGTTGCTGCTGCACGCAATGTTGATGGTGAACAGATCAAAACACTGACAGAATCCATGGATGGCAGGCTTTTGAGTGTCCTTGCAAAGAAAGGTGGCTATATTGGTCACTGATTTGTTTTTGTTTTGTTTTTGAATGTCAGAAATGTATATTTGTGAATGTTGAGATGTTATATTGGTTTCACTGGTAATAATAAATAATTGAAATGGGTATATATTTGTTTTTTGTTAAGTTGCCTAATAATTATGCACAGTAATAGTCACCTGCACACACAGATATCCCCCTAACATAGCTATAACTAAAAACAAACTAAAAACTACTTCCAAAAATATTCAGCTTTGATATTAATGAGTTTTTGGGTTCATTGAGAACATGGTTGTTGTTCAATAATAAAATTAATCCTCAAAAATACAACTTGCCTAATAATTCTGCACTCCCTGTATATGTAGAGGGCTGTTTGCCAACCCATACTAACAACCAAATTAACGATGAAAAGATTTTCTGTATAATTATACTATTCTCTCTCCATTTTGATATTTGCTATGGATCCAGTGAAATAGTAAAGTTTATTCTTTAAACTGACCATCCATAAGAAGATGTAAGAGTTGATTGCTGTGCTGCAAGCTACAGGATTGGCAGCAACTGAAAAAGAGCTTCAACAATCAGTTGAAATTTAAAATGAATATAAAAAAAAAATGATTTCTGAGGACAATTTCTAGTGCTAATAAATAACATTACCTACCTGTAGAACTACACCCTACAGTCATCTGTTACTGTCTGAACACAACTCACTGTCATTGTGAATAATTAACCAACTCCTGTATATTTTTATCGCTCTGTCTTTTCTAAATTATCTGCAAAATTATACACTGAAATTACAGAAATCGTCGTAACCAGACAGTCATGCTAATAGCAGACCAGCATTCCATTTTATGTACTAATGCCAACTGTAGACTAATATAGCCTAATTTAGCATTGATTGTAAAAATCTAATCAAACCAGAATGTGTTTTTTTTCTGTGTGCCACAATATCCCTGTAAAATTACTATTATGTTTTTTTCTGACAGATCTCTAGTAGAAGAGAAGGAATTCTAGAACAAACACCATACAAGGACTTTTATAATTAACAAAAAAACAAACAACAAAAAAACAAAGCAGTAATCCAACATGCTAGTTTCTACAGCTCAGAGCTGCATTGAAAGGCACGGATCATTTGCCATATAACCCAATTCGTACACCATTGTGCCAAGCAAGTGTTCCTTGTCTTGCAATTCAGAGCAACATTTTCATTCTGATCACCCTACACTCTACAACCTTGCCCTCACATCATTGTTCCAAGTGCCGCAGTAACATGTTCATTCTCAATGCCTTACACTTTGTAGCCTTGCTCTTACACCATTGTGCCTATTGCCATAGCAACATGTCCCTTCTGACTGCCTTTACAAACAACACTATACAGCCTTGCTCTTTTCTGCTTTGTATTCCAGGGACCCCAATTCTCATAACATTGATGATAACATGACTTACAATTTAAAGAAGCATGTTAATTCTCACTGCTGTTACAAACCACAGCTTTGATCTTGACCGTTTTGATTGCGAGAGTGCGACATTATTAGTGAGAAAAACCTACACAAATTTCAGACAAAATTAATTGACAAAATTTTCCATCGATTTTCTCATGGTAAAGTCATGAAATTTAGGTGTAAAATAAACAATTCAGGAAAATAACCATAAATCAAATGCGCATTGAAAGAGGGAATTATTATTGTTGTTATTCTTTATCTATTTTATATATAAAGCACCAGCACTTTCCGCAGTACCATTGTTACAAGTAAAAAAAGACAGAGACAATACATCAATAGAAAATTTGACAAACAAATATAAGAGTTAAGCACCCTACTCCCAAGGGAACTTACAATCGAGATGGATAGGAGAAGTGAAAAACAGGATGTGGGGCTGCCAAGATGCAAATTATGTATACATAGAGTGAAAAGTGGGCATTTATTGGTTAAATTAGTCGAGTTATTTACTGTGTTGAGTGGCTGGCTTTTCTGAAAAAGAATGTCTTTAAGGAATACTTAAAAGAAATTAAACTAGGGAAAGTCTGCCATTGTGGGGAAGAGCGTTCCAGAGAATTCGTACCAGCTAAGAGATATCCTGCAGTTTACTATGAGAATAGTTGATAATAGAAGATGCAGGGATTTGTTAGATCTTAGAGGGCAGGTTGGAGTATATTTGCTTTCCATTGCTACCAAATCTAAATAGTTTGCAACGCATGTACTACATCTTCCTGGTATTAAAAAATCAATGATGAACATATGGATCATGCATTTTGCAATCCGTTCTAAACTTGGCTGTAAATATTAATGTAAGTTACAAGCATGCTTGTATTTTAATAAAAGGGGTTTTAGGTCTGCCGGGTATGTGAGAGTGATGCAGTCAGGTCATGCTGTAGTTGCTTCAAGTGGTGATAATGATCATAATAAAACAGATTTTTTTTAAATACATCATAATAAGGTTTCATATTTCTCAATATCTAATCATCTAAATATTTTAATGGCATGGTTGAATCCCAATTCTCCTTTCATTCCTATGAAAGAGAATCACTGTACCTATTTAGCACAATAAGCACCACAAGAAGCTATCGTGGTTGTAGTACATGAAATTTCTATTTGATATGGCTCTGAAAGCAGAATCATATGCACATATAACTCTCTTAAAATTGAGCTTCTACTTGCTACAAACATACAATAAAAGGTATCGGGGAATGCAAAATTAGATTTACCATGTACGGCTTTTTTAAGGAGAACAATGCAGTATAAACAAACATATAAAAAATGAAATAACTATTAAAAACACAAAACACACATAATACACCATTTAGAGCAGTGTTCTCCAACTTTTTAGCACCCGGGGACCAGCGAAAAGAGGATATATATTTTGCAAACCAGAGTCAGCCAGAATTAAAACCCAATGGTATGTGTGATGGATCCAATGTGTGTGTGTGAGGGGTGCAGTTTGTGTATGTATGTGTGTGTGTGTATGTGGGTCAGTGTGTGTGTGAATGGGGGGGCCAGTGTGTGTTTGTATAGGGTAAATGTGTGAGTATGGGGGGCAGTGTGTGTGTGTGTGTATAGGGGTAGTGTGTGTGTGTGAATGGGGGGCCATTGTGTGTTTGTATAGGGTAAATGTGTGAGTATGTGTATAGGGGCAGTGTGTGTGTATGGGGGCAGTGTGTGTGTATATAGGGTCAGTGTGTGTATGGGGCAGTGTTTGTATGGGGTACAGTGTGTGTGTATAGGGGACAGTGTGTGTATATAGGGGGCAGTGTGTGTGTGGGGGGGCAGTGTGTGTGTGTATGGGGGCAGTGTAGTTATAGGGGCAGTGTGTCTTTGGGGGGCAGTGTGTGTCTACGTGGGTGTGTGTGTGTGTGTGTGTGTGTGTGTGAATGGTTCAGTGTGTGTGTGTGTATGGGGGCAGTGTGCAGTGTGTGTGTATGGGGGGAAATGTTGATCCAACATAAACCTCCAAAATGAAAGTAACTTGGTGCGCACAGCTTTGCTGGGTGGGAATTAGATGATCCAACAAATCATGATATGACTGGCTTCGTATTCATTAGAATCTTTTACATATATTATTTTACTTATATTTTTTGTTTGTGGATTTATTATCAATAGCTGGCCTTTTTAGCCCCTTAAAGAAACACTATAGCATTAGGAATACAAATATGTATTCCTAATGCTATAGAGCCTTAGTCACCTAAATGGGGCCCCAGTTTCGCGACAGAGGGCCGGAGAGGCTGAAGTTGCTTCAGGGAGACTGCTGGCATCTCTGGCAGTCCCCCCTCAGACTGGGATAGCTGTGGATCACCGGTCAAGGTAAGTCCAGGGTGGCGGCACGGCGATAGGAAGGCTGGGAGTGCTATGCCACGCTCTAGCGTGTAGGCCCATCTCTTTAAGGACAGTATAGGACACCTGCCGTCCTTAAGGGGTTAAAAGCTAGGTTGATCATAGTTTCTCTCATTGGCAGCCTCTTTTCACCCATTTCAGAAGAGCACACTATTCTCAAGTCTTGACAAAATTCCTCCAGAACGAAACGTGTTGACATTATCATACGGAATTCACCTAGCTACCTTTTGGAGTTGTGGCCACACCCCCAGAGAAGTAGCAAGCCACAGACTAGCTGATTTATTGGATTTGCTTAGTCCCACCCAGCAAGGCTATGAACATGTGTTTTTACCATTTCTGAGCTTTATGTTGGAACCCTTTTTCCCCAGGTGTACACACTGCTCCAGCTGCTATGATTTTTTTCAGCATAACCAGGTTCTGGTAGGCACCTATTTAGGACTTTCAGCTTGTGGACTTATGACACCCTGAGAAAACTTGGGAAATAGATGTACCAGATCTACCAGTTCTACCAGGTAATATCTTTTTTTGGTGTTCTTATCTCTAACACTGAGAAAGGGGGTACTGTCCTTAAATTATGTATTAGGTGTGTTCTGTGTTTTTAATAGTTACATTGATATTTATGCAATTAATTAAGCCGTGCATTGCACATCTAATGTTGCGCTCCATGATACCTTTATTGTTACCTGCAACAATGATTGCAAAAACTATACACAATCTTAAATAAGTACATAATGTTAATTCACAAGCTACTAGCTGATATACTAACCTAGTGGAATCTACTCTCGATTTGAGTAGTGTAAGAAACAGTTCAGACGAGATATGCTGATGTGTTCAGAAATTTTGCTGGAAAAAAGGCTCAGTAGATTAGCCAATTAGTTCCTGAATAACAGCAACACGTTGGTGTTCAAGATTCCCTGTAACACTCCAAGCACTATAACCATCAGAGGTGTGCAATACCTACCGCCCGCCTTCCATTGTAAAGAGTCAAACCATTTTGATGACGCAGTGAAAGACGGAAGCTTGGTGAGAGACAGAGCTCTGGTTTAGAAGCTTCTATTAGCTCTCCTGAACTAAGCCTTGCAATGCAGGTTAGCTCTTTGGCTGGACAGTAAAGCACAACCGGTTATACACTATTTTAATTGCTGGCATTTCAAATGATCAACCTAGAACTCCAAAACAGGATAAAAAGAAGATAGAATTAATACTGGGTTTTTTGACCAGAGAATCCCATTCTAAAGAAAAAACACTTTATACAATTAAAGGAACACAACAGTGTTATGATTACAAACCTGCATTATTAACACTAAGTGTCCCTGTCCCACTATTAAATAAAGATTTTTACTTACGTGTTTCCATCACTAAGGAAGCCTCGGCACTGCTCACCTCTTCTCCCCCCACGACATCATACCTCCTCTGCCATGGTCCAATCCAATCCACCTCACAGATAAATAAATTATTTCCTTTGGACCCTTTAATATCCTACTGTTGGGATGGAGACTAAATGAAAAAGTGAACTAAGCACGGAGAATTCAGATGCAGGCAGTTCATCTGCCATCACTCAGGGTAGTCCAGACAACTTGTGAAACCATTTTTAAATGGTTTTCTCTCCTTACCCTGGGAGGGTGACAGTGCTATCCTGCCATAGGTGAATTACACTGGTTATGGTGCTTGGATTGTTCCTTTATGACAAAATTCCTATAGATGCAGAACAATTCTCAAGTATAACTGCTGAAATAATATTCACTTTGCCAAGATATGTTTAATATTGATTATTTATGCATTATTGAAATATGTATTTTACAAACATCAGTCATGCATAATATTATAACACTGCTGTATTGTACTGAAAACCTTTTTATAATAATGTACTAAATCAATAATTTACCTTTCTTTTGGCTTTCTCTGCATCATATTGCTAATGTGTTAAAGGGACTCTCCAGTGCCAGGAAAACAATCAGTTTTCCTGGCACTGCAGGTCCCCTCTCCCTCCCACCTCCCATCCCCGGTTGCTGAAGGAGTGAAAAACCCTTCAGTCATTTACCTGAGACCCCCGCCGATGTTCCTTGGCGGTGGTTTCGGGTTCCCGCTGCTCATCCCAACCATTACGTCGACCAGTGGGCGAGACTGATCCCGCCCACCAGACGCGGAGACCTAATGCGCATGAGCGGGAATGCCGCGCATGCGCATTAGAGCTCTCCATAGGAAAGCATTGAAAATGCTTTCAATGCTTTCCTATGGGGAATTGAGCAATGCTGGAGGTCCTCACACAGCGTGAGGACATCCAGCGACACTCTAGCACAGGTTTTCTGTGCTATGGACAAGGAAGTGCCCTCTAGTGGCTGTCTAGTAGATTACACTTGCAGGGTTAAGGGTAGTGGGAGTTGGCACCCAGACCACTCCAATGGGCAGAAGTGGTCTGGGTGCCTGGAGTGTCCCTTTAATGTAACGTATTAGCGGTCAATTACAGTTAGAACCAGAAAATACTAATTAACAGATATTTCAACTTTCAACAGCAAAGCATGTATGTACATTATATGCATAATGACATATGTTATTAATTAAACAAAAGATGACTAAAACCTGACTGGTTCAAAATGACGGTTGACATGCACAAACATGACTGGTTAAAGATGATGCCCTAACCTAAAGACTTCATCTAAATAAATATTGCTGCTTCAAGTAATTAATAGCTGTTGACAGACGACATGCCTGATTTCAGCGATATACATTTACAAAAATAATTAATGGCTGATGAAGGCGGGCCTGCAGCTGAAAAATAAACTCAAACTATTTTGCCAAATGTGTACTTTTAATATAAAAAAAATCCCAACAATAACAACAAACTAATAAAAAGCAAAATTGAAATTGGAGTGGTAGAAGCTGATGAATCACACGGAGAAATATGACTTTTTACACATGATAACATGACCTAAAGGAGTAGAATAAATCACAGCTGCTGATAATTGTTAGGCTGCTGAAGGATGACATGCCTTCACGTACTGAATCAATCACAGACAGAGTTCATTTGACTGGTGAGGGATGATGAGCATAATATATGTCATTTAAGCTCTAGACCAGGCTTCTCCAAACTCCAGCCCTCCAGATGTTGCTGAACTACAACTCTCATGATTCTATGAATGCAATAGATTCAGTGCTTCTCTGTGAGAATCAGGTCATTAGAGGAGCATGGCAATTGCTCTTGCACCGGGCTGGACAAAAGTAATCAAGGATGATAATTTCATCTGAGGTGGAGAAGTTGCTCTCAAACCTGGGATGACAAGTAAGTTATATGGAGATAGGAGATGCATTTGAATGGACACAGCTTAATGTAGTGGTTCTGGTGTCTATAACATGTCCCTGAAGTGTTAGCACTGTAAACACTGCCTTTTCAGAGAAAAGGCAGTGCTTACATTACTGCCTAGCAACATCTCTAGGTACAGTCACTTAGAGGTCTCCACTAGAGGTCTCCACTTAGAGGACATCCACTAGAGGTCTCCACGCTCTGCATGAAGACACTGAACACTCCTCACAGAGATGCATTGATTAAAGCATCTCTATGTGGAGATGCTGACTGGTGCAGCACTGCGTTTTGTCAAGCATGCACAATAGCTTTCACTGCTTTTCTATGGGAAACCATTGGATTGGCTGAGATCATCAAGATTGATGATTTCAGCCATAGAAGTGGGGCTAGCCATGGTGAGAAAATGTCAGTAAAATAACTTTTTCAGTGCGACTGGAGTGGGGCTGGTCTCCCAAAATGATGCATCATTGCAAAACATGTATTCCTGACCCTAAAATGTTTGTTCTGTTTGTGTGAGGGGTTTTGTGTGTGTGTGTGTGGTGCAGTATGTGTGTGAGGTGGTGTAGTGTGTGTCAGGGGTCTATATTGTGGTGGGGGGATCAGGGAGAAAATGTATATATTTTTTTACTTAAAAAGAGGGGAAAAAAAGCTTTATATACCCCTCTCCCCCCCCCCTCCTTCTTACCTCTAGCCTGGAAGGAGGGGATATATCACTGCAAGCCTTGGTGGCTCAGTGATGGTGCA
Source organism: Pelobates cultripes (assembly GCA_933207985.1). Taxonomy (NCBI): domain Eukaryota; kingdom Metazoa; phylum Chordata; class Amphibia; order Anura; family Pelobatidae; genus Pelobates; species Pelobates cultripes. Next base: position 300,826,831 of record OW240916.1, on the reverse strand, counting down.
TGCACTTTAGCCTGCAGCTCCTCCAGCTGCAGGCTGACTTGACTCTTTTCTTACCCGAGCACAGCACTGTTGGAGCGTTGCCATGGTAATGAGTGGCAACGCTCCGACTTGCCTGCTCGCATGAGGATCACGACCTCCTGGGTCCTCTTTTTATCCAGCAGTCTCCTGGGTCCTAGTTACCTCCGTCTCCCTTAACAAACTGCCAGGAGGCTGGTGAGGAAGATCTTTGATCTCCCCACCGGCACGAAAAAGGCATGCAGCAAGGCCGGCTTTCCACGGGACGGATGTTCCCGACCTCTGCTTTAACGAGGTGAGGAACACCGTAATGTTAAAAAAATACAACATAAATCAAATGTAAATATATATTTTATATAGAAATTTGTCTATTTCAGTATTATTACTTAATATGGCCAAATTAGGTAAGAAAAATACCCATATAAAATGAAATATTCTACAGTCTCCTGAATACTTGGGTGGATTAGGAATATGAAGCCTGCCCTATGTAACAAAATGAAATCTGCCTTATGTGAAACTATTAACTTCTTTGGTATATACAAAAATAGTCAGGAAAAAAAAATATGCATGCTCTGTTATTCATAGGAGACTTCTTTTCCAAGCATAACCTCTATGCAGCATTCCCTTGTAGAAAGTAATCTTATTTAAATGTCTCTAAAACTTGATCAGCTGTATAAGAAAATGGAAAATGTGTACAGTGTTCTGCTCCAGAACGATATATTTAAAATATATCTGTTGTATAGGTAAATTTAAACATCTAAAACAAGATGTATTACCATGAAACATGCAAATGTTCTTCAAAATTTGTCACATATTGCTTAACACACACTATAAATACTCTGCCTCACAGAGTACTTGCCTCTTCAGCATTTTTGCAGTTTATTTTTCAACATAAGATGATTGTCCTATTTTTTTTTATTTTTTTTTGGCTCTATTTATATTAACTAAGTTATGATGTAAATCTGCTTCAAACTATATTATTTGCTTTTGCAGCAGTATTTTATACACAGATAACAATATTTGTCTTTTTTTCTTTTGCAGGTTTTTTTCAGTCTGAAAAAAACCAAAACATTTTTAGTGAGTTGCATAATAGGAAGACAATATCATGCAAACATATTTATACAAAGATTATTATAATACAATACGGATTCTGTATCTAACTAATCAAATGTGTTAGGTTGCTACAAACTCTAGAAGTACACATTAAAGGATAGCATATATGAAATGGTGTAAAAAGAGAGATTTTGCTTCCCAAAATAGATGTTCTTATGGGGTCATAAAGGACTGGAAGGTTGAGGACTAGTGATGTCCCGAACGGTTCGCCACGGACGGCGAACATATGCGCTGTTCGGTCCGCCCCCTATTCGTCATCATTGAGTAAACTTTGACCCTGTACCTCACAGTCAGCAGACACATTCCAGCCAATCAGCAGAAGACCCTCCCTCCCAGACCCTCCCACCTCCTGGACAGCTCACTAAGAATGCAGCTTCACAATGAATGTAAAATGGATGCTGTCCAGGAGGTGAGAGGGTCTGGGAGGGAGGGTCTGCTGCTGATTGCCTGTAATGTGTCTGCTGACTGTGAGGTACAGGGTCAAAGTTTACTCAATGATGACGAATAGGGGATGGACCGAACAGCGCATATGTTCGCCGTCCGTGGCGAACTGTTCGGCGAACCGTTCGGGACATCACTATTGAGGACACAATAAGTGAGGTAGGATATTCTATAATAGATACAACCGCCAAGAAACCCCTGAAGGTGGAGATATGTTATTGATACTTGATATACTATTGTTATCACTACTTTGAAGAATCTGCTGAAACACAGGGGGCAAAGACCCCTAAATCTTTTAGCTTGCTAGAGAGCTTTATATGTGAAGAGTGTGTCCTCTTTTTATTTTACATAAGGTGAAGATTCCAATAGAAATTGGCACTTTTATAAATCGACCTAGTTACACCCCCTTGACTTTGAAACAGACACCGGGTCCTGTTACTTCCTGGTTGTTTAGCTCAGTGGAACTAAACTCAAAAGGCAGCCATTGCTCAGAGCACCTGCCTTTCAAAAACTTAATTAAGCTGCATTGGGAGGTCTGTGATTGGACAGCCACAGAGAGTCTGGGCAGATTTAGAAAGAGGAGGATTGCAAAGGCTGCAGACAAGAGATCTGCAACCTTTGCAAGCTGTTTTTAGCTATACCCCAATGAAAAGATGCATAATTAAATGCATGCATGCTTTTATTGGGCTATATCTACTAATCACTGATCTTTGTATGTTATTGGATTAGGGCAATAGAGTGTCCATTTAAAACAGACAGTGCAGACAACTGAAACCTCAGAAAACCTAATCTGAGTGTTTGTTTAACCCCTTAAGGACCAAACCTCTGGAATAAAAGGGAATCATGACATGTCACACATGTCATGTGTCCTTAAGGGGTTAATCCACTCTGTAAGAACTAGAGTATATCAGCTCTGTTTGAAAGATAGTCAATATGAGTTGGACTCAAGCATCAAGATTAACAAAGGCTCCTTTGTAATTAAAAACTCTGGTACTGTTTATCCTGTGGGAATAAAATTTCAACTGCCTATTACCTCTTGAAAGACCAGTCATTTTAAGTTTTATGTTTGAGATCCATCAGCCTTAACATTTTTGATGGTAACTTGGATCCCGGTTGGAGAATTTTCACCTGTACTAAATAGTTGTCAAAGTGAGCTCTCTACCCTCACTAGCTCATGCCTTGTAACTGTAAGTTGATCTAATTCTTCCAGCAGTGTTAAATGAATGAATTCCCCATTTTCATTCCACACTTTAATTATGATGTCCCTGGGTTTGATAGATGACTGAGCTATATCCTGGATATTTTCTAAATTATGGTGGAACTGTTATCCTTACTATATAATGCTAGATAACCAAACCAATGTTTGAAAAAGTTCTTGTAGCCAAGCCAAGATCAGAAAGTGAAATGAAGAAAATAAAAAACCCCAAATCTACCAGCAGGTGTGTCTTAATTAAGAGAGTTATTAGAATTAGTGCCAAGGTTAAAAATTTACTTTTAATATCATTTAGTAAGATTGAAAATAAGATAAAATCAAATAAAGCAAGTCTTTCTTGTATCTAATACTAGGTAATGTGGCAGCAAGGTAACAGTGAATATTACGAAAATTGGTAGTGAATGAACAAATGTTTGTATTATTTACACACTGTTGAACTAGAGTCAGAGTTAGGGCTATTGCATGTAGCAAAAAGAGAGAGAGAATGGAGGTGCTGTTAGACTAACCCCTATTGGTGGGAGAGTCTAATGTGCCTTCTTGGGCACCCCTTAAAAAAGCCTGCTCTGACACTAATCCACCTGCTACTGCTACAAGTAGACAAATCAAGATAACGAAATTGTAACAAGGACTGAACGTCCAGTCAAAGTTCCGCCATTGTAAGGTTTGCGGCAGTGAGTACTAACTCCAAAAGGTATGCCGAGTAGCCATCCTAAGCCCCTGATGTGCGCGTTTCGCCAGAGTAGCTCATCAGAGGGGAACCAGATGCATGTAAGTATCGATATTTGAATCCAAATCTCGTAGGTGATTGGCCAAGCTTGTTATCATACTGGCCAATGATACTTTGTAGTCGCTGATGTTTCTTTTAACCTTTAAGATACTTTACTGATCTATATCAATATTTTAAAACTAGAAATATAAAACAAAAAGACTTACATTTCCAAGATTAAAATTGAAATTTAAAGAAGGCAATATTAGTGCAAGTGTTGGATTAGTACTCTCTTTTGGATAGAAAGTTATCAGTATTGGGGTCGGATACGTATTGGCTAAGAGATATAGATTGAATCTTTTTCTATTTAGAAAGTGGATCATTATAACCATAATAAATGGTGATTTCAGACAAAATTTACATTTAAAGTAACAAGGATAGTTACTTATAGTACTTTTCCCTTCTATTTAATGAAACATACAGATGAGTGCAGGTAGATGGCAAATGAATGTGATACCCAGAGTTAACAGACAATTATTATTGGGGTTACTACAATTTCAGATTATGGAAATATTAAATCTGTGCGTTCTAAAGTGGTAACTATCCACTATTCTCGTCCATCTAGATTTAAAGTTATGAATTGATTTTTAATTTCCAATTGTCGGGTAGCGACCTTAGAGGTTATACTCCATAGATACTGCTTAAATTGATAACGTATCAGTTCCTAAAGTATAGAACTTATGTCAACCCTATTCAAGGAAATAATGCCAAAAAAAGGTGTGTACAAGTGAATGGTAATAGTTCAACATTGTTGTAATTAATGCATGATACCCATGTTGCATTTCCCCAAATTTCTACTGTGTCATACAACCACTTGTCAAAAGTGTGGCAGATTATTAACAGTATTTATTGTGAAATATTAATTTTGTATGTCCCTCTGTATTACCAATGGCATTCCAAACATAATTTTATTAATAGTTGGTGATATGTTTATTGATTTCATGACAACTAAATGTGATCAATACTCTTAGTTAAGATACCATAAAATGAGATAACTAGTTATGGATGAAAGGAGTAAAGTTAAACTCTTCATTCAAACCGTGTGGTGCCAATGTTTTAAATTTGTGTATCCATCTAGATTCCTTTTTTAGAAATATAAGGCTAAAATTACCTTTTCTCATGTTTAGATGCATTAGTTCCAGAATTTGGAAAGAAAGATTCGAAGGATTGGTGTTGTGGAAGTTTCTCACTTGGTTTGCCACAGGTGTTGAGATATTAAGGTTTGTTATGGAATTCACATGCTGTAAAATTCTCCTTTGGGATTCATGGTATGTTTTGCCCACATACTGAAGTTTGCAACTGCAGGTTATTACGTATACAACTTTTGTTGTACTGCAGTTTGCAAACTCATTTCAAGTGTATGTCTTTTTTGTATTGATTCATTCCATAGTTTTACAGGGTTTAACTCTTAAGGACCGATGACGGTTCAGAACTGTCATCGGAAACATCCCCTTGAGGACCGGTGACAGTCTTGAACCGTCATAACGGTATTGGGTACTTACCTGATCGCCGTTGTTCCCCCGGCGGAGATCAGCATTTCTCCCAGTCTGGGGCGACTGCCTGTCTGCCCAGACAGTCTCCCTGTGGCTCTAACAGAGCGGTCACATGGCTGCAATAGGTGCCTGTGTATCTGCCTGCAGGGGGACTGCTTGTGCTGACAGCCAGTCTTCCTGCTACTGTAAAATGAAAAATGAAAGTTTACAGAAAGAAGTCAGTGTAAAAAAAATATATAAGATATATATACATGTATTATATCTATATATAATATGTATACATATCTTATATACATAATGTCAAACTAAGAGTATTTTTATAATATAAAAATACACTTATCAACTTACACACATATATATATATATATATATATATATAATATATATAATAACTATATATATTGCATATATATATATATATATATATATATTATAAAATATAAATAATAAGTAAATGGAAATAAAAAAAATTTCAAATGATTTTTAAATGTAAATTTTATATATATATATATATATATATATATATATATATATAAAATATATTTCATTTTATTATAATGGTATTTTGATATTTATTTATATATATATATATATATATATATATATAACAAAATAAACTAAGAATGCAATGATATATATATATATATATATATATCTATGTATATATAAATAAATTAAAATAATACAAAATATTCATATGTCCATATACATAATTACATAAATAATTTCATAAATATACACGTAGACTTCAAATATATAAATATGTATATATATTTAAATTCTACATGCATATTTATGTAATATTTTTAAATAATTAAGTAATTATATTGATTGCAATTTGAGGGACCTGCCTGACAATGAAGGCAGAAAGTCCAGACAATTTAATTTGCTAGCACTGTGTTTAACCCTGTAACTTTCTATGACACCCTAAAACCTGTATATGGGGGGTACTGTTTTACTCAGGAGACTTCGCTGAACACAAATATTAGTGTTTCAAAACAGTAAAACATATCACAGCGATGATATTGTCAGTGAAAGTGAAATTTTTTGCATTTTTCACACACAAACTGCACTTTTACCGATGATATTATTGTTGTGATACGCTTTACTGTTCTAAAACACTAATATTTGTGTTCAGTCAAGTCTCCTGAGTATAACAGTACCCCACCCCAGAGGTTTTATAGTGTTTTTGAAAGTTACAGGGTTAAATATAAGGCTTGATTTTACTTTTTTTTTGTTTTTCATTGATATTTGACAGATGTTGCCTTTAAGAACGTATGGTAGCCCAGGAATGAGAATTACCCCCATGATGGCATACCATTTTCAAAAGAAAACAACCCAAGGTATTGCAAATGGAGTATGTTCAGCCATTTTTAGTAGCCACTTAGTCACAAACACTGGCCAAAGTTAGCGTTCATAATAGTTTTTGCATTTTTAACACACAAACAAATATAAATGCTATTTTGGCCAGTGTTTGTGACTAAGTGGCTACTAATAAAGACTGGACATACCCCATATTGAATACCCTGTGTTGTCTACTTTAAAAAAAGATGTCCATGTGAGGTGTGATTCAGAGATTTATGACAGATAACATAGAATGTGACGGCAGATAAGAACTATTCGGCCCATTGAGTCTGCCCAATTTTCTGAATACTTTCATTAGTCCCTGGCCTTATCTTATAGTTAGGATAGCCTTATGCCTATCCCATGCATGCTTAAACTCCTTTACTGTGTTAACCTCTACCACTTCAGCTGGAAGGCTATTCCATGCATCCACTACCCTCTCAGAAAAGTAATACTTCCTGATATTATTTTTAAACCTTTGTCCCTCTAATTTAAGACTATGTCCTCTTGTTGTGGTAGTTTTTCTTCTTTTAAATATAGTCTCCTCCTTTACTGTGTTGATTCCCTTAATGTATTTAAATGTTTCTATCATATCCCCCCTGTCTCGTCTTTCCTCCAAGCTATACATGTTAAGATCCTTTAACCTTTCCTGGTAAGTTTTATCCCGCAATCCATGAACCAGTTTAGTAGCCCTTCTCTGAACCCTCTCTAAGGTATCAATATCCTTCTGAAGATACGGTCTCCAGTACTGTGTACAATACTCCAAGTGAGGTCTCACCAGTGTTCTGTATAATGGCATGAGCACTTCCCTCTTTCTACTGCTAATACCTGTCCCTATACAACCAAGCATTCTGCTAGCATTTCCTGCTGCTCTATTACATTGTCTGCCTACCTTTAAGTCATTAGAAATAATCACACCTAAATCCCTTTCCTCATATGTTGAGGTTAGGACTCGATCAAATATTCTGTACTCTGCCCTTGGGTTTTTACGTCCAAGATGCATTATCTTGCACTTATCCACATTAAATGTCAGTTGCCACAATTCTGACCATTTTTCTGACAAATAACAGTGTTACAATGTCACTATTGATACATTTTAAAAATGTATATTTTGAAACAGCAATGTCCTACTTGAACTTATAACCCTATAACTTTCCACAAAAAGTTAAGAACATGTTAACATTGGGTATTTCTAAACTTAGGACAAAATTTTGAAACTATTTAGCATGGGTGTTTTTTGGTGGTTGTAGATGTGTAACAGATTTTGGGGATCAAAGCTAAAAAAAGTGTGGGATTTTTACAATTTGTTTCCATATTATTTTTTTTTTTATATAGTAAATTATATGATATGATGAAAATAATGGAATAAAACCCATTTAATGGTGAGAAAAAACGGTAAATGTGTGGGTACAGTAAATGAGTAAGAGGAAAATTACAGCTAAACACAAACACCGCAGAAATGTAAAAACAGCCCCGGTCCCAAACGGTAAGAAAATTGAAAAGCGGTCTGGTCGCTAAGGGGTTAATGGATGGATGGATAAGTGTAGACACAGAAAAGTAGATAGAATGTATTGTTTTGCTTTCAGTCAGTCAGTACATTTTATTGAGACTATATAAACATTTAAGTAATGTTATCCCAGGGGAAACTTCAACAGAAACATTTGATGTGGATGTGCTAAAATGTACTATTAGCATTTGTCATTAAACATTTTGCATTTCTGTAACTACAACTAATGTGTAAACGCTTGTTTTTTTTTGTGTGTAGATTTTAGCAGCAACATTTCCAGAATACTTAATTTGTGTGTTTTTTTCTCACTGAATATATATTTACATAGATTTATAAATTTATTTGTAAAGTTACCAGGTCTAGCATTCTTTGAATTCCTGGGCTTATCATATTGGGTTTCAAAACTAACCCACTAATGAGACAATCTGAGTCTGAAGTGTAAAATTATATTTGCTGTGAGATCCTGATTGTGACATAAGAGGTAAGAAAAATAAATAATTTGCTGCACAGCATAATAAACCAGGTGTTCTATGGATACAAAATGTGTCTTGATGAGCTGTGCAAGTCTTTTTCAAACAGGTGAAGTGTGGCAGGCTTGATTGCAGATACAATAGAAGCATATTTAATATAACTCTGGTCCTTTAATCAAAACTCTGCAGCAGAACCGAAGTTGTCAGTTTTGTCATGATTCTGAAGTAATTATTTTATGCACATATAGGCTAATCATTATTCTGTTGTACATAATGGAGCTTTAATTGCTTTGAGTATACAATCAAGCCATAATTAGAGAAATAGCACATGAACGTTCCATAGATTTTTCATCTTTGATGTACCTTGCTTTATTGGCATAGCAAATTTAGGTAAATCGAACACAGTAGGAAGAAAGGAAGAGCACTGAGCAGATATGAATATAATTTGTTCGTAAAAACAAGTTATATGGTTTGAACTTTTAACACTGTGGCATCATTATAACAATATATCTAAAATATAAAAGCGCTAAGCAAATAACTCTGTATACACAGATGAGGTGGCAGAAAAAAATGTGAAAAGTTTCTGTACCACCTTCAAAATGTTAAACACCTCTATTACAGGGTTAAATTCAAAAAAGCTGCTACACACCTGTGTGAACCCAATTCCCACACCAAAAGTCAAACAAAATACTTATATAGGTGGAGCGCAAAATCAAATCCACATATCCATGGAATCCTTTACACAGCTTCAACTCAGATGAATATAAAAAAGATAAAATGCATATAATAGTGAAGTACAGTTATGGTAAATTGCAAATATTTAATAATCGTTTCACTAGACATAAAACACTCCTAGCAATAAAAATAATAAATCAAAATCAATATTGTACAAAATACATAAATAAATTTACATGAATTAAATGAAATAGACAATGAGCCTCTTACAGGATAGAAATAAGTGAGTGTATGCAGTCCCAGCTGCTACTCACTAACGCTGTATAATTGCCTTAGTCCAGGCACAGGGTTGACAGGCAGCCGGCTTCTCTCTTGTCTCCTCCACGGATATCGTAGAGAAAGCGGGCCGCTGAAAGATCCTAGGTGCCGGTCTGGGGTTCTCTGAGCTTCCCGGGTGCTCCGCCCCTTTTGCGTCACTCCGTAACAGGCGTGCGTCACTGCGTCGTCTACGCGTTTCGCCGAAGCTTCCTCGGGACACAAAGCAGTGATGCTGACTTGTCTCACTAGTCCACTATTTAAAGCGATCCTTTCGCTTCCTATTGGATCCCTAATAATAGTGTCTCTTATACAGGTGTGTTAAAACCATGCAGTCTCTGCTTAACTCCATAGTTACCTATACTAAATAGACATATTTATGCAAATATCATAGGGACATTTAAACATTTAAACATTAAATATATTATTAACAAACATTTCTCAATCTTATTCCACCATACCAGGTTTTAAGAGAAGAGAGAAAATTGGTAACAGGGAATTAATACAAATATAAATATAAATTTTCATCAAACTTTTAAACTTTTCTATATCAATCTTATCTTTTAACCATTTTTAAAAAGGTATTACCTTCCCCAAAGGGGTGCCCATATTTAAAGTGCCCCAAACCAATTTAAAGTGCTATATTTTCTGAATTTTGAATATAGCACTTTTAAGGGAAAGATAAAATTATATATATATACTATTATTTTTTTTTGTTGTTGTTGTTGTAATTATGCTTAAAAAACCAGGCAGTGGTATATAAATATATAAGCAAGATATGGCTTGTGACCCGCATTTTCAATTTTCAATCACCCCCTCAATTTGGTGGCAACACCCTAAGGGGGGTAATTAACCACCAATGCTTTATGTTGCAGGGCAGACCTGCAAGATTAAGACGATTTGTCTAACTTTTTCTTTTTTTTTTAAATATATAGATTTTTGTTGTTGTTGTTTTGCTTCAGGTACCTATGAACATATGAGACTTTTCTATATCAGTAATTTCTTAATTATGTATGCAAATAAGATCAAAACTAAATTACAGGATCTCTTATGGTTAAACAGAGTAAATATAAAGATTATAGAGAACAATAGAGTTAGGAATGAGGTTTAATAGTGTTAAAATATGGCTCACTACTTTAATATCCTAACATTTAATGTGAATGGCCTTAATACGCCCCATAAAAGGAGATTGTTGTTCCAGCAACTGCATAAATCACAGGCGGCAGTTGCGTGTTTGCAGGAAACACATTTTAGTACTCAGAGACCCCCAGCTCTTACCTCGTCTAGATATCCACTTAGTTATCATGCATATGCCCAAAATAAAACAAAGGGAGTGAGTACGCTGTTTCATGTAGACTGGCCATTTAAATGTGATAGCGAATATAAAGATAAGGAAGGCAGATTACTTATTCTGGTGGGTTCCTTAGGTGAGGAAAAAGTAACAATAGCAAACATATATACACCAAATAATAATCAAATAAGCTTTTTACAGAAAGCGATAAGACGCATTGAGAAATATAAACAAGGCAAATTATTTATGTGTGGTGATTATAACTGCACGTTGGATCCAGAGTTTGATGTTTCAGGAGATGAGACACCAACCATGAGAAAGGCTGCTTTAAGTGCCAGATTAGCAAAATTAATGATAACTCACAGTTTATATGATACTTGGAGGGCTAAATACCCTCAATTTAGAGATTATACGTTTTATTCAGCGGCACATTTAAATTACTCAAGGATAGATATGTGTTTGACAGATGCATCTACACTCCAGTCTCTAGTAAAGGTAACCATAGATCCAATAACATGGTCAGACCACGGCCCAGTATGTTCCATATTTGACACTGCATATCAGGCAAGAGGCAAGGGTTCATGGCGCTTGAACGAAGCATTATTAGATAATAAAATGGGAGAAATAGAGATAAGGAATACAATCAATCAGTTTTTCAAAGAAAACACTAATCATGATACATCTATAGCAGTTACATGGTTAGCTCATAAGGCTACAGTGAGGGGAATACTTATAAAACAAGGTGCAATTGCAAAACGAAAATTTGGGGAGGAAAAGGAAAAACTCTTTAAATCTATAGGAGAAATAGAGAAACAATATAAACAAACTTTAAATAATTGTCTACGAAATAAACTTTTTAAACTTAAAAAACAATTAGAAAATTTTGAATTGAAGGTAACGGAACGTAATTTGAGAAAATCCAAATTTAAATATTATACACAGGGTAACAAAGCGGGCAAATTATTGGCATCTCAAATTAAACAGAAGCTAACACAATCAAAAATTCCATATTTAGTAAACCTAAAAGGTGCAAAACTGATAGATCCAAATCAAATTGTTAATGAGTTAGCATTATATTATGAATATCTATATAATTTGAAGGAGAAGGAGGATTCAAATACAACCCAACCTACATTAAATATGATTTCCACTTTTCTAAGAGATGTTGAACTACCCTGCGTGACTCGGGAAGAGGCGGAGATCTTGAACAAACCTTTTACAGAGGAGGAGGTCTGGGAAGCTATAAAAACAACTTCAAAACATAAAGCACCAGGCCCAGACGGGTTTTCTAATTATTATTATTTTAAATTTGCAAAGGAACTGATCCCAAATCTAACAATACTTTTTAACAGCATTTTAGATTCAGGTGAGGTACACCCGGAAATGTTGGAAGCTATTATAATAACACTACCAAAACCAGGAAAGCCACCGACCAGCTGCGTTAATCTAAGACCTATATCATTACTTAATGTAGACATAAAATTATTTGCAAAAGCAATGGCACTAAGACTGAAACCACTACTGCCCAAATTGATAGGGGCAGAACAAGCAGGCTTTGTGCCAGGCAGACAGGTGGGGGATAATACCCGTAGATTTATAGATATACTGGAAATAATGAAAAGACAGAAAACTGAGGGATTATTGCTGGCACTTGACGCGGAAAAGGCGTTTGATCGCCTACATTGGCAATACATGGAGAAGGTGCTAGATAAATTTCAACTCCCAAACAAATTTAAACAAGGCATGCTCTCATTATATACAAATCCAACGGCTAGAGTTATTAATTCAGGTTTTATGTCTCGTAAATTGCACCTATCTAATGGAACAAGACAGGGATGTCCCCTCTCTCCATTGATTTTCATTATGACCCTTGAACTCCTAGTATATAAGATAAATAAACAAGTTCAAATAACAGGGTTAAATACTCACATAGGACCTCAAAAAGTGGCTTTATTTGTGGACGATGTCCTGATAATACTAACAAATCCAGATAAAACAATAATGCCGCTGATGGATTTATTGAAGGAATATGGTACAGTGTCATATTATAAAAATAATATTACTAAAACTCAAGCTTTACCTATTAATATGCAAGAGTCAACTATTCGAAAGCTGAAAGATGAATACCCATTTGAATGGAGAAATAAATCTATAAAATATCTTGGTATTCATCTTTCAGTTTCAAAACAGGAAATGATAAAAAATAACCATAGCAAATTATTAAGAGAAGTACAAGATACACTAAAACACTGGGACAAGAGCACCAGATCATGGGTGGGACGGATCAATTCTGTTAAAATGTGTATAGTACCACAGATTTTATTTCTTTTTAGATCCATACCAATAATGATCCCCAAATCAATTATAACAAATTTTCAAAAAACAATAAATGCTCATATTTGGAAACGCAAACCCCCAAGAATATCACTGAATACAATGAGTTGCAAAATGACAGAGGGTGGTATGGGAGTACCGCACATTCAAAAATATTATATAGCTTCCATACTGGCACAAACAGTAGCACTAATAGATACATCTAGTATACCCCTATGGCATGTATTAGAACAATCCATTGTCCCACAATATGAGATATTGGATCTCATATGGACAACACATCGCGCTCATCTTAGAAATTATAATTTCTTATCCACAACACAAATAGTTCTGAGGTTGTGGAGCTACTGGGCCCCTAAACTTCTGGGGAAAGGCAATTATCTTTACTATGGAACTCTGCAAAGTTTAACTTATTACACAAAAAATTTAAATATAACAACATGGAGAAAGAAAGGATTAACAAAAACGCGTCATCTAATAGCAGGCTCAGCTATACATCAATTCCCAGATATACAAATTAAATACGATCTTCACAACAGGGAACTCTATACATATCTCAGAGTGAAACACATTTTAATGAAACTTCAAGTGAAGGAGGTGGAAAATTCTAGGGTGAATGACTTTGGAAGGCTATGCTTGGGGAGTCGACCCCAAGATAAACCTCTATCAATAAGCTACAGAGGAATATTAAATTTAACAAAACCAGATAAATTGCCTTTCATGTTAAATTGGGAGAAGGAGCTAAACAACGAGTGGGAGCCCTTTAAATGGTATAGGGCTATGAGATCAACTAAGGCTGCCACACATAATATACAACACATAGAAGCAACATACAAAATGTGGTTACGGTGGTACATGACGCCACAAAAACTGGCGCAAATATATCCAGAGAATGTGGGGACATGTTGGAGATGTGGGGAAATGGAAGGATCTATGACTCATATATTTTGGCAGTGTAAAAAAATTATTGATGTATGGAAACACATACAACAATTAATTTTTAAAGTTACAAACATATTGATACCCCTGCAACCAGAAATATTCCTACTACACATTATGCCAGAGAGAATATTGTCACAAGAAAAAGTGTTAATTATACATATTTTGATGGCTACAAAAAATGCTATAGCCAGTTTATGGAAAACAAAACAGGTACCATCATTAAGTATAATAAGAGAAAAGATCTCTACTACTAAAATTTATGAGGAAATGGCATATAGGCTAAAAGGCAAACAACACATTTATGAAAAAATTTGGGTGAGGTGGAAATGAAATGAGAGGAAATTAAAAGAAAATAAGGGGAATGAAACAAGCAAAATAGTCTCATTAATACAGATGGTAAATAAAATTTAGGTGGTACAAAACAAATGAAGGAAGAGGGAAGGGAAGAGAGACGAGGGAAAGAGAACGAGAACAGGAAAAAACAAAACCAAAAAAAAAAAAAACAGATTGATATAGACGTTTGATATGGAATTCTATAAATTAAATAAAATTGGAAATGTAGACTTATAAAAGGAAGAATTACTATAATTGTACTTTTTTTATTTTTAATTTATATATTTATCTATATATATATATATATATATTTTTTTTTTTTCTTTCTTTTCTTTTTCTTCTTTAGAGAGGGAGGGATAAAAATTTACTTTATACATATCCTGATTCATGTAATAAATTATCTCAGAGGGAAAAGGAGAAAGAAAAGAAAAAGAAAGGGAGAAAGGAGAAAAAGAGAAAGGAAATGTTTAGTGTAAAAAATAAGTCAGTGAAAAGATATAAAAAGCTGTGTTACTGAAGCCGAAAACAAGTTAGATGAGATTGTAAAAGATAGTAATAGAATATCTCGAATTGTGAATGGTACCTCTCTATTCCTGTATATTATTTTTTTATTTTTTTGTTATTTCTATTTTTATTTATTTTTATTAAAAAAATTTTTTTTCATTTTTTTGTTTTTTTGTTATACTGATGCACAGTGTTGTGTTTTCTCTGTAATTTGAAAAAGTGAAATAAAGATTTAAACATGAAAAAAAAAAGAATCCTAATGAATGATGAATGTTTTTCTTTTTTTTTGTGTGTCAAGTGAATTATTTTAAATCTCTAATTATATAAATATTATAGTGGTATTTTGTTAGAATATCGAGAAATACTGAACTTATGTCATCACCTTCATACTTTGAAGATACTAATACGCATTTAGTTTTTTCTTATAATGGATTTCATGCAAACTATAAACATTTACTTTTTCAAAATATGGTATTAAATTATCATGTGTTCTATGTTTTATATTAAAAACAGTATATGTATCAATTCCTTGGAAGATAAAGAGCATGTAAAGTAAGGGTGATGGCATGTCATAAGCATTGTTTATACAAAGGGACGCTATAGGCACCAAAACCACTTCAGCTCTCTGAAGTGGTCTGGGTGCAGTGCCCCTGTCAGTTTAACCCTGCAATTTAATTATTGCAGGTATTGCTAAACTGCAATAATTGCCTTGCAGGGTTAACTTCACCTCTAGTGGCTGTCTATCAAACTACCTCTAGTTCCTGTCTACCAAACAGCCACTAGAAACTTTTGGTCGCCTAACTGGTGCTTTATGTCCTCACGCTCTGCATGAGGAAATCCAGTGTCAGCTTAACCACCATGTGGTAGTCCTAATGCTCTGCATGCACATTAGGCTCCCCATGGCTGATGTTGGTGAAGTAGGAATGGAGGCAGAGCCTGACCCAGCTCAGAGGGACATCTGCGCTGAAATCATGAACATGGCAAAAGGTTTTTAACCCTTTCAGCAGCACGCAGGCAGGGGGATGGGGCACGAGGGAGAAGGGCACTATAGGGTACGAAAGTGCTAGAAATACAACTTTCTATTCCTTACACTATAGTTTCCCTTTAAAGGGTTACTTCAACCATTATAACCATTGGTCAACAGTCTTCTCTAAAAGTTTGAAAATTAATAAAGTACATCTTTAAGCACTGTGCCTGAAGCAAGTTTTCTAACTAATTTTGTTATTTGCTTATTTATCTTTGAATCTTACCCAAAACAGTGGGCACAGAGAAACTAAAAAATTACAGGACCACATGGACTAGACTGTATATAACACATTTTTACCTTCCTTACTTTTATTATCCTATCACCTCAACCTCTGGAAAGGCTTATGTTTTTAAATAACAAAAAAAATCATGGTAAAACACACATACATATTTCTTAGTTTAGCCATTCTGTTTATTTGATTAACATATCATACAGTTTAGAAAGTTATGGTCCAAAATGACAAGTTTAATGACTTTCCACTCTCCGTACATTGAGTATATAGTTTATTCACTACTTGCTTTTTGCCTGCAGCCCATTTCTTCAATTTTACTTCCATTTTTAATTCATCAATTTTCAGCTTAATCCACAAAACAATAAAAAAATATAACTATAAAAGTCCTAGTTGTGCTCTGTTAGCAGAAATGGACATTGATTTTAAATTTGTGTTCTTTTATTATTTTGTGGCTTAAGTACAAAATGAATTAAGTAAAAATTGATGCACAATTGAGCAAATGGGGCTTTAAGCAATAAACAAATATTCACAGTTTGTTTATGGCCTACAGTCCTATCTTTTTCAAGTTTACCACCCATTTTTCTTGTAGGTTTTTGTTTTACCTAACACACAAAATCATTAATAAAAAAACCTTTTAAATTACAAATCAATGCTAATTTCTACTGAAAGAGCTCAAATAGGACTTTTATAGTTTTCAACAAGCATAAGACATCAGTTGTAATGCTTACAGTACTAATGAATGAAATATAGGTTGGATCTTATTAAAGTGATCTAAAAAGTGTATACTCTGTATTTATTACAGTGTTGTATCCTCCTGTGAACCGAGGAAAAACTTGTCTTCCAATTTCTTTCTATGTATGAAAAAAAACGAATAGGAAGTTCCCAGCATCCCAGCCTGTCATTTACATATCACTGGAAAGCCCAGGATGTCCTCTTTACAATACAGCAGGGATTGATAGAGTAGCTCAGAAGAATTAAAGGAGATGCATGTGAACGGATTGTCTAGTACGGAGGACACAAGTTAATGGGCTGGGTCTCAGGAGGATATGGGCAAACCTTCTCTGCCTAAATTCCACCATTTTTCATAGAAATGTCAATTCTAGGAACGACCACAAAATTGGTCGATATTGGTGAAGATATATGCAGCTAAATTAATTTCTGGTGGAAAAAAATTATACATTAATTTGTACAAAATATTGGTGTACATTTAAAATATGACAAAGGTGCAAACAAATCAGCGGAGTAAAAAAAACATGTCAGATTTACTAAATAAAAAATTCCACGGGATAAAACACTCTGCAACACTTTGATAAATCAGATATAGTAAAAAGCATGAGAACTGGAGTGTTTACAAAGGTAGTGGGAAAGGTTCAATAATGGATATCGTTAAAAGGACACTATAGTCACCAAAATAACTTTAGCTTAATTAAGCAGTTTTACTGAAGTCTTACTGCCCAATTCACTACCATTTAGAAGTTAAATCACTTTTGTTTATACTCCTAACCACCCTTCCCGGATGTGGCTGACACAGCTTGTATAATAAACAAAATTGTTCTATTTTCAGATGTTAACTTACTTTAAAAGTTTTTATCTCTTGCTCGACAAATTGAACTTTGATTACATACAGGATTATCCTGCAGGGTCTAGCAAGCTATTAACAGACCAGAAGATAAGAGAATATAAATTAAAAAGAAAGTGCAATAAAGGAATCCTAAACATTAGATGACTCTTTACAGGAAGTGTTTAGGAAGGCTGTGTAAATCACATGCAGTGAGGTATGCCTACTACTGCATAAACAGAGCGATTTAACTCCTAAATGTCAGAGAACTGAGCAGTGAGACTACAGGGGCATGATCTATATACCAAAACTGCTTCATTAAAGGGACACTCCAGGCACCCAGACTACTTCTGCCCATTGGAGTGGTCTGGTTGTCAACTCCCACTACCCTTAACCCTGCAGGTGTAATTATTGCAGTTTTCTAAAACTGCAATAATTACCTTGCAGAGTTAACTCCTCCTCTAGTGGTTGTCTACTAGACAGCCACTAGAGGGTACTTCCGGGATTATAGCACATATTTTCTGTGTTATAGCGTCGCTGGAAGTCCTCACGCTATGTGAGGACCTCCAGCATTGCTAAAATCCCCATAGGAAAGCATTTTCAATGCTTTCCTATGGGTAGGTCTAATGCGTGTGCGCGGCATTGACGCGCATGCGCATTAGGTCTCCCCCGCCGGTGGGCGTGATCAGTCTCCCTCCCCCCCCCCGGCTGACGTGATGAAGGGGAGGAGCGTAGGCAGACACAGAAGCAGCGGCGAGGGACATCTTTGCTGCCTCTGGTAAGTCACTGAAGGGGTTTTGACCCCTTCAGCAACCGGGGATGGGAGGTGGGAGGGAGGGGGGACCTGCAGTGCCAGGAAAACGGATTGTTTTCCTGGAACTGGAGAGTCCCTTTAAGCTAAAGTTCTTTTAGTGATTATAGTGTCCCTTTAAAACTCAACTCTTATTGGTAAATTGGTAAAAGTAATACAACTCAAATATCTTGGAGAAAATGAAAAAAACTCTCCCAAATGAACACAAAAATTTATTAAAAAATATATTTAAGAAAAAAAAGAGAAACGTGCATATTTAGGTGTAAGTGACACCGCTTAAACCCTGATTTAAGAAACAAATTAATAATAGTTAAACGTGAATAGTAATATCCTAACAGGATGGTCTGATGCCTGCTAAGAATAGTCATTAAAAGACCACTATAGGTACCCAGACCACTTCAGCTTAATGAAGTGGTCTGGTGCCTGGTCCAGCTAGGGTTAACCCTTTTTTTTTATAAACATAGCAGTTTCAGAGAAACTGCTATGTTTATACTGAGGGTTAATCCAGCCTCTAGAGCCTCTAGTGGCTGTCTCATTGACAGCCGCTAGAGGCGCTTGCATGCCTCTCACTGTGAAAACTGTATTAATTGTAAATGCTTTCCTATGAACTGGCTGAATGCGCACGCGGCTCCTGCCACGCATGCGCATTCAGCCAATGACGTTGCTAGGAAGGAGGAGAGGAGGAGGAATGCTCCCCGCCCGGCGCTGGAGAAAGGTAAGATTTTTCCTTTCCCCAGAGCTGGCGGGAGGGGGACCCTGAGGGTGGGGGCACCCTCAGGGCACTATAGTGCCAGGAAAACAAGTATTTTCCTGGCACTATAGTGGTCCTTTAAGGTGGCCGACTATAGCAAAGGCAGATTACTATTAAAAATTGGCTAATAAAAGTTAGGTTTTATTGATACCCATTATTGAGCCTTTCCCCCTACCTTTGCAAACACTCCAGGTCTTGTACTTTTCATTGTAGCTTTTCAATTCCAAGGTTTACTCCCTATTTGGAGTGTGTTAGTTTATCTAGCTTACTGTGTGTTTTTATTTTTATTTTACATTGATAAATCACTCTCATTGTTTACAACCTTAGAAACAAAGATGGTGTAGGTTCTGTTATGCCTTAATCTAGTAACCTAGAGTCACAAATGTGTCAAAGTATTCTTGTTGCATAGACTTGGAAATCTGTGCATGTTCATTTTGATTTGCAGTTTTGGATTCTGCTTGTGGAATCATAAAATGTAATTATTGATGGGAAAAAAAGATGATTGATGGCTGAGGGAAGTCACTAAATTTAGATTTTTATTCACAGTTCATGTGAGAAGTGAGCAATAGAAGGACAAAAAAGGAGCACTAAAAAAAGAAAATGGAGCGGAGCTTAGCCGCACACCAGAGCGGTCGCAATTTACAGCGGCTCAGACGGACCGGGACAAAACATGGCTGATAACCGCCAAAACCCGATGAACCCGCGTAAATTCAGAGCGGGACCCACCTCAGAGCCCACTAAGGAGTCGGCAGGCACGAAACGCCGCAAGCGGGGCACTGCGGCCTACCAAACGGGCACCCGACCGCAAGCCGGCGAGCTAGCAAGTGGCTGGAGACCGGCATACCACAACAAGTCAATCCAGACTCCTACTCACATCAGGAGATAGGACGGAGGTCCCAGAAACCAATGCAGCAAATGCCCCAGACACAGAGGGACATAGGCATAATGCTGCAAACTCCAATATCACGGGCCCGGACCTCTCCTGAGGCCTCACCTATAAGGTCAGTGGAGGTAGCTACCTCACACAGCCCAATACCAACCACGGCAGACAGGGAAACCCCCCAAACCAGTGGGATAGGGGCCCCAGCAACTAAACAAGACATCCAAGAAATGCTATCTGGACTACAGCAAAACCTCCAACAAATATGGCAGGCTGACCTTAGAGGCCTGGCGGCTGAAGTCCAAAAAGTCACAGCCCGTACCCAGGCAACAGAGGAAGAGGTGCAAGCCCTACAACGAGGACTAAACGACCTGTGAGATAATGTGAAACAAATGCAAGTGTCACACACCTCACTCACCAGGCAAGTCACACTGATGGACGACAGAGGGAGAAGAAAGAACGTGAAACTCAGAGGGGTTCTAGAATCAATACCCCTAGACGAACTGCCGCACTTCATACGGCGCCTTGTAGAATCACTGTTGCCCTCATAACAGGCCAAACATTTTATCTTCGATGGAGTATACCGGATTACCAAATCACCAAAAGCTCCACAAGAGGCTCCCCGTGACATCATCTTAAGGTGCCAGACACTAACAGACAAAATAGCCCTAATGGCCGCCATTAAGGGGAAATCGCCATACGATTTCAAACAATGCCTTATTACCTTCTTCCAGGACTTAAGCAGGGCCACACTGTTATGGTGCAAAAGCCTGCAACCAATCACAACTTCCCTCCAGACTGCCGGACTAACATACAGATGGGCAACCCCCAGAACACTATGGGTCACAAAGGACGACAAAGCCTACAAGAAGAGGGTCCAGCACTGCTCAACATGCTGGGACTCCCCACCCACGCCAAAGGACTACCCACCACTAGACCTAGAACTCCGGCTAATGCACCACCCTCACCTGGCGGAGCAGACGCGGGCCCTGATACCTGAAAGAGTCTGGCACACGAACACGGCAATGCCGACACCTATCTCTCACTTGTTCTTTGATGATTGTTTTGTTCCTTACGTTTAATGTTTAAAACAAAAATAACTGACATGACAACATGAGAACACCCAGAAGCGACAAGGAACTAAACCTCCGGTGACATGCGGCAGACTATATTGCACACCCCTCCTCCCCGGGGCCCTTAAGGGACTCCAATCGGCATACGAGCAGGGAAAGCGCCGAGACTAACCCAGATTAATACCTGGCCACGCTCCCCCTACTAGACCAACAGAAATAGGCCTACACTAAACGGACAATTGTCCACACACGTGGTCATAGACCCTAACTAACCTGAGTACAGACACAGACCCAGGCACCAACCAAAGCAAAGGAGTGTCCCTACCTACGCCTACAGCAATACACGACCAATTTACGCGAAGACGCACTAGAGGGCATTACCCCCAAAACCCCATGGATAGGCCACCCTAAGTAGTGCCACACTGCACACAAACAATACTAATCACTCAGTACACACAGACTGACAGACCCTTATAACTGCCTAGTCCACTCAAAATGTGCAAGTGCCATAACAGCCATACGTGTTTATTACCTCGCTACCTTAACCACCAACAGTGAACATAGTCACGACATGACAACAAAATAAAGAATTTAAAAATAAAAATAAAGTATTTTTTTAGATTATATACTACTAACAAATGATTCTGTTTTCCCCTCTATTGGTTACTTTCCTCACTTGTTCTGTGAAACAAATAGCGTCAAAAAGGCTCTTATCAGTTTACAGTACAATATATACACAATATTATATCATGTACATACATTGCAGTACACTGATTGACTCATTTTCAGTGTCTCAGTACTGAAACTCTGCCGAGTTGATCCTATACTAGGCTAATATTCAGACATTACAAAAATCTTTCTATTTTCAAGATAAATGGTCGTAGGTGGGGAATTTTCTCTCCTTGCACAATTCTATTGTTATTACTTGTGCTACTTACTTGAATTTTGTGATGACTTGTGCAACTGTAGAAGTCTGGTTAGCCATCTGGTATTTGTCTGATGATCCTGGTGATCTGTGTTATTATTTGAGCTCTTTCTCACAGCCCTAATCAAATAGAGTTGTTTGCATTTTCAGTAGCATACACACAGGTTAATAAACTCCTAAAATGTAGGACATTAAGCCACAGATAAAATCTGAAAGCAACATAGAGAACTGTAAAAATTAGTTGCTGCCTAATGAATAAATGATGGCAATATTATTACTTTAAACTACATGAAATTGAGACTAAAACAGAATAAATGTATAGCGTATAGCTATTTAAGTAAGTCAGTGCAATGTGTAATGAGCACACAGTATTTTAGGTAGATATCACACAACATTTTGGGAGTTATGTATTTGTAATTATGTGGTGATCATTCATCCATTGCATTAGTATATTCTCACCTGGATAATTTCATATTGAATATCGCAAAATCATTATTAAATTATTTAGTGTTTAATACCGTGACTGTTTAGCGTAAAATAAAAGTACATTGGCAAGCATTGCCACGTGATTATATCTATTGATTTTTGTCTGAACTGTAGTATGTAATTATTTTCATTGATGAGAATCATTATTATTAATTATTTGAAGGTAACACTATAAAATATATTTTCATCACAAATGAACTGTTAGCTACAGATGGTTCAATGATTGTAAATTTAAAAAGAGTGAAAAAAAATGTATACATGTAGTACATAAATAATTCTCATGGATAAAGACTTGAGATGTGAAGCCAGCTAGGGTCCACTTATGAACAAGTGTTGCAAAACAATGGGACACAACTTTTACTATTAGAACAGAGTAGGTTAAAAAGCTTTTTGCACTCATAGCTTGTTCCACCCATAAAAAGGACATTGCAGTGCTATACAGCTCATCAAATAGTGTGATGTGATATATGAGAAATTGATAAATGCATGGAGCCATTGAAATAAACAATCTTTTGCCATAATAATATTGTAGTCTAGAACGGACGTGAAAACTTCCAACATAGGTCAATTTGGGTTTATTCTAACACAAGAAGTGACTGCTTTTTTACAATTGTTTTTCATTTCATTGCAAAAATTATGAAATAGCATTTAAAAAGAGAGACCAATGGTTGTTACAGTTGTGATCTTCTCCTGACCATCTTTTGGTGGGATATGAACAGGTATAAACTTCAGATGGGATATATAGCAGTTGATAAAAGGTTTTATAGTTTTCATTGAGTTCACTCCCTCCAACAGTGCTTGGTATGAAATGGAGTTTCACCCGCTGTATGAATTGTCTAGCTGAGAGTTCTATTGACAGTGGATATATACTGGTAACATCTCCTGTACTCACAAGGACTTCTCTGTGTTCCGCCTGTCATGGGGGGTCCATGTGCGCACCTGCTTCACACTTTAGGGCCCTTCACATGGGCGGGCATCAATGTGTTAAGGCAGAGTAGGCACCAGCTTACCGGGACAGCAGGTGCCTACTCTGCCAAAATATATTGTGTCTGGAGTCTGAACATGGTAAGGGTATAGAGGCTGGTGTAATAAAATTTAAAAAAAAAAAACAACTATGAATAAAACTAATTTTTGAGTGTTCATAAGACACATGTGTGTGTGTGTCAGTGTGCCTGTCTGTCAATGATTGTGTGTATGTCACTGTATGTGTATCTGCTAGTGTTTGTGTACCAGTGTGTGTGTATGTCAGTGAGAATGTTTGGGCCTGTAAGTGAAATTATGTTTTGATTAAACAGTGTGTGTGAATGAGTAGGGGCATTGGTCAGTAAGAGAGTGTACTTAAAAGGATAAACATGTTTAATTAAAAAAAGAAAGTTGCACTTAATTCACGTGATTTATACTAATATACTTATATAAGTATATACCCTGAACAAAATTATAAACACAACACTTTTGTTTTCGACCCCATTTTGTATGAGCTGAACTCAAAGATCTAAGACTTTTTCTATGTACACAAAAAGCCTAATTCTCTCAAATATTGTTCACAAATGTGTGCTAGTGTCATGATCTTGTGCAGGTCAGATATGAGACTTATGCCAGGGTTGTTATTTGAGACTTTATTTGTGCTTTTAGACATATTATGCAAATTGAGGAAAAACAGACTTTAGGCAATATGCCACAAAACAGGATACTTGCAAATAAAGAAAGTCTCTGATCTCCAGGTAGGTTTGAAACAAAGGCAGTTTGGTATCAACGACAGGCTGGTTACATAGGCAGGCTGGTAACAGTAGAAGGCTGATAACGGAGGCAGGTTTGTATCACAGGAAGGCTGTTAACAGAGGCAGGTTTGTAACACAGGAAGGCTGGTAATAGAGGCAGAGGTCAAAATCATACGTGAGAGTGGAGCAGGTTTGAAGGCAAGTCTGGTGCAGGTTCGTATGGAGCAGGGTTGAAGGTAAGTCTGGAGCAGGTTGGTATGGAGCAGGGTTGAAGATAAGTCTGGATCAGGTTCACAGGAGCCAGGAACTGAAGTCTTTCAGGTATATCACCAACTTCAATGTAAAGGCTCTGTTGTGAGCTGGGTGTAGCCTTATTTAGGTGAAGCAAGTAATTAGTCCTAAGCAGGTGAGGAATGAGGTGACAAGCGGCTAGGGAGGCCACTAGTGGTTGAGAACTTGAACTTCTTTTTAAAGGAACAGAAACAAAAGGAAGATAAAACATAGCTGTCAGGAAACTATCCTGACAGTGAGCACTTCTCCTTTGCCAAGATAATCCATCCACCTCACAGGTGTGGCATATTAAGATGCTGATTAGACACTGTTCAGTGTATATACACACACATTTTATATATATATATATATATATATATAAATATAAATAAATAAAAACAGTATATAAACATGATGGTATTATATCATATATGTCTTATATTAAAGTGTCTACAAAATAAGTGTATTTTAAAGAATATTAAATTCCATCTGCACATTGTGCTAGCAGCAGTTCTAGCAAATTTATAGATGTTAATTTAAAGCTCTTTAAATATATGGTAATTCCCCTACATGTTAATGAAATCCTCAACATTGGATGTGTGGGAACCCCACAGATTGGGTTAGAGGTGGCCCTCTTGCTTTCTGTCACTGTGTTACTCCCTCCAGCAGGTGCTTGCTGAGGGAGTATGGGATGCACTGATGCCTGTGTACTGGCAGTGAAGCCAGCTTGTTAACTCAGCACAGGAGATTGCCATGCTTAAGGAAGTGACCCGAAGCAGGGACAATCACTCCACCCTCACATGCAGTCAAACTCCATATACAATCACAGTCAGCAAGGCAAACACATATACACTATCACACTCAGTCTACCAACACAATCCCACTCAACAACACAATCAATCACACTCAGCCAAGACCCACATAGAATCACACTCTGCCAAACCCCGTACAAACCCACTCAGTCACCACACACATCCCACTCAGTATTGCTTACGAAGAGCAAAGAGGGGCAATAAGGGCGCTTTTCTTTGATTTTTGCACCGACTCTGGGATTCCTAGTTATGCCCTGTTGAACATAAAGAAGAAAAATAGAAACCTTGTTTAATGTCTCTTGTTTTGTGTATACCTTCTCTATGCTGACCATCAAGT
Organism: Pelobates cultripes; assembly: GCA_933207985.1. Taxonomy (NCBI): domain Eukaryota; kingdom Metazoa; phylum Chordata; class Amphibia; order Anura; family Pelobatidae; genus Pelobates; species Pelobates cultripes. The sequence continues at coordinate 300,801,195 of OW240916.1, read as the reverse complement.
GCCTGGGAGAGAGCTCATAACAATCAATGACAGGGAGCTAAGGTGGAGAATCCCAGTTCCAGGAAAACTGTTTATTTTCATGTGTTTAACTAACATTTAAGATGATGATTGGTGCAGCTCTGCATTTTGCAGTACATGCGCCATAGCCTCTCATTGCTTTGCTATGTGGAAACAAATTTAATGATCTCATTCATGGATGTTGACCAGCTACTGTGAGACTAGTGCAGAGTGGGAGAAAAGTTGAGTAAAATCACCTTTTCAAAGCGATGCAAGGGGGACGAGGGAACTAAATAGTAGGTTTAACACTATAGTATCAGGAATAGTGTTTATGTTCCTGACACTATAGTGTTCCTTTAAGGGTAAAAACAACTCACAATCTGTGAATAGATCTACGGAAACACAAATATTTATAACCTCCTGACACATTTTTAATCATTATTTTACATTTAATTTGTTGTCATGTTTCATTAATCACGATTCAGATTTTTTTCCCCCTAATAATCCCTATGCTGATTATGAGAAAAATATCAGATTTCTTAGACAAGTGTAACAATGTGTTTATTAGAACATCCGAACAACAGCAATTGTACAAGATAACAAAAAATCATGTCTGAATTGAACCACGCGAGTAATTTGAAGCTTCACAGGACTGATTAAATGTTTTCTATATCACAGAGATGTTGCAATAGGTACTGAACAACCTAATAGTATCTCATTTTCAAGTTTGAATTAATGACAAAGTCTGTCATTGGAAATGTAGTCTCCTGCTGTTTACCAGGCAAAACCGAGAGTTGTCATGTTACATTAAACATCACTGCAGTTGCTGCCCCTTATTAATTATGATACCTCCTGGTGTATGATTACTTTGTTTCAAAGCTGTTCCTATTTGGAAGCACAGCTTCTTTTCAAAAATATATCATGCTGAAAGCAGCCAATTAAACCTTCACACTCCTATTTCATCCAATGCCAGACAAACAAGCTGTCACAAAGCTTTTTCTGTACAAGTCATGTTTGCACATTGATAGGGATTTCATGGAATAATTCAGTATAACAATACACACTTTTTAATATTAACAACTGTGTGTTTGTTTTAATAGTCTGCACTTGTCCACACCAAAGGCAAATGGTTTAGATGAAAATGTATGTCCTTGGATAGAATATTTGAAGATAATAGTTAAAAAAAAAGTTAAAAAGTTAAAAAGCATATTTCATAAAAATACTCAATGGAATGATTCAGGATTGTATCCTGAGCCCACTTCTCTGAAATCAGTTAATTGAAGATATTGAAAAGTCGTATGTCATTGTTTGCAGATAACAGAAACATAGGTAAGGTAATACAGTCTGGACACAATGTTAAGGTACTGCATGTAGTTTGAATAAATTAGGAAGCTGGGCAAGAAAGTGGCAGACGAGATTCTATATAGATATATGCAAAGTCATACATTTTGGGATATGGAACCCACAAGAAATTCAAATCGGGTTGAGTTAGGGATAACATTAAAGGAACACTCTAAGCAACCACCATAATCAATGAGCATGCCCTGCTTTGCTATATAGAGCAATCTGGAATCTCCTGCAGAAGAAGACTGGGTGCGATGGATTAAGTAGCTGGCTGCGGCAGGACTAAGATATGTTGTTGGAGATTTGGTATCGGATTTTACTGTAAGTGAAAGCTTAGGATCTAGTGATTACCAGTTGGTGTGGTTTAACAGTGACTGAGTAACACCACAAAAAAAAAAAAAACAAGTTTTTTAATTTTAAGAAAAACATACTTTTCTAAAATTAGAATATGTGTAAAGGAGTCATTATCAGAGCGGTTTAAATGGAGTACAGAAGAAATTGAAATATTTAAAAGTGAAGGCAACAAAGATTGCATTAGGCTTGTCAGTAAGAGGAAAGAATTGAAGAAACCACTATGGTACTCTGCAGAAGTGACTAAAATAAAAAAATAAAATCTAAATGTTAGCATTTAGTAATTATAAAAAAAATAAAAAACAGAGTGAGGAAGATAGATCTATAAGATTAGGCAGAAAGAGGCAAAGGAAGTTATTAGAGCTTCCAAATCACACATAGAAGAGAGAATAGAACAGCCGGTAAAATAAGGGGATAAAACATTTTGTAGATACATAAATGTGAAAAGGAAAGTAAAACAAGGATTAGTTAGACCAAAAACAAAAGAAGGAAGGTATGTAGAAGATGATAAAGGTTTAGCTGGCTGCCTCAATGAATATTTTTGTTCAGTATTTACAGATGCAAATTAAGGAAAGGGACCTCAGTTAGGAAAAAGAACAAATTAGTAATTTGTTACATGTGAATTTACAGAGGAAGAGGTTCTATTTCAACTGTCAAAAGTAAAGACAAATAAGTCAACGGGGCTGATGAGATACACTCAAAGTTATTATAAATATTTCTGTACTAGAAAAAACCATTAATGGATTTATTTAACCAATCATTGTTAACAGGAGTAGTCCCAGAAGATTTAAAGTTAGCAAATGTTATGCCCATTCACAAGAAAGGAAGTAGGGAGAAGTCGGGCAACTACAGGCCAGTAAGCCTTACGTCAGTATTGACGTAAGTAATGGAAACCATGTTAAAGGATAGGATTGTTGAACATCTAAAATCACATGGTTTTAACACAGTAAAGGAGTTTAAGCACGAGTGGGATAGGCATAAGGCTATCCGAGCTATAAGATAAGGCCAGGGACTAATGAAAGTATTTAGAAAATTGAGCAGACTAGATGGGCCAAATGGTTCTTATCTGCCGTCACATTCTATGTTTCTATATATTTAAAAATAAAAAGATATCACATGTGCCATTTTTATCAATGTTCTTTTAGCTTCTTACCAAATATAAAAACTCCCACTTTAGCTTAGCCATAAACGAATGTGTATGTATGTCTGTCTATTACCCTGTAAGCAGCAACAATTACAGTTTTTTTTAAATCTCAAACATATTCTGCAGTTCTGTACAAAAGCTAAGTGACAAACAAGAACAATAGATGAAAAGGGTCTATCCCAAATTAGCTTGCAGTCTAAAGGGACACGTACACAAAGAGAAGTGAGGTAATCAAGTGGTCTGTACGTATCTGAGGGTGGAAGACAGCAGAGGAAGGTTGTCAGTAATGAGTAGTTAAGGGGGGAGCTGATTGACTTCTCTAAAGAAAAGTGTTTTAGTTTTCTTTTCAAATACTGCTGAGGCAGGGAGTGTCACATGTCCTGCGGGAGAACATTCCATTAAGGCACCCTTGGAGAAGTCTCTTCTCAACGTACATATCTTTAATTAACAAACTAGTGAAAAATTATAATTTATTATCACTTTATAATTGTAATGGCACTCAGATTAGTTTATTCAGTTATTGATGTTACGTGTAATGATCTGTAATCTCTTCGGAGTTGGGAACTTTTTAAGAAATATTAGGTGCACCTCATACATAAATGCAAATATAGTATATCAAGCATCATAAATAAACCTCAGGAATAAACTAATCATAAAGTACATCCTTTAATGCATATAAAGCGTCCTTGTTTACACCCCATTAGTTATTTTATTATCTGTTTACATTTCTCTTTAAATATAATTATTCAAATTTCTTTGTTGACCTCCTTATATCACTAACACGTTCTCATGGCAGTTACCTTGTTTGCACTTAAAATGGCTCTGTATGCTCAAATGTACCTTTCTCGTATCCTTTTCTCTTTCTTGTTTGAATCAGTTTTTTGTTTTTTCATTTCTAAACTATTTCTATTTAAAACATAAGACAAAGCGGGGACTACTTTTTTTTTCATATGCCTGACAATTTTGACAAATGGTGGAGCTTAAGGGAAGCTTCACCCTTTGTTAGCTAGACAAGCTCCATCCTTTTGTCACAGTCGTCTCAAGAACAATATGCAATACAAGAACAATACAAAATACAGAAGTCATACTTTGACTTATATTTTAAAGAGAACTAGCTCAGAAATTAAGAAAAGTAGAACATATACCAAAACAGGAAGAGAAGAATGAACAATAGGTGAAAAGTTTAAAGGTGACAAAGTCACTAAGAATTATGAACAGATCATGTGATCGACATTGTTAAAAATTCCAACATGGTTTAATCTCTGATATCTGAGTGGCTATCTTGTCTACACTAGTGAACAGTTAAACCTTTCTACACATAAGGACACTAATCATCCCTATTTTCCATAGCAAATCCAATTTTGTATTTTCTCATATTTTATAGCCTAGCAACCATGTTGACGCCCCAAATCTGGCCTTTGCTAATACTTGGTCCATCTGTCTATATCTTTCTACACTGGCATTAACTCAACCAACCTACTAATTAATTTACTCATCAAACTCTGACTCTATACCTTAATTCATATGATTTTTATCAGTTGCTCAGCAAACATATTTTCCCTGTCAAAACCTTCATTTGCGAGTTATCCCCTAAAATCATGTTCTAACATATGTCTATCTTTGAAACACATGAAAACAACTCCAACCACATTTATGTCAACCATCATCAAATTAACTGTAGTACATACAATCTGTTTCTCTCTAATGATATAAACCTCTCATCAGACTACCCAACTTAAATCTGCACAACATTTTGTCTATTATTAACCTTAATTTCCTAGCTTTAAATGGAATGAACACGTTTATTATTTCAGAATGGCTACCACTATAATTATGAAATTAGCTTTAGGTTCTTCATATTTATGCTGTGTGCATCCATCTCCTGGACCTATGTATTTGACGGTATAATCAATGCTCAATTAGATCCTGATTCTTGTATTTGATCTACTTTGTCATAATCTTTTAACCTGCTTCTAAATGAATTGTACACTTCAGGCATTAATGCTTATAGTCTTGTTCCAAAAGCATTTATAATCTCTATTCACTGCAATCAGTTTAATACAGTTTTAAACAATGTAAATTATTGTTTTTTTACTCCACTGGATCTAATAAATGATAGGGACACATAGAACATCACTGATTTCTTTTCAATAATATAATTTAATGAGCATCCCTCATAATATTGTAATTTGTACATCAAGATATTAAATATATATAGATAAAATACATTCCTTGCTGTAATTAAGATTCTCTACTTCAGGTTCTCTTATAAACAGAATGAAATAATTGATAGGTAAAATTTGAACACCTTTTAAGTTTAGAATACATAGTGAATATAATTGTATTTCCAAATATCTGGAAAGCTTATTGGATTCAATCTTGTAAGTAAAACAAATTTTAAAAAATCCCCAGATATACGGGCTGTTGCATGCAAAAAAAAAATGTAATGGAATTATAACCTTATAGTGCTTAGATTTAGTTTTATTTTTCTAAATGTACATATTATATTATAAAATAAAATCTGCTATACCATTTTTCTAATATTATACAAAACACAATCCCAATTGAAAACTTGATCAAGTGTGAATCTCTTATGACAGTCTAAAATAAAGTGGTGGAGCTCAGTCATTTAGAGAGTATTCCGTGTGCAAAGTCATGTCCATAAGAATTGTTGATGAATTCCAAATGTATAGAACACGTAAGACATAATGCAAAAGAACATAGTGGAAAACAATTTTGAACATAGATATACACAACAAATATAATAGGGGATATTTATCACGGTGTTCTGTTCTGGAAAATAGTCTAAAGTGATAAAATTAAGACAATAACCATGGAAACCAATGGATCCAGAGTCACATTCCAATAATGACTCATTTTAGAAAGGAACACTTTGATAAATCTCCTTACATTACGTAAAAATGACATATTCGATATTAGAAGCCATTATAGAGTGGCAGTAACATGAAAAAATGGGTGCCCTTTAGGGTAACTATATACAACATTACTCACCACAATGATAATTCTATTGTTAAATACACCACCAGACCAAAGGGGTCATAAAATAATTTCACTTTGCTTTTTATTTTTTATGGAGATTTTAATTGCAACTATGTGGGACATCCATGGGCATCAAGTTCACTCCCCACTATCATAACCTTTCTATCTAACTTGGATCAGAATTCTATTAAAATTAAACATATGGAATGTGAATATAATGTAGTGTTCCAAAAAAAACTTTACAGAAACATATTTTTAATGTTGAAATACCCCATTCTGGAAGAGGAAACCTTTACCGGAACATACCAGTTATTTTAAAGAAGGAGAAATTACATCACCCCTCCCCTCCCTCCCACCCCCAAATTTATCAAGTAGATAAGATTAATTATATTCAGAAAAGCTGTTGAAAATATTCACTTTGGCTGGAAAATGACCACAAAGTAAATTTCCTAGACTAATACTGTAAAATAAAGTTATATGTATGGAACACATATAGTTTGAAATGACATTTCATAATAAGGAGGTGTGATGATAATAAATGTAACCGTACTATTACCAATGTACTTTAAAAATAAAAGAGAAGTGTTATTGAAATACAAAAGCATGACTTCACACAACGAAACAATTCTGAGCTAAATTTTTTCAGTTACACAATTTGTAAAGAAGAGTCATGTCACACTATATTTAATTATAAGAAATTATACACTAAAGAGAAATTTGCTATGTGGAGACGGATCATCAGACCCACACACATAAGGATTGAACAACTTGTCCTAAAAAGTATAGGTGGTTGAGAAAAATACAATGTTTAAGTCCATTTGAGATAAGCTCAGACCTGTAATCTGCACAGGCAATCATTTGTGTTAAAACAGTTTATGAAAACAGGAAGGAGTAAAATTTAATTTAAAAATAAAACAAAACTGCCGAAAACATAAAATGCAATGTATTTGAAGAATTCATATCATAAGTTCTATGATGCACACATTTATTTTAAATTTAACATTTTTTTATTTTAAATAAATGCAAAATAACTCTAGTAGAATATTCCCTCTGTGACTTACAGGCAGACTAGTTTTCTTTCTTTCTTGAATATTAGGCCATTTCTCTTTCCATATGTGCACTGGCGTTGCAGCTGTTTAGAGGTGCACTTTGTGATGTCCTTTGAGTTAATTCATGTATGCATGTTTGAGTGCATTGAGGAATAATAAGAATTATACATTTAATGCATCTACCCAAAGATATATTGGCATACAATCCTTTTTAAAGGTCATGCAGTTTCTGGTTTTGTGTTGTTATTGGCCTCTTCTTTTAATGTCTTTACTATGTTTTAGTGATTAAATTTATTATGATGATAGTTCGACCTGGTACTTCTGAAAATTAGATATGCACACCAGAAAATATTATTGTAAGCAGTTTAGACACTTCACACTATAGGGCTTGTGTATTCCTGATTTCCAGGGTATGCACCCATACTCCACAATTTTTAATATTAAAAGTGGAAATCGGTTTTAAGAAAATTAATTTATTTTGCAATTTGTCCCCTTAGTGGTTACAGACAGTAGAGCCAGTGCTACCATAGTGGCCCCAGCTCTGTGACCAGTTGCAGCTGCATCAGCCTGTGAGAAGATCTATAGATCTTCTTGTCTGGCCCTTCCCCTCTCTCATTGAAGGGATGCATCTCCAAATGAGATCAGCTCTCTGTTTTCTGAGGCTCCCTCCTAATGAGAGACCAGAAGGGGGTTTTCAGAAGGTTCTGCACTCATCTGGACCTGCATCGCAGTCCACGGGACCACTAGACTACAAGGAAATGTATTATTGACACCCCTACCATCCTAGGAGGTAAGCATGGTGATTTTAAATGAAATGTATAAAAATAACTTATTACAGCGTGGAAGGGTGGCTGAACACAGAACAGAACTTCCCCGCACACTGTCACTATTTATTTATATATTTTACCAGAAAAGATACATTCAGATTTCTCTTGTTTTCAAGTATGTTCTGGGTCCACAAAACATTGCATTGATCTAACAGGGTACAATAAAATACAAAAACAATATTAACACACAATATATACAAAATTTAACATAGAACAGGTAGGAAATATATAATCAACCATATCACGTGCATTCTGTTTTGAGGTATGTAGAGAGGGATCTCGTAAAGGACTTTAGGCTTGGGGAAAATTTGAAAGTTTGCGGGAGGTCATTCCATAATTGTGGTGCTCTGTAGGAAAAGGAGGATCAAACTGCTGTCTTTTTGTATTGAGGTAGACTAAATAAAGTGCTGGTACTGGATTGGAGGTTACAGGAGGTGGGATCCATGTTCTGCTCAGGTAGGGTGGGAGCTTCCCAGAGAAGCTCTTAAACACAAGGCTGGAAAGATGAAGGGTGTGTCTGAATTCTAGCGACAGTCAGTTAAGTCTCCTTGTTGCATGCCAGTTTGGATGTCATTGCAAACTTTTAAGAGGGCAGTTGTAGTGGAGTGATTCGGGCAAAAAACAGATTGATCATGGGTCAGATAGTTAGATTGTTGGTAATACTCACATAGTTGCATATGGATGCATTTTTGACAATTCTGGGAGCAATGATATTGGGCGATAGTTAGAAACCAAAGTAATGTCACGACGTTTATGGATAGACACTAGTCTTGCAGTCTTCCAAAGTTTGGGTATGTATCCAGACACCAAGGATTCGTTAATTAGGGTTGTGACAGGTTTAGCAATTGCCAGATTTGATCAGGTCCAGACTGTTTTTTTATTTTTAGATTATTAAGATGTTTCTTAATGACACTAACAGGTACAGGTCTAAAATTGAACTTGTCTATATTGGGTCTTTGCAAATTTAGTGGGGCCTGATCCACATTTGCAGTTTCAGGATGTGTGTCATTTATTAGCTTGGCAATTGGAGCAACCGACAAAATAATTGTTAAATGCATTTGCTACATCTAAGGGAAGTTGCATGGTTTGGTTATCCACTTGGACAGTGGAGGGTTGGTTGTGGATTGCGGGAGTTTGTAATTTATTTATGACTTTCCAAAAGTTTCTAGGGTTTGGTATGTTATTGTTCAGATTTTCACAGAAATATTGGGCCTTGGCCAATTTTGTTTGTTTTGTGCATATGTTTTTCCATTGTCTATATGCACAGTGATCGTTCATAGAGCCAGTACGCTTGAACTTTGACCACAAAGAATCCCAAAACTGGTACATTTGGATGATGTCAGCTGTGATCCAATTCATATGTGCCCCTTTTACTCTCACCTTATGCAGTGGGGCATGAAAATTCCAAACTTGTATGAGTTTGGACTGAAAGAATTCAACTGCACAGTCTAGATCTGGGATAATGTTTAATCTGTGCCATGGGAGGTTCTTGATGTGATATAGAAAGGATTCAAGATTTTTTTTGAAGGACCTGGTGATTTTAACCTTGGGAGAGGATTTAATAGCCTTTATTTTGTGCACGCATTACACTAAACAGTGATCACTGAAACTGTTAGGGAGAACACCTGCCTCTTGGATTCTATCAGGAGAAGTGGAGAGAATCCAATCGAGCAGGGTATGGTTATGGCAATTAATGTTTACACGAGTTTAGGAGGAGATTAATTGCGTTAGCTGCAAAGTCAGTGAGCAAGAACTATTATTTTTAGGATTCAGCCAATCAATATTAAAATTCTTCCCATAGTTTGTCTTGCTAGCATCTGTAACGGATCACTTGGCACCCCGACTGGGTACCTCCGTTGAAGGATGCTTCTAGCGCTTCCTGAGGACTCCAAGCACTGCAGCAGACACCACAACCACCGAACCGGAGAAGCATACGAATGCTCTCAAGCATATGAATGCTGTAAGAAGCTGAACAGGAAAAGCATACAATTAGCTTACACTCCTGGCAATCAGCATACAATCCAATTACCCCAATAACGAGACAACACTTCATTTGAGGTCAAGCAGAACTGACTGTACTGGCACATATAGCCTCTTTTATTCCCAATCCACAAACTTAGTACTGCCCACAGGGTTTTACAGAACAACCACTAACACACGTACATTACAGAAAACACTCCCAGCAATTATACACAAAATCCTCCCCTCTGCCTGTGATATAATTATGGTACACAATGGGTTAACAGAATTATCACAAGCAGGAAAAATACAGTTTTTATATATGTACTATAACTTTAAAAATATACATCCAAACTTCATAAAAAATATTATTAATCAGCACATTTCAAATATAAACATACCCAAAAATCATTCCAATCCGTTCAGCCATTCAGGAGATATATATAAGTCAAGTTTGACCGACCGCAAGCACATTTTCATGCCCAAAACAGTTCCAGAGAATCAGGCTGTGCGGTCGGTCTATTTCCCATGTTAAAGTCAGTTCAAACAGACGAACGACAACCATTCGAATTGTCGAATGAACTGTCGAATGGCGTTCGAACTGTCGAATGCATTGAAGTCTGGAGAAGGTAAAACTTCAGCTGAATTAAAGATGGCCGCCACCACGTGTTCGTTTGTTGAATGGCGGCCACTTCGACTACTTCGGCACTTCGGCTGCATCCGAAGTGCCAATTTAAAGCTGCAGAACTGCTCCAATACAATGAAAAGGGGCAGCAAGTCTTTTAAAATCCAATCTGCTAAAATAGTCTTTAACAGGCAATATCTTCCAAGGGCCATAGTCTTAAAGGGGCATTGTTCCCAAAAGTCAGAGTATGTCCCCAGATGGTTCTTAAAGGGCCAGCAGCAGCATAATAAAATACAATATGCCCAAATACTGTATTAAAAGGGCCAAATTTCCCAGGGGCCATAGTCAGCAGGCAGGAGGCGGGCAAACAGGCTTCTCCAATGCCCAGTGACGAGGTTGGTTTTGCCACAGCATCCACCTAATCTAAAAAGAAAACATGAATCATCAGGCCAGGCAACCTTCTTCCATTGCTCAATGGTCCAGTTCTGACACTCACATGCCTTTTGAAGGCATTTTCAGCAGTGATCATGGGCATTCTGACAAATCTGAGGTACACAGGCCTATATACAGCAATCTGTGATACACTTTTTTATCATGGCCAGAATTATATTTTTCAACAACTTAAGCTATAATAGTTTTCTGTGTGATTGGACCAGATGGACTAGCCATAACTCCACAAGTGCATCATTGAGCTTTGGGCATCCATGACCCTGATGCCGGCTCACCGGCTGTCTTTCCTTGCACCAAAGTCACTCAGATCTTTTTGCTTGCCCATTTTTCCTACTTCCAAGACATGAAATTCAAGAACCTATTCTTCACTTACTGCCTAATATATCTCACACCTTGACTGTTGCAATTGTAATGATGTAATCAATGTAGTTCACGTCAGTGGTATTAATGTTGTAGCTGACCATTGCAAACATATGTAAAAAAAAATATAGTAAAGATTGCTATTTATGTAGCTTCCAAAACAATACAAACTTCTCAGGGAACATTATGATGAAAACAAGAAAATGCAGCAAAATGTGGTCAGAATTGATTTTAAAATGTATAGTGTAGATTGAAATTCACTCCAATAAACTATATATATTTTTTAGAAAATATAATTACACAAATATAAGTAATTCAGAAAACGGTGCAATGTTTTTGTAATAGATACCATGGCAACATACACTTTTTAAATTTCCCATACACAAGAAATACAAAACTAAACCTCAAGGAGTAGCTATCTATGCAATAATTTTGATGAGGCATTATGGACATTATTCTTCCCCAAGATACGAACGTATTCTGCCCCACGTACTTTGTGGTGTTTTGACAACAGAATTCATTTAACTGAAATGTAATATTCAGAGAACAATATGGATGATAAGATTGGCACTGTTTGTAACCTTTTTGGACAAAGGTCAAAGTAGCCACCGGTTGGTAAACCTGGAGAAATTAAACAGAAACATCCCTATCTCTAGTTTCACATTGAGATCTATGTGTTTAAGGTTAAAAGAAGCAATGAGAAATCTCCAACTGTACTTTACAATCTGAGATACTCAAACCCACAGAACTTCAAAAGGAAAGGAACAATACAGTTGTTTGCATGTAAACATTCAGGTTAATGTTTGCTATCAGCAAAGAACCAAAGTCCAAGGTCACACAGAAAATGTACTATCATATTAAAATCATTAGATAAGAACAAAATATAAAAGAACGAAACTTGAAAATATACTGAAATCATGCATGATTTACATATGTACCCTAAATATGCTTATATATATTGTGGACTGAACATATCCCATTGAGGTGGTATTAATTTAAAAGTTATATCTTATTCTACCTGCAGTCTGAGTGAGATATATCTTAAGTTAAGGAATATTATTGATTCCTATTTTATAGATATCAGTTCAATATATATATATATTAAAGCTAGAATGAACCTTAAATTATATAAGTGTATGTCTTAAAAAGTTTAAAGAAAGTTGTGGCCGATCATTGCGTAACGTAATATATTAGGTTGTATTAGGCTAAAACTAAATTTTATTGGCATAGGGTTCGTTGATATTTAAACTGGTTAACTTATTAATAAGCCAACAATTGTGGCATATAGTTAATTCGGTGTGCTGGGTGTTGGGAAGTTTGTATCTCTATTTATTAATCTTAACTGATAAACTTGTAGATTAAAAGAGATATAATAATGGCCATTAGACTTGTCAAGTAAAATTATTTGGCTTGTTGAATTGAATTGAATGCAATATGGTGTAGCAAATTGATTATATTTGTGTTTTTGTTGCTGTGAGTTTATAGTGTGTATTATAAAATGTATATATATTTGAAACAAAGCCTCTTTATTTGCAATTTTCCATTTATAAGTGTTTATATCACTGCTTAAAACAAAGAACTACAGGGTCCCTGAAGGCTGTATGTGAATATCACCAAGTATTATTATATCGATATTCCATACATATAAAACCTTAAATTAACCAACAATCTTTTGTAACATATTCCAGCCTATTTTTGTGTCTTCTCTCTGTCTTGAACAAGAACTCAGGTTCTCAAAATTGTAATTTTTTGTCCTAATTTAAATTTATCACACTGATGTCGGCGCATGTAAAGTGAAGCCTATTAATCCACATACTTACTACATTAATCACAATAGTAGAGATTGATGCTGTGATTAAATCATATTTCTCTTTATGTGAGCATATTTGCTCTATTAACTATCGAGCAGCATATTACATCAAGAAGCTATTACCACACTAATTAAAAATGATGTCCCTCTATATTATCCTTTTGCAAGTATTTATTCAATTTCTGTTTAGACATCTGTATAGATTCTGATAAAACCACCTCTTCAGGCAGATAATTCCACATTCCTACTGTAAAAAAAAATATTTTCTTTGCCTTAGACTAAATCTTCTTTCTTCCAGTTTAAATGCGTGACATCTTCTCCTATGTATAGTACTGTTTTTATAAATAGATTTACAGACAATGGTTTGTACTGGCCTTTAATATATTTGTATAGTGCTATCTTATCCCCTCCAAGAGATTTACATTTTTTTTAATCTTTTTTCATAACTAAAATGCTCCATTAATTTGATCAATTTTGTGGCCCACCTCTGCATTTTTCTAATATCCTTCTTTAGAGTAGGTCCCTAAAATTGCATAGCTTATTTAAGGCGTTTGTCTTACCTGTAATTTATAAAGAGGCACAATTTTTTTTTTTTCTCACAAGAATTAAGATCCCTATTTATACATGACAATACCTTACTGACCTTAGCAACTGCCGATCGACATTGCAAATTATAGGTGAAGAGTCTGGAGACAACAGTCAGTGCACACAATTTTCACCAGCAGCTAATATGCACTTGCCTCTGCATCTTCTCCACATCACCAAAGTCCTTTTCTATCTGCTTTTGAATCATCTCATCCAACAGAGACAGTGGCACAAGTAACTCACCCACTGTCATTTTTACCATCACCACTACCAATAACAACCCAATAAACATGACGTATCCCCCACCATAAATATATTAATTAGCATTATTCAACCAAGTGCTAATATACAGGTATCAGGTATCAGGGCCATGCAGATAGAATAAAGTGGGCCCAGTCCAGAAAGGCGATCCACACCAGCTCTCCCAAAGGAGAAGGGCTGGTTGGGCATGAAAAAAGGTAAGAAATTATGTGTATGTGTGTAAGTAAGTGTGTGTTTGTGTGTTTGTCTGTGAGAGTGGGTGTCTGTCATGATAAGAATGGTCTGAGAACACACAGTGCATTGCAGTTTGCTGCAGATAGGGGTGGGTAGCTGGAGACCGGTCAGAGTGCCCATGATAACCCCTGTCAACCACCAAAAGTGTCTTCAATTGGGACGTGAGCATCAGAACTGTACTATGGAGCAATGGAAGAAGAATGCCTTGTCTGATGAATCATGTATTCTTTTAGATCAGGTGCATGGCCGAGTGCTTGTGGCTTGTATACCTGGGGGAAAGATGGTAGCAGGACCTTTTGGTTTGTCTGATTTATTACCCCTTTTTTTAAAATAAAACTCAGGCAAGCCGAAACCGATATGTGACCGAAATTTGGCCTCCCAGAAAATGTTGTTTATTTTGGCAGAAATCATTTGGTATAAGCACATTTTTCTACCATGCACAAGTCTAGAAAGTACTAGGGCAAGCAGCAGGTCCACATTTGCTGTATGTGATGTTGTGCTCTTGTGCCTCTCCTACTATTACTACTTTTACCATTAGACACAGCTGTGGAGGATGGTGAGAATAGTGTAGTCGACAGGGACAGATTAAACAGAAACAGTTGAATATTTAATAAATATATATATATATATATATATATATATATATATTTTTTTTTTTATTGCACCTCCTTTTTGCCTCTCTTGGTTACTTTTTCTCACTTGATCTGTGAACTAAATGGCGAGAAAATGGTTACTTTAAAAATAATATATATATATATATATATATTTGCACTCCTACCTCCAGCCAATTATCCCGGTTGCTCAGCCACACTGTGATATAGGAAACAAATGTTTGCCAGCACTCCTGGATTTCCAACATCAAAATACTTTATTGTCAAATCGACGTTTCAGCCCCTAATCTGGGACTTTCATGAAAGTCCCGGATTAAGGACTGAAACGTCGATTTGACAATAAAGTATTTTGATGTTGGAAATCCAGGAGTGCTGGCAAACGTTTGATACATATATATATATATATATATATATATACTGGTATATATATTTAGCAGTATGCTAATTTGCCATTTTTTTACCTTGTGGTTCATCTAATTTCTTTTCCCAGTGTTTTCAGACAAGCCCAACCACCATCAGAAATGATTCAGTTGAAATTAATTTTTAGTACTAAGAAAGTACTAGGGCAGGAAGCAGGTCCTCATTTGCTGTATCTAAAGTTTTGTGTTGTGCTCCTGTTACCACTTACCACAAATGTCAACGCATTCATACTACTGCTACCACCCTTAGACAGAGCAAGGGGGATGGTGAGACTAGTGTCAGTAGTGGAAAGGCACAGGTTAAACAAAAGCAGTTAAATAAAAAAAATAAAAAAATTTCTTGCCACTGCCACTTTGCAGTTTACCGTACAAGTGAACCCTGGCTACACTGAGTTTTTCAAGTTTGTATGTTTTTTTAGCTATTTGTAGAAAAAAAAGAATCAGAATATGAGATTGCGACAGCAGTAGTGGTTATTGTAATGTTTTAAAATGTTTTTCATTGCAGTGGAGTGGATTTGCCCTGCCTGGCTGAATCTTGTGGCTTGCCTATGCCTGTAATCTCCACAAATGCGATTGGGAGAAGTCATGGACAATTGACGATCGACTCCACCCTGACAAGATTAATGCTTTCCTACACATGCAGTCTGTAGCATCAGGGACACTCCTTCAGTGTGGAGAAACAGACCCCTGCCATCATCCTTCTCTCAATTGAGTCTGTGGAGTTAGCAGACAGCTCAAGACTAAGCCAGGTATTATATCTATAATGAAAAATATTTTAAAAAGGGGGCGCAACAGTGGAGTAATTTAAGTTGGAAAAAAAAAATTGACATTTTTTTATTATTATTATTATTAATATCGCCATTTATATAGCGCCAACATATTTCGTAGCATTTAACAATATTATGAGAGAGGAGATTTAACTATAAATAGGACAATTACAAGAAAACTTACAGGAACAATAGGTTGAAGAGGAACCTGCTCATATGAGCTTACAGTCTATAGGAGGTGGGGTATAAAACACATTAGGACAGGAAACAGCAATCAAATAAGGTGGGAGTGAAGCAGAGCTGGAGGAAAAAGTTAAGTGCTGCCCTTTAGGAGAGAGCAAGAGACAGGTATGTAAGGTATAGGTTACTCTGGGAGGCCATATACTTTCCTAAAGAGATGGGATTTAAGGCACTTCTTAAACAATTTAAGACTAGGGGAGAGTCTGAGGGCGGTAAAAAAAAAAAAAGTGAAAAGTTAAGGGGCAATTTATGATCCACTCACCTGTTTCACGTCTTCATTTTTTTGAAAATCTATTTTTTTTTTTTCAAATGAAATTACTCCTGTTGCTACTAAGGCACTGTTTTGTTTTGGGTTGATTGTTTTGGGCAATGATTCTACAGACTGGATGTGTTAGAAAAGTTGGTACTTGGGTTGAAATGAGTGAATGGGTTGTTAATTGCCTTCTTATTTTTAGAAAAATTCCCCTTTTTATCTTAAAATTATTTCTGCAGCAGCAGCTCCCCATTGTCTAGCGTATGATACCAAAAGAAAAATAATTAACCAAAGTTCTCTCATTTTATTGAATTTTTTAAACAGAGATATAATATACTTTTGGCAAGTTGACAACTCAGAATTGGCATTGCAAAAATGGTTGATATTGTGAAGCCATTAGGCTAAGCACACTAGTAGGCACTTTTTGTTATCTTTTTTGGTGTGTCCGCATGCGTTTCTGAGACATTATCATTGACCATCTTTGATGAGGTGTACTGCGACATGGATGAGTGCTGGAGGTCCCAAACGAAATAGTATTTTCTGAAAAAATAGTTCTTTTAACTTCATGTGATACCATTTGTTAAATAATTACAACTAGTTCACCTTCATTATGCTTTGGTAGTATAAATTAAAAGAACACTATAAAGTTAGGAATACACACATGTGTTTCTAACAATATAACTACCTGTTCAAAGTTTAGGACCACCTCCAAGTACATTAAGGTGAAATGTACTTAACTTTTCTCCATCACCTTGCCGGTGTCACCACAGCTGACATCTCCTCCATGACTGAGATCATCAATCTTGATGATCTCAGCCAATCAAATGCTTTCCCATAGGAAAGAATTGGGGGCTATTACCTATGCATGGCAAAATGCGGTGCTGTGCCATTCAGCATCTCCTCATAGAGACTGAATCCATGTCTTTATGAGAAGATGCTGACTGGCACAGGGAACATTCAGCGTCTCCAAGCAGAGCATAGAGATACTGGATATAGGTATTGCAGACTGTGCAGCACTGAACTAGGAAGCACCTCTAGTGGTCAACTCAGTGACTGCCACTAGAGTTGTTACAAAAAATCAATGTAAACCTTGCTTTTTCAATGAAATTAACAGTGTTTCAACTGAAAATCCTGCAGGGACTTGCTGTAGACACCTGAACCACTACATTAAGCTATAGCTGTTTCATGCAAACAAAAACATGGATTTGTTTCAATCATAATACCATGTACAACATTTTATAAGCAATAAATGCCATGTGCCATAGCTCTCTAGAGGAACAACTGGCAGAAATCCTGAAATCCCAAAATAATATTTCTCTGTATTCTTCATTAGGATCATTTCATGCATGTGGAATACAGATCTAAACATCTTACTGTGAAGAAATGAAAAGCACTTTTTGGGTGTTACAAAAAGCACAGTTAGAATCCATAAATTTTTATGGATAATTTTGTTTTTCCCCCAAAAGATCAAGTAAATTCCAAAGCTATGTATAAAACAGGCTTATAGAAAAGTTGTCACATGGGCAGTATTACATCAAATATAAAATAATATAGGTCCAGAAAGGTGTCTTATCGCAAGATAACAATGATGCAGGAGTTTGAAATAATAGCAAAGGAATTAAGAGGTAAGAATTAATGAACACACTAAAGAGCACATTACTGAGCTTTAATATGTATGATTCATACTCATGCACAAGATCAGTAAACTGACATACAAATGAATGGTAGAAATCATATTTGCTGAAATATCATTGTCACTTGTTCAAAAAATGATGAATCATAGTCATATGAAATTAATTAAGTTGGTAGATTGATATGGCTAGTATGCAATGACTGCAGGCTTCTCCTTTTTTTTGTGGAAAAATCCAAATTCAATTTATAATTTTATTATGGCACAGGTTAACCCCTTGACTACCAAGCACTTTTTTGTTTAAAAAAATATTAGTACATCATTTATTTAAAACAAGGGATGCACAAACAGCACATATTACAAAACAGAAATTTCTGTACAGATTACTTTTCAGGCAAATATAAAAATGTAAATTATGTATATTTACATTATTTTTGTTTTTAATTTATTTGTTCATCCTTTATAGACATTTTTGGTGAAGGAAAAGATTTTGTGCAGTATACAGTCTTGCAATATTTTATGCAGGGTCTGAGATATTAAGGTAAAAGCAAAACAAAATTTTTCTCACTAACAGTAGGTGTATAAATAGAGAACTAACAATGGTCAAAAATGGTCAAAAATACTACTTAACCCCTTAAGGACCAAACTTCCTGTGTCCTTAAGGGGTTAAAGGTATTTGTAAGGACCCTGAAAACATTAGTAGCAGTACAATGTTCTAAAAATGCCAACAGAATGTAAAAAAAAATGACTGCATTTGATCATAATAATTACATACAGCAAATACAGATTAATTATATATTTCTAAAATAAAAGGTATTTAAAAAGTTATATAACCATTTTTACCAATCTCTGGAATACAAACATAATAAGAGATCCCATTCGCTCCTTCTCCTCTTTGACTGTAGTAATTGTATAGCCCCTTTTTCCTTTACTGAGTAAAAGGAGGGAGTAGCTTGTAGACATTAAATTAGTGTTTGTGAAGAGTGATGATGACTTCCCATCGATGCCCATTGATGATGACCATTCTTTTGACTTACAACAACAGTAATGCAAGGCTGCACCAAAATGTATCAAATAGTAAAAAGACATATAAATAAAACTTATAAAGATTCACAATAAAATAAAATAAGATATTGAAAATAGTCTGAAAAGATTTTAGAGGTTGCACTGTGGCACCAGATGTCTTTTAAGATACTTTAGGTGATGGGGTCTCTTCTCTGTTTGTAGTAGTCCAGTTGGTCTCGTGATATGGAAGACACAAGATAAGAGACCAATCGTATAAATTGTAAGGGTCAATATATGAGAGATAAAAAATATAAATATTCCATTCACATTTAAATGAGCTATAGCCAGCTCAGGTATGACAGGCGTACAGCGGAACAATCCCCGCTTATGGGATATATGGATGATTGTCCTCCAGAGGGAATGGTGTCCAACTCTCAGGAAAGGGGATATATAAAAACAACTAATAGTGCTCTCTGTTTAACACAGTATAAAAGTTGTTTAAATAAATAAAAATGTACTTACAAGTGTAGTGCAGGCCAACTGCACTATGGTAACAGCGTTGGTGGTATGATCCTCACCTCGGATAAGCTTGTAGGCACATGGTAAAATCAATTGAATGCCAGGTAAAAATAAATAAAATAGTGTGTAAAAAGATAGTTGGCACAGATATTAACCAAAAAATCTTTAATTCACAATTAATAAAACCATTCACGCGTTTCGCCACTAAGGCTTTCTCAAAATGGGATAACATTAAAAACCTGGCTGATAGGAGTATACATAGGTACATAATAAGTTAAAAATTGGCACCAAAAAAGTCATTTATCAATAGCCAATAGAATCAGAGTTGTATATCACATATATTGTAAGTGAAAATAAAAAGGTTTACATTAAAAGTAACATTATATAGGGTCTCATGCCATTAAAATTGTTGAAAAACGAGGTCTGTAGACTTAGAAATATTTAGTTTAAGTACGTCACGTGACTCGCGTAAGACATTCTTTGCATGTTGGGAAATGTAGTGTGCGAGTCACGTGACCAGCACTTTCATTAGTGGCAGTGTGAAGTGAGCGATATAGCTCGCGGCATTATGGGGACCGGAAGTGGTCATGCGGTTCGCGGCACTTTGCCGCTTGGGATATGTAGTGCTGAGTGGATCAGCAAGTGCGGCTGCCGCTGTGGTGGGCGGTGCGCACATAGTGAGGGGCGGGCTTTGTTTAGTTCCTATGATGGGCACTTTGTCTCATGGGACATGTAGTGCTGAATACATCAGCATGTGTGACCGCCATTATAATGGGCGCTATATACATATTAAGGGGCAGGGCTCTATTTTATAAAAAGCAGCATATATAATAAATTGGGGAGGATGTTAAAAAATAGTAATTAAGAGTGAGCAGAGAGATGGTAGTAGCCATATTAACTGTGGTCATACATGTTATTTTTATATACTGACATATAAAAATAAAGAAATAAAGAAAATAAAGTAAAGTTAGGGACATATATTTAAAGGGAAAGTATCAGCCATTTGAAAAATCAAACTATGTGGTAGGAAATTGACCCATACCTCTAGAGTATATACTTGTAGATAAGTTGTTGGGAAATAGGAAATAGGGATTTAGGTAAAAATTAGTTATTGACTTAAAAGCATAATAATGATGTGTATACAAAGGATGGCATAATGTGGTCATATTGGGGGTATCCTAGACTATAATGCTGTAGGTAACAACTATGAATAGGATAGCCCCAAGATGACAGCATAAACAGTATATACAATTAATACAAGGGCATATAGTAAATACATGAGACATATAAATGGTTAAAATTATGTGACTAAAAACGTATAGCAGCTGGAGGGGAATAAGACATTAGAAGGACTTGTTTAAATATATAAACTTAAAAAACTTTTTAAATTAGGCTTATGAACATATATAAAACATTTATAATTAATTTAAAAACAAGCAATTATTACAAGAAATTATACAGATCAAAATCTACATTAAGACCTTGGGGAGCTAGGGTCTGCAGGTTAAAGACCCACTCCATTTCTGATCTGCCTAAAATGTTTTTTATGTTTCCACCTCTCCAAGGAACCTTACATTTTTTGATTCCAATGCATTTAAGCAGTTTTATATATATACGGAATGGTTTTTGTATCCGTTTTTAATATTCCTGCAGTGTTCTCCTAATCTTGTTTTTAATATTCCTGCAGTGTTCTCCTAATCTTGTCTTTAGGTTACACTATTAGAGATTTTATCGGATGCAACACAACAAATGTAATCTATCTATTGGAGTGCCCATGTGGCCTCCAATACGTAGGTATGACCACAAGGTGCCTAAAGGCAAGATTAGGAGAACATCATCCATATATCCCATAAGCGGGGATTGTTCCGCTGTACGCCTGTCATACCTGAGCTAGCTATAGCTCATTTAAATGTGAGTGGAATATTTATATTTTTTATCTCACATATATTGACCCTTACACTCTATACGATTGGTCTCTTATCTTGTGTCTTCCATATCACGAGACCAGCTGGACTACTACAAACAGAGAAGAGACCCCATCATCTAAAGTATCTTAAAAGACATCTATTGCCACAGTGCAACCTCTAAAATCAATATTTTATTTTATTTTATTGTGAATCTTTATAAGTTTTATTTATATGTCTTTTTACTATTTGATACATTTTGGCGCAGCCTTGTATACTGTTGTTGTTGTTTTCCATTCTTACTATAGAGGGCTAGAGGGTTACCCTCTGCTAGGCCGCTGCCCATCCACCTTTTCTTATTAGCGCTAACCTCCTTTCTTGTTTTTATTCTTTTGACTTAGCCAAATTTCTAACATGCAGTCAAACGTGACACTTAACAAACCCCTAGCCAGTTCAGTTATTTCATGTTTTCCAGCTCAAGCACACGTGGTGCAAAAAAATAAGCCTTTGATTAGTTGCATCAAGCATTTTTGAGACAACACCTATTTTGCCTATTTGTATTGTGGTGAGGGATTCAATTCAGAGGGTTAAATAATTTTGAGACTTGTAAAGTCATTATAAGTTGCATTTCAGTTGAATTTCAGGAAACAACTGGAAGCATTCTTTCTGTTGAGCTATTTCAATTGCAAACATCTACAAATTTTGACAATAAACCTGATTTTCAATGGGGATCGAATAATTTTGATTACAACTGTGTGTATATATATATACACACACACACACACACACATCACTCGGATTAACAAGGTCCGTGTCAGATGCTAGGGAACTAAGGCAGTCTGATGACAAGTGGGCTAGTGGAACAAACCATTCCTTGACATGAAGTGAGAACCTAGACCTGCTTGACTGCTATTAACAGACCCAATGAGAGGGCTACATGAAACAAGTGGAAACTATGGGACAGTAGAAAACAAATCTAGAAACCAATTTCAGGACAATAACACAAATGAACATCACATTTGGCACAATAATGACAGTAGCCTTTTGTTGTGGGAGTTGTTATCTGGCTTATATAAACACAAGTCAAAATAACCATGTGTAACATGTATAGTATTACAAGTCAAAGAATCATGTATAACATTTATAACATTACAAGTTGAAAAAACATGTTTAACATGTATAATATTACACGTTAAAGAACCATGTATAACATGTATAATATTACACGTTAAAGAAGCAAGTATGACATGCGTAATATCACATGTCAGAAAATCACGTATAACATGTATTACATCACAAGTCAGAGATGCATGTAGAACATCACCAATGCCTAAAATTTTTACTTCTTTGCTACTGCCAGGTCTTAAAAGTTCTTATTATTATTCTTGCCATTTATATTGCACCAACAGACAATTACAGATTCCTAAGGGATGGTGGCTAACATCATATAACCCAATGCTGCTTAAAAATTACCAGAGTGTAATGTCACTTTTAGTCTCATACACAGAATTAAAAGAACTAAAAGGTGACTGTGCACACAGTGATTACATTTACCTCTCATCATACAATGATAAATAAATCCTATATAACATAAGAATAAAAAGCCATTATAGTGTAGTTTGTTAAAAACGTTTGAGGTAATATGGTTAACTGGAAAATTTAAAATTTCCAGAATCTGTTTTGAGTCGGCTCTGAACAATAGAGGCATTCCATCAACTTAAAAATGTTATTGGATGGATATTGCAACAGTAAATAAAACAATAAAATAGTTCAGTACAGCACAACATGTTTCAACCATTCTACGGTCCTACTCAGGTGCATATTACTTAACTTCTCCCCTTACAAGTATATATACCCCACTAATGTTCTCATTAAGCACAAATGTGTTAGTTGTCCAATCAAATGCCTATTCTCAAATATATTATATGATATTTGGGTGCTTTCCATCCCCTCCTACATGGTGGTATGTCCGGTTTCTGCTTATTCGAGTATGTTTGCCCTTTCCAGGATGGCCACACGTCAATTTCCTGTGACACGCTTCTATTTGTGGCTCTCCATAAAGATCTTCAGCAATTCATCCGTAACTAAATTGGATGAGCAAAAAGTCCCAATCTACTTAAAAGTCATTGAATGGCGTCACACCTTTGGCTTTACATATCGCTAATGCAAATTGTTTAGAGTCCATGGAACATTATTGAATATGGGCCATGTTGTGGCAAACATAAAGATGAGGAAAAAAGGTATAAAACATATTAAACACATTAACAATACATTAATCCACACAATAAGAAGAAAAGAAGAGAAGAGCAAGTGATATAAAACACTAATATATGACAAAACTATAAATTGAAAAATAAATAACATGATGTATAATACATTTAGAAATGACTAAAATAAAAAATAAAAGCTTAATGCATCTCAAGATTACTTTATAAAGTAGAATTAATTTAAAAATCTATATTTAGACCTTTTGGGAACAATGTAATTCAAAGATCCATTTCATTTTCTGCTTACCTAAATTACCATTTCCCACCTCTCCAATGTATATTTATCCTGTCTATTGCTAGAAATTAAATTTTTTAGGGTCAGGATTATGTTTTTCTAAAAAGTTTTAAGATACGCTGTGGTTTATAAAACCAATTAAAAGTTACTCATCACTGCAGAGTAAGAGTAGACCTCTTTATTTATTTTTATAACTGCAAAATGGTGTCTCTCAATAAAATGCCTGCAAAGAATATAAATTGTATTTTTATTGTATCTCCTTATGTTGCATTCTCGGTGCACTCAGTTGGGTCAGGTTTTGCCACAGGTAGGTAGGCCTGTTTAGTTCACATCAAGTGACTTTGTCAACAGGCAACCAAATGGCTCTTGAAAGAGTAGACTTTGAATATATGCAAACTTCCCTTTCTTATATGGGTTTAAATTCCAGTTTTCAGGAGTAGATATGTTTGTTAAAGGACCACCCTGTGGCCAGGATCATATTAGTTTGGAAATAGCAGTAGGATGACACACAGGTATCCCCTACTAGCTCTTTTTGTATGCCATAATGCTAGAACCATTCCTGAAATTCACAGAACAAATTCAGTTTTTTTTATGTAGCAAGACTGAACATAATATCTCAGCTTATGCTAATAATATGTTGTTTATCATCACTCCTTCGTGGATTACCCTGACTAACTACATCCCAGAACTTGATGTTTGCAGCAAGCTATCAAACCTAATAAAAACACACATAAAGTCAGAAGCAGTTGGTGTTGCATTCCCCTCCACAGAGGATATGAGAATAAATTCCAAGTTTGATGCCAATAAACTCTTAAATGCTGAAGTTCTGAAATGTGGTGATATAATATACAGAGTCATGAGTGATAGTAAATACACCAACCTAGGTTATTTGAGAATTACAATGATTTTGATAGCCTATGAGGAAAAGCAGGGAAAATGTAGAGAACTTAAGAGGGATTTTTATTAATAAAGGGATCAAATTCTAGAACATTTTTGAGATTTGTGAAAAACTGTTCAAATTAATCTAAAGAGAACCGCACAGTCCAGTTAAAAAGTACCATTGTATATGCATTCTTTATATATGGTAATTGTTAAAATAGAGTTACATCTCTGCCCTTCTGTTATTTACTAAAGATGCACATACAGCATTTTATCTTGTTCGGAAGTTCTTTAATTTTGTTATGTTTTGTAACTCACTACAGTTGCAATATGATCTGTAAAATAATTCCAATTATTATCTTTTTTTCATACTCAACTGAACCATTGAAGTAACAGATGCCAAGTAATACAGTTCAAAAAGCTATGGAGTACATTGGGCTTGTCATTCCTAAATAAAAGTTTTAGCGCTATGTGGGTTGAGACGTTTTATGTCCAACATTCATTCTGGGCCTTTATGTTATGCACAGAAGTGGGACAGGATAACAAAGATTGCTGTGTTTTCTCAATATGAAACAGCTGGTATTTTTTATTTTTTAGAAACTCGCCAAGAAATGAAACACATTGGGACTGATGTTGCAAATGACCTAGAAATCTGTTAAAGCATCTGTTACTGCATTGTGCATTCTGCAGATATATAAAATACTGTCCTTGAATGCCAAACCTTTCATTAGCACTAGCTGTAGTTGCCACAGTGTATAGTTTATGCTTGGTCACCTCATACTGAGATGTCTCTTTATTGAAACCACAGCACTTTCTTTTTTTGATTTTTGTTTTCTTTTTGTTTTGTTTTTTTAATATGGTATTATGCTTCATTATGAATACAGCTTGATGTCTGGCACTCAGGAAGCAGTTTTTGGATTTTCGCACTGGGAAGTCAAATATGATTAAAGAGCAAATTGCAATATTCTGTAAACATCTGAAGAGCTGTATTTCACAGGCAAAGCTATAATAATAATAACAAAGATAATTACTTAGTGAAGACTCCCATTCCTGCGTTGGAACAAATAAGCATCTGTTAAGACAAGACCATAATTGTTAATTGTTCCAAAGATCATGAATCAGTCTTGAAAAGACCATGCCAAAACAGCCTTATAATGAAATTCCAAGATCAGTTACCATAACTAGTTATTGTAGTAATTATAGTCTAAGGGAATTATGGGTGTTTATTTTTTTTTGTCAAATAATTTTCATATAGGATTTCTGAAACCCAAAGTATGTGCCCTCTTCTTTTCATGCAAAAATACGAAAATATAGCTTCCTTTATATCCGTCCAAAATATTTGTATGGGTAAGAAGGACTCGGTTGTGCTGCAGCACCTATATCTCTTTTGTTTCCTAGCCTGGGTCACTTCAGTGGTGATGCAATGGTAATGGTGAGTAGTAGTGGTGATGAAATTGTAACCAAAATCTTTTGGTTACATTCTCTCACTTGATCTGTGAACCAAATTGTGGGAAATTGCTCCTATACATGTACTTCAAAATATATGCATCATGATATATATTTTGCAGCAAATGTGTTGGCCCATTTTTGTCAGGACAAAGTATGGCAAATTGTTAACTCCTTACTCATCCATAACTTAAGAGGAGCATGCACTATTTAAAAAAAAATGTGCAAAAAGAATCCCAGAAGTCTTGATTGGATGGGGGTTACTGCTCTATTACAGGGTATAAGTGCTAGCTGCTTATTTTTAACACGTTAACTGTATTTACCATAAGGGTCCTAATATTTGCATTCTGATGGTGTTTTGGGAATCTGCAGTCTCGGTAATATCAGTGGATTCATTTCAATAGAGTTATCATTTTTTTTTTTTACTTATTCACAGTTTCTTTGTTAACATTATTTTTAGATACTGAAAGAAATGTTGACTACACAGCTCTGATTTCAAAATAGCTGTTATGCCTATTTTTATTTTATTTACTTTTATATATTTATTGACATTTTTTTTTATAATACTCTAAATAACCAGTGGTACACTTCAGAAGAAATTTCAAAATGCATATATAAAAAAAAAATACAATAAGTTCAGTTTGGGCTGTATATAGCTGTAATATTCCTAACAATTAAACGCAGAAACAGAACTTCATTTTTCTTCATGAAGTGTACTTCATTTTAACATTTTTTATTTTTTTTTAAATCAGCCTTTAGGAAAATAATTATTTTGGGCTTTATTCAAAGAATGGCATGAATATAGAAAATGTATATTTAATTATAAAGTATATAAGTCCAAGCCCCCCATTAAATATGTCACAATAACTACTGGAAGGATGTATTCTATCATAGGAATGGGCTTCTATTCCTCATTGATAGGTAAGAAACATTTCATATTCTTGCAGTAAAAGGATTAATTTGAAGATACTCATAATATTAATGGACACTTCATAAAGAAGACACACACTAATTTATCCCTGGTTGAGAAAGTTATACTTAGCTGCACTTAGTCTTCCCTACTTTCCCATCCATTAGATTATACTATAGAACATTAATCATTCTGTTTTTGACAGAATAAAAGTGATGACATTAGAAAAATTCCTGGAAGTAAGTCTAGGAAGAAATGGAAGAAATTTGCACAACGCCAAATCTGTTATTGTACTGGCAGGGTTTAAGTGCTAAAAATGATGTGTCATTGTTAAATGGGAGTAAAGACTAAAATGTGAGGATGCATGCATTTATTTTACAGTATAAAGTAATTTATTCAGCATCATCTAAATCTATTTTTTTTTCTCCTGTTAGGTTGTTTCCCCCCAAATTAACACAAAATAGAAAATAGGATCACATAGAAGAATTATACAACTGTAGCTTTAATACTACTAAGCACACTGTAATGGCGATGGTGCCAGTAATGCAGTGGCACCCCTATTGATAAATTGAATAATTTTAGAATGGGTTACCTGGGGACCACCAGGCGCTGCCTCCAGCCTTTTGGAACTATTGGAGGTGGGGAGAAATATCTGGTGAACTCCAGGTAAGATGGTAAACCATTCTAAAATGGTTTGACTACTTGTAATATTGAGTTGCCAAGGTAATGCTGACACATTAACCTCTATAACAGGGGTAGGCAACCTTCGGCACTCCAGATGTTGTGGACTACATCCCCCATAATGCTCTTACACCTATAATGCTGGCAAAGCATCATGGGAGGTGTAGTCCAAAACATTTGCAGTGCCAAAGGTTGCCTATGCTTGCTCTATAACATACTGTAATGGCTATGGTGCTTAGAGTGTTCCTGTAATTTATTGAGCCTTTGTTTAGGGTTTAAATTAACCCTGGTGGAAATTAACATTTTACACACATTAATAAGACTTTCATTCAAACTACCACTACTCTGGACAGTGTGATTGACAATTGTTTTCATCAGATAACACATAAAACAAACTATATAATTTAAAAGTAGATACTATAACAAGGGGCAATGAACATTTAAGTAACACAGATTTTTAGTATCACTGCAATGGCCATTAGAGTGTAAGCTCACCTCTCACATCAAGGCCAACCTCTTAGGTGAGTCCTACAATAGCAATTTAACCTGCTGCGTTTAGCAAAAAGACAAAATGTCTAATGATATGGGGTATTCTTATGATATAATTATGAGAGTATTAATACAAAATGCCCCTTTCTGCTGCATTCAAATTTAGCTTTTTAGCTGAAAACAGCCAAGGAGAATTGCTAGTGTAGGACTAGGCTTTCCTTGATGCTAGAGGTGAGCTTACACTCTAATGGTTAATGCAGTGGTTTTAAATATTCATTAATATTCATTAATTAAATGTTCATAAGACATTTGGGCATTTAAACATTTCATAGTACCTAAGCACTATCCCACTTTAATGGCCATTGCAGTTGTTGTAAATATCTTTGACATTAAAATTATATTGGGATTTGGGATAACACACAGGTAACATTTTTGTTTTTCTTTATATTTGTTTCATTTGTCTCCTTGGGTACACCAATGTAAAGGAAATTAATTTCTTTATTCTCTGTCACTCATTTTTGTAATGCATAGTCCAGTAGATGATTAAAATGAAAAACATTAACACACAATTATCAGTGATTATGTGCAATGTAGCAAGTGTTGAGAAAAACTCTAGTCCATAATACATTCAATGTTATAACATAATAACTTGCATAAATCAACTATTATGTACATTTTCAAATCCAGTGTAGAGTTAATTGGACATGAAAGGCAATATTTCGACTCAACAGTCTTTATCAAGCCAAATGACTTGATAAAGGCTCTGTTCCATAGAAACTCTCCGTTTTATATCCAATAACTTATTCACTGGATGTACCCTGTGTGCCCGGATTTCTCTGTTTACTCTGCTCTGCAAATAAGGTTATGCCATCTTTTACTTGTTTTGTGTGTGCAGTCCCTTACTTTTTGTACATAATGTAAATTTTTGACACATGCCTGCCAATCTTTGTGAAGTATTACATAATTCAACTAAACCTGTAGCCATTGTTATTTATTAATTATTGCCTTTTATTAATATTAACACATAGCAACAAAGGTAGGGGCTGAAAGAGTACTCTGTCGATATCTATACAGCATTTTTTCTCATCTTTACTGCCAAGAGAGCTATGAGGAAGACAATAATCATCTTGCATTTCTTGGATGCAGATGTAATACTATCCATTGTTGGAACTTGCAAAAATTATAGTTTGTGGTGATACTATGTGACTTCCATGTGAAGTCACATATATACGTGCCCCTTTTATACTATGCTCTGATTACTGTCCAAAATACAGGTGAAGAATTCATGAATTACTCTTAATTATATGAAGACCACTTGGAGAATTCATGAATTACTCTTAATTATATGAAGACCACTTGGAGAAACATGAACATTTTGAAATGTGTGCCCTGGACTATTTCATAATTTTCCACTCTAATTTATTATTCATCTTTTGCAACCTGTTGTATTTGTTTCTTTGTGTTAATCCTTTTGGAGGCTAAAGGATTGGTAATCTATCTAATTATTTAGCGCTTGTTCATCTTGTATTTGTATGTTTTCTTGTGACGTCCATGCCTCGACACATGAGAGCTGTTTTGGCATGAGGGGGGTCTACACAATATTAGGCAGATGGTTTTAATGCTGCGGCTGATCAGTGTATAGCTTACTGTGTATTAATTTTTTATTTGAATTAGTTGTTCATCTTCCATTAACAGCATTATCTGTTTTTCAATCCCTAGTGGTCATCAAACTTTTTTTTGTGTAGCACATTTTAAAAATTATGTTAGAGAGCAAACGCATTATGTTTTAATGTAAACATCTGTCAGTTTACATTATTCAATTTTAATTTTTTTGTGAAAGCAAATAGAAATGTCCACATCCACAATAATTAAGAACAAATTCGAAGTACAAAAGATAATATGCAAAGACAGAGTCAATTTCATGACTCCCTTATACAATATTGATATGTGAGCACTTCTGGTTGGAAAGGGGAGCATAGTATTGCAAATACTCATGATACGGCTAAAAGAATGATAGCCAAAGGTATCTACCCAGTAAAATACTAGTAGCCATCATAATGTGATCCAAAAAATTAAACATAAAACCACAAACAATGCATACCATTAAAGAGGAAGGGAATGATCACTGATAATCCAAAGTGACAAAGTCTTTACTGAATGTAAATTGCAAGAATAAAGAGTTTTGATAATTTAATAACTATAAATAATTTTATGAAATTAAATAAATTATCTATAAAGATTTACATTTTCACCTGACTTTTATGTAAAATTTGGTTTATAAATGTGAATGAGTTTTTCTGATGCTGGTCGGCACTTGGGCTTAACAGAAGGCACTGAGGATGGGGCTTTACTGACACCAAATAAACCAACTTGGACTGACTTTTCAATTCTTTCTGATACCAAATAGCTATCAAGTAATGCTCTTTGAGAACCACCAACAAATCTGCTGTGAAGCTGGATTGAATGCTGTAAGAAAAAAAAAAGCCAACTTTAACAAAAAAAAAAAATGAACTAAAATATATGCTAAAAGCCATCAACAAATGAGTTGTATCTCCAAAAGCTCTCCTTTGTGGTACAAATTGGATTAATGAAGAAGAGTTGGGGTCTGTGAGTACATATTCTCTGTATCCTTTAATGTTGTGGGTTGTGGAATGGGGAATGTAATAACTAGATTTGGTACCCTTCACGCCCATAAATTAAAATGGTAAAGTACAGCAACTCATTGTAATGCACTGATACCCTGCATCCTGATAATATTTTTCATTTGTTATTTTTTTATTTTTGCAAGCAATTATTATCATTATCATTCTTGGTACAATCTATCTTCTGCAATGCAGCATTTTTTTTCACTTGTTATATTCAGACTTTAAAATTGTATCACAGTAAGACGTGGATTTGTGTTGGAGTTTAATTTCAGTACTCAATAAACTAGTATCATAACACTTTTATACACAAGTTGTCTACATAAAAGATAAAGAACTGTGTCCTGTGTTGGGATTTAACCATAGGATAGAGCTAAGAATTCATCCTGTATAACCCATGATGCTTCAAATTTGATTTTTGGTTAATGCTGTCCTTGAAAAACCTTTAGGAAACAGCTTCTAAAAATTTTGTGTAGAAGAGATTTTCTTGATTGCTACTACAACAGCACACCCAATGAGAGGGGAAATATGAAACATATGAGGAAACCATGGCTGAACAAGAAGCCAACATCTAGACATGTGCAATTCGTTTCGGTCCGAATTTCAATTCGGCCGAATTTCGGAAATTCGGACATTCGGATGCTTCCGAATATCTGAATTGCTGAAGTGCCGAATATCCAAAGTGATAAAGTGCTGAATTTCAGAAGTGCCGAACCGAACTGAATTGCTGAAGTCCCGAATTGCTGAAGTGCCGAATTTTGGAAGTGCCGAACCGAATTGCCAAAGTGCCGAAGTTCTTCATATTTCTGAAAAGTGGCAAAACAGGAGAAGGTGGTACAATTAAGGGAATGATGACATGAATCTAACCCTAACTCTACCACTACCCCTACCCCTATCCCTAACCCAAACCCCTAACCCTACCCCTAACCTAACCCCTAACCCCTACCCCTAACCCCTACACCTAACCCTACCCCTTACCCCAACCTTCCTCTAACCCTAACCCTACCCCTACCTCTAAGCCTACCCCTAATCTGAACCCCAACCTTCCTCTAACCCTAACCCTACCCCTTACTCTACTCCTACCCCACTATAATCACTCAGGACACATCATCTTATTGAAGTAGTCTAGGTGCAGTGACCCACTCTGTTTGAATTTCTGAGAAACTGAAATTATTGCATTTCAGGGTTAACGCAATTAATGCAGTTTTACAGAATGAAGCAATGTTGCATGATTGTTAAATCAATGTTTCCTGTGGGAAGCTTTATTGTGCGCATGGCACATGGGCATTAGGTACCAGCATTGCCATAATATAGAAGGAAACCTAGCTGGAGAAGACCTTGCTGGCACCAAGGAAGACTTGTTTCTGGAAAGAAGTAAGTGAAAAAAGCATGTTTAACCCTTTAACCCCTTAAGGACCAAACTTCTGGAATAAAAGGGAATCATGACATGTCACACATGTCATGTGTCCTTAAGGGGTTAAAGGGCCACTCCACTGTCCATAAACAAAGTTAATAAAAATCACTGTTTATTAGACATGCCTCAAATGTAAACTTACATTTTTTCATTGGAGTTATGACTGAAAACAGCTTACACAAACTGCAGATCTCTTGTCTGCTGCCTTTGCAAGCCCTCCTTTCTAACCCCGCCCAGCATTTGACTGTCCAATCACAGACTTCCAAATGCAGCTCAAGTCTTTGCAAGGCAGGTGCCCTGAACAATTGCTGCCTCTTGAGTTCAGTGCAGATAAGCTAACCAAACCAAGAAGTAACAAGACCAGTTGTCTATTTGAAAAGCCAGGAGGGTGTAGCCAGTATAATTGACCAAATTGTCAATTTCTGTTGAAATCTACATTATTTCCGGAAAGGGGGACTTATTAAGTTAGGGATAAAGGCACTATGACATTAGTGATGCAGATTTGTATTCCTGATGCTATAATGTTTAATTGTTACTTCAGTAGGATGATAGGACCTGCTTATGATCTGAAGAGTCCGTGTTCCCTAATTTATGAACTATCAGTAATGATTTGCAATTCGATTTTCTCAACCAGGCTACACTTTTTTTGGTGCATTGTAAAGCTTCCAAGTAATAGTAGTTTATTTTTTTTTAACGTTGTCTTTTTAACTGTTTCAGAAAAAGATTGATTATCTCCGTATTAGCTCCCCATTTTTATATTTGATATAACCATGGATATAAATACCTGGAAAATTCCAAATGAATTTCAGCATACAGAGACTGTACACCAGCCAAAAGGAAGCAAGTCGGGGCCTAATAAGTGTGAAAGCCACAGTCCTGGATGAAAACAGAGTATCGCAAAGATGGCTTCCAAAGATGAACTGCAAAGGGAATGCTTGAGACAACAACAGATAGAGGATGAAGAAAAGGAGGAGGTTCCACGGCAAGACAAACCTCTCCATGGTGTGTACCAAAAGTGGATAGTGGATGTGGCTCACATGACAAAATCCTACCAGTGGTTGAAAATGTAGGACTGAAAGACATTAATCCTAGCAGCACAGGAACAGGCACTCCGCACCAGATCAATAGAAACAAGGGTCTATCACATCAGACAAGACCCAATATACAGACTGTGCAAAGAGGCCTCTTAGACAATCCAGCACATAGTATCTAAAAACAAGATGTTAGCAGGGACAGCATAAACTGAGAGGCAGAACCAAGTTCTGAAAATTGTGTACAAAAACATCTGCAATAATTATGGACTGGACCTCCTCTCTACAAAGGGCTGTTGAGAATGACATGGGACTTTGAGGTCTAGATAGATAAACAAGTACTGGTCAATCAACTCAAAATCATGCTGGTTGGCAAGAAATAGAAGACTGCAGTGGTTGTGGGTGTGGCTGACCATAACATCAAGGAGAAGGAACATGAGAAGGTGGGCAAATAGCAATGACTGAAAGAGGAGCTAGAAAAGATGTGGAAAATGAAGGCAGCAGCAGTCCCAATTGTGATAAGAGCACTTGGGGATTTTATCCCAGATATAAGCAGATTCAAGGTGAGACATCTGAGATCTCTGGATTTAAAAATGCAGGAATGAGGAACACACAAAAATACCACCCAGATGGGTAAGATGGTCTCTTTTAAAACCTTTACAGTGTATATCAATAATGGGGGACAACATAATTGGTAGGGTGTGTATAACCTAAAACGAGACAAAAGCCTGTATATATATCATCACACCCTAATCTTCTCATTTATATAAAAGTATATAATTTTGACATAAATATAAAAAAAAAATCACCTTACTGTGTCATTTTCATGATTTCTTACAAATATGTATATGCCAAAACTTCTGTCAACTGACATAAATTAAGCATAAATTCTTGTTGTTTGTCAATATATAACATTATTTGTTTCTGGAATTTTAAACAATGGCAGCTTTTAGATTTGGATCTTTTTGTTGGGTAACACATTTCACTGCTCGATAAGACTACTATATTTAATTTCAATCATTAGCCCTAAGGATGGTGTCAGTTCATGTTTTCAACTCAGCAACAAGGATTAATTAAGAAAGAAAACAAAAGTAGTGTGCAGATTTGTTCAAATTATAATTGCAGATCCGAAAATGACATCTGGTTACAGCATATTTTTAGAACACATAAGCAAGTCAGTGCAAAGTTTTATTGGACATATAACGAGAAGTTTATACAGCTGTTTTGGGGGGGGGAAATTTGTTGGACTGAAAAACAAAGGAGAACAAAAAAATAATGCCACTTAATCTGTTGGATTTCAAGATTCCAATCAGTCTTGCAAGTGTAACGTAATGTGCTTGTGCCCTCCAAGTGATCTTAGTAAGCACATCATTTTGATGTCAATGTAGTTTATAACTGCACAAACAAACATTTCATATAGAATATATTACGGCTTAAATATGTCATTTGAATTCTGATGTAATCTTTAAATTACCAATAATGGATTCTACTCATTGACATATATTTTATGATCTTGTAAAGCAGTAGAAATATTGAATATGGAAAGAATCCCATATTTCTGAAATAAATAATTTGAGACATCTGTTGTATGCAAATAGCTTTAATTCTGCTATCTCCAGAGTGTCATAAAAGTTGACAGCGTTGTTTGTTGCAGAGAATATAAACTAAGCAATATAATGTCTATTGTGCACCATATTGAATTGTAAACTAAAAAGATATGTTTGTGTAGAACATCTTTCAAATCCCTTACTTCAAGTTGAATAGTGTTTAGTCACTTGCCTATGTGATTGAAAGGTTGTGTAGTCTATTCACTAAGCAAGGAATTACATAAATGTTGCAAAGGAATTGTATTTTTTTTTTTTAATTCTTTATTTTTGTGTGCTTAATTATAACACTTATTCTTGCAATGCCCCAACAGTGGTAGCAAGATAAAGAGCTGAACATAGCATAACGAGTTTAAGGCATTCGAGTGTACTGCACAATTTTTGGGTGATATAAAATACAAGCTGAGTCTAACATGTATAGAGGGAATATGGAGGGTAGGCTTACATTTAAAATTTACCAAGCTGGTTCATAGACAAGAAGCTGAAGATAAATAACAGTAAGTAGTTTGTGACACAAGCTTAAGCTATAGTAGAGGGACAGCGTTGAAATACAGTATTGTAGGATATGCTGATCATCCGAGGATAGGCTATATCTGCTGTTGGGCACATTACAAGTTTAATCTATACATTTTTAGAGGTTGTAGAATACACAGTTAGTACTATCGAGCTAGTCTGTTTGGACCTGCTCAGTGTAAGTACAGGGGCTGCTAATTGGATCAGGTATCTGTGTTACACTATTAGACATGTTGGGAGGTATGCTGAAATCTGCCTTGTTTAGCCAATTGGTGAGGCATATTATATAATATATAGATTGGTATTACATATGTGCTGCAAGACGATTAACATGGACATTTTATAACATCATATAACACCAGTACTGCATTCTCTCGTTAAGGGTAGCAGAGCTGGAAAACCATATTAATCTTAGAATTAAACGTGATGGGCAGCAGATCGAAAGCCTTATGACCCAGAGTGTCCCTCAATGCCCCCCCCATCAGCCTATGCCTTCCGGGGTTAGTGTCCAGACCTGTGAGCCGCGCGGGAACTCAGCCGTAGCCGGTCTCGGTCCGGAGAGTCCTGTTGCTAGGCTACCCGGTTTGTGTACATAGGGTCCTGCTGTATAGCGGCTGGATCTGTTTGTGTGCGTCGGTCTGGTCCTGCGTGGGTATGGATGTGTGCTCTTCCTGGCAGTGGTGCCTGGCTTTGTTTTGGGCTTAGGTGAGGCTGGCTTCAGCTTGCTTGGGGACGCTTTCAGTCATGGGCGCCTTGTGGGTTTGTGTGTCGATGGTGTGTCGCACTGCCTCTGGTGCCATTTTCAGGCTTGAGGCTTTTGGCTTGTCGTGCTGCTGGCTCGGGTGCAGTCAGGCTGCTCCGTCCGTAAGTGCTTGATCTGGGTTTTTGCTGCGGTCTGTCTTTCTTTTAACTCGTGCCAGAAGGCCTCAAATAGGGCATCTATTCTCTTCAGGCTGTCTGCCTCTTGCATCGCGGTGAATGTCCTCGTGCCGGTCGCCGCCATTTTAGGGTCAGTTCGACTCGGTTTGGAATGCTGCCATCTCGCCTGAGGGTACCTTCCTGGGACCGGGATGACCCCCACCGGTCCAAAGTGGGGGGACGAGGACCCTTGTTTGAGCTGTTTGCTGTCAGGGACAATGGGGGAGCAGCCGTCTCCCCCGTGCCCGCCATGCTGCTGGGCCTTGGTCCACTTTGCCGGGTTTCTTGCAGTTTGTGCCACTTGTTTGGTGCCAGCGTGTAGCCCCAGTCTCCAGCTCTTCGTTGGTGGCCCATTTTGTGGGTTTATGGTCAGTTTCAGGCTTTTAATCAGGAATATTTGCCACCAGAAGCTGGAGCAGCTCTATCATGCATCCACTCTGCTCTGTGGTCAGGCCCAGCCCCCAAGGAATTGTAAATTTTAAGCCAAATTGGTAAAACTGCAAGCATTTTCTAACTTTTCATTTTTTCTTCTTGACCATGTTCATCACTTAACTTTGCAAATACCCAATCATTTCTCTACAATTTCCTCTTTAATGATAAATCTTTGTAGTAAAGAAAAATATACTCAGTGAGATCAGTTAGTCATTTACTAAATAGTTTCTAAATAGTGACTATCTGACTTAAAGGGACACTCTAGGCACCCAGACCATTTCAGCTCATTGAAGTGGTTTGGGTGCTGTCTCCGTATTGCACCTAGTGCTGCAATGTAAAACATTGCAGTTCCAGAGAACTGCAATGTTTACATTGCAGCTCTAAGTCTACCCTCAGTGGCTGTCTACCAGACAGCCCCCAGAGGGCTTCCTTAATTGAAATGGACATTTGGTCTATAATCTGACACTGGACGTCCTCACGCTCTGCATGAGGTCCTCCAGCGTCAGATTTTTTTCCATAGGTAAGCATGGATTATACCACTATACTATAAAGGAGTCTCCCTTTTTTTTAGTTTTTACTGCCTCAGGTAATCCATTATAATTATCTAGTGCCTATCTATTGCCTATCCTCCTTGTATAGATGTTTTACTATCTAATATCCATACACACATTTCCTTGGACCAGGTGGCCTACAGGATTGAAATAGAGCAATACAGTTACTATTCCAAAGGTTTCCATAAATGACATTTCTGAATAATTAAGCATAGAGTTGATAAACTCTGCTAAACTGAATTTGTAAACCAACTATACCTTTCAAAAAGCTCATCAGGCCCTAACCCGTCCGACTTACAAAAATTGGCCAACTTCTATTACATAGCCGCAAAGATTTACAAAATTGGAATATTTCTTACGTGTCTTGGATACAGCAAATCAACATACCGTATATACTCGAGTATAAGCCGAGTTTTTCGGCACATTTTTTGTGCTGAAAAACCCCAACTCGGCTTATACTCGAGTCAGTCTGTATTGTGGCAATTTACATTGCCATAATACAGACTGGGGGCTGGCAGAGCTGTTACTTACCTTTCCTGCAGCTCCTGTCAGCTCCCTCCTCCTCCGCGCCGGTCCGTGCAGCACCTCGGTCAGCTCCCAGTGTAAGTCTCGCGAGAGCCGCGGGGTCATAGTGCGGCTCTCGCGAGACTTACAGTGTGAGCTGACAGAGGTGCTGCACGGACCGGCGCGGAGGAGGAGAGAGCTGACAGGAGCTGCAGGAGAGGTAAGTAACAGCTCTGCCAGCCCCCTTCCTCCCCCCACTGAACTGCCAATGTCACTGGACCACCAGGGACGGAGAGCCCCCCTCCCTGCCATGTATCAAGCAGGGAGGGGGGACGAAAAATAAATAAATTAAAAATATATAAATAATAATAATAATAAAAAAAAATAATATAACAAAAAATTTTTAATAATATTAATAATATATAAATAATAATAATAATAATTAAAAAAAATGTAACAAAAAATTTAAATATTAATAATATATAAATAATAATAAAAAAAATAATATAACAAAAAAAAATTAAAATAATATAAAAAAAAATTTTTATAAAAATGCCCACCCCCCCACCAAGGCTCTGCCACACAAACACACACTGCACTCATACACACACACTGCATTCATACACACACCCTGCATTCATACACACAGCACTCATACACACACTGCACTCATACACACACTGCATTTATGCACACACACTGCATCACACACACACACTGCACTCATATACACACTGCACTTATACACACACTGCATTCATACACACACTGCATTCATACACACACCGCACTCATACACACACCGCACTCATACACAAACACCGCACTCATACACACACACTGCATTCATACACACACACTGCATTCATCATATACACACACTGTAAATAAATATTCAATTAATATAATTTTTTTAGGATCTAATTTTATTTAGAAATTTACCAGTAGCTGCTGCATTTCCCACCCTAGTCTTATACTCGAGTCAATACGTTTTCCCAGTTTTTTGGGGTAAAATTAGGGGCCTCGGCTTATATTCGGGTCGGCTTATACTCGAGTATATACGGTAATAAAAATGAACATTCAAGACCATAATTGAAACATAATTTATTATGAATAAAATGAAAAAAACTGTGAGAAATTAATATTTTAAAAAAAAATTGTAGACATTTTAGCTGTAAATGTCATGATACTGTTTGCTTGAACTGCAAAACAAACACGTATGTGGATTCCGCAAAGTCTCACAGGTACAACAGTACCCCCCATTAACAGTTTTTTTATGGTGTTTTGGAAAGTTACAGGGTCAAATATAGCACATTCCATTTTTCAGTTTTTTCAAATTGAAATTTGCCAGATTAGTAATGTTACTTTTGAGACCGTGTGGTAGCCCAGGAATGATGGCATACCATTTGCAAAAGTAGACAACCCAAGGTATTGCAAGTGCGGTATGTCCAGTCTTTTTTAGTAGCCACTTAGTCACAAACACTGGCCAAAGTTTGCGTTCATATTTGTTTTTGTGTGAAAAAATAAAAAAACAAATATTTGGCCAATGTTTGTGACTAAGTGGCTACTAAAAATGACTGGACATACCCCATTCGCAATACCTTGGGTTGTCTACTTTTGCAAATGGTATGCCATCATGGGAGTAATTCTCATTCCTGGGCTACCATACGGTCTCAAAGCCAACGTAACCAATATGGCAAATTTCAATGTGAAAAAAATTAAATGCAAGCCTTATATTTGACTCTCTAACTTTCCAAAACTTTCCAAAACACCATAAAACATGTACATAGGGGGTACTGTTATACTAGTGAGACTTCACTGAACACAAATATAAGTGTTTCAAAACAGGAAAACATATTACAACAATAATATAGTCAGTAAAAGTGCCGTTCATGTGTGAAAAATGCAAAAAACTTAACTTTTACTAAATATATCATCGTTGTAATACAAGTTACCATTTTGAAACACTAATATTTGTGTTGAGTGAAGTCTCCCGAGTAAAACAGTACCCCCATGTACAGGTTTTATGGTGTCTTGGAAAGATACAGGGTTAAATATAGTGCGTGCAAATTAAATTCTCTGCACTTTCTGCCTGGGTTGTCAGGCACGTCAATCAAATTTTAATTAATTAAATCACATAATTATGTTAAAAGATTACTTAAATATACATGTAGAATTTTAATATATATACTGTGACGAGACAAATCTCGCCACATTGCATTGGAGAAGCCTGGTTGCTCGCCTATTGCCTTTGGATTATGGTCCCATGTTAAAAGGCTTGATTTTCCCCTGCAAAGACATGAAAGCCGGGTCATTTGGTCAAAAATAATAAAGTGGATATCCCCTGACGAAGGTGCATTTGAAGCACCGAAACGCGCGTCGGGCTCTAGTTTAGCGTTCACTTTTTTCCACTTATGGTGGCACTAGGTTTTTGAACCACTTTATTATTTTTGTTATGTTTTGTTAGCACTGATAATCTATTTGTATATGGGGGGGGGGACTAACAGTTAGACTCTATCTGTTATCTGCTCTACTAGTCAGGGATAGATTAGAACGCCCTCGAAGGTGTTTATTTTTAGGAGTTATAGGGACTTTATAGAAATTTTCTTTTCTTTTTTTTCTTTCCCTATCAGTCTTATATACTCCTATATGTTCTATTAGATGATTGTTAGCATCAGACTAAGTTTCTGTACAATTGTCTGTATACTTCTCTAGTTTTTTCAGATGAACTTGAATACTCTAGATCAGACTAAGGTACTGAGCATTTGCCTAACCAGTATTTGCAGTCGATCCCGTGTAGTAGGCAGTATTTTCTAGTCTTTTGCTATTGGGTTCTTTTGACTATCTCTTGCAGGTATATCTTACAGATATAATAGGGTCCCTGATCTATTTTCTATTATCATAGTTACTATTTCAGGTAACATTTATATATATATATATATATATATATATATATATATATATATATTCTTTGGTGGACCCCCTTCTTTGATTCTCTATACTGCAGTCCACTGGATTTCTACTGTTAGCATATCCCCCTCGCAGTCTATTTGTAGATCAAACCATTTAGATACTCTTGCTTATACTTAGGGACTTTGCTGCTCTGTTTTTTGCAATTTAATAAAGCATTTGTGCATTTTAATTTTCTGCAGCACTCCCATTTATTAGCATGCCTATGGGTATACTTTATGTATTGATACTCAGTGTAAATTTGGGAACTTACTAATTATAGAATATTCCTCTATATACTGCTTTATTTAAAATCAGTTTGGAGTATCTTCTCTTAGACACTCCCAATATATTTCGAATTTTTTATCTTTTATTTTGGGTTAAGCCCTATATAGGTGGATCTGTAACCACCATTTTTGACCTCCATCCAATCATTTTTTCTAAGTGTATTTTAATACTAATATATGTATTTATATTAACATTAAAATACCCTATGTATGACGTTACATATATATATATATATATATATATTATAATACACATGTTAAGGTGAGTGCAGCCAACCCCCTCTTGTTTTTTTTATATATATATATATATATATATATATATATATATATATATATTTGGGAGTCTAGCCAACTCCTTGGTTTTGCACCCCTCCCTGTCACAGGTGCCTCATTCCAGGGCCATATTTAGCCTTGTACTGCGGAGAGCCCCAGATGGAAATTTTCCCCCCCAAATAGGTTAATCTCATAAGAGCAGACATTGGGCTGTTAGTGTAGGACCTGCCAAAGATGGGGTACA
This sequence comes from Pelobates cultripes, assembly GCA_933207985.1. NCBI lineage: Eukaryota > Metazoa > Chordata > Amphibia > Anura > Pelobatidae > Pelobates > Pelobates cultripes. The sequence continues at coordinate 300,759,582 of OW240916.1, read as the reverse complement.
TTGACGTTGTGGCAGGCTTATGCAATGTATGATCATATAATGTAACTAAACCCCCATTATTTTTGCCTACATTAGGTGTTTTTAAAAAACAAATAAAATCTTTCAACATTGAAGTTGCTGTTTAGTGGATAGGTGAGTGCGCTGGATCTTGTGTATTGTATTATTTGGCCCCCAGCAGCACCCCCATTTATGCATGTTAAGGTGAGTGCAGCCAACCCCCTCTTGTTTTTTATATATATATAGATTATATATATTAATACTTTTAATTAAGTTTAAACATGTTTATTTTTTATTTTTTACACTTCCCACCAGCAGGGGGACTGTCTGACATTTCAGACAGTCCCCCTGCTGACAGATCCACAGCCAGCTATAGGGGGCCATGTGACCGCTCTTTGAGAGTGATCACATTGCCCCCGGGGGCCTGATTTTCCAGGGGAGGGCTGCCTGGGCTGTCAGGCAGTCCTCCCGAAAAGGATCGCGGTGGAGGTGAGTACCGCCAAGCTTCTGGGGCTGCAAGCCGTTACGGCGTTCTATGCCGCCGCAATGGCTTTAAAGCCCATTTAACGTGGGACGGCATAGAACGCCGTAACGGCATTAAGGGGTTAAATGTAATTGGACAAATTAACACAATCATAAATCATATATACATTTTGAATACTTTGCAGGTCTTAACTGCTTGAAGTTTGGAACACATGGACATCACCAAACACTGGGTTCCCTCCTATGTGATGCCATTACTGCAATGGTTTTCCGTTGTTGTTTGCTTGTGGGTCTTTCTGCCTTAAGTTTGGACTTCAGCAAGTGAAATGCACGCTCGATCACGTAAAGACCAGGTCATTGACTTGCCCATTGCAGAATATTCCACTTTGTTGCCTTAAAAAATTTCCTGCTTTTGCAGTATGTTTTGGGTCATTGTCCATTTGTAAAGTGAAGCACTGTCCAATCAACTTCATCAACAAAATATTCCTATACATTTCAGAATTCATCAGGCTGCTTTTGTCTTCTATCACATCATCAAAAAACACTAATGACCCAGTGTCATTGGAAACCAATCATGCCCATGCCATCACACTGCCTCTACAGTATTTTACAGATGATGTGGTATGCCTTGGATCATGAGTCGTTCCAAACCTTCTCCATTCTTTTTTTCTTCCCATCATTCTGGTACAAATTGATCTTAGTTGTATCTGTCCAAAGAATGCTGTTCCAGAACTGAATGGCTTTTTAACGATTTCTTGGGCAAGTATAATCTGGTCTTTCTATTTTAGAAGCTTATGAATGGTTTGCACCTTGTGGCGAACCCTCTGTATTGCTCTTGTGAAGATTTCTCTTAGATAATGATATGTCTACCTCCAAGAGAGTGTTCATCATTTGGTTTTTCTCTACCATGGAAAGAATCCTACGTGCATTCTTTTTTTCTCAGAATGTACCAAATTGTTGATTTGGTCACACCTAATGTTCCTGATATTTGTTTTTTCAGCTTAAAGACAGCTTGTTTAACTTGCATTGAGAGCTCCTTAGACCGCATGTTAAGGGTTCACAGCAACAGCTTCCAAATACGAATTTCACACCTGGAATCAACTCCAGACCTTTTACCTGCTTAATTGATTAAGTGATAACAATGGAATAGCCCATACCTGTCCATGAAACAGCTTGTCAAACAGCTTGAGTCAATCGTCCATTTACGTTTGGTCCTTTGAAAAGGCGGGGTGTGACAAAAATTTTCATTTGTATGTCTGGGATCTTTAATTAACCACTGTCTTGTAGGGTAAGCAGCAACACAGGACAAACTCCAACTCTGTGTTCAGGCTCTGTGGCAAGAATGTATCCAGTACAGAAACAAGGCAAGACTAGAGATACACACCAAACATGGAAACAAGACAAAACTAGGAGAACCCAGAACCGGAGAAGGATAGGAAGCTAAACCCAGAACATGTACGCAAGACACAGGAGGGGAAACATGAACATAACATGGGCATGACTGGACAGGACTGTACATGGACTGGGAATACAAGACAAAATAAAACAAGACAAGAGAAGATAGGCAAAATAAGAGGAGACATAACTAAGTAATACATATGCAAATCATGGGGATTTAGTCACATTATATGATCATACATTGCATAAGCCTGCCAACAATGCCAATGTACCCCATATCTGGCTGGTCCTACACTGCCTAATGTATGCTAAAACAACCAAAGAAGACATATATAGCACCTACCTGCAAGAAAGGAAAGAAGCCTCGAGCAGCTGCCTGCAGGACACTGAAACAAAAAGGAATGATGGAAAACAAACGGGTGTGGCAAATAAAACAAACATTAAAATGAAACCAAGAGACTGGGAAATCCAGGGACGGAATATAAGAATGAACCCAGAAACCCAGCATAAAGAAAACCAGACATGGAATAGAAAACCAGAAAAACTAAGCAAGGATTGTAAAAAGAGTACTGGATACCAGAAGCCAAGGCCAGACATCTCCACAGAACAGAGCAGGATATAACAAAAACCCTGTTTTATTGGTTGTTCACCTTGTGTACCTGTGCCCAACAATGTCCATCTGGGTGTCACCCTCGTTGGGAAACCTGCATAAAAGGTAGCATGCCTCCTCTAAAGGTCAGTTCTTACTTTACCCTCAATCTAGAGTCTTGTCTATTATTGGGGGAAACTGCTATAAAGCTATCACTACAAGCTCTTTTAAGAGCTTCTCTACTAGGAAGACTACCTGGTAATACCCCTCACACTCGGGAGAAGGACACCCTTTAGCGGTGGAAACTCCTCTACTCATCAGGGTAACCGCTACAATCCATAAACACAATAAATAGTTGCTCTTCCTTGAGCTCGAATTATTCAAATAACTTTCTAAATAAAGTTGGGTGGCTTTCTAACTTTCCAGCAAACAAAAATGCATTTAAAAAAATAATAATGATGCAGTAGACAATCCTTAGTCTGTAGCATCTTAGCTCCCTTGGTTGGAATATCAGATCTGATTATACTGACTCAGGCTGGTCTTACAAACACTGGTAGTGAGGTAAGTAATTGGCAACTGGCTTCACCTACAGACACTCTACTATTCAGTGCAAAACCTTGCCTGGATCTTCCCATAGGAAGTTACCTTTTAGAAGGGAAAGGTAGAATTTTCCAAAGCAGGTCTTCTATACCTTCCAACTACATATTAAAGAGCTGTAATTCCTACACCCTTCCTCCAATCTGGATGTGAATACCCTCAAATTAAAACTGAGAGACTTCACTTTAAACCCAAATTATGTATTTAACTGTAACTTTAATTTATTTTGGTAAACAGCCACAATATAAAAAAACAAACTTGTGTTACTGTCCAAATATTGCATGCATTTATAGTATTACTACTGATCAGATTGATGGGATGATGCTGTCCTTTTTCACAGAAACTATGACACCTTTTGGAGGCAAGTTTCTTCCAAACTTCCCTTTGCAGACTTCTCCAATATTTTAATGTAATACATGGTATTCCTACTATAATACTCCCCCATCTTCAAATTTGAGGAGGCTCAAACTAACTAATGTTCTCTCAGCTGTGACTACACCTTTCAACTCATAACCTTTTGGTTGTATTGGGTAGAACAAAAATGCTTTCAGACCTGAAGATTCATACTGAATACTTCTCTCTTAGTCAATTCTGTGCAGAGGGAGAGACTAGTTCGTTATCACAGTTGACAAAAAACAGGAACTATTCCAGTTTAGACTTTTTAAATTATTACCAAACTAAGCAATATGTTGAGTCACTTACGTACTTTGAGTCTCTCTGTATGTCCCCTGTCCGGAAGTGTCATGGACCCCGGCTCGCGACCGCACATGGTCGCACCCGAACGGTGCAACCACACTAAGGAATTACCTGTGCCACAGCGACCCGGGAGCTGGACCGTTGGGGCATCCATCCCCTTCACATGCAAGATCCAAAATGGCCCCGACCACAAGATCGTGTTCATTTGTAGCCCCGCCTCCAAAAATTACGCAAACGTGCGTGTGATGTCACATCAATGCACACGCATGTTCTGGGGTCAGAGGCCAAGCTCTGACCAATCACAGCCCAAGGAGGGGTATTTAAACCCCAGAATACCTTAACTCATTGCCCTGTTGTGGCTTCAGTTTCTGGTATCTGAGAGTATGTTTTTCTGATCTTGCTATTACTGGTTATTGACTTTGGCTAGTTCTGACTATTCTAATCTTTGGTATTCCTGACTTGGCTTTCTTATCGATCTTGTGTGTTTCTGGCTCCCTTGACCTCAGCTTTCCCTTGACTATTCTCTATTCTTCAATGTATTAACCAGGCCATTCTAAGGACCGGTTTACATTCTGTCTATTTTTCTGTTGATGTTACAGTGTTCTGCGTGTTGGATCATATAGTTGTCATGACAGGAAGCATTATATAGTTTCCTTTTTTATATAATAAACTTTAAGAGGACATGACTGAAATATATTTAATGAACTTTAAATATTTGATGTGTTGTAGGATTGTCATTGTGATAGGAATATTATCATTTTTGAATTAGTTAAAATTAATTTAATTTCAAACCACTTCCAGACATAGAACTGAGAGGCCCGGCTAGATATCTCGTATAACAGACTTTCATTGTATCACCACATATAGTTCCTACCCAGATAATGATGTATGAAGACTTGTTGATGAAGACTTGTTGTTATTAACTCAGCATTGCAAACCCTGTGTATTAGGAAGGCTCAAATTTCTGAAGGTATTAATTTAATGTATATATAAGTAAAATCCTTAGTGTAACTCATATTTTACCGCCCAAACATAAGGTATGGCTTTAATTATAGATTGGTCATAATGATTACGAAGTCACCACCTTTTTTATAAGAGCCAATTATTTTAAAGTATCAGGAAATCTTATGGGTACGCCTTCTTAACTGAAATTAGAAATTTACAAATGATTGCTGTTAGAATTTCTTTACCAATACGTTTAACAACATAAATGGATACTATCTTGAAATGCTTACACATTGCTACTGTATTGGTCAAGATGTGTGCAAACACAGACTTTATGTTATTTGGGATGGTGTGTATGTTTCAATAAATATACATTTTTGGCTGCAAGACAATCTGATTCCATTATTGGAACACTGGTATAAAAAGCAAACCTCTCAGAAACATCTAATTTCCTACAATGACCTCTAACCCTTTCTTTATGACAAGTGTGGAATAGACCTTAATATCCCCCTGCTCTGTTCATAATAAATATCAGGAATCTAATGATAAATTGCTCTTGATGTGGCACCTTGCTCCATGCAGTGAATAGTTCCTTTCCTGTGACATGTTGGAAATGTTAATGAAATTGGGCTTCCCTTTACCATTCATGGTGGTCCTGTCCTGTTCTTCTACCTTATTGGGACACTGAATTAGGCAAAACTCATATCGTAACTGGCTGACCTTTGATTACCACTCCTGCTGAAGCTATTTTATTCCTTAAACATATAAGCCATGTGTATTACTTATTTTTATGGCAGTTAAAACCCTCATTCCAACTAAATGGAAATCATCACAACCTCAAAATCTGGCAGAGTAGTATATGAGAGTGGAGGAAATAAGGGAATTCAAAGACATGGCATCCATTCTCAAACAACGTCAGAATGTGCATAGAAACAGTTGACTGCATTGGACTACCTTTTTCTACCCAACCCCTTGCACTAATTAAGTTCTCCCATGCTGACGATATGATATAGCAATTTTAAGATTAATCTAATTTTAACGGGAGGTTACTAAGACATAGAGCCAGTTTCAGGCATGTCACAAGTCACATTGAAATTATATAACACTTTACTGTTCATATTGTTTAGACTGTTTATTATTACATTCTCAATATTCTATGTGTAGTAGACCTATAAAGATACCAGAATGTGTTTTCTTACTTAAAAACAAAACAAAATATGTATGTGCAGGTGTAAGCTTTTGACATCTCACAACTTGTGTCAGCCTACCCTTTCAATCATTATCTCTCAAGAGTGCTGTAGCTATCTAAGAAATAACAATAATAATAATAATAATAATAATAATACTCTTTCACCATACACTGTAGCATAGCTAAAACTGTTGGAGATGCCTATATCTCAGGAACATCTCAGGATACCTAATAAAATACAGTAAAAAAACAAACAAACTGAATATTAGGCTTTTTAGGGTCTCCTGTTGTGGGACCCTTGCTGCCAGCTGCATAGCAAGACCACTTAATGTTATCTCACATATATATTATTCTTATTCTTATTATAGCCAAATTTACCACCCTAACTCCTCCCACAGTTTTTACACTACATAGACAGTAATATACCGAAACGTGCTGATTGTTCCCGATGGCATTGCTATTACTTTGTGGAACGTTTCGCCGAATGGTTCAGGGAATATCGTCATTCTTGTGGCGAAATTGGTCTCATAGGAATGAATGGCAAAATGTTTAAAACTAGAGTGGGAGCTGGCAAAAGCTGAAAAATCAGGACATGCATCAAAATGTAGGTCTGGATCTTGTGATTCTCACAATATAAAGCTCTTCGCTGTAGGATTTATAGTTTTTAAAATACGACCATTTGAAAATGGCAACCGCCAAAATACTCTGACCTGTGCCAGGCTGCAGCAGCAAGTGATGTCATAGACAGGGCCTTTTGTACACCTGCTAATGTTTTTATAAATGTATGGTTTAATGTAACTGTGAAGCACTTTGGGCATCAACGTTGCAATTAAACGTGCTATATAAATAAATAATAGTTACTCCGCCCACTCCAGTTGTAGATTACTGGTGGAGGCAAGAACGCGTCACACAATTTCCCCAGAAATTGTAGCTTTATTATTAAGTGTTCTTGCATAGCAAGACCACTTAATGTTATCTCACATATATATTAGTCTTATTATTATAGCCAAATTTATCACCCTAACTCCTCCCACAGTTTTTACACTACATAGACAGTAATATACCGAAACATGCGGATTGTTCCCGATTGGTGTGCTATTACTTTGTGTTCAGGTAATATCGTCGTTCTTGTGGCGAAATTGGTCCCATAGGAATGAATGGCAAAATGTTCAAAACTAGAGTGGGAGCTGGCAAAAGCTGAAAAATTAGGACATGATTTCTAAACTGCCACCACTCCCTCATTTTCAAGCCCACCTACACAAATCTTATATCAAAACGTTCAGCTATCCCTGCTGCCACTAAAAATGTCCACGGCTAAGCCATAGTCCTGATAGTTTTCACGATATGACCATTTGTTTGCAACTCACGCCGTCCATTGACATTCATTGAAACTCCACTCCAGCCAGCTTAAATTTGAAGGTCAATTTCTAAACTGCGACTGTGCCTTCATTTCTAATACTTCAGAGAGAAACTATGCATCGAAATGTAGGTCTGGCTCTATAAAGCTCTTCACTGTAGGATGTATAGTTTTTAAAATACAGCCATTTGAAGATGGCAACCGCCAAAATACTCTGACCTGTGCCAGGCTGGAGCAGCAAGTGATGTCATAGACAGGGCCTTTTGTACACCTGCTAATGTTTTTATAAATGTATGTTTTAATCTAACTGTGAAGCACTTTGGGCAACAACGTTGCAATTAAATGTGCCATATAAATAAATAATAACAGTTACTCTGCCCACTCCAGTTGGAGGCTACTGGTGGAGGCAAGAACACTTCACACAATTTCCCCAGAAATTTTAGCTTTTCTAGTTTAAAATGTAATACCTTTTTTTCATATATTGGTACTGTTGAGGGAAATAAAAAGCGATTCTAAAGAATAACAGAAGGTAGTTTTAACAACAAACAAAATATTTTTAAATTAGTTTATTATAACTGTGGAATGATTGTCTTAACATTTTGTGCCAATATAGTTTATAAACTATTTAAGATCTTTTTATACTGTTCTACAAACAATTCTACCTGCTAACAGCCATGTAATGGATTTAAACGTAAAAAATATTGCAACTGCAAAATGTATCAAAGAACTCTTTGAAGCATAATTGCTGAGTAACCTTTGAACTATATTGTCTAGTGAATATTTATTTTTTTCCATTTGGAGTGAGCAGTGTGTTTTATGTATACTCTGCAGAAAATATCTTTATTATTCTTTTATTTTATTTTGTTTTAATTATTTATGCTCTTGCTTGTGATTCTTCAGCTTGTATTTATTTACCTTCACTTATTATCCTTGCTATTGATTTATTTTTTCTTAATATGACTTGCTATGCAATTGAAAATATAATATATTTATAATGTTGCACTTTGAATATTTGACATTCTTTCTTTTTTAATTTTTTAACGTTACTAGATTTTACGATTTTGGGGGTTTAGGTGATCGGTCAAATTTCTGTACTCCAAGCCAAAATGTACCCAAATCATGAACCAACCTAATTCTGTATTTCTGACTGGGAACCTAAACTGGGTTTTTTTCGATACCGAAATTCTGATCAGCCAAAACAAATTTCAGCTGAAATTCAGGTGTCCTGAATAATGTTTTGTTTTGAGAGAGAATAGTTTGGTTGAGCAGAATTTTTCCCATTGTGCACAAGTCTAGTTTTTATCTAGTTTTTTGGAAATATGATCAACATTCATATTGAGTATAGCTTTATGATTTCTCTGCTTAAAATTTATCTCTTACATATGTTTTGCTTGATGTGAGAATATCGCTTTCATTTTTATGTTCACTTTCCATTTCTATCTGCCCATCTTTTTATTGCAAATAAAATTAATTGAAGCTATTTCTAGAATTGTGCGGTGTTTAGTTAACATGAATGCCACCTAGTGGTGGAGACTAGCTATTTTATGCCTTTTTAATAGCCATAGTCACACTTGATATATTTTTACTTTCTTTCTGTTGTTTGCTCAGCCACATTATTTCAACCTGCATACAATTAAATCCAAATGTAACATCATACCATCTAGTATAAAATAAACAAAACAACCATTTAACTCTAAAGTATGTCAAATTATAATAATTTATAACAAGAACATACATCATTTGAATTGTATATTTTATGTATATTTTGTGTTAATATTAGTGGTTTGCATTATTAGAAAATAAAATTAGGGTGTTATTAGAAAATAAGTATAAAAATGTGAAGAAATCAAGGAAACTACAGAAAGTCAACGAGAAAGTATAAAAATACTTTCTGTGGTGAACAGCTGGAATATAATTTTAGTGTTACAAAAATAAAAATGATTTTCTTTTTTTATTTGGGATAGTCTGCAATATTTCTCAAATTTTATGAGGTGTAAATGTAATCAAATATAAACAAAATAATTTATTATCCTCTCTCCAAAGGCAGAATTAAATTACTTTATTTTAAATCAATAGCAATGCAATGCTTTATATTTTGGGTTGCTTTCTTTTTCTGAATGCAAGCCGGGTGATGTTAAGTGAAAGAAAATTAACATTGTATGTAAAAAGAAAAAAAATATATAAAATATTTAACATTATTAAAACATAAACTGATGCTAGTTATAACAACTATTGAATTGCTGTGAGATTTATAGACACATTTTTTGTATAATACATATTAAGAAAAGCCTATAATAATGTATAACTTGTAGTAAACCTTTTTGTTTTTTACATACAAAGAGTTAAGCACTGGCGTTTTTTCAGTAAGCTCCATATAGCCCTTAAAATGGCAAAATTCTGTAAAAATCCACAAAATTAACCTTAATTTTTACTTTAGGTACTCAGTTAAATCCATTTAGAAACTTAGTGAAGTGAATTGAAAGTGCTAATATTATTTGGAATAATGTGGTATATGTTGCCAAACTACCCATTTCCCCTTCACCTTACCTTGGTCTGTGGGATGTAAATATTGAAGGTCCCTTATCCATTAATCCATATATATCAAGTGAGTTAATAAAAGGTTTTAATAGTTTGCTGTGGGATGCAGCTTGAATAATAATCAATTATATTTTGGTTCAGAGGACCCTCTTTGTCTGCTCCATTGTACCTCATTTAATTAAACCATGTGTGAAGTTAATAAATAATTACATGTCTTTTACAAGATGGAATGTTAGTTTCATTTATTGAAAATGTGGATTTTCGTAAGCTTATCCTTCCCAAATATAATAGTAAGCCCTGTGTGTGTCCTCATTCCCAGCTAAACAGTAGGGCCAAACCCAATGTATATAATGCTGGGAGATAAGCTAAGTTTTAGATGCAGGCAATTGCTCAGAGCACCTGCTTTGCAAAGACTTCTCATGGAGCTTCATTATGAAGTCTGTGATTGGACAGCTGCAAAAGGTCTGGGTCGGGTTAGAAGCAGAGGATTTGCAAAGGCTGAAGACAAGAAATCGGCAGTATTTGCAAGGTGCTTTTAGATACACCACAAATGAAAAAAAAAAGCATAATTAAAGCCATACTGTAAAGAAACCACACATTTAGTTCATTAACTTAGATTAAACTACCGAACACCGACCATCCCCTGGCTCATTAACTACAAAGAAAAAACACAGATTAAGTACTCTACATGCATGGCCGCCGTTGGTATGGCCGAACGCTACATGCTGAAAAAAACGGCGGTCATCTTGTCGCACAAAAAGAGGCAGTAGGACTTGGTCGTCGAGTGTCTGGAACTAAAATCGGACACTCAACTTCCCGAACGCCGGTCAACTTCGCAAACGCCTGCTTCTTTTCACCGAGCAGCCAGGAGAGCGCTATTCGGTAGGAAATCCCAAACCCCTTAACCGATCTTGGTGATTTTTGGATATGTTGGTCCACCCGATCGGGGCTATCAGGGGATATGACTTTTGTGGGGTTTCCATGGGTTTTGAGGTACTTTCAGGGTTTTGTTGAAATGTATGTTTTTTTGTGTGCCTGGAGATAATTTATTTTAGTACAATCCTTGACTCAATTATCTCCCAAGCACAGGGGAAGGATTATCTTATTTTATGTGGCAGTGTCCTGGACCTGAGAGCCAATGTACTTACAGTATGTACTTTATCATGGTCCCCTCTCAGGGGAATGCCCCTGGAATATGTCATTGTAAACCCTGTGCATGGGGACTTGCATATAAACCAGCCAGTTGGCCTGAATAAATTGATTCCTGTTGTACCCTTCATCTAGTCTAGGCTGATGTTTGTGTATCCTTCTGATTTGCTTGGTGAATTCACTTGGATGCTGTATTTCTTTGGGAGAACGTTTGAATCAACACCCAAACTGCGAGCTATAATCCCTTAGCCTCTAGCAGTTCAGGAGGAAACAAATGAACGGGTATCTGGAAAACGAGCGTTTGTTACACATACATATTATCATTGGGAGTACATCTACTAAATAGTGTTTGTTTTTTTGGCCATTTAAGGTCCCCAGCAAACAAGATTGTCATGTTACACCCTGGTTAGTAAGCACCTAATTAAATTACTTACTTTTTATTCTCTAAATAGATTTACAAACGGATGTCCTGTGTGTAGAAAATTATTGAAAATGACCAAATCCTGTGTTGTCAGGTAAAATCCACAAATTCTCACCTTTTTCATAAATAAAATGTTCTCCACTGGAGGATTTTTACCACTGCTTCACACTTGTAAGAGCAGTTCTGTTAAGTGGGTAGTTTCTGTGAATCACATTAAATGGATCCTATCGTGTTAGGAATACAAACCTATATTCCTAACACTATAGATCCCTGTGGTCCCCACCTCCATTGCACTCCCCCTTCCCTTCGTGCTTGGTCGGTGATATGCCTCGTCCTACATCAACTGACAGAGGGGGGCTAAAGCGCATGCGCAGCGGGCGCCATGATAGCGTTAGGCTCTCCTCATGCTAAAGCTTGCTTGTATGCTTTTCTGTGGGTATTTTGCTGATGCTGGATGTCCTGCATAGGATGAGGACATCCAACAACATTTAAGGGAACAAAAGTTCTTTAGCAACCAGGAAGTACCTCTAGAGGCAGTCTTAGTCCTGCAAGGTAATCATTGCAGGACTAAGTGGGACTAGGACACTGCACACAGACCACTTATATGAGATGAAGTGGTCTGGATGACTATATAGTGTCCCTTTAACCCCTTAAGGACTGGACTGTTTTTGCGATGATGTACATTTGCGACCAGGCATATTTTTACACTTTTGTGGTGTTTGTGTTTGGCTGGAATTTTCCGCTCTCTCATTTACTGTTCCCATACAAATTATATATTGTTTTTTTCAGGACAAAAGGAGCTTTCTTTACATACCATTATTTATATAATCTCATGTATTTTAATTTAAAAAAAATAAAAATATATGATGAAAAATTGAAAAAAATACATGTTTTTTGACTTTTACTTGAAAAATCTTTTACTCATCTACAAAAGCGAATGAAAAAAACTGCTAAATAGATTCAAAATTTTGTCCTGAGTTTAAAAATACCCCGTGTTTACGTGCTTTTTTTTGCATGTTATAGGGCTATAGGTACAAGTAGGATATTGCGGTTTCAAAACATACATTTTAAAAATTTATCAATAGTGACATTGTAACACTATTATCTGTCATAAATCTCTGAATAACACCCCACATGTACATATTTTTTTTAAAGTAGACAACCCAGGGTATTCAAAATGGGGTATTTCCAGTCTTTTTTAGTAGCCACCTAGTCGCAAACACTGGCCAAAGTTAGCGTTCATATTTGTTTGTGTGTGAAAAGTAAAAAACTAAATTGAACGCTAATTTTGGCCAGTGTTTGTGACTAAGTGGCTACTAAAAAAGACTGGACATACCCCATTTGCAATACCTTGTGTTGTCTTCTTTTGCAAATGGTATGCCATCATGGGGGTAATTCTCATTCCTGGGCTACCATACGCTCTCAAAGGCAACGTAACCAACCTGGCCATTTTCAATGTAAAAATATTTGGCCCATATATTTGACCTTGTAACTTTCAAAAATGCTATAAAACCTGTACATGGGGGGTACTGTTTTACTCGGGAGACATCGCTGAACACAAATATTAGTGTTTAAAAACTGGAAAACATATCACAACAATTATATCATCAGTAAAACCGCTGTTTGTGTGTGAAAAATGCAAAAAAAGTAACTTTCACTGACAATATCATCGCTGTGATATGTTTTACTGTTTTGAATCACTAATATTTGTGTTCAGCGAAGTCTCCCGAGTAAAACAGTACCCCCCATGTACAGGTTTTAGGGTGTCGTAGAACGTTACAGGGTAAAATACAGTGCTAACAAATTAAATTCTCTGGAATTTCGGCCTGGGTTGGCAGGCAGGTCCCTCAAATTGCAATCAATAAAATTACTGAATTATGTAAAAATATTACATAAATACGCACGTAGAATTTAAATATATATGCATATTTATATATTTGAAGTCTACGTGTATATTTATATAATTATTTATGTAATTTTGTATATGGACATATGTATATTTCTTCTTATTTTTATTTATTTTTATATACATATATATATATATATACAAATTCATTCTAAGTGTATTTTGATATAAATATATATATATATTAATTTTAAAATACAGTTAGAATAACATTTCATATAGATATATAATTTTTTTTTAATTTTTATTACTTATTATTTATATTTTATAATATCTATATATATACAATATATATAGTTATTATATATATTATATATATATACGTGTGTAATTTAATTATAAGTGTATTTTTATATTAATATAAGTACATATTAATATAAAAATACACTTAGTATGACATTATATATATATGATATATAGACATATATTATATTGATATAATATATGTCTATATATCATATATGTATACACATATATATTTTTTTATTTTTAATTAACATTAACTTTATTTATTTTTATTTATTTTTTATTTTACACTAGCAGGGAGACTGCCTGTCAGCACAGACAGTCCCACTGCAGGCAGACACTAGGACACCTATTGTGACCATGTGATCGCTGTGTTAAGCGATCACATGGCCACAGGGGTCCTAATTCAGTGTGGGGAGATTGTCTGGGCTGCAGGCAGTCTCCCCACAACCGGAGCCATGCTGATCGCCGCAGGGGGAACAACGGCGATCAGGTAAGTAACTCAGACCGTTAGGACGGTTCAGGACCGTCATCGGTCTGCAAGGCAAAAATGCCGATGACGGTCCTGAACCGTCCTCGGTCGCTAAGGGGTTAATATTTTGCTGGGACACCAAATAATTCAATTTACCAGTTTAACATCATCTCACATTTAAATGTTTTCAAACTCTGAGAAATGGGATTGCAAAACTTGCATTTGAAATAATGTACTAAGGTAACAGAATAATATATTATAGCGGATGTCTTCCATTGTCAATGCAAGCAGACACATTTAGTTGAGGTTTGAAAGCTTTTGTTATGCAGCAAAAACATTAGCACTCACTCAAATTAATCCATAACAGTAAGTCTTTGCTTCCTTGAGTAATCACAAACAGTTCCTCTCTAAAACACAAACAGATACTCTCTAAAACAAAGCATTCTTTATTAATGTAATTTCAGCAAATATTTCAGCAAATGCACAGCTTTTACTACATAACTCCAGTCCACTGACTAGGGTATTTCTAAGGCCAAATATTTTTTTTTTTTTATTTTAAACCATATGTGGCTTCATATGTTGGTGAGTTAATTCCCTTTCCAAATCCTGTCTGGACCTGCCATTGTTGTTGGGGTATTGGCCAATCCTACTCTCCAATACAATGACACTGGGACACAGAATACAATCTATGATCTAAACACAAGCTATACATATAATGTCCCTGGGTCGTCCAGTAATGGGAGAAGATACAGCATAATAAACCTCATGTATCAGGCCATTAGTATTGTTCTGAAAAAAAATATATGTTTAAATGCTCATTGGCCTTTTGTCATGTATTCCCTGACTATTGGCAAGCCAACTTAAATGTAGAGTAGTATATTTTCAGAATTGCTATATCTACATTTTTTGTTGTTTTTTCCATTTTTTCTATTGCCTTGGGGTGATAATAGCAATCACCATAAACATCTGGTTAAATACAACAATATGATGATGATAATGATGATGACAACGATGGATTTAACTCTTGAAAATCTTAAAGCAGATTAATATTTTACTGGTGCGCATCTACCAACTGGGGTAATTGAACTTTGCTGGACAAATTAAATCTACCAGTTATCATCATGCAGTACGATAAAGGTGAAGTTATTGCTTTAATAAATTCTGAACAATATGAAAGAGAAATGCAAAGGTAATTAAAAGATAAAAATGTTATCAAGTTCTTCAAGCAAATCCTGTTAATGAGCAAAAATGAAAACAGCAGGAAATAATTAAAACTACTTACAAATTAACGGAATCGACACTTCTTTGTTGCTTTGCCACTCACCCTTTAAAATAATACTTTTTATTATGTTAGACACACAAGTAAAATAATATACTGCAGAATATAGGAAATAAACCTAAACACATATACTATCTATTTAATATTCAGTACAACAGATCAGTCAAATGTTTTAACTTGAGGTGAAAAAAATACATAGAAACAAATATTTGTGGAACAGATTTTGTTTGGGTTGCATACGGATATTTGATATATTTGGTTATCTTTTTCTATTGCTTTTTAAAAAAAAAATCTCATTTATTACATTATATATTTGCCTTCACAACTTCTTCACTTAATATTGTGTTCTTTTCATTTCCAGAAATATCAAAATATATATTTCAAACAAAGAATGCATCATTTAATTATAGTAATAGTAGTATAATATAATATAATATAATATAATAGTATAGTAGTTATAGAGTGATCTCTGGAATACCTAAATAATAACTTGTTTATTTGCTCTTTTTACCTTTAATTCATTTTCATTTCTTTATTTACCCTTTATGAAAATAGTGGGGAAAAACATGTTTTTTAGAGAAGCAATGTTTCAAATTGGCTTTGCATGTTAGCATAATAATAGATATAATAAAATATATTAATAAAATATGTGTTACAGTAAGCATGACATAAATAAATAAATATGTTTATGCTCACATGTAGCTCAAACCACTTTTTTTTACTGACTCCTAGAATATGGCCATGAAGTTTGTCCTACTTGCTTAGAAGACGAAATGAAGAAAAACCCACAAGGGGAAGAAGTCCACAAAGGAATTACCCCAAAGAGTACTTATTCAAAAGAAGGGTAACCTTTACAATCAAATCTGGGAAATAAAATAAAATTGAAAAAAACTTTATTAAATCTTATGTAAACATAAATAACGAAGCTCACTCGAAGTGTATCCTAAACAAGAAAAATAATTGTGCAAAACGTGTGTTCAAAAGACAGTTAATAAGAATGATATGACCTTTAAATCCTTTAAATGATATTTACTGTAAAAAAAGAGGATTCATATCATGCCAAGTTTAAATGCACTGATTACTTCATAACATACCGCGTTTAAATGTGCTAATTACCAGAACATGTTAGACCCTTACACCTAATTAGGAGGGAGACTCTTGTAAAATAGGTTAACCACTAAATGCAAGTATATCTGTTGGCCTTCAGACCGAGCTCTCTAAAAAGCCACAAAAAAAGTACATGCCTAGGACAGCAACAACAGTAAAATTCAGGCTGATCAAATTGCACAGCCAAAGTACTAACAGTAATCTAGGTAGTTGTGTGTGTCTACCACTGTTTCAGTGTTAGAGATAGATATGAAACTCGATGTAATTAGGTACGGATTTTATATAGTAAAAAGTTGATACTTGTGGTTATAAAGCTGCAGATAGTACCAAGCTGTTACAATACTACAGCTGGAATGTAAGTAGCTCAAGCATGCAACAATAATCTCCTAAAGCTGTTATCATTAAAATGACTTATCTTAGAATAAACTAGGTACAATTAGATATAAACTTGTTACAATAGAAGGTGATACTTGTGGCAGTATGCTGCAGATAGTACCAAGCTATACTACCTTTTTTTGGACTGCTAGCAGCTTGAACAAGCAAAAAAAGACTCCTTGAATTGCCACTATTAAAGTAACTTAGCTTAGAATAAGCAATCCGAAGAAAACCAATCAATAGAAGTGAGTGTAGAAATGTTCAGCAGTTGGATGGTTGCCAAAAAGGTAGAATATGAGAGATTCTATATAAAAGTTAACTAAATGGCACTTATTATAATTGCCCACCGTTTGCTATTCCTATTACCCACCTTCACTGCTTCAAGGTAGTTCCCCTACTTGGATCACATGTGCTAAATTAACAGTAAACCAACAGGTGAACAGATAAAATTAGTGTCTGCTCGATGCACATTTCAACTCTTGAAAGACGCATTTAGGTGCCGAAACGTGCGTCGAGCAGATGCCGATTTTACTTTTAGTTAGACAACTGATTTGAATAATCTTGACCATTTTTTGTTTACCATCAATTTAGCACATGTGATCTTGGTTGACATGGAAAGGAGATGCCTCCTTACAATGAAAAGTTGGGACAGTGCAAAGTTTAACTCTATCTTTTTGTAGGATGAGGAAAGGAGAATCACATAAAAGAGTCCGAAGCTCTGAAATTCTTCTACCTGATGGAGGTACCACTAGAAGGAATGTTTTTACCATTGAAGTCAATAATGCAATATTCTCTAAGGGCTCAAATGGAGTACCAGACAAGGCTTGCAACACTAGAGGCAAGTCCCAGGGAGGAGAGCAAGACCTTACTGGAGGATGTAATTTTAGGATGGCATGAAAGAATCTCCCAATATCCAGTTCAAATGCCAGCTTTTGATCCAAGAGGATGGAGAGGGCAGAGATCTGAACTTTGAGGGAGCTAAGGCAAAGTCCCTTTTCAAATCCATCCTGAAGGAACTGAACGGTATTACCTATTTTTAGAAGCTGTGGAAAACTTCATAAAGAGCACACCAGCTGCAGAAAACCCTCCAAATGTGGTAATAGGTCAAATATGTTGATTTCTTCCCAAGCGTTGAGCAAAGTTTCGACTACCTATACTACCTTTTTTTAGGTGGCGTTGCCTCTCAATTTCCATGCCATTAACTTCAATTCCTGGGGTGCAGGATGGAAGACTGGAACTTGGTGTAGTAATTGGTAATAGCATGAAAAATCCAGAGGGAGATCCTTTAATACATTCTGTAACAGATGAAATCATGGAGGTCTGGGCCAATTCGGAATAAATGCTAGGATGGTCACTTGCTCCTGTTGGATTCTCTTCAGCAGAGGGTATATGAGAGGTGTTGGGGGAAACACAAATCCATGATGGAACCTCCACTTGCAGCAAAGTGCATCCCTCTCTTCCACCAAAGGGTCAAAGAACTGCTAGAAGAACATTCTTACCTCGCTTTTCTAAGATGTTGCCATAAAGTCAACTTGTGGAAGGCCCCATTTCTGGCCTATGCACTTGAATGCTTGGAAGGAGAGTGCCCACTCTGTTGGGTGCAACGTCACTCTGCTTATGAAATCTGCCAACCGGTTGTCTTTGCCAGGTAGATATACTTCCTTGAGGTCCTTCAAATTATTTTCTGCCCAAGTCATAAGAGGAAGAATAGTCTATGGCTGATGCATTGTCTATTCTCACCTTTACCCACTGTTGTTTCAGAGTGGAGAACTGGAGAAGAGCTTAAAATACTGCTTATAATTCCAAGATGTTTGAGGATTGGTGTTTCAATCTGTGTTTCCATATACCCTGAATGTGTTAAGAACCCAGGTGTGTACCCCAACTCGATTGACAGGCATCTATTGTTAAAGTAATCCAAGGAATGGGCCCCAGAGGGAATCCTTGTTAGATGTTCTGATCAGTCAGACACCATAAAACCTCTTTCTAGACTTTTGCTGATAGGAGAATTGGTTGATTCAGGTCTTTGTTCGAGTATTGGGAGAGAAATTTCCCTTGGGGAATCCTCATATGCCACTGTACCCATTTTGTAAGCCCTATTGTTGAGAATAAACTCCCTTTTGAACTTCCCTTGCTGAAACTGACTGACGAGAAATAAGAAGGGGAATTTTAGACTGAACTCTTTGTCCTCTGTCCAAGGATAAAAATACCAGTGATCTTGCTGTATAGAACCTTGCACCTAGGTACACCATTACCTGGGATGGAGAGAGCTGACTTTTCTGGAAGTTGACTATTAAGGTGAACTTCTTGAGGAGAAAAACTCTATATTGATGGAGAAGCAATTGATATTTGTCATTGAGGATGACTAGGATACCGTCCCGTTAATGGTAAATGGATGTGAGCAACTAAAGAAATCAGAATCTTTTGAAAGTTCTGTGTGCAGTGCTTAGGCCAAATGGAAGAGCCCAGAACTGGTAATGTTGATGATTTACTGTAAATCTGATATATTTCTGGTGAGGAATGGTGATAGGCATATAGAAATAGGCATCCCAAAGATCTATGGAGATCATCCAATCCCCTGGAGAGATAATGGTACTGACAGATCTCATCTTGAATCTTCTGACACACAATCCTTCATCGAGTTTGTGAAGATCCAGAATTGTCCTCCAATCCCCTAATGCTTTTGGAGTTAGAAAAAGCATTGAGTAATACCCCAATCTTTTATCTCTTGGAGGAACTGGGCAAATTACTCCTTCTGTTAGGAGAGAGGTCACAGAGGCATGGAGAGTTTTTGCCTTTTCTGGATTTTGAGGTATTCTGGTCGGTAAGATTTGAGGATGAGGGAATGGTGAAGAGTTCCAAAAAATATCCTCTGCTTATGATTTTTAATACCCACTTGTCTGTAATATGTTTAGCCCAGACCTAGGAGAAGCCTAGAAGTCTTGCCCCCACTCCCAAGGACCAGCGTCCTCTCAGAACTGCTTAGATTGTCTGGTACTGCCACCTCTCCCTCGAGTATTTCTTGATGGTTTCTTCCATATTTGGAAAGGATTTTTTTTGTCTTTCCATTTTGAGGGAGAAAAGCTTTCAAACCTTCCACTGCCCTTTTGATGCATTTGTCCAAATGTTTTCCAAAAAGAATATCCCCATGATAGGGAAGATCACATAGGCTGTTCTCAGAATCTGAATCTGCCATCCAATTTCTGAGCCACAGAGCATATCCTGAGGCTACTGACAGGACCATGCTTCTTTACAGGGATCTGACCAAATCAATGGCCATTTTGAAATTCTTTAATGAATCCAAAATTCTAGATCTGCTGACCCCATGGTAAATATCCTCTGTGAGGGCTTCAGGTCCCTATAGACAGATGTCAAGGCCAGAGCTGGATAAAGCCCAAAACCAGAGGTAGTACAGGCTTTACACAAATTGGAGTCAATCCTTCTGTCCATTGGATCTTTTAGTAATCCTCCAATGTCAATTGGTTAGGTTGTCTTTTTAGCCAAACGAATAATAACCCCATCAACCAATCACTAAATGAATAAAGCTCTCAGTCTTCATCCATTCCTCCTTAATCAAGTCCATGATTGTTTCATGAAAGTCTGCAAAATACTTGCTTGAGGCTGGTTGTTCTTCCATATTTTTCTTTAAATCAAGGATGTCATTAACCACCACAATCAGAGCCTCTATTTTCATACTGTTCATGGAAGGTATATCTTCATCTGAAGACAAGAATTCATCCATATCATAGTCTGAAATGAAATCTGGGTTCAACTCAGGACTGGAAGATCTGCTTTATTTCTTGGCTTTTTCTGCCTGATGTAAACCGATACTGCTTGACTGATATAGGATAGTACATAAGGATCAGGTTCTTTAGGACCCAACGCTGCTTTAAAACAGGACATGCAGAGTATTTTCCCTGGTATAACCTTACCATCACAGGCTTCACATAAAAGGGGTCTTACCTTTCTTCTTCTTCTAGGAGGATCTCTAAGCAGAACTGAGAACCCATTTTAGGATAGGAGGAACGTGCTCTCTTTCTATTATATACATTTTTTATATAAAATATCAACCAATACCAAAACATACCATTGACTTACTCAGAACCTTGTGTATTTATAAATGAGTGGCCTGGGGACTCAATTGAAGTGAGCAGCTAGAAAATAAAATAGTATTTCTAGCTTACAATAAGTCAAACTAACAGTCAAAACAAAATAAGTTAATCAAAAGGCAAAATTAAACAAAATTAAATAAATCCCATTGAATGGAATGAAAGGAAAAATAACTGACCTGCAGTCAAATATTTAAAAGAATATACCACCAGAGAAATGGCAGGGCACTATGGTGCAGAAAACATTTTTGGACCGGAGCATGAGGGGACCAGAACCGCAATAAATGGGAAATTTGAAATGACGTCACAATGCCAGACGTCGTTCAGTGTGCGTTCCAATTCGGCGTGTGTTCCTCTGCTACCTGGAAGCATCTACAAATAAGGGAGAAAAACCTTAAAGGAAGATCCCCTGATTTACATCTATAAGAATTATGTAGAAGAGAGAACTGTCTTCAGACAAGTTCCTGTAAAATCCTGATGGAGCAATTTATACCTGAAAAATCAAGGTTAATCAAATTTATGTTCAGGTAGGTGTATAGGGAATTATCACCTTAAGCACAACCAGCTGCTAACTACATGACAACTGCAGCATATGCTCCCCGGTCGCTTAAGGGGTGACTCCTCCAGAGGTTCATCATTGGTGAGGTGCCGTATCCTGAAGCTTAAGCTTAACAATTGCTTAACAATTTTGTGTTTTTGAGGTTTAAAAATAAAAACAAAATTGTGGAGATCCACATTGTCATATTTTTCTGCATCCTGGAATTGAGTGTTTTGCACCTGTATGGCTCAATTATTTTAATTCAATTTTAATTCAATTTTAAATCGTTTTTTTTTTTACAATTTTTGCATCCCATCATTTTTAATTTTTCACAACTTTTTCAGCAGTGCATGAGATTTATCAATCTTTCCATCATTATTGCTGTCATACAAAAGTGGTCTGTTAAAGCTTTTCACTTAACCCTTTACTACTGAGAATGTTTGAAATGAAAAAAATATTAGCTTAAGATTTATAAGAAGCAAGGGATGCATATCTACTATATAAAAATATCACAACACAGCCATTTTGTTTATTGATTGATTGCAGACAAATAAAAATTTAAATTATGTAAGTTTACACAATTATAGTTTTTCAATTATATGTTCAGCCTTCATAAAAACAGTTGGGAAGTTAAATGCTTTCAGACAGTATACGGAGTATTTGTAATGTATAATACAGGGTGGGAAATGTTAGTATAAAAGCAAAAATTATCTTTTTTTTCTCACGTAAGTAGAAGTGACAAAAATAGCCAGATATGTTGCTTATATGTATTTTCAAGGACCCTACATACATTAATTCATTCCTCACAGGCTGGTAATCACATCAAGAGTTTAAATGAGGGTGAGTGAGGCAATATGGACTATTTTATTGTGAAAACAGAGCATCTTAAGATAAAGGATTTTTAGAAGTGATTTTCAATATTTTATTTAATTTGGTTGTTTTCCGAAAAGGGATCTACCTCAAGCCATCATTTTTACAAAGGCTGGACAGTAGAGAGTTGACACCACTTACACGTTACATTTTGTAAATGATGCAATCAGCATACATTTAGATTTACAAACTCTGTTATTATAGCACTGCATAATAAATAAAAAGCTATAACACAGGTAGAAAGTAACAAAAAATATATAGAAAAGAATACCAAACAAGTGATGCATTAATATCACAAACAAAAATTCTAATTTAAATATTTATACATTACTCTTCCAGTGTCTAAATACCAGCTGATCTGGTTAGATGTGTACTACTCTTGTCTGTTCTCTCACACCTCACCCCTCTGCCAGTCCTTACATTGGCTTCCTGTATGCTATAGGAGTCAATTCAAGGTATTAATTCACACCTATAAAGCACTGAACAACTCTAGCCCCTCTTATATCTCCTCACAGATACATAGGTATGTCCCTTCTCGGTCTCTCTGCTCTGCCTGTGACCACCTCCTGTCCGTTGTCTGCACTCATACGGCCAACTCACGCTTGCAGGACTTCTCGCGGGCGTCTCCCTTCCTATGGAATAGCCTGCTTACCGCCATCAGACTCTCCCCTAGTCTTGCATCTTTTAAGAAGTGCCTTAAAACCCATCTCTTTAGGAAAGCTTATAACCTCCAAGACTAACCTTTACATCACATAACTGTCTCTTGCTCTCTCCTAAAGGGCAGCCCACCTTATTTGACTGCAAATTCCTGTCCTAATGTGTTTTACACCCCACCTCCTATAGAATGTAAGCTCGATTGAGCAGGGTCCTCTTCAACCTATTGTTCCCGCAAGTTTTTTTTGTAATTGTCCTATTTATAGTTAAATCCCCCTCTCATAATATTGTAAAGCGCTGCAGAATCTATTGGCGCTATATAAATGGCAATAATAATAATAATAATAATAATAATAATAAACATCAGAGGGGGTGGACTAGGTATCCCCTAATGAGCAAAGGAAAGCAGAAGCCTGATGAATGAGTTGAAAATTATCCTGAGTATCTATATCAGTGCATCTTTAGGGCTTTCTGAGCATGGGGCTCACTATGATTTTAAGTAAGTGGTTTTATTTTCTGTATAGTGAATAAAGCTGAAAGATATATAGGGCTGAAGCTTTATTTGTGCAAAATTAAAGAGTAATTGTATGAGTTATTCTCTCTCATATTGCAGCTGATTAATCCCAAAGCTGGGCAGAAGAGGCTCTGCTAAATGTGAGTGGATATTAAAAGGGTTTGAATAATGATTACATAAACTTTGAACACACACTCTGCAATATAGATACACATTTATAATGAGCACATTTTTTTAGTGATGTTAGTGCATCACTTGTTTGGCATTATTTTAATTTATTTGTCACTTTTTTATATGGTATTTGCTACTTGATTAAGTGTATATTAGCTGTTTGATACATTGAATATTTATATTGGCATTTTTTTGTAAATATTTAGATGTTATTTAAGAGCCATGCACATTTATTTTGTGGTTCTATTACTTTACAAGCTAGAATTTTATTACATATGTTTCAGTGGAAACCTGCAAAAAAGAAAAGGTGCAAATAGATAAATCATTGTGCACTATATCTGTCTGAGAACGAAACCTCCAGGGTATTGCTACTTTTATTTATATAACCAATGCACATCAACACCCTAAATCTATAGGGTATTTATAAAGGTTTCTGACCAGTTCTTTTCTATGTATATAAGTGTTTTATGCAGAAACAGATCTTAGTGTGACATATAGAATTTAAAACAGCCTAAATTGAGAAGGTAACTGGCACCCTCACATCTCTTTATTCAACAGCCTATTCCTTCAGTGAACAAAGTCAGCAATTTGCTAAGATATAATCTTTTTCTAATTTTGCAGAAAACTCAAGTTGGCACACACAACTGCTGTTTACATTTGTTTGCTGTTACATTCGGTTTTCAAAGTGAAATCGTTGTAATCCAAATTGGGTCACACATTCTTTTTTTTTTAAAGCATTGCCACCATTTTAATAGAAAAATATGAATTCGTTAGGGCTGAGGTCATGTTTCTCAATCCATAGATTTATTTCGGATTGATTTATCATGCTGATAATAACCATAATGTTTAATTTCAGACATACTTTAATCCCTTTTTCGAATGACTGATGATCAATCAAATAAATATATAAATTAATTAATGTATTACCATAGTGTATATTAAATAATTTATATGAAAAACATGGAATGTATAGCTATAGTATTATGTAATCACAGTTTTATTTCCCCATTTATGTTATGTTATGTAACTTTTTCAATAAAAAGTGTAAGAAATGATTCAACTTTATTTATTAAATATTAGTAAAGTAACAAAAAAAACAATTTTTTGTATTTAGTAGAAAAAATTGAAATTGGCAAATGTTTTACTCTTGGGTATTGTCAACGAACCTGGTGGCATACGCTGGAATGCAGATTTCCGTAAAGGAATCAGAATGTACACGTTATGACTATGAGCAAAAAACCCAGATACCTATATTATATTGGTGCACGTTAATCCTGACGTGGACTTTCCATGTCCCTCTTCTTGGGTCTCCAGACTTTAAATATCTTTTCTAATGCTGTTTACTCTCAGGCATTCAGTTTGTAACCTCAAACACCTTGCATTACCCTTATGGTGCCAAAACTAGAACATCATTTTTACACAAACATACAGGAATATTTTGATGCAGGAATGATGCAGGTACTACTAGCACAATATAAACTGATACCACTTCTTTCTATATTCCTTGCCATGTAGTTATTTTTCTCAATTTCTGATGTGGCTAAGTAAAAAGTAAGCTGACTGCAAGTCCCAGACTCTGGCTTGTTTCTCTAATTATTTGTATATCTGGTCCCCTGAATTCTGCTGCCACTGTGACTTCACTTATCCATGTGTGGATAAACTTACACACATGGACATTTCATTTAGCAAATTAAGTGCTCTACCTATTTTTTTGAGCAGGGTCATAGACAGTAGATGGCATTGGTAGCAATTAAGCAATTAGCCAGTTACTGTGGAGCCATTGATATGAAATGCAACTCAGAACCTAGTCAGTGTAAATATGTGGTCCAGGTTGTTTTTAGGTTCAACAATTAAATGGGACTTGAGTCTAAAGTGATATATGAATAACTTCAAACTCCACCTATGACACCAATACACAGACACACACATATATATATATATATATACACCGCTCAAAAAAATAAAGGGAACACTTAATCAATAAAGGAGTGGTTCTGCAGGTGGTGACCACAGACCACTTCTCGGTTCCTATGCTTCCTGGCTGATGTTTTGGTCACTTTTGAAGGCTGGCAGTGCTTTCACTCTAGTGGCAAGCTCTCTGACCCTCACATCTCTTTATTCAACAGCCTATTCCTTCAGTGAACAAGCCTGATGCCCACCCCACCCCACCCCATGCTCATTATTACATTTATAGATTGTCTGTCACACCTACATTTTAGTTAGGTTAAAAAAAACCTGCCTCTTATTAGTACACTCCTGCACTTTCCCATAAAACCCCTTCACCTGCTTTTGATATTCCAATTTTTTTTTTATAGTTTAGCAATGATCTGTTTTCTCCTTGCCTTTATTTCCTCAGTCTCCCTCAGTATAAAAATCTCTCCTTACACCCTCTTCACTCATCCCCCCATCCACATTTACATATGCCTTTCTCTGCTACACTCCCCCCTTTTCTCATCTCATGCCTTACACTCATTTTTCTACTCTCTCACTCCAACTCACATTCGATCTCATCCTAGACCCCATGCATACAAAACCCATTCACACCTCCTGTCACTTTCTCTCCTCCTACTTTTAGCAGCTGGTGACGTTTCTCCCAATCCAGGGCCCTTCACCTTCTCTACACACACTAAGACAACCAGAAACCCAACAAACCTCATCACAATACCCTGCCCTTTACCCTCACTTACCAAAATTAATTGTGCACTATGGAATGCCCACTATTAATTGTGCACTATGGAATGCACTTTTGGTGGGCTACAATTCTCTCACACTCCCAGACTCAACTGTAAAGGAGGCGGCGTAGGCATCCTTCTCTCCCCTTAATGTACCTTTCAACCAATCATAACTCCCCCTGCCCTATCCTTTTCTTCTTTTGAAGTTCACACTGTCCGCCTATTTAAACCCACTCCTTTAAGAATTGCTATCATCTACTGCCCCCCTGGTTATCCTAGACTATTCATTGAGCACTTTTCTTCCTGGCTTCCCCACTTCCTCTCATCTAGCACTCCTTCACTTATACTTTGGGATTTCAATATCCCAATCAATAACCCCAATTGCAGTGATGCCTCTCGTCTGCTCTCTGTAACCTCCTCCTTTGGCCTTATGCAATGGTCCAATCTAGCAACCCATACAGCGGGAAACACTCTTAATCTTGCCTTCACCAACCTCTGTACTGCCTCTAATCTCTCCAATATTCCTTTTCCTCTATCTGACCACCATCTGCTGACTTTTGACATTGGCATACCTAAGACTCAATTGACACCACCGTCTGAACATCACTCTCACAGATACCTCCAATGTCTTGACCTAGAGCATTTCTCCACTAATCTCCATACTCTCGTTTTACCTATCTCAAACCTCACCTGTCCTAGTTCTGCAACCTCCTTCTACAGTTCCACCCTCTCCTCTCATCTAGACATCACGGCACCTTTAAACGCCGCAGGCCTTCCCAACAACAACCCTGGCACACCAAGCTCACTCGATACCTCCAAAAATTCTCCAGAACTGCTGAACGCTGTTGGAGAAAGTCTCACTGTGCATCTGACTTTCTCCACTATAAATTTATGTAGTGATGTCCCGAACGGTTCGCTGGCGAATAGTTCCCGACGAACATAGCGTGTTCGCGTTCGCCACGGATGGCGAACATATGCGATGTTCGGTCCGCCCCCTATTAATTTACTAATACTAAGTAAAAATTACTTAGTATTAGTAAATTGTGCCCCTACACGTAATATCACGAGTAGGGGCATGTCTATTAAACAGTGAGCAGCCTGTGGCTGCTCACTGTTTTCAAAAATAAAAGGGTTCCCCCCCTGGTGGGGGCCCTAAATACTAATCACAGTGCTCTGTGTCATTTTACAGAGCGTGGGAAAGTTCAATTTTCCCACGCTGTCTAAAATGACACAGAGCACTGTGATTGGATGGATTTCAAGCCATCCAATCACAGTGCTCTGTGTCATTTTACACAGCGTGGGAAAGTTCTTTTGAATTTTCCCACGCTGTGTAAAATGACAAAGAGCACTCTGATTGGCTTAAACCAGCCAATCAGAGTGTTCTTAGCCTTTATAAGCCTTCCCCCGCCCTGCAGAGCTCAGTCTGCGCGGAGCCCTCCATGGGTGAAGATGGATTATTTTTTTGTGCGCTCGTTTTTTTTTTTTTGTTGTTTGTTTTTTAATTGCGTCGGTTCTTATGGCTTTTTATTTGGCCTTTTTTGGGGCTGAAAAAAGAAGATTGTAGAAGAAAGAAAACATCAAATGGTAAGTTATTTTAATCTAATTTTTTTTACAGCTTTTTAGTTAAAGGTCCCCCCCTCATTATTCTTTGGGGGGAGGGGTGACTAGGGTCCCCCCTTTGTATTTAGGGCCCCCACCCACCGCTCAGGGGGCCGGGGGGGACAATAGGTCCCCCTTATTGTTATTTTTAGGGCCCCCACCCACCGCTCAGGGGTGGGGGCCGGGGGGGACAGTAGGTCCCCCCTTATTGTTATTTTTAGGGCCCCCACCCACCGCTCAGGGGTGGGGGCGGGGGGGGGACAATAGGTCCCCCTTAATGTTAATTCTAGGGCCCCCACCCACCGCTCAGGGGTGGGGGCCGGGGGGGACAGTAGGTCCCCCCTTATTGTTAATTTTAGGGCCCCCACCCACCGCTCAGGGGTGGGGGCTGGGGGGGGACAGTAGGTCCCCCCTTATTGTTATTTTTAGGGCCCCCACCCACCGCTCAGGGGTGGGGGCCCGGGGCGGACAGTAGGTCCCCCCCTTATTGTTATTTTTAGGGCCCCCACCCGCCGCACAGGGGTGGGGGCCGGGGGGGGAGGAGAGTAGGTCTCCTCCCCCCCTTCAACCAGAAAGAGTCCCGGTGGGTTTTAAAATTCGCCTGCCTATTGAAGTCTATGGCGGTTCGCCGGGTTCACCTGGTTTTGTGTTCGCGATATCACTAAATTTATGCTAAGCTCATACAGCTTTTTCCTCTGCAAAAGTTAATTACTTCAATACCCTCATAACCACACTCTCCCACGAACCCAAACGACTATTTCACACATTTAACTCTCTTCTTCGCTCTGCTGTTCCTCCTCTACCTACTAACTTGACCGCCTCAGACTTTGCAACTCACTTCACTGACAAGATCTCTACAATCAGAGAAGAGATCTCTCATCTTTCTTCTTCCCCTTACAATTCTTCCCCTAACATCACTCCCTCCGCTGTTCTATGTTCATTCGCACCCGCTACATTGGAAGAGGTTTCTGCTCTGCTCCAGTCCTCCCGCCCCACCACCTGCTCCCTAGATCCAATTCCCTCGCATCTCATCCGTACTCTGTCTTCTTCTCTTTCTCCACCTCTCACTAAAATTCTCAATCTCTCTCTCTCCTCTGGTATATTTCCATTGCCCTTCAAACATGCAACTGTAACCCCAATTCTAAAGAAGCCCAATCTTGACCCTAACTCCCCATCCAACTATCGTTCTATCTCGCTACTGCCTTTTGCATCCAAGATCCTTGAAAAAATTGTCTATGCGAGATTGACAGACTTCCTCAAGTCCAACTCTCTGCTAGACCCGCTTCAGTCTGGTTTCCACGCTAAGCACTCTGTGGAAAACGGCACTGACCAAAGTATCCAATGATCTACTTGCTGCAAAATCTCATGGTCACTACTCTATCCTAATTCTTCTTGACCTGTCTGCGGCTTTTGACACTGTTGATCATCAACAGCTTCTTCTCATCCTCTGCAATATTGGTCTACAAGATATTGTTCTCTCCTGGTGCTCCTCCTACCTCTCCCAGCGCTCTTTCAGTGTTACTTTCTCTGGCTCTGCTTCTTCTCCCCAACTCCTCTCTGTTGGTGTCCCCCAAGGTTCAGTCCTTGGTCCCCTACTGTTCTCCATCTATACTGCCTCCCATGGTAAACTCATTGGCTTCTTCGGCTTCCAATATCATTTCTATGCAGATGACACGCAAAACTACCTGTCCTCTCCTGATCTCTCCCCGTCCCTCTTGACTAGTGTCTCTGACTGCCTCTCTGCTGTTTCTAACTGGATGGCTGCCCACTTCCTTAAACTAAACTTGACCAAAACTGAAATTCTGGTCTTTCCTCCCTCAAGTGTTGTTACTCCTGTGTCTGTCACCCTCCAAGTCAACGGTGCTACCATCAGCTCCACCACACAGGCTCGCTGCCTAGGTATTCTCTTTGACTCCGACCTCTCCTTCAAGCCTCATGTTCAATCTATCGCCAAATCCTGTCATTTTCATCTCAAAAACATTGCGTGCATCCGCCCCTACTTAACGCCAGATGCGACTAAGGTGTTGGTCCATTCCACTGTCCTTTCTCGCCTTGACTACTGTAATCCGCTTCTCAGTGGTCTTACGTGCTCCCAACTTGCGCCGTTACAGTCCATAATGAATGCGGTGGCGAGGCTCATCTTCCTGTCTGCCAGCACCTCCCATGCCTCACCCTTCTGTCAGTCCCTACGTTGGCTTCCTATAAAATATAGAGCTCAATTTAAAATTCTGGTTCTTGCTTTCAAATCTCTACATAATGCTGCTCCCACTTATCTATCCTCCCTTATACACAAGTATGTCCCTTCTAGGCCCTTACGATCTGCTGAAGACTTACGTCTATCTTCAGTCCGTACTCCCACCTCTGATGCTCGCCTTCAAGATTTCTCGAGGGTTGCACCGTTCCTGTGGAACTCGCTTCCCTCCTCCGTTAGATGCTCATCCAGTCTCCACTCCTTCAAAAAATCGTTAAAAACCCACTTCTTCATAAAAGCGTATCAATTAAACTGTTAATAGCTCCTGACTGATTCCTCTTCTGCAACTTTTACTAGTCTAATACTATCCTTACCTTTTTGTGTCATTTTACCCCTCTCCCTCTAGCATGTAAGCTCATTGAGCAGGGCCCTCAACCCCTCTGTTCCTGTGTGTCTGGTTACAACTACATGTCTGTTCGTCCACCCATTGTAAAGCGCTGCGGAATTTGACGGCGCTCTATAAATATCATCATAATAATAATAATAATAATAGTGGTAGCATGAGACGGAGTCTACAACCCACACAAGTGGCTCAGCTAGTGCAGCTCATCCAGGATGACACATCAATGCGAGCTGTGGCAAGAAGGTTTGCTGTGTCTGTCAGTGTAGTGGCCAGAGCATGGAGGCGCTACCAGGAGACAGGCCAGTACATCAGGAGACATGGAGGAGGCTGTAGGAATGAACAACCCAGCAGCAGGACCGCTATCTCCACCTTTGTGCAAGGAGGAACAGGAGAGGCACTGCCAGAGCCCTGCAAAATGACCCCCAGCAGGCCACAAATGTGCATGTCTCTGCTCAAACGGTCAGAAACAGATTCCATGAGGGTGGTATGAGAGCCCGACGTCCACAGGTGCTTACAACCCAACACCATGCAGGACGTTTGGCATTTGCCAGAGAACCCCAAGATTGGCAAATTCGCCACTGGCGCCCTGTGCTCTTCACAGATGAAAGCAGGTTCACACTGAGCACATGTGACAGACGTGACAGAGTCTGGAGACGCCGTGGAGGACGTTCTGCTGCCTGCAACATCCTCCAGCATGATCGGTTTGGCAGTGGGTCAGTAATAGTGCGGGGTGGCATTTCTTTAGGGGGCCGCACAGCCCTTCATGTGCTCGCCAGAGGTAGCCTGACTGCCATTAGGTACTGAGATGAGATCCTCAGACTCCTTGTGAGACCATATGCTGGTGCGATTGGCCCAGGGTTCCTCCTAATGCAAGACAATGCTGGACCTCATGTGGCTGGAGTGTCAGCAGTTCCTGCAAGACGAAGGCATTGATGCTATGGACTGGCCCGCCCGTTCCCCAGAACTGAATCCAATTGAGCACATCTGGGACATCATGTCTCGCTCCATCCACCAACGTCACGTTGCACCACAGATTGTCCAGGAGTTGGCAGATGCTTTAGTCCAGGTCTGGGAAGAGATCCACACACACAGCATTAACACCCAGCACTCCCAAGCAACCAAGTCCTGCAGAATCTTCTGAGCAGAGACTGGGCCCCTTAAAACAGCATTAACACACAGCACTCCCAAGCAACCAGTCCTGCAGAATCTTCTGAGCAGAAGTATCATCTCTGGAAGATTGCCCACCCTCCCCTCCCCACACCATCCCACCCCAACCCACCCCATGGCCATTACCTTACTTATAGATAGTGCAAATCAGCTGGTTTCCTAAACACACCATTCAAGTCACTAAACCTCTCCTCACCTGAAATCCTCTGTTAACATACTGCATCCTTACAATGGTTTAAACACTTATTGATATTTGTGTGTGTGTGTGTGTGTATGTATGTATGTGTATATATATATATATATATATATATATATAATATGATCTACATATCTATATAATACATATTTTCTCTAATGTACTCACTTCTATTTTTCACTTTAACACTAACTTCTCTCATTACTAAAATATCCCTATCCTTTCACTCACCTGTCCCTGGCAACACCATCGTCATTACTTCCACCTTACTCCCCTCCCCTCTCTATTCATCCCATGCACTCTACACATACCTTTCCAGCATATCTCCACCAACTCCTCCCAAATCCTCTACATACATACCTCCTACAATACTTTCAAATCCTACTCCCACCTTCACTTCCTTCCGATACTTCTGCTCCTAGCAGCTGGTGATGTCTCTCCAAACCCTGGTCCCACCTCGGCAAACTCAACACATACTAACCCAAGGATCCACACTAATCTCATACCCATCTCTTGTTCCTCTAAATCCTCCTTCAATACTGCCTTCTGGAACGCATGCTCTGTTTACAATATTACGAAATCCACTGCTGTCCATGACTTCTTCATCTCTCATTCAATAGATTTACTAGCCTTAACAGAGCTCTCCCTCTCTGACACTGCTACCCCTGCATCTTTGTCCTTCGGTGGTCTTCAACTTACCCACAACCTTCGACTTAAAGGTAGGCATACCATGTAATAGAGCAGCAGGAAATGCTAGCAGAATGCTTGGTTGTATAGAGAGAGGTATTAGCAGTAGAAAGAGGGAAGTGCTCATGCCATTGCAGAGAACAGTGGTGAGACCTCACCTGGAGTATTGTACACAGTACTGGAGACAGTATCTTCAAAAGGATATTGATACTTTAGAGAGTTCAAAGAAAGGCTACTAAACTGGTTCATGGATTGCAGGTTAAAACTTACCAGGAAAGGTTAAAGGATCTTAATATGTATAGCTTGGAGGAAAGACGAGACAGGGGGGATATGATAGAAACATTTAAATACATAAAGGGAATCAACACAGTAAAGGATGAGACTATATTTAAAAGAAGAAAAACTACCACAACAAGAGGACATAGTCTTAAATTAGAGGGACAAAGGTTTAAAAATAATATCAGGAAGTATTACTTTACTGAGAGGGTAGTGGATGCATGGAATAGCCTTCCAGCTGAAGTGGTAGAGGTTAACACAGTAAAGGAGTTTAAGCATGCGTGGGATAGGCATAAGGCTATCCTAACTATAAGATAAGGCCAGGGACTAATGGAAGTATTTAGAAAATTGGGCAGACTAGATGGGCCAAATGGTTCTTATCTGTCGTCACATTCTATGTTTCTATGTAACCCAAGAAACTCTGAATGTAAAGGTGGTGGTGTAGGGTTTCTCCTCTCCCCCCACTGCTCCTTTAAACCTCTACCTACCCCCCCCCCCTTGCTTCTCTTTCCCATCATTTGAAATACATTCAATTCGCCTTTTCAAACCCTTCTCTGCTAACATTGCAGTTATTTATTGTCCCCCTGGTTCCCCTCTTCTCTTCCTTGACCACTTTGCTGCCTGGCTACCCTATTTCCTCTTTTCTAACATTCCATCCCTAATTCTCGGGGACTTCAATATTCCTATTAACCCACCTTTGACCTCTGCAGCCTCTAAACTACTTTCAATTACTTCCTCCCTTGGGCTCTCACAGTGGGCTAATTCTCCCACCCATGTAGCTGGCAATACCCTTGACCTAATCTTCACTTATGCATGCACAGTATCTAATATCTGCAACACTCCATTTCCTCTCTCTGATCACCACCTCTTATCATTTGCTCTCGTGTACCCCCTCACCCAACAACCTCAGCCTATCCCCCTTCAACTCTCCAGCAGTTGTCAGCTGATATTGATTCACAACTGCTGTCCATCCCTTCCCTCTCCTGTCCTTCACTGGCCATCTCCGCATATAACACTACCCTCACCTCTGCCTTGAACGCTGCAGCACCGCTCCAAACAAGCACCTCGCGGAGGACCTGCCCCCAACCGTGGCATACTAAATCAACACACTACCTGCAAAGATGCCCCTGATGTGCTGAACGCTCCTGGAGGAAGTCTCGCACCCAGTCAGACTTTCTCCATTATAGATTCATATTGTGTTCATACAGCGCAGCCCTTGCCCTTGCCAAACAGTCCTACTCTCTCTCATTAGTTCATGCTCCCGCAATCCCAGGCGTCTCTTTGACATGTTTAATTCTCTTCTTCGCCCTGCTGTGGCCACCCCCCAAACTAACCTTACTGCTGATAACTTTGCATGTTACTTTACTGACAAGATTGAACAGCTAAGAAAAGAATTCTCCCCTCCTTGCCATTCTGTTTCTCAACCACACATAGATCATGCCTTTCCTACCCCTCAAACATTCTCCCCGGCTACTGACCAAGAGGTGGCTGCTCTTCTCTGTTCCTCTCACCCCACCACTTGTCCTTATTAGATCTCTCTCCACTTGTCTCGTGCCTTCCTTAACACACATCTTCAACTGCTCTCTCTCTTCTGGCATTGTCCCTGCTGACCTTAAACATGCCACTGTAGTACCTATACTAAAAAAACCATCCCTCGACCTGTCCACCCCTCTAACTATCGTCCCATATCCCTGCTCCCTTTTTCCTCAAAGCTTCTGGAAAGTCTTGTCTTTACCCGTATGTCTCATTTCCTCAATTTCAACTATCTTTGACCCTCTTAAATCTGGCTTCCACCCTCTCCACTCCACTGAGATAGCGCTTATCAAAGTTACTAACAACCTAATCGCAGCTAAATCCAAAGGCCAATACTCCATACTAATTCTTCTTGACCTCTCAGCGGCCTTTGACACCGTTGATCATGCTCTCCTTCTCTCTTCAAACTCTTCAATCGCTTGGTCTCTGTGACTCTGTCCTCTCGTTGTTTTCCTCTTATCTCTCCAATCGCTCATTCAGTGTCTCTTTTTCTAATGATACCTCCTCCCCTCGTCCTGTCTCGGTTGGAGCCCCCCAAGGCTCTGTCCTTGGTCCCCTTTTATTTTCTCTTTATACTGCCTCTCTTGGCAAACTTATTACTTCTTTTGGATTCCACTACCACCTGTAAGCTGATGACACCCAGTTATATCTCTCCTCCCCGGACCTCTCCCCTGCCGTTCTGCAATGTGTCACTGCTTGCCTTTCTTCCATCTCTGACTGGATGTCCTCCCACTTTCTGAAACTCAATCTCTCTAAAACTGAGCTTCTTGTCTTTCCTCCTCCTAACTGATCCTCCTCTTTCACTCTCCCTTCAAATTTGTGGTACCCACATCAGTCCATCCTTGCAAGCGCGCTGTATTGGCGTCATACTTGATTCTGGCCTCACCTTTGTGCCTCACATCCAGCATATTGCCAACTCCTGTTGATTCCATCTTAAAAACATAGCCCGCATCCGCCCCTTTCTTGCACCAGATACTACCAAGAAGCTTGTCCATGCTCTAGTAATTTCCTGCATGGATTATTGTAACCCTCTCTTGATTGGTCTTCCCAAAAGCCGTACTGCACCGCTACAGTCCATAATGAACGCTGCTGCCAGACTGATTTTCCTCTAGTCGTTTCTCTCACACCTCACCCCTCTGCCAGTCCTTACATTGGCTTGCTATAGGAGTCAAGGTACTAATTCACACCTATAAAGCACTGAACAACTCTAGCCCCTCGTATATCTCCTCACAGATCCATAGGTATGTTCCTTCTCGGTCTCTCCGCTCTGCCATGACCACCTCCTGTCTGTTGTCTGCACCGTACGGCCAACTCACGCTTGCAGGACTTCTTGCGGGCGGCTCCCTTCCTATGGAATAGTCTGCCTACTGCCATCAGACTCTCCCCTAGTCTTGCATCTTTTAAGAAGTGCCTTAAAACCCATCTCTTTAGGAAAGCTTATAGCCTCCCAGACTAACCTCTACCTCATATACTTGTTTCTTGCTCTCTCCTAAAGGGCAGCCCACCTTATTTGACTGCAAATTCCTGTCCTAATGTGTTTTACAACCCACCTCTTATAGAATGTAAGCTCGATTGAGCAGGGTCCTCTTCAACCTATTGTTCCCGTAAGTTTATTTGTAATTGTCCTATTTATAGTTAAATCCCCCTCTCATAATATTGTAAAGCACTACGGAATCTGTTGGTGCTATATAAATGGCAATAATAAATAATAATAATAGGAGACCATCCGCCACCTCATCAGGAGCATGCACAGGCGTTGTAGGGAGGTCATACATGCACGTGGAGGCCACACACACTACTGAGCCTCATTTTTACTTGTTTTAAGGACATTACATCAAAGTTGGATCAGCCTGTATTATGTTTTTCCACTTTAATTTTGAGTGTGACTCCAAATCCAGACCTCCATGGGTTGAACAATTTGATTTCCATTTTTTACTTTTTGTGTGATTTTGTTGTCAGCACATTCAACTATGTAAAGAACAAAGTATTTCATAAGAATATTTAATTCATTCAGATCTAGGATGTGTTAGTTTTGTGTTCCCTTTATTTTTTTTGAGCAGGGTATATATATATATATATATATCACAGGTGGAAACAAAAGAACACCCATGCATAAATACATTTACGCAGACACACATTTACAGAGACATATTAGAGACTATTGTGCATAGACACACATAAATACTAATGCACAAATATACACAGACACATAAAACATACAAAAACACGAACAAATATACAGATACAATAACTTATAGACACACAGAGACAGTCCATGTACAAACCCACCTGTCTTCATACAACCTTACCCATTTCCACAGACCTGTCCATTACTTCTACTTTATAAAGAACCTTCCATAAGTCCTAAATCTTTAAATATTGTTTCTTACCATTGCTCATCTCCATTTCACTTAATAGCCCTGACCATCCCTTTAGCCCCCAATAACCATAGGTGGTTAGAATTTTATTATTACTATTATCAATTAATAACAAATTAAAGGGGGTGCTGCTAAATAAGCAGTAATTGTTTTGAAGGATCTGAGGGATTTAATCACAAAAGCACACACCACCAATATAATATTTGTGGTTATGATGAAAAGAGATTTTTGGTTAATCATATAATTATGATCATTATTACATTAAAATAAATAGATTTTTTTTTCCTGTAAAACCATTAACACGATTTAATGTTCATAGAAAACATTGAAAATATTAATAGTTTTATGTTTATAAAATGATTGAAAAATTCAAAAAGCTGCACATTTCAGAAAACACTTATATCTGCACATAAAACAATGAGCCCAATATTGAGTAATTGCTAACAAGTTTAATTTTTATTTTGAAAATCAGTTTATGTATGGGATTTAATAGGTTAATATTAAAGACATTCTGTCCACCATGGTTGATCTCTTTTGACACTTCTAT
Source organism: Pelobates cultripes (assembly GCA_933207985.1). NCBI lineage: Eukaryota > Metazoa > Chordata > Amphibia > Anura > Pelobatidae > Pelobates > Pelobates cultripes. Next base: position 300,722,336 of record OW240916.1, on the reverse strand, counting down.
AGACCGATTCAAAGATGTTCTTGTAGAAGTGAACTGTGAATAATTGGTTTTGCCCAGACAATTTGCTTCAACGTGGTTCAATTGCCATCTAAAAAGGAGCACTAAAACAGATTGCTAATGTTTTACTCACAGTTAAGTGGTCGGTGAAGGACAATAGACAGAAAAAAAATATGAATAGTAAAGTTAACCTGTGAAACCACATACAACAAAGAGAAACAATATGAGAGATACGTTTTAACCTCATGCCCCCAGTGGGAGCTTAGATATGCAGTTAAACAATTGCAATTATTCTATTTGTGCTTTAGTGTCACAAGTTCCACAAACGTTGGCTTGTTAAACCATTGAGATATTGCAGTTAGCAATAACACAAATATATTTTGAGTGCATGATTCTCGTCACTAGAAATTTAACTAACAACTGCTTTGTCATAGGTATTTTGCGTACAGCAAATAGATAACTCTAGTATTGAAGGTGTACAAGATTAGGAAAGAGTTTGGGTTTACATATAGACACTTAAGGTTTTGTAATTGTTTTTAATGGTTTTTGGTTGCATCTGTTGGTTTTTACTTTTTACATAATACTTATGATTTGAAGTACTATAAATACAATAATGTGATTTTAATTAACTGAGAACGGCAGTCTTCTTTCAGGGGTGATCCTTTGTGTGTGGGTTAAATCTCCTAGTTCCATTTTTTAGTTTAATGTTGTAGGATTAGGTACTCTGTTTGGTTTACCGACTATCCACTTAACAGCATTTGAGTGTTAAATTGTTTTTGTTTGCCTTGTCAATTCTTTCTTAAATAACTCAAAATTTTAGGCGTAATCTTTACATGTTCTTAACCTTTAATCACCTGCGTATATCATAATACCTTCAGTATTATTTGTTTTAAAAATAGAGTAAGAATTATGTGATATCTAAGATGGACAGGTAAGTATCGTATAAGTAAGTAAACAATTTGTTGTTAAATATTGTTAGAAACTGCAGGATTTAGCTCAAAATGGAAAACTAAAGTGTGCATTTCTGGGAATTTCAAGTGAATTTAAAGTGAACTTCAAAATAACTGAGCTGAAAACAGTCAACTTAAACCATATTTCCAGGTTCGTGTATTGTGGTTAAAATTTCACTTTGAAGGTTGCTATTTCAGCCAGCAGTGAAGTTTTCTAACATACCAAAAGCCTTTTCCACATCCTAGCTGCCACAATACTGCCACCATACTTTCAAAATCCTTAGTCTACAGATGTGGAGCTCATTTCCTATAAACAGACTATTTGTCCTGGTGCTGACAGTTATGATTGGCGTAATGACAAAATCTTTCGGACTGAGGTGTATTGTACTGGAGAGAGGTTGGATGATCCCATTCATTATCCATTTCAAATGGGCTCTAACAGAAGAATAAGCTGCATCTCTTCCCCTCCGAGTTAGATAGGCTACTGTATCATGAGCTATCGGGGACACTGCTAGAACAAAGTTCGTTGAGTACATTAATCATTTATTAAACCTCATAATGATCTTTTTATCTTTTTTTTAACTTTTTTTTAGCAGACAGTCATTTTAAACTTTAGATTTTCTCACAACCTCGTGTTTCTCTTTTAAAATTTGACTCGATTCTAACTGTGCTTGTGATTTGGAAGGAGTATTTTACCGTCTAAAAGTCATGCATGGTTGGGATAATATTCTACTCGGCAAAGTCTTCATTGAGAACAATAAAAAAAGATTTTCATAAACTGTAATAAGCTAAAGTTAATATTATTTTAAATATTAAATTCTTAAAAACATGTAAAACAAGATGTCCTATTGCTATGTTAATTAAAAAAAATTTAAAAGTCACTTTTACTCCTACATATATAAAATAATAATTAAACTAAGATGGGCTTCTGTTGCAAGATAAAAAAAAAATCCAAGCAAAGGTAAAGTGTTTTAAAAATGCTTTGGGGAGTTAATATACTCCTTTGGCCTTAGGCATCATAAACAAGCTTTTTGTTTAAATCATCCATTTTCAGGGAAAGCATATATTGGTTTTTAATATTCCAGTAAATGCACATTTTCCGTTTCTGTATTTTCAAACGATTTATCTTTCTTGCTAATGATATTATTAAGTAAAACATTATAATCAAACATGGTATTATTGCAAAAAAAAAAAAAAACAATTCTAACCACAATTGGAGATGCAAAACATGCATGAAAAAGCAAATTAATTGTACATTGTCGCTGTTCTGTTTGTCTGACATTTCTGCATTAGGACATTTAAAACCACAGAAAGTGTGCAATCTATTTATCTCCTATGGTTCATTCAATAAAGAGAGATTATACCAACTTGACCTTCAACAGTTGCTCTTGAGTTTAGAAAAACATGTTACACTGATTGAAATCCTTAATGATCTAAGTGAGGTAAGTGCAGTTAAATGTGTTCTTTATGCATGATTAACCCCCAAAGGCTGCATTAAACCTGCTTTTTTCATGATTAACCAAATCTTTTATGTACAGAAGGCAAAGATGTGACTGTTTTTAAACCTATGAAAATTAGAAACCCAATTTACATTAAAGTTAAAAAAAGTTTAATGATTTTCTCCTGAGACAAACCTTGAAAAGAAACATTTGGAAAAGGGTATCAATAAAATTGAGTAGAAAAGTAAATGTCTAATAAACCCCTATGTTTATCATTGAATGGATTAATAGTACATTTGTTTTGCGATTACACTACTTTAATAAACATTGCTATCATAGATATGTAGAAATGATTGACATTTTACTCAAAATCTGCTGGAATTCAAACTGAAAATGATTTGGAAAAAAGAGCTATTATTGGTTAAAATCTATAAATCAGCTATTGACCGAAAGCAATTATTTCGCAATGCACCCAAGTAATATTGACAAGTAGGTTCATTTTGATTATTGCATTAAAAATAACCAGCTTACTGTTATAGCCATAACAAGTCAGTTAGTTATTACAAGCCTGTGTTGTTTATGTTGGTCTTAATGTTGCAGTCTACTGATGTCCTGAGCTGATCAAGTACAAATTCTGGAAAATTTAAGCTTTCAGTGGGCAAACAAATTATATACAAATAGAAAGAAATTTACTTGGTTGAAGGTGTCAAACAAACTATTACCCACAAGAGAGTGTAATGTTTCTTTCCATCCTCTAACCTTAGAGGTGGGAGGTTAACCTAACAGGGACTCATCTACTAATTTCTTATAATAATGGCAATTGCTACCTAAATCCCTTAGCCCAGAGGGAATATGATAACTATATATACATATATATAGGTCAGCACAATGTGCCCTGTATTAACCTGTGCAGAGGACAAGAGGTCACCCATTTAGATTTGAAAAAAAATTGCAGACTTTAGACGAAAGGGTTATAATGATAACAATGAATATGTGGAATTCTATGTCTAAAGAGCTTGTATTATCAGATTATCTACATATTTTTTTAACAATTTCTGAATGCTTTTTTTTGGGAAACTGATTCAAGGACACAATAATCAATATGTGAGGCTACATCTTGCTGATCCAAGGAGAAACCAGAAAGCTGTTTGACATACAAAATATTATTGCTCAATTTTATGCAATTTTAAGCTTCAAGCTGTTTTTTTTTGTTTTTTTGGGTGTTCTCTTGGATCATCAACAATAACAGAAATATGTGAAAGTATGTGAAAGTTCAGACCTTAGTCTTTCTTTTTTCAGCCTCCATTACTGTTTAGCTATATAACAGATTTCAATCCAAGGATGGAATTCAAACTCTGGGTACTGTTTTAAAAGTATGCTTCTAAAGGACCCATGCAACCTCATAAAGTACAGCATGTTAAATGTATTAATTTGTACGATTGTACATTCATTTGAAACTGAGAAAATTTGTATATACACAATTTATCATCTGAAAAAACACACAATATGATTGTGGCATTAGTTGTATTATTAATGCAAGTCATCACTTTATACTATTTAAAAAAACAAAAAAAACAAGTACCAATATGGGATCCTTGAGTTTCTACAAATAAGTGTGGGTTGTCTGATGAATGGCAGCTCCTCTTCCTCCACACCGTGTTTGTATTAAAGTAAGGCTCAACAAGGTAGGGGCTTGGCAAGTGTATTTTACTCCTTCCTACATCATAGGATGATGAGGGGGGTAACTAAATAATAGGGGCTGTAGGTATCCCTATGTCCCCTTCCCCAATACTGGATGGACCAGGGTATAAATAGCCCACTGGTCTCAATAGCTAGTAGAATCACTTACACATATTGTCTTGCAGGTAAAATGTCCTCCCTCCATGTTACCTAAAAATCAATCTGAACTACTTGTCTTTCCTTCCTCTAACGCTACATTCCTTAAGGTCCACAGAGCAATTATAACATCTACCATGAAGCCACATTGTCTTGGTGTGCTCTTTAAATCTGACCTATCCTTTACCACCTATGTAATATCAATCACCAAATCATATCACTTTCACCTTAAAACCATGTCTCTCTTCTTTGTCAGAATGCAACTAAAACGCTGTCACGCTGTCCTGTCAGAGGGCAGTATGGGGCCTGGTGGGCACGCATCGGTACAGCGGCATTCCCACGCGCTAAGGGGAATGCCTCCAGATGCTTACCTCTCCAGCAGATACCCGTCAGGTCCGCTCATGCCCGGGAGCAGACTGAGACACGGCGGGCACTTCTCGGTCTGGCGGCATTCCCATGAGGCAATGGGAGTGCCGCCAATAACTCACCTGAACCGGGTGGTAGCTTCTCCACCTCACACAGCGGCCGGGTCTACAATCATTAGAGACACCAGCCGCTGCAGCTTTGTAGAGTATAAGGGTTTTACACATTAACCCTTACAGTGCCTTATCAATTTTAATCAATTAGGTGTATAAAACGGAATACCAGAACAAATAAACACAATAAACCTTGAATCATACGTAGAAGGTTTTATCAAACATCTGGAGGTTGATTGAAATCTTATGATGGACAGGTGTCATGAAGAGAATAAACCACAAGGGGTCCCAGATCATCTTCCAAGAGATGTAATGATATGCTGCGCCTCTTTTAAACTCAAGATACAAATATTAAGAGCTACAAGAGAGGGTAAATGCGCAAACGAGTATGAAACTCTGAAAATATTTCAGGATCTATCATGGCAAACCAGACAAAAGAGGAAAACCTTTATAGACAGCATCACTATATTGAGAAACAACTATAAGATATATCGATGGGGTTTCCCCATGAAAATCATTATACTACACAATGGTAGGTCTATTCCCCTTAGTCAAGCAGAAGACCTAAAAAGCTTGATAACAGCAAAGAAAATTGGAAGTGGCACCAAAAATCCATCAACAAACAAGGCCTTAGCAAATTAAAAGAAGGAAAGGAAGAATGGTAAAGAGAAAGGAGGGAACAGGAAGATGGAAGGGAAAAGGCGAGGAAAAGAAAGTGAAAGGGGGAAATTGGCATTAGCGAGATTCGACTCCTAAAATAGAGAAATCAAATCAGAAAAAAGCTGCAGAAACAAAAGGAATTAGTATATGTATATGTACACACATATACTTATATGTAAATTTTTAGTTTTTTTCTCTGAGTTTTTTCTCTGAATATGAACAGGGTACTAGGGGATAACAGGCAAATAAAATTAACAAAAGTAATAGGAGAAAGTAAATCAGAAACTAGGAAATACTAAATTTAGATAATAAGATAAAGATAGAAATATAAATCACATTTATGGTTTGATCAATTACAAAACACTTGAAAAAAAGTATAAACACCCTACATGAAGGTGGATAACTTACAAAATTGATTTTACACAAAAATGTAGACTAAACACAAGAAGAATAAATTATGTCAAGGTGGATAGAAGGGCACTCTCTTATACTAGAAATTACACAAACTAATGAAAGAAAGAAAGATATGACAACGGTATGAAGGAAGGATGAATATAAAATATACACAGGCAATGAGTTAAGAAGGGAAAAAGAAAGTCTTTTATTATTTTTTTTTATTCTGCCTCTGTAGCTTTTTAAAAAGGCTTCCTTTAGAAAGTCTATGCTCAGAATGCAGTTCCCACATGGTTCGTGGATTCAACATTCGAGTAACGTGTTTATTTACTCAAGGTATTGTATGGCAGGGGATTTTTGCCATACAAAGTCTTTGTCTAAGGTTGAGTCCAGTATTCTGGAACAACCCGTCTTTTTTTTTATGTAAAAAGACCTAGAGTGTTAGTTGGAGAGAGCCCAAAGAAGGTTTAAAAACCTACAATTCACAGTAGTTTCAATAAATGCCCGTGGGATCAACACACCTAGCAAAAGGTTCATAATTTTAGATTTCTTGATTAAAAATCGGTTACAAATGTGTATGCTGCAAGAAACTCACTAGGAAAAATCTAACAATAATACAATTAGCTCAGCAAAATACCCCATTATTATAAGTGCTGCTCTGAAAAAAAAAGTTTTAACCTTCATATTTACCAAAAATGTCTCCCTAAATATTAAATATCAAGAATTAGATCCAGAGGGCCGATATATTATTTTAGTATGTGAAATAAATGAGTTATTTACACTAGTTAATATTTATGCACCAAACAAATTTACAATACATTTTATTGCAGAAGTGTTTAAGAAAGTAGAGCAAATTCAGCAAGGACTGACATTAATTATGGGGGATTTTAACAGTGTAATTGATCCATTAAACGATAGAAAGAGTCAGAGTGATAAAAAAATAGAATACCAAATGAGGATAGATTGCACAATGTACTGACCAACTACAATTTAAGAGATATATGGAGAATATTCCACCCTTTTGATCTGAAACATATAACTCTTATTCTAGAATAGACCTCATATTGGGAAATGTGAGCATACTGTATCTTGTTAAAATAATAGAAATACAAGATATAACATGGTCAAACTATAGTCCAATCGTGTTAGACTACAAAGATACCATTGACACCTTCCATAAAGAGTGGTGTTTGGGAGACCATATACTACAAGAAAAAAAATTACGTTGAAGAGATTAAGAAAATAGCAAAGCTCTTTTTTTTTTAGAAAAGAAGAATAAAGATACACCAGACATTACAGTCTGGTGTGCGTACAAAAGTGTACTTAGAAAGCATATGATAAAAACGGCAGCTATCACAAAAAAAAAATCATAGTTCCACCCCTCCAGGAACTATATATAAAACTGAGTATATATATATATAAAAAAAAAACTAAATTAACACCTTCTACACAAACAGCAATTAAGATTGCAGAAATAGAAAAACAGATAAATAATCAGCTAACAAATAGAGCTGTCAAAATGCTAGAACGATTCCAAGTTAAGTGGTATCTAAAAGGTAATAAACCAGAAGTATTAAGGACCAATAAATTGAAAAAAAGAAAGGCATATATATATTTTAAAGGCATATATATATTTAATATATAAAATTAAGGAAAAATAAACATATGTAATGGCCCCAGAAAAAATAGGAAGTACATTTGAAAAATTCTACCAAGATTTATATAACTTACCAGAAGAACATTATGGGAGGGAAGAAGAAATTGAGAAATTCAAGGATATACAGATGCCAAAAATTCTGCCCAACCAACTGAAACTGCTTAATCAATCCATAACAGAAGTAGAGGTTAGTAAAGCAATAGAGACGCTTAAAATAAAGACCGCTCCAGGCCCGGATTGCTTTACAAGTAAATTTTACAAATGAATGAAAGATCAGATAAAAGGAGAACTTACAAATAGTTTTAACCACATAATGGGATCAGAAAGATGTGCTGGGCAGTTACTGAGAGTGAATATAGTCCCTATACCAAAAGTGGACAAAGACCCTGAACTGATCAGCAATTATAGACTGATTTCACTGATTAACACAGATATTGAAATACTATCCTCTATTCTTGCTGAAAGGTTAAAGATAGTAATACACAACTAATTAATAACGACCAAGCAGGATTTATACCAGGGAGGTCCCCAATTAATAACATAAGGAAAATAATAAACATACTAGAAGAAACAGAGACAACTGGAGCCCCACTCTTGCTTTTATCAACAGACGCAGAAAAAGTGTTTGATAGGGTGGGATAGGGTTTCATGACATTAAAAAAATTCTGTATTAATGGTCCAATACTACAGGCTATATTCGCTCTCTATGAATCTCCATCAGCCAATGTCATAGGGTAAGGATTTGTGTCACAATACTTTAATATTTAAAATGGAACAAGACAAGGGTGTCCTCTTTCCACATTATTATTTATAATGGTGCTAGATCCTCTAGCGATTTAAATAAGACAAAAATCAGAAAATCAGAGGCTTTAATGATGAAAAAAACAGAATATTTCACAATATCACACAGTTAAAGTGCTTCAATCAAATAAAGTGCATATACATGGAATTGCACCAATTTGAGATAATAAAGTGCTTAAGTGAGCTGTAGTGCATATAAAAAATGTTTACTTCCCTTCTAGCAATGGCGTTACCCAAAGATCTCCTCAAATCTTCAATCAGTATAAATATAATATATAGGGTGAGTCCAGCTAGGGGAAACAAAAATGGTAGAACATAGTGCAACGCTGTGGAACCCAATTTAAAAATATATATAGGTGCCAATGGGTCACTCACACTTTGGAACCAAATAAAGAGCCTTCAGAAATCTTGGAAGTCTGTCTTCTCAATTCATGGAGTTAGTTGGTGTAGATCTCATACCAATTGGCCATTCACACTTTGGAGCCGAATATAGAGCTTTCAGATAATAATTGGTGTGTATCTTCTCAGATCTTGATCTTGAACCTTATTGCTGTCAGTTTGGGGAAAAAAATTCCAAGGATCAGGTAGGACAATCGAAACTGAATATCTATGCAGATGATACTTTATTGACAATAGAAGAACCAGAAACATCGGTCCCAGAATTACTGAAACAGAAAGATAAATACTCTAAAGTATATCAGGATATAAGATTAATTTAGACAAATCACTTTTTATAGCTAAAAATTTGGATAAAACGTCTACCGATTTTCTTGTAAAAAATGTTGGGTTCCCGGGAAAAAAAGAGAGTAATGGGTTTCTCATGGTTAGGTAGAGTTAATATATTTAAAGCATACATTTTACCAAAATGGCTTTACCTATGGAGAATGAGCCCTCTTAATTTTCCAGAAAACTGGATAGCATTATTACATTCGGCTTTTATAAAATTCATCTGGATTTCCAAATATCTCTACCATCCTCCAGGTACATACAAACCATTTGATTCCCTTTATGTATTTGTCCTGCATCTATTTAAATTGTAAGTTCATTCTGCAATAACAGTAGAATAAATAAGAGAATAGAGAATAGCCAGAGAAATACAGTTTTTCCACATTATTCATAACTTGAAAAGTATGCATCACATTACATTTTCAGAATCAGCATACTCCAAATACAAACATATGTCAAAATCATATATATTGGTCCAGTGGTTCAAAAGTTAAGGAAAAGTCCTATTTGACCAAATGCAGCATGGCTTTTCTGCCCAAAACCAGTTCCACAGAGTCTTCTATCCTGGAGATAATTGGGGAAGTAATCCAATTATCTCCAGGACAGAGGCAAAACTCCATTGAACACATGGCAGCAAAAGACAATAAAACACATAAAAACATATAACTGTGCAGCCATTGCACAAAACAGGTACATTCAACATATCCCCAGATAGCTCAGATCTGAGCGCACATTATTACTGAATGGCGCTCAGAGCACACACATACAGTTCAATTGCCATGGAGCCAAAGTCTTTCCCATAGTCTTTCATTATACAAATGGGCTCCATGGCATAGCTATCTGGGTAACACTGCTCACATAGGGAAAGTACCGAAAGACCCAGCTTTTGGGTCTTTGCAGGGGAAAATCCATCCTTTCAACATGGGGCCATAGTCACAGGGCAGGAGGCTGGCAATCAGTCTTCTCCAATGCCCAGTGTCGAGGCTGGTTCCGCCACACCATCTATGCTCCATGGAGTCTCAGAGAGATCCCGCATTGTTGAACAGGCAGAGTTGAACATTTAGCCAGGCTAAGTACTTCATCGTCCACTTCGGAGCAGAGTCCCAGATACAAACATCTGATAACCCAATGGATGAAAACACGAGATACTCCCTTGTGTTGAAAACTTCAGTGTAGAACCATTCCTCCATAATAAGGATCTTAATGGTACTGGGAACTTGAAAACATCCACAAGAAAGACTAGAGGTAGAAGGCTTGACCTTAGAAGATTATTTCAGATATAAGGACCTACGGACTCTGGAAATCATTTGGTCAACTTGAGCGGATTCTGGAGGTACTGAAATAGGCTGAATATCCTCATCCGAACATGGTATTATATCTCTGAAGGTATCCATCTCCATGGATTCCTCAAAGTATGCATTCTGGGAATTGTCCAGAGGATCGGCACTTTAACAGCTTCTATGATGTCTTGAGATACCTGTTTGATATTTCATAATATACGGCACAGGGGTAAATTGGCCTGTAGCCACTTTCAGACAGTCTGCACAGAGACTTTACTTTTACAAGGCTAGCTTATCATATGCCTCACAAAGAATCCTTTAGGGTGACTTCCCTTGTATGATCCATATGATTTTCTTCCCATAGAGCTATCATTGCAGGGAATTAGGTGCATATAATTAGGTGCATATAATTAGGTACTATTTTGTTTGGTAACCACAGAAAAAATTAGAATGGCTTACCTATGTTTTTTTAGAGTGTGACCTATTTTCTGGGAGCAGAGGGATCTGAATCCATAACTGCATACAATTCCTATTTTATCCTTAGCAAAGCAAATCTCTACTAAAAGAGAGTGTGACCTATTTTCTGGGAGCAGAGGGATCTGAATCCATAACTGCATACAATTCCTATTTTATCCTTTTAGTAGAGATTTGCTTTGCTAAGGATAAAATAGGAATTGTATGCAGTTATGGATTCAGATCCCTCTGCTCCCTCTGCTCCCAGAAAATAGGTCACACTCTAAATGTATCTATCTTGATAGATACATAGAAAGATGTAATATAACTTTAATATGGGCAAATGTGTGCTTTTGGTGCTTAAAATGCGAAGCCAATACGACACTGCAACCATACTAACATTACAGAATACACATGCGCAAATTGTATTTTCGTGCATGCACGTAAACGGTATGGCACGATTGTTCGATTCCCGCCTGTGCATTTTCAGGGATTTTAACATCGTGAAACCAACCCTAGAGCAGAAAACAAAGTGGCAAAGAGCCGTGAAATAAAATGAAAGGCTGGGATAGAAAAACAGAGCGGTGAATAGCAATTATTTTAATTGCTGTATTTTATTAACCCCTTAAGGACCAAACTTCTGTAATAAAAAGGAATCATGACATGTCACACATGTCATGTGTCCTTAAGGGGTTAAAGGTATTTTGGCCACTTTCAATTTGTGAGTCAGCTATTTTACTCTTTTATTTATTTTTACCTGGCACCAGAGTTTTTATTGTTTCAGTGAGAATTTTACTCCAAAGAATCCTTGGTGGGGGTTATACCACTCAAGCTTTATCCATTGAGCAGTCTGCCTGCTCAATAAAATGTGAGTAACCACTTGGTATTTTATTACTTCACCTCTGGCTTTTAGTGTTTCTTTTACATTTCATATGGTCCTTATACCAACAAGATATCCATCTACTACAAAACTTCACATATCTTATAAGTGGGGATTGTACCACTGTATGCCATCCACACTAGAGCTAGTCTTATAGCTCTGGAAAATGTGAGTAGGACCATATAGACCTCTAAAAACAGTACTTAGTACCTGTTGGGATATACTGCACAATTATTTGCTGTCTTTTTATTTTTTCATAAGGATTTCACGAATACCCCATGTCCATACGTTACTGAGGAATACTTCCCCTGGCAAGATTGTGTAATTGCAGTTTTAGAAAACCATTTGTAATGGATCTTTTAGAACCATTAGCGTTTGTTTGCAATCCTTCAAAAACAAACCAAAAAAAACATTAAAAACTGTACATATTACTTTTTTAAAATACAATGGAATACAGAAAACTTTGTATAATTGAGCTTTTAAAACTTTTTTTTAATGAATAAATCATAAGCATTAAAACCTGCAAGGAATTTATATTTTTGTGTTCATAGTTGAAAGACTTTAAACATTTTAGAAAAATCATAATTTGAATAAGATTGGTTCATTATATATGGGGAACACAGGATCCTAAAACAAACTGAATACTAGATCAGATCGTATTCTACATTTTATGACATCATTAACAATTCCCATCATTGTGTATACATTTTAAATTGATTGTGCTTACAGTAAGCAATTAAGAAGAGCTTGGTGTTTATAAAATTTCCTTTTACTTTTAGTTCATTGATGATACTCTTTACTAAGCAATCTTCTAAGCTAATGGTGCTATTATGGAATACAATATTGCCATTAAACGTGTCCAGCCAATACACAAAGGCTCCTTCCGTCCTTTCAAAGATCAATCTATGTCTGCAAAGATCTAAGTAATCATTTGGATATTGTAATGGATTTTTTTTATTCTAATGCAAGTGGTTTATCAATATAAAACATTATATTTGTTTGGTAGTTTGCATAAGCACTATTTAAAGGGAGAGACACTAACATTATACGAATCTCTCGGAAGTCAAAGAAGCTTGATGTTAAGCTTAAAAAGTGTTGTTTAGAATTTGCACACAGAGTTTCAGAAAAAGATGCGTGAATGAGCCATTGAAGCCAACAATGCAGTACAAATGCTGATACTAATAAAATTTGTTTCATTGAACTTTTCGTCTGTAGAAGAATGTCAAATAAAACTTCTCAGCAAATTCATTTCACTTCACACGCTACGACAGATTGTTCCCTTAGTACATATAATGACAGATGTTTTAATTATACATGTTTCATGTTTTAATTATAAACACTTCAAATCTCATCAGTGCTCCAGGGAATAGAAATAAATTGTAAAATTCTAAGCCTCTTAAAAGTCACGGATCTGACAAAAGAAAGAAACATTAGTACATACGATTTCTAGTAATTACCTGCACTAAGCTCTATATCATAATGATGCAATTTCCGTCCAAACTTTTCAGCCATATCCTTTCTAAAATAAGAGTCAATTTCAACAAATGGAAACCAAAGGCCTGTATGTAGGTTAGAGAAGAATAGCTTCAATACCATATTATATATTATATCAATTATCCAAAATCTGCAGCGAAGATAGTTGCATCTTCATGCTACAGCTTGATGGCCAGCTAATCACAGTAAGATTAATATACGAAAAAGTAATTGTGTCAATTTCTTTTCCAATAACAGATGTATGTCAGTCTTATTTCTTCCACAAACACCAGTCTCATATCATCTACTCCTAACAAAATTAATCTCATTCCTCCTTCTTCAGTTAAGGTCTTCTCATCTTCCTAATCATCATCTGCCTCCTTTTTACCTAATTCCATTCTCTTTTCAGCTGCATTCTCCCTTTCTTATTCAATCTACTAATTTCCATCTCTGATTTACCTTCTTTCATTTTTCTATTGCCTTTAATACATTTTTTTATTTTTTTTGCAGTGTTTCTGCGGAAGTTAACTGTGGAATATCTAGCAGGGATACAAATTCACAAACTGACTTATTGCAAAGGTAGCATCCTATCACAGTACCATGCTTGAATTTACCGAGTTCTTCAGTACGACCATTTTTTTGACACAAATGTTTGTAAATGCAACCTGCATACCTAGATACTTGATTTTATACACCTTTGGCAATGGGTCTGATTGAAACACCTGAATTCAATAAATAAAAGCTGTGTCCCAATAGAGATTGAGATACAATTATTTAAGGTAAATTACATCTGTTTTTTTGAATATTTAATCTTTATTTTATATTTTTTCTTTTAAATCTCATTAAATACATATGTCATACAAATACAAATATCATACAAATATACATTTATAATACAAAAAACAACACAGCAGCAAAATAGGGGAGGGAAGAGAAAAATACATCAAAAAGACTTCCATAGTAGAGTGGTAATATCATTTAGATAAGTCTCAATTATTTACAATGTTCATGGAATTATTCTACTACTAATTGATCGGCATTATTTTCTACATCAATCATCTCAATACACTTTGACCAAACAGAAATCTTATTGCTTAATCTTTGTTTACTTAGCATCAGCTCCATTCTAATCTGAAACTCGAGTTGAATTTTGACTTTCTTCCAGGGGACTTCTAAATCCCTTTTCCACCATCTCGCAATTACTATTTTAGCAGCTAAAAACAGATGTATAAGAATTGCTTTTAATTCATATGTCATATGAGGCCAATTCAGATGAAGTAGAACTACCTCTGGAGAAATTATCAACTCGAGTTTTAAATTGTTAGATATAAAATGCTGCATTTTCAACCAGAGATTTTTTAATTTATAACAATCCCACCAAATATGTCTAAAATTGCCTCTAATACTATTGCATCTCCAACAGATAGGATTTACTAAAGAGTAAATTTTATTCAATTTAGCTGGTACTAAGTACCACCTATTTAAAACTTTAAAGTGCGTTTCTAATAAATTTAATGAATGTATATTTTTCTTAACATCCATCATTGAAGAACCCCATTGATTCAAATTAATATCGATATTCAAGTCTTGTTTCCAAGCCTGTATGGCAGTAGGATTTGTATCTTTAGCTATTGATTTAATTAGTATTAGAGCTTTGGAAAGTGGTTTATTGATTTTTTTTTATGTAAATAATAAATCTATCGAATTGCTTAGATTAGATTTTGGTATTATAAGATGTGTATTAATATAGCTTTTAAGTCTTAAAAAATTAAACACCTCTCTAGGAGGAAGATTATGTATCTCTGTTATTTTAACAAAGGTTTTAATTGATCCTTCTGTCAATAATTGGTCCAGAGTCATTATCCCTACTTTTTTCCAATTATTTAAGTTTAAATCTTCCACTTGTTTTTCTACAATGTCTAACTCTAAATAACTTGGAACTTTTTTTTCTATATTCATTACTTTTTTGATTTTTAACCAATTTTCCAGTAATTGAGTTAAAATAATGCTGGCATACTCTTTTTTCTTTGACATTTTATTTATATTCCAAATTAAACAGTCTAAGCTAGAAACTTCTCCTGCCTTCAATTCCATTTTATACCATCCCTCATCTTTATTTTCTTTCATTTGCATTCTATAAACATGTAGAATAGTAGCTGCTTTAAAGTTATTCATTATAAGTGGATAATCAAGTCCACCTTTATATATTTTCTGCACTAATATTGACTGTTTCAATCTCGGCTTCTTGCCTTTCCAGATGTATTGAGTAAAACTTCTTTGTATTAATTGAAGCCAATGGATTGGAATATGGAGAGGTAACATTTGAAACATATAATTCCACTTTGGTATAACGTATGAATTGATAACATTTATTCGCCCCCAAAAGGTAATCTCTAGGTTTCTACGATCTTTTAACCATTTATTAAGATCTAATAATAATGTTAGGAAATTTACTTCCATAATCTTATTTGTCTCTCTGGTTATTTTAATTCCTAAGTAATCCATACTTTCTTTAACCCAAATAAAATCATATTTGTTTTTAATCTCTTGTTGTATCTTTTTATTTAGGTTAACATCTAATATCAAAGATTTATTTGTATTTAACTTATAATTTGATATAAGGCTGTATCGCTCTATTTCTTGCATTATGCGTTCTAAAGAATTTTTAGGGTTTGTAAGAGTAATTAAAATGTCATCAGCATATAAGCTAATTTTTTGGTCCTCATCCATTATTTTATAACCGTGGATCTCTTTATTATTCCTAATATTCTCAGCCAATGGCTCGATAGTCAGCAAGTAAAGCAATGGTGAAAGGGGACAACCCTGTCGGGTACCATTTCTAAGTTGGAACCATGGGGCGACAATATTAGGTCCAATAGTTCGTGCAACAGGATTTACGTATAGTGCCATTATAGCTTTCTTAATCCAACCTTCCAATCCATAATGTTGTAAGACGGCTTCTAAATATTTCCAGCTGACTCTGTCGAATGCTTTTTCAGCATCAATCGACAGAGTCAGAACTGGAACATCATATCTATTTGCGTCATCCAAGATATTAATAATTTTCCTTATACTTGTATAGGAATTTCTACCATATCCTATTTGATCTTTGTGAATGATTAGTGGAAGAAGTTTTTTTATTCTGGCAGCCAAAACCGAAGCGTATAACTTAGTGTCAACATCTATTAGAGATATCGGATGATAGTTTTTGATATCAGTGGGGTTTTTGTCGTTTTTTAGAATAGGCAAGATATTAGCTTTAAGCATCTCTGCTGGTAAAAATCCTCTGTTTGCCGCTATGTTGAAAGCAGAGGTCAAATGTGGGCATATTAAATCTTTAAATGTTTTATAAAATAGGTTGCTAAACCCATCCGGGCCTGGTGTTTTAGATCTTTCTAAATCATTTATTGCTTTCATAGTCTCCTCCATAGTTATAGGTTTATTCAAGAAATCATTTTCAATAGAAGTTAATTGAGGCTTCTTTATATTATTTAAATAGTTTTTAATATCCTCATCTGTGTTAATCTGAGGAATATTATATAGATTGGCATAATATTCATTAAAACACTTTCCAATCTCTCTAGGGGTTAGTGCTATTTTTCCATTCTGTATTATTTTGTCTACCTTATTTTGTCCTTTTTGTTTTCTAAGTTTTTGGGATAGCATCTTTTCAGCTCGATTGCCTTTGGAATAATATTTAAGTTTTAATCTATCCATATTTTTAGCTATCGTATCCATTAATTTTTGCTTTATTTTTTCTTTAAGTTCTAATATTTTTTCATACATTTCAGGAGATGGAGATTGTTTATTAATATGAGTCAAATCTCTTAATTCTGAGTGTAAAAATGCCAAAGTATTATTTTTGTCAAGTTGGCTTTGTAACTTGATAATATGACCTCTTATAACAGCCTTAAAGGCACACCACAAAATAGATGAATCAATATTTTCTGAGATATTTTCTTTAAAATAATTTTTTATATTATCTCTTATATAAGTTTTTTTTAATTCACAACAAAGCAAATTATCTCTTAACCGCCAAGTATAGGCTTCTCTTTTAAATGTACTAAAAATCATTTCATAAAAAACTCCATTGTGGTCTGTCCAAACTATCTCGTCAATCTTTGTTTTTTTGGTCATATCAATAATACTTGGATCGACCCAAATCATGTCCAATCTTGAATAGGAAAAATGCGCTTTAGAAAAATGCGTATAGTCTCTCTCATTGGGATTAAAAATTCTCCAAATATCGAATAAATTATATTCATCTTTAATTTTTTTTAAGGCTTTTGCTTGTTTTGTAACCATCTGATTTAAAGTATTTCCTTTCATTAATTTTTTATCTATCTGAGGGTCCAGTACAGCATTGAAATCCCCTGCCAATATTAACTTTCCCACTTTGACTTCATCTACTTTTTCCAAAATTGTTTTTAAGTAAGCAACTGGTAAATGATTAGGAAGATATATATTACATAATGTAAAAAGTACAGAGTCAATTTTGCATATTATTATTAGATACCTGCCTTTAGTATCTTGTATTTGATGGATTACTTCAACTTTAATCTTTTCTCCAAATACCACAGCTACTCCACATTTTTTTTTTTCCTTATTGGAAGCTTGAATTATAAGTGGAAATCTTTTACCCCCCCAATTTTGTTTATCCACTTGTCTCCAGTGAGTTTCTTGTAAGAATATTAAATTCAATTGTTTTTCACTGAGGTATTTATACAATAGATTTCTTTTCGCTATAGTATTCAATCCCTGAACATTGAGTGTAAACATTTTTATCATATTATCTTCAAAAACCTCTCTGCATCCCTTTCCACTCGATAACCGATACCCTTCCCTATTGCTGCATAAACATATCTGCACAAACACACAAAACAAAATATTAAAATCGTAGGAGGAAATCCTCCTTTTTTATCACAAAGACTGTAAATTTTCATATAGAAATTCAGTCTTTACTGTGTCTTTAAATTAGACACTAAGTGGGCGTATCCAGAAAGAGGTAGTAATATTTACAAATTTGCAATCTTTCTCCAAGAGGGAGAGAAAGGAAAAAAACAAAAAAAACAAAAAAAACCTCTTTTATACTTAACTCCATTAACTTTCAATTCTTTATCTTAAGTGAGTCTATGTCTTCTTATCTTACTAATACATGTGAATAATTTACTTTTAGCCACCTCTTTAAATTAGAAACTAATTAATACTTAAACATATTTGCTTTTAACTACTTTTTTCCACATAATTAGTTAGTACCCTTAAGGTGAGAACAACTAACAATTACATCAATAAACTTGTTAATTATTCATTACACATCTGATAAAAAAAAAAAAAAATACTTTATACTTAGCTCCATTGCTCTGTGATTCTTTACTTTAAATAAATCTATTTCTGCTTAACTTACTAATACATGTGAATAATTTTCTTTTCACCACCTCGTTAAGTTCAAATCTAATTAATATTAATACTTAGACATGTTTACTTTTAAGTCCTTATGTTCCACATGCTTATGTGCATATACCTAATTAATTAGTACCCTTAAAGTGAAAACAGTCACCAATAACATCAACAGATTAGCAAATTGTGCAATGCACAATTAAGTAATTCTATATGAGTGAAGACAACAGATAAATAAATAAAAAAAATAAATAAATAAAAAAAAGGAATTTCTTCCATTATTTTATACTTAGCTCCATTACTCTGTGATTCTTTACTTTAAATAAATCTATTTCTGCTTAACTTACTAATACATGTGAATAATTTTCTTTTAACCACCTCGTTAAGTTCAAATCTAATTAATATTAATATTAATACTTAGACATGTTTGCTTTTAAGTCCTTATGTTCCACATGCTTATGTGCATATACCTAATTAATTAGTACCCTTAAAGTGAAAACAGTCACCAATGACATCAACAGATTAGCAAATTGTGCAATGCACAGTTAAGTAATTCTATATGAGTGAAAACAACAGATAAAAAAAAAAAAAATTCCTGCTATGCTGTGCAATGTCTGTATCACACCTCACAAAATGGCCGTAGAACTGTTTCTATGCAATTAATGGCTTCTGTAAAAGAACATGACGGTTTCTCATGTGCTTAAGGGGTTAAAAATGTCTGGACTAAAATAAATTATGAGGCATGACCGTTTCCATTGGCAAACTTATAAAAACTCATCCGACTCCGTTAATTCATTTTGTATTTCTCCAGGTACCAATCACTTAAATATCTCCATAACCATGCTGTGGAAAATAATTATGTTTTTTAAATAAATGTAATGATAATAATAATTAATTATAGTTTATCCAAATTTATTCTATTGTCGATGACTCTAAAACAATATTATTCTCCTTCTTGTGTATATATATCTATATTTTACTGGTTATGGAACCAGACACATTGACAGTTTTAAGCTTCCAGTTATGTATGGTCCTGTGTACAGTATATCCTGGAATATAATTAATCACTAAACAGGAGTCAAATAATTTTGCAAAATAAATATTTAGTTAAATTAGCTTTTCCACAAAATGTTGCCATTAAATTACTTGTTGCTATGCAAATTATGCTTGAGTTTTGAAATGTACTGAAACTTTTGTGAAATAAATAATGATAAAGATTACAATGAGACAGGACAATTATTCAAGGTTAATGATCATTTTATTTGCATTTACCACTAAATGTTACATTTTGATGGGGAAGACAAGGTGTGAGTTCTTCAGTCTTTTAAATTTAATTTTCAATTGATCTTTGGTAGTTTTTCTTTCTGAAATAAAAATAGAGCAGCATTATTGTTATTAAGTGTAGTAGTATCCATAATAGGCAATTACATTTATCGACTAGTAACCAAAAATTTGGATTTTTGGTTTTGGTGTGGTATGAGCCCACTTGACTCTTGGGGGCTTGTTCATTGTTTAATGACACATGGAAGATACTAAGGGGTCAAATTAAAACATCTTAAAATATTAACTTTCTTCAAATACAGAACTTGATTTTTTTTATAGAACCTTTTCAAATGATGTTTTGATAACTGTTTAAAAAGATTGTTTCATGATATTAAAACGATCAAAACATATATACAATATATAATAAATATATCAATATATACAAATATCAATATGAACATATTTTTCTAAATTTTAAATCATTTGAAATGTGTATCCAAAAACATTAAATCATTTGAAGAGTTTCTACAAAAATTAATAAATCGTTGCCATAGCTGTTATACTCTGCAAAATCAGATACAAATTGTTTCGTTTTTATAACTTTATATTGCTTTTCTGGCTTGGAAGTGATAAAAAATATTTTTTTAGATAGACTCATAATTTACCAGTTTCTTGGCTTGTTTCCTGGTGGTGGACCATTGGGTGGACCATTGGGTGGACCATTGGGTGGACCATTGTTCTTGTTAGGTTGCACTCCTCCAGGTGGGATACCACCATTAGATGGTGGGGGTCTTTGAGGTCGTTGTCCTTGTCCATCTCTGATAGGGTTCTCACCTCCCTTACCCTGCAGGATATTAGTACATTAAACACTATTGTAAAATATTCATAATTACAGTGTTATAAAGTACTTTTTGGTTAATTTTATTTATGTTCATTTCGTCATTCAGCCCCTAGCCCTAAACACGCTATAAATGTAACCCTAAACCCTCCTAACCCTCCTAATAGTCATATTAAACCTACAGTGTGGGGTGCAATGTTACACCCCATGCCATTAAACCATCAGGTAGAGCAGTGTACCCAGCACTGTAATGGATCTTGGCATTATAAACATCACTATAGTGACACCATATTCTTTTCAACACGCTGACATTACATCATTGCTCTAATGAACAATAACACAACATTTTTATGTTAACATTTTAAAATAAGTCTGGTCCACAGTAGAGATCCATATGGGTTTACACTGGTTCATCCTGACACAATGTTTCTTTCGATATGAAATGTTGCCGTATCCTAATGCAAGCCTTTTCAATATGTAATGTTCCGTATCCAA
Organism: Pelobates cultripes; assembly: GCA_933207985.1. Taxonomy (NCBI): domain Eukaryota; kingdom Metazoa; phylum Chordata; class Amphibia; order Anura; family Pelobatidae; genus Pelobates; species Pelobates cultripes. The sequence continues at coordinate 300,701,322 of OW240916.1, read as the reverse complement.
GAATCTTGGGTGCTAGGAGCAATCATTTGGATCTGATTCTAATTGGTGGTTTGTACAATAAACCAATATAGTAACATTTTAGCCTTTTTATTTTTCTGTTGCCATAGCCAAATTGGTTGTGTGCCTCTTGATAGTTTTTTTAAATTTTTTTAAACCATGGACACCCATTAATTATTAGTGGGGCATGCATTTTTCTTTTACAGTTTTTAGTGACATTTTTTTCATTAAATGAGCCAGACTGTGAATAATGAAGGTGAAAATACGAAATGAAGTAATAAATATTGTTTATGCTGTATTTATCACTTTGATGATAATCAGGCCATTACTTCATTAGTAGATACTAATTAAAAATGCTTACAATTAAAATATCCCTGGTTCAATATTACCAACTGCATTTAGTATATCATATCTCTGTTTCAAAAGTAATTAATTTAATGTTATTTTAAACTGCTATGTGGCAGATCTCTTGTGTGGTACCCCCAATCAATGGGCCCCACGGAATCAGTGAGATTGAGTACAGAGAAACAGGAATGCAAAGAACAGAATTTAAATAAAATTGAAATAAAATTACAGCAGTTCCTGACGTTAACAGGGGACTGTATGATTGTTGCTCTCTGTAGGAAAGTAATTGTATGTTGGTGAGTCACCTGTTTCTCTGGTTTAAAATAAACAGAAAATGTTATTTTTGAAAAAAAAATGCATTATAGAGATTTTACAATGCTGATTATATTGATCTGCTATTGATTCTACCTTGTCTTTAAAAATGCTGAAAGATTAAATAGATATACTTTCCACAATTCAAGGATTTAATGCACTAAGATGGATGTAGGACATAACTGTATACATTGTTGCTAGTGCTCCTTAATGACTTAAATCAAATAATTAAAAATTATTTTGAACACAGGCTGAAAATGAAATCTACATGCCTGACTCATTTCTATGCAGTACCTTCCCCTGTGTATCAGTGTGAGGATTATATTCCCATTAGATTTCCATATACGTCTACAAGTAAGGCAATTGCTTTCTTAATTTTTCATTTTAAATAATAATGAAATTGCGGTCAGATTAAAAGTTTTATCAACTGATTTTTTTCAATCAAAAATATGCTACATTTGACTGCTTTTGCTTTGTTGGCTGAGTATAACTTTGCTGAAATCATTAAAGTAGTGTGCTGAGGAATAAAGTTACTAGCGTGGACCAACATGGAAAGGTGTGATGTTATCAAATAGGGGGTAAAAGCAAATGAGTGCCTGCCACATAACAACACTATAGAAAAGTCTGGGGTGAAAACTTTCTGGCATATAAAGAGATGGGCATGATCACTGTGCAGTAAAAATCAGAGGTTTATTCTACGGGTATGTATCCCCAAAGTGTAGTGCATTGTAACAGTCAGCAAGATATCTCACATAGCGTAACGTGTCCATTTTATTCAAAATTTATGAAACAATTCAAGCATTGGATTTAGGTGCCTGGCTCAAACCCATTTTGCAGACATGCTGCTCTTTCCTCCTGTGCTGCATTACAGATTGTAGCTGTGTATCTAGAGGGCCAACTTAGCACAAGAACTACCTACCTGGGATATCTTGATGGACTGGAAAACAGGGATTTTAAACCAGATAGGATGTCTTGTACATGTATGCAGATATTTTTGTTTGTGCTAAGGAACATTGAAAAGTCATGTGTTAGAGATATTATACTTACCACTGGAGGATTGCTTTGTGAATTAGGGACAGGTTTGTTATCTTCAACCAATGCAGCTCTAGGACCCCTGAAAGGAGGTCTTCCATCTGGTCCTTTCCCATTCTGGCCACCTTTTGGTGGAGGTGGGTTCCCATGTTCTAAATTGAGTGGATGTGGTCCTTTACCAGGTGGAGGTGGGTTCCCATGTCCTAAATCGAGTGGGTGCTGTCCTTTACCAAATGGAGGTGGGTTCCCATGTTCTAAATTGAGTGGATGTGGTCCTTTACCAGGTGGAGGTGGGTTCCCATGTCCTAAATTGAGCGGGTGCTGTCCTTTACCAGGTGGAGGTGGGTTCCCATGCCCTAGACTGGGTGGTTGCTTTCCTTCACCAGATTGAGGTGGGTTTCCATTTCCTAGATTGAGTGGGGGTGGTCCTTCACCAGATAGAGGTGGGTTCCCATTTTCTTGAATGAGTGGGGGGTCTCCTGTGACATCAGAGGAAGGTTGTTGGGGATTTCCATCTGGAAATTTAAAATGTTTTAAAATACATACAGAAAAAATGTTGTCTGATTGTATTAGATGTTGTAACTATTACTATTTAGGCTAACGGCTCCCGCAGTGTATACACTCTGACTGTTACCTAGCAAGTGACTAATGTTTCCGTATTAAGTATATAAATTGGTGGTTCTTTGTTATTTATGTATATAATACATTATACCTGCTGGTTTACTGCAACAAATTAAAAAAAATAGAATTAGAAAACATATGTTTGCTGCACTCTAATAACGCTTGTGTGTCGAACACAAAAAGGTGCAAAGGAAAAGCTGTGTAGTCTTCTGCCAAGGAGGCTAAATATAACTACAAAAATTTTTCAATAGAAATAGAATTTTGTGCCATGTGTGAGCCTTCACCCAGCACATTTACCAAATTGACCATTAATTGTTCTGGATATAGTTACCATACTTGCCTAGTAACTGGGCGAAGCTCTGGACCACCAAGGCAAACAGAATGACGAACTTCATTCTTACTCTTTCCCTTTGCCGATCCAAAGATCAGAAAAAAATAGGATCTTGCCTGCTCGGATAAGGCATTTGCAAGGGATATTTAAACATCTTCAGAGGGCACTCCCCCTGTAACCAAAATCGTATGATGATCAATACCAGGTGTGTGGGGGGTGCGGGGGGGGGGTGGGGGTGTACCATGAGATTGCAAAAACTTTTTATGCATCACAATAAAAGTAAAAGAGATATGAATAATGGCACATATAAAGCTTTGTGAAGGCCACACAATGCATACAATATCTCCATTTAATAAATCCATATATCAGATGATCAAATAGCACATTCTTTAGGACACAGCCAACAATATATCTAAACAAATAGACCCTTAAAAATAAGCAGTTCACTTAAAGTAACAGTGCTACCTTAAATTATATCTATAGACCAATACAGTTCCAGAACAATCGATTCTTAAAAACATCTCTTTCTAGATAGATAGATAATTGCACATTTACCTTGGAAGTTATGGGATTATAGAAATAAAGTAGCAAGGTAATTTTAAGCATATCGCTAATTTTAAGGTTTGTTTTTGTGTATTTATTATGAGCGTAAAAGAGAACACATAGAAAATTTGTGGGCATTTAAAAATAATTAAATGGGACATAGTTTTGTAATAAAATGTTTGTATTTGGTGTAAGCACCTTTTTGACACTGCTTTTTTTTATATTAAGATTTTTACTCTACATATTTTAATTAGCCACATTCAAAACATGGAATACATTATTTTTTTATAATAGACATTAATATTTTTGCAAAATTTCCCTTTGTCTGTTAATTTAAATTGAGAAATAGACATAAAAATCAGTTATGCAAATGTAATGTAATGCTGTCCATTTAAATAGAAATAATATATTTATAGATTATCTTGAATACTTTAAGGATTTTTCATGCAATATACTTTTGTAAATGATACACATTTTACATAAAATGTTATGACCATAGGCACTGGACATTCTTTGGCTTGATTAAAACATATTAGAGCACATTAAATACTAATTAGACTTATGCATGGTAAGAATATTTGACTCAGCTGACCATTTAAAAAAATATATAATAAGAACATTTCTTCGGGACTCCCACATTTCAGCCGAATGTCAGTTTGGCTCTGCAGGAGTATGGAACCAGGATTCTGATTTGGAACCTTAATCAGAAGAACAAAAAAAGGTTTGAAAATGGGCCAATGAGTGTGCTGAATACAGAATATATTAATAAGTAAATAATATGAAGTATGCTTATAGGAACATTTTCCTGCCTGATAAAGAAGGAAAAAATAACCAAAAGAGCAAACAAAAGAGGAGAATCAAAAATTAGTAATAGTTATATTTTATATATTATATATTCATTAAATTTGTAAATATAGATTTTACTTTCACTGCTTCTACGTTTTCCTCTCTGTTGCTCACATCTCACTTGATCTGTGAATAAAATGAACAATTAGTGACCCGAGTCATCAATCATCTTTATTACCCATCAATCATTTAATGCCACGGATGGAATTTAGAATCACAGCCCCCAACCCGAACATATTCGGCATGGCACGATTCAGCTGGTCAGTGATTTGAGGACATTCCACAGACTATGTAGTACAGAACACAAGTTCCTCCCATTAAATCACCATATATCTTACGCTATAGTACGTAGTACATCTGGGCATGATAGCCCACTACCTGTCCAAAGTTAAGCAAAAAGAGACATAAAATATTTATGACAATAAAGTGTGTGTGGAGGCTTAGAACACAAATCCCCCTCTGTACTATGCATAGTGTTCCCGCAAAACACACTGTCCTCAACAAAAACCTCAATATACACAACACACACAGCTCCCCCACACACATAACACATACAAACAACATATGCAAAGCCTCTCCATATAAACAAAACTAGAAGCATTCACCACACACATACACACACACACACACCTTTATTATACTCATCACGCACAGCCTCCACATACACAACAAGTAATATCATGATATCATGGTACAATTAATAACAAAAGCTGGATAATGAGGACAAATGCTCTAGTTTTACAGCAGCTTATTAGAATACATATGTATTTATCTATTATTATTTCTTAAAAATATTTTTGGTTTAGTGCTATAGCTTCATTATAATCTTTTCTGTTCTATTTAACTCTTAAAATAGTAATTGTTTGCCTCTTTCAGCTGAAGTGGTAGAGGTTAACACAGTGAAGGAGTTTAAGCATGCGTGGGATAGGCATAAGGCTATCCTAACCATAAGATAAGGCCAGAGACTAATGAAAGTATTTAGAATATTAAGCAGACTAGATGGGCCGAATGGTTCTTATCTGCCCTCACATTCTATGTTTCTATGTAAAATGGTATGCAAGGGCATAGAGTCCCTTGGTGTATTCTAGCGCTGTATGCGAGGGCATAATATAAATGAGAATTAAATGGGGTAGATGAGAATTTTTAAAAGGTAATTGATTCATTAGAAGACGGAAACGTAATGGAATTAATGGAATTTTGGACACCTGGCAGAACATCTAGAATAAAAGGTAAAGTTAAGTAATAAAACAATAATTAGTGCGGAAATCTCAGGGACAATATTGAATGCAGTTATCGCAATTATCAGAATAAAATAATATTTCATTTAATAATATCAAATTAAACCTGTTATGAGTCAGCTGCAACCCTTCTTAGACAGTGCAAATATAATTTATAATTAGTGATGTCCCAAACGGTTCGCCGAACGGTTCGTGAACGGGTCGCCACGAATGGTTCGCCGCGGACTCATCATTGAGTAAACTTTGACCCTGTACCACACAGTCAGCAGACACATTCCAGCCAATCAGCAGCAGACCCTCCCACCTCCTGGACAGCTAACTAAGAATGCAGCTTCACAATGAATGTAAAATGGATGCTGTCCAGGAGGTGGGATGGTCTGGGAGGGAGGGTCTGCTGCTGATTGGCTGGAATGTGTCTGCTGACTGTGAGGTACAGGGTGAAAATTTACTCAATGATGAGTCCGTGGCGAACCGTTCGTGGCGAACTGTTTGCGAACCGTTCGGGACATCACTATTTATAATACATATAAATTGCATTTTTTTGTCTATAAAATCTTTATTGAAAGATTTTTGTTTTTTATACATTTATATTTTGTACATACAATAAGGTATCACATTTTAAATATATAATTTTTTACAGATCATATAGTGATGCAAATTTTATAAATTTTTAGACACATAAAAACAAAAAAAATGAAGAAACTATAAAAAATAGCAGTAACAATATAGTACAAAAAAAAAACCTAAATACATCTAAACATCTCATTCCTACATTTTCTCGTGGGGCCTTTGAGAGGGAGGAGCGTTGTAAAGATCCCAGTCGTTATAGGAAAGACAGACTGGTAACATCTAAGGATCTATTTAAGAAATTCAACAGTTTGTGTCAGAGTTCAGAGGTCTATGTAATTCTTCCAAGGTAACCACCCGCTCTCAATTTTTATACCTGTATCTCTAATTGTATAGACGTTGAGTTCCATCCTATATTAATAGGAGATTTGATTGCATATAGATGGCCAACTTAGCTCAGGAGATTTCCAATTACGGGCTATTACAATTCTGGTTACTAACAGAATATGAGTTGTTAAATATGCTTTGCTTTTATTACAGGATGGAGAATCAACATTCCATAAAAATATATATGGAGTGCGCTTATCAATAATAAATAGTTTCTGTAAACAGGATATAATTTGAGATTTAATATCCAATCTAATGCAGTTCCACCAGATATGTGACAAATGCCTTATATCTAAGTAGCACCTCCAAGTTATATCTAGAGATAGTTTTGAGTCTCATGGGAACTAAGTACCATCTGTATATGCTTGTAATGCATTTCCAACATAGAGATACAGTGAATGCTCCAAGCTACTCGTCTAATCCCTGTCAACCATTCATTCATAGAGAATTGTGTATGCAGTTCGAGTTTCCATTTGCATATTAGGGAGGATGTATTCCTTTCAGGACCAATAATTTGATGATTAGTGTTAAAAGTCTTCAATATTTTAGATAGAGGGTTTTGTTTGGGAAAAATAAATTCAAAATAAATCATCCACCCAAAGATATTATATACATTCTTTGCACATCAAATAATTCTCAACTTAATGGTAAAGAAAAATGTCTTTATTTGAGAGTTCCAACTTTTGTTGAAGTTGATGAAAGGGCATTGTCATGCCAAAAGCATGAGTTGGTGTTTGATGTATTGATATATGTTAAGAGTTGTTTTTTGTAAACCTTGGGATGACATTTATTGTGGTCTTTGATCTGGCACCAGGCCTAGACCATAAAACATCTAGATAGCCATCACCAGAGCTGGACACAAGGAATTGCATAGAGTGGGCAATAAACTGCCAGACCCCCCCTCTGATCCCCCCCAGGGGTCTGCCCACTGAGCAACAACTAGTTTAGATATATTAATGAGGGTGCTGGACTATCCAGGGAGTTATTCATTTTTCTTTGGTCAGCAACTTCTAGGAGACCTATACCATCTAAGACTCCCACAAGAATTCTATATGGGGTAACTATATGTAAGGAATTTCTTGTGTTTTCTCCTATTTTATTTTATGTACTGTTTTGCAATTTGTTATCTGTATGTCATTTATTTCTGTATTTTGTACTCAGCACTGTGAATCTTTTTGTCAGATTAAATGTTTACTTAATCAGCTTGTGTCTCTGTTCTCTATGAGCTTCACTCTCCAGAGGAAAGCTCAGGTAAACACGTTACCAAAAAGGGTTAACTATATGTGTTTTATCAGTAAAAGTAGAACTGTGATTCTATAATTCTCCTGTGTGTGGGGTAACCTAAGACGCCCGGGTTTAAAAGTCTTGGTGGTGGCAGTAAAGTGTGTACTAGGGGGTTAGTGTAGAAGGGATTGCAGGGGTTAATTGAGTGGTTGCTGGGACTAGCAACAGGTAACCAGGGGTCTGTTGTCATCAACCCTGTCACTTCTACACTCTCCCCACTGTCTCGGCTGTGCCTATAGTCCACGCTTGTGACAGGCATAATTTTTCCATTATGTAGGATATCTGTAATTTTGGTATCTATTTTCCATGAGGCCAAATTTAAAACAAGCATATCATATGAGAGGATCTCAATAGTGGCTTCATGAGAAATTACATAAGAGACATATTTTCTTTAATTTCAGTAGTCGTTTTTATATCTTTAATTACTGGATTCAGAAGAGAATTAGAGCTAAAGAAAAAGTGATTAGACCAAAAAATGATAGATAGATTATGTGATCCAATGTGTAATTTTTAAAACTAAAACCAATCTGAGGCTTTTGAATTTAGATTTAAACACAGGGTAAAATGAGCTAGCATAGCTGCTTCATGTAATTGGTGGTGTTCTTTTTTATGTTTAATTAAAATGTAATATCCTAGGCTTGCAACCAATCCAGATATAATCTCTGAATAACATCACAAATGTATCTAATATCTTTACTATAAGAGGGATGGTTCTAAAAAAAAATATGTTATTTTTGGAAGTACATACACATTAATGACATTAATTCGACATAGCCACGATATCTCCAATCCTCTATGGATGAAAAGGTATGATGAAAGGGTATTAAACATTTCCGTATAATTAAATTCCACCATAGTGGGTATATATAGAATAATCTTTATTCCCAAATAGTCTATATAATTTTTGTTCCAATCACAGTGGAGTTGGGATTTCAAAATACCCAAGTCCTCTTTAGAGTGGAATTTAACAAAATTAGAGATTTCTGAATGTAATTTTTATAGTTTGAGAATTTACCAAATGTATTAATTGAAGCATGTAATGTGCTAAGTGACCCAGATGGGTTTGACAAGGAAAGAAAAACGTAAGCATATAGAGTCATTTTACATGTCCGAGTTCTCGGATTTCTTCATTTTATCAAAACAGAATGGCCAGAGGACCGTTGGAAAAAATATAAAGCAGGGGTGCCAAAGGGCATCCCTGACATGTTCCATTAAAAATGGCAAACAAGTTTGACTCAAATACTACTAATTTGGCTGCTAGGTTAGAATATAGGGACATAATGTTATCTTTAATAAACCCAACTAAGCCAAAACTCTCCAGAACTAAATCTAGGCAATTCCAACTGACTCTATCTAAGGTGAGAAAGGCTACACTAGTTTTAGATAAATCTGTTTTATGGATATTTATACATTTTTGGGCTTTGTTCACTGGGTTTCTGTCCATGGTATAACAAACACCAACTCCTTGGAAGGGCAAGTACGTGTCCTGGATGGGCAGCATAGCAGTCGTGAAAATGATCCTTCTCCCTAAACTGCAATATTTGTTCTGAACGTTACCTATCAAACTTCCACCACAATATTTGAAAAACATGCAAAAAATGCTCAATGACTATATCTGGGGCAATAAACAACCTAGAGTGGCAGCCACGGTACTCTTTATGAAACATTTGTGGAAATACTGGTATTGGTCGATTAGCTATAATATTTGATAATATCTTTACATCTATGTTGATTAACAATATAGGTCTGTAGTTAGATGTCAGCGTAGGATCTTTCCCAGGTTTTAAGATTTGAGATACAGTGGCCTGGAGCATCTCATGAGGGATGCCTTTAGGGGGAAAGTCTTTAAACACCTTAGAAATTAAATTGCATGTTTATGGTATATGTAATTGCAGAGTTACCTAATCTACTCTAGATTGTAAGCTCTTTCAAGCATGGTCCTCAATATTATTATTATTTATAAAGTGCCAACAAATTCCGTAGCAATGTATAATAGGTGGACAGGTAATTGTAACAAGAAGAGCTAGACACAAAGGAAGGTGTTGAGGGCCATGCTCAAAACATGTAAGGACTGACAGAGAGGGGAGGCATGGGAGGTGTGGGCCAACAGGACGATGAACCTCATTGCTGCATTCATTATATATTGTAACAGGGCCAGGTGGGAATGTGTAAAACCACTGAGGAGTGGATTGCAGTAGCCAAGGTGAGAGAGCATAGCGGCATGGACCAGCACCTTGGCCGCATCTGGTGTTAGAAAGGGGTTGATTTGAGTTATGTTTTTGAGATAAAAGCTGCAGGATTTGGTAAATACATATATGAAGAAAAGGGGATAGGGATACAGCTGTACAATAAAAAAAAATATATTAACAATATATTCTGTAATATTGTCACAACATTTGAAAAGTGAAATGCTGCTTAATAGCACTCACAAAATCCGAAGTATGTAATCGCCTTGAGGGTGCTATCCCTGATGATGGTGAAAAACTAAGAGGACTTTATCCCTCCTACTGGATACTCCAGTAACCACAGAAGTCAGGAATACAGGTTAGTATAAAACTGTTTATTTTAAGCAGAAAAAAAAAGATATAATGATAAAAACCATTGATGACAGGCCCAGTCTTTTGCATTTGGCTAGGGACTTGAAGGGTGAAGAAGAGGTTGTAGTCGAAGAGAACACCAGGGCAGCAAGCCTGTGAGGTAGTGTCGATGGTAGTGTCATTGACTTGGAGGGAAACAGACACGGGTGTAGCAACACTTACGAGAGTAAAGACGAGAAGCTCTGTTTTGGACAGGTTAAGTTTAAGAAAATGAATGCTTGGGTAGCCTGATGACAGAAACATTTTAATAAAAGGCTTTGGGGACAAACATAAACAATATCTGAAGAGTGAAGCATGATTAACATGAATAAAAATATTTCTTCAATGCAATTTCAGTGCTAGTTACATATTTGTTTTTTGAAATCTACAAACCGGTTAATGACTTAGTATTCTTGAATCTGTTTAAGCTGAATGATGTCAGTAGACAGATCCTTGTTTTGTAACATATGGAGTGCAAATACCCTGCCTTCAAAAATGTTATGGAAACCATTTGTTAATATAAGCGGCTCATGTGATTCCATAATTGGAAAAATAACTGTATTGCATCATTGTGTTTTTAGAAACCGTGTCCATCTACAAATCACTTGTAGGTCATGTGCACATTGTTGGCTTATTGTTAAAATATGCATCTGACAAGTTCAGTAAACTAACATAAGTCACGAGAGTTGCCATTAATTCCACTAAACCTGCAACCTTAATAATCTATTCTCTCACCTGTTGAATGTTGTGCCATTGAAAAGCTCATCCATCAACAATTTGAATAAGCAACATTTGTAATTAGGTGTGACCTGCCATGTCACATTGTTTGATATTAACTACTTACAAATATTTCCATGCAAGGTGTGTGACAGTGTCACAGAGGTTACATTAATGAGTTCACAGCAATGCTCTGCTCATGATCAGGTTAAAAGTAATGCTCCGCTCCATGATCTGGTGACAAGAAATGCTGTGCTCCATGATATAGTGAGCAATAGTGATGTCCCGAACGGTTCGCCACGGACGGCGAACATATGCGCTGTTCAGTCCGCCCCTATGTCATCATTGAGTAAACTTTGACCCTGTACCTCACAGTCAGCAGACACATTCCAGCCAATCAGCAGCAGACCCTCCCTCCCAGACCCTCCCACCTCCTGGACAGCTCACTAAGAATGCAGCTTAACAATGAATGTAAAATGGATGCTGTCCAGGAGGTGGGAGGATCTGGGAGGGAGGGTCTGCTGCTGATTGGCTGGAATGTGTCTGCTGACTGTGAGGTACAGGGTCAAAGTTTACTCAATGATGACGAATAGGGGGCGGACCGAACAGCGCATATGTTCGCCATCCGTGGCGAACCGTTCGGAGAACCGTTCGGGACATCAATAGTGAGCAATAATGCCCCACTTCATGATCTGGTGACTAGTAATGCTCCGCTCCACGGTTTAGTAAGCAGTAATGTACTGCTCCATGATCTGATGAGCAGTAATACTCTGCTCCATGATCTAGTAAGAAGAAATGCTCTGCTCCATGATCTACTGAGAGGTAATGCCGTGCTCTAAATTCTTGTGAGCAGTAAGGCTCCACTGCATGATCTGGTGAGCAGTAATACTCCGCTCCATGATATGGTCAGCAGTAATGCTCCGCTCCCTGATCTACTGAGAGGTAATGCTCCGCTCCATGATATGGTCAGCAGTAATGCTCCGCTCCCTGATCTACTGAGAGGTAATGCTCTTTTCCATGATCTGGTGAAAGGTAATGCACCGCTCCCTCATCTACTGAGAGGTAATGCTCGGTTCCATGATCTACTAAGAGGTAATGCTCCACTCCCTGATCTACTAAGAGGTAATGCTCCGCTACCTGATCTACTGAGAGGTAATGCTCCGCTAACTGATCTACTGAGAGGTAATGCTCCGCTCCCTGATCTACTGAGCTGTAATGCTCCGTTCCATGATCTGGTGAGAGGTAATGCTCCGCTCCGTGATCTACTGAGAGGTAATGCTCTGTTCCATGATCTGGTGAGAGGTAATGCTCCGCTCCCTGATCTACTAAGAGGTAATGCTCCGCTAACTGATCTACTGAGAGGTAATGCTCCGCTCCCTGATCTACTGAGCGGTAATGCTCCGTTCCATGATCTGGTGAGAGGTAATGCTCCACTCCATGATCTACTGAGAGGTAATGCTCCGTTCCATGATCTGGTGAGAAGTAATGCTCCGCTCCCTGATCTACTGAGCGGTAATGCTCCACTCCATGATCTACTGAGAGGTAATGCTCCACTCCATGATCTACTGAGAGGTAATGCTCCGTTTCATGATCTGGTGAGAAGTAATGCTCCGCTCCCTGATCTACTGAGCGGTAATGCTCCACTCCATGATCTACTGAGAGGTAATGCTCCGTTTCATGATCTGGTGAGAAGTAATGCTCCGCTCCCTGATCTACTGAGCGGTAATGCTCCACTCCATGATCTACTGAGAGGTAATGCTCCGTTTCATGATCTGGTGAGAAGTAATGCTCCAGCTCCCTGATCTACTGGTAATGCTCCACTCCATGATCTACTCCGTAATGCTCCGTTTCATGATCTGGTGAGAGGTAATGCTCCGCTCCCTGATCTACTGAGCGGTAATGCTCCGTTCCATGATCTGGTGAGAGGTAATGCTCCGCTCCCTGATCTACTGAGCGGTAATGCTCCGTTCCATGATCTGGTGAGAGGTAATGCTCCACTCCATGATCTACTGAGAGGTAATGCTCCGTTTCATGATCTGGTGAGAGGTAATGCTCCACTCCATGATCTACTGAGCGGTAATGCTCCGTTTCATGATCTGGTGAGAAGTAATGCTCCACTCCATGATCTACTGAGCGGTAATGCTCCACTCCATGGTCTACTGAGATTTAATGTTCCGCTCCATGATCTGGTGAGCCGTGATAAATCAATAAAATTATTATTTACTAAAGATTTTCCTCAGGTAATAGTTTGCATGAATAAACATGTACACTATCGGGGATTACAGCTGCTTACAATGGCTTGCAAATGAAGAAAGCAACCAAAATCTATAAAAGCTATAGGATTTCATAAAATGCATTCAGGGCTTAATATTCACTGATAATGACTAAATTCCAACTGCATTGGCAATACTCATATTTATTAAACCCAAATGCGATTAGAATTCGGTGGGCCCAAACAAATCTGCAGCCACTGCCTGGATGCATTCATTGTCTGGATTTAAACCTGTGCATTTATCAAAACTGATGCTTTGCGTATCTTTTAAATCCCCAAAAAAGTTCCTATTAAACTGTTAATATTATTTATTTTTATCTAATGCATCCAATAGGATTTGAAAGATACGCAAAGCATAAGTTTTGATAAATTTCTGGACCAAATGCATCCAGCAGGTGTAACATTCCCAAAATATCATTCCGTTGCTTTCATGTAAATAAATGATAATTTGAAGTACTATTTGGCTGCTGACAGTGCTATTGGTCAGCGAGCAAATAGTTAAAAAAAAAAAACGTGATGTCATGAGGGTTCATTATTGGGCAGCTGTCCAGCGCTTGCTAACCAGCCACTACATTAGAAAGTTAAATAAATAAATAGCTTATAAGGGTCAATAAGCCCCCCATATTACTTTAAGGGATGTTTTAAACCTCCCTATACTCCCATATGTGGCCATTTAATTGCGGCGGGGCGGGGGTGGGGGTAAGGGGATATGTTTACTAACATGTTAAAAGTAGCCACTGCGCATGTATTGCTATTGCTGCCCAGTTGAAAGAAAAGGCCCCATCCCCATGGGGATAATGCAAAATAATGGGGGACATAGTTCCCACTACATGGGATTTTTAAATAAGTAATTGGGGTGGACAGATTACAGTCTAGTAAATGGCCCCTGTGGTTCAAGAAGTATATTAATGCTATGTATCATGGGAGCCAGAATAACACGTATAAGTTTCTTATTTATAACAGTTAACATTGAAAGGTCTTCTTAATGTACAGATCATGCACTGCTAAGGGATGTTACCTATTGGTTTATCTGATTTGTAGAACCACACCAAAGCCAGCAATTATTTGACTTACTGAAAAATTGATAAAAATGCCTAAAAAACTGGCAAGAAAGGTGTAAAAATGTAATTGTTCAGTTTAGGCTTACTGTTCATAAATGTATCTTTTTATTCATATTTATTTTTAATGCAAACAGATTTTTCTTTAAAAAAATGTTTAACAAAGTAGAGTTTATATTTGGGCAGACAGCACGATACGCTGACTTCATCTATTCTGTGCATCGGAATCTAGATTTAGAAGCACAAAGTCTCACGATCCACAGCCATTTTCTCTTGGTGTAGCATTACAAAGTCTCTGTTTACTAAACCTTTCCATTATGTCATTGTTAATATAATCCTATTGCTCAGATGAAACTGCAAAACAAACGTATCATGAAAGCAGTTTTACAAGTTAGACAGAGAATTCCGAAACAAAACAAACAAACCTCTATCCCTTTACACTTAATACCAACAAAAAAAATCTATTTCTGGATCTTTGTGTTTATTCCATTATGTACTTTGTTCTTAGTAATTTAAATGCAGGTTTCTAAGAACCCTGTTCTTTATATAGTAGGCTTTACACTAAGTGAACTCAAATACGTTTTCTAAGAGTAATGTTTGAGAGAGACCAATGTTTTAAATGACAAATGTCATGTTTGCATTGCCTCATATCTCGTGCTCGGGTATGAAGTAATTAAATCTGCCCTTTATAGAATGTGCTGAATACTCTACATTACCTTATGCAACACTCAAATCCTAGAAAATGATGAGTCAAGGAGGAAAGACCAAAGTAGATCGGTATTTACTGCGTACAATGGCAGCACAAATTAACAGACAGTTACTAGACAAAATGTATTTGATTTTTTAATACAATTATTAAATGTTCATCTTTCATTAAAAAAAAACAAACTAAAAAATTTATTTATTTGTGTGTGCACTGTGGTCATCTATGTATGTGAGGGCTAAATAAAATGTGACGGCTCAAGTTTACGTGTTTGAAATAAATAAAAGTCCAGGTATTACAGCAAATTTATTAACACCATTAGCATAGTTTGTAAACCAACATTAGCAATAAAGGCCTCGGTTTAATATCATTGGATATATTTTTAATGAAAATACAGATGTTTTTGGATAAACTTTTAAAATTGTTTTCCCTCCCTCAAAATATTACAAATATAAAAAATATATCACTGTTAAAAATACGATTTCTTTTTGGAAAATCTTAATAAATTAAAAAAACAAAGACAAATATGAAATCATTTAACAAGTTTATCCATATTATAGTAAATCAAAGACAATTATAAGAATATTAGCAGACACTGTGGTTGGGTAACTGACACCAATAGCAGCAAGAATTGAAGCAGGAGGAAATATGCATAGTATGATGTGTAGTAAATCAATAGTCTTCCCTGTGTGAACCGCAATTTACTATGTAAATAGTAAAATTCAAGTAAAAATATTGCAGGGGAATGTGTCGTAACATTTAACTATAGTGGTTAGTGCTGCATTATAGATGTGGGAGTCGTAGATCTGTCATACAATTGATGTTCTTGGCATGGATCCCTTGCATCATGGCATGTTACAATCCTGGGCTAACTGGACCAATAGGGTTAGGGCTAGGTTAGGGTTATAGAGTAGGGTTAGAGTATGGTTAGTGGTAGGGTTAGGGTCAAAAGCCTTTGATCGATTGCACTGGAGCTTCCTCACGGCTGTCTTGGAGAGATTCCATTTCCCCCCCAGCTCCATGTCTTTAGTGTCGGTATTGTACTCGAACCCGTCCGTTAAGGTAGCCAACAGTGGGTTTTTGTCTTCTGAGTTCCAAATCACGAATGGAACGAGGCAAGGCTACCCCCTGTGTCCCCTGCTCTACATTTTGGCTTTTGAGCCCCTGGCAAATCTCATACTTGCGGACCCACATATACATGAAATCAGAGTGGGGGCAATGAATACAAACATGTTGTCCTTCACAGACCCAGTTGTGTCCATACCATGCTTCAATGCTCTACTGCAGACATATAGTGCCTGTTCATATTACAAATCAAATGTAATAAACATGAAGGCAATGCACCTTCATCTGACCACTGCATCGTTGCACAGGCTGAAGGCCGAGTATACATACCAGTTGGGTAACAACAGCCTCACCTTTCTGGGCATAGAATTTCCAGCCCAACCCCAGATATTATTCCAAGCTAATTATGTTAAATAATCCATATATACCAAACACCAACTCTTTAATTGGAAGGGCAAATACGTGTCCTGGATGGGCAGCATAGCAGCCGTGAAAATGATCCTTCTCCCTAAACTGCAATATTTGTTCCGAATGTTACCTATCAAACTTCCACCACAATATTTGAAAAACATGCAAAAAATGCTCAATGACTATATCTGGGACAATAAACAAACTAGAGTGGCAGCCACAGTACTCTACAGATCTTTTAAAAGAGGTATACTGGGTGTTCCCAACCTCACTATGTGCTATGTAGCATCCCAAATAAACCCACTGATTATGGCCCACCATCACAAAGTCCACTCGGCCTGGCTTCAAATAGAAACTATGTATACAGAGGGACAGGAACATACTACATTAGCATGGATCCCGCGACATCTTAGACAGCGACACAAACACATACTACCTATGACTTCTCTAACTTTATCAGTATGGGACACATCCCGAGCCACTCAACACACAAATTGCACTATTTCTCTAGCGATGCCACTGAAAGCCTTTATGACCCTCATACCCAACTTTAAGGTTGCAATGTGGTCCTCTCAAGGAATCACACACCTCCACCAACTGATACGTACTCAAGGTTTACACACCTTTGCACATCTCCAGACCCTAAATGGTTTATGTGATGTAGCTGGTTTCACTTACCTGCAGATTAGATCCTGTCGCTGAAAATGGAGATCCTGTAAATGGGCACCAGCTGTTGGACTTGGAAAAACTCTGCATTCAACAGAAAACCCCCACCAAACTAATTCCCTCCCTATACGCAGCTGAAGCCCACCAACAAGACAATGGTAAACCCCCCATTGTCAAAGCGTAGGAGACAGATTTTAGCAAAACATTGGACAACATTGGAAAAAAATAAAACTTCCACTCTATGCATAGCACACATTGAATTGACCTGGAAAATTCTGTACACCAATACAGAGCTAATTATACTCCCCTCCTCAAAGCTCTCAGCACGGACTTAGACAAATGGGTAGACAAACCCTTGCCGTGGATAGGAAGGGTTCACACGATAAAGATGAACATACTCCCCAGACTCCTTTTCCTCTTCCAGGCACTACCTGCACCTGTCACAAAATCTGACCTAGCCCCCCCTACAAAAGATAATAGGACACTTCATATGGCAACACAAACGACATAGAGTTTCCCGGAACATTCTTAATAGGCCCAAGGATGGGGAGGACTGGGCCTGCCCCATCTACACAACTACTACCTCGCAGCCAAGATAGCTCAGGTAGCCATGTGGCACTCGACACCGGGAGACCGCAGATGGGCAGACCTGGAGGCCGGCATTATGGGAGCAGACCTACCCCAATTTTATATATGGCTACCAAAAGAACACAGAGCCCTACTACGCACCCAATGCCCAGCAATCCTAAACTCTATACGGGTCTGGGATGCCACAGCCTTAAAATATAAACTGACAACATCACCCTCCCCAATGATGCCAGGGCATTCCCACCAGGAATGTGAGCCGAAGACTTCACAAATATAGAGGGGGCGGGCCTATAGAGAGCGATCCACCTGTACGAGGGCGACCAGTTACTAACATTTGAAACCCTGGCAGAAAGGACCAGGCTAAGACCCTCAGATTTCTTTCGATACATCCAGATCAGGGATTTCGCACAACACAACCTAGCAAAAACTGCAGCACAAACTAAACCAACGGGCTTTGAGAAAATGTGTCTCAAGAAAAAACCCCCGAAAGGGCTCATCACGACTCTCTACGCACACCTTAGCTCCAATAACACCGACTGGGGGGACTTACATTACACGACTCAATGGGAATCAGATCTGGGAGAGGTCTTGGAGGTCACAGACTGTAGAGACATCTGGAATGCAAATAAGGCCACCTCAATATATGTTACACAACAGGAGCAGGCATACAAAACCATGTTCAGATGGTATACCACCCCAGTGAAGCTGTACCATATGCGCAAAATCCCAGACAATCTGTGCTGGAGGGGCTGCGGACACAAAGGAACGTATAAGCACATGTAGTGGGACTGCCCGAAGGCACAGGCCTTTTGGGGAGAAGTAGGGAGCCTATTAGACAAAGTGTTCCAGAGAAGGGTGGGCATAGATCCATGGGTGTGCCTGCTATCCAGGCCAATCGATGAATGGCCGGGAAAGGACCAAAAACTCCTACGCAAAATCACCTTAGCAGCTATACTCACCATGGCACAGGCATGGCTTAAACCTGAAATCCCCCAGATCCATATGGTGATAAGCAAAATAAGAGATATCCACGTCATGGACCACCTCACGGCACTGGTGAGAGGCACCATGAAGGCATATGAAAAGGTCTGGGAACCCTGGAAGGTCAGTGACAGAGAGAACTGAGACTAGATCAGGAAAGGGGGCACCGCCACCACTAACCAACCCCGAACGTAATCCAGCTCCGATTTCCGCCTGAGGGGCTTCCCCTCCTCCCCCCTTCTCTCTTCTCTCTTCTCTATCCGATACTCCTTTTTTCTTATGTGATATTGGGAGAATTGGAGACCACGAATTGATGCCACCCGCCACAAGCGGAGGGCGACCAAAACAGACAAAGCACTAATATAAGCCAAAAATAAAAGAATAAAAAAAGAGATCTGATTTTTAAACTTTCTTTATTTCACATTCTGTTTAATCTAGAATTTCCTATCTCCTGCTTTGTTAATTGCTGCTGGGGCCTCCAGGAGCCTTATGTGTGTAATTAAAGTTCAAGTAATGGAACAGGATCAAATAACTTCTTAAGTAAACACACTGTGCTGTATGATCTGAAAATTAACCATTTTTTTCATCCAGGCTGTGTGAGTCACAGTCAGTCCAGTGTATCTGTAATTGTCACAGCACAGCCCGAGCCCTGCTTCCTGACCCTTTTCCTGGATTAAGGAGCACTGATCCACCTGCAACCCTTTTCCAATTAGTGTCAGCTGCATCTAATTAGCATTGAAAGAATCATGGGAGTTGTAGTTCAGCAACATCTGGGGGGGGGGGGGACAGGTTGGACAGCCCTGCTGTAAAGCCAGCCCTGCCTGAAAGCTAGAATCTGGTCGTTTTGCCTGTTTGGTGTTTCCTGCTGGATCTCTGCTTTGCTACTGGACTGATTTCCTGGACTCTGACCTCTGCCTGCTTTACCGACTACGTTAGTGCTCTGCCAGCCCTGACTTCTGCTTCTTGTCTGACCCCTTTATCTGTACTGTGTTTTTGGATTTTGCCTCCTCCTTGTGCCATCTCCTGCAACTGGGTTCCAACTCCTGGTAAACTGTCACATAAGTCCCCAGGTGACTGTTACAGTAATGAATTATATGAATTTGTAGGTGACTAGCTTATGTGATGTAGAATAGCTGTGTAGAGAAATTCAGAAAGAAATATACAGTAATAATGTGCACGTTTAATGTTTACAAAGCAAGCAAATTAAATGTGTCCTTCAGGGATATTTTCTCAAGTGCTGAACACCAGCACAACATACAAGCACACTCCTTTAGGGAAAAGCAAAGTGTTTTAAATAGAGGAATAGCTTAAGGGATGCAACGCTCCTATTCATGCAAGTACTGAGAACCTTTTGAATATGTCAGAAAATCATATATTGTTCTGTTAGTATCATGTGGATCATCGCAAAAAAGATCATTTAAATATAGCTAGAAGCCATCAGCACAGATATACCGTTATTTTATAGACAGCATTGATAGAACCATTTAATTCACACAAATCAGGAGTTTTGCATTTGGCATATTCCAATAATATAAATATTTAATGTAGGAGTAAATACTGTATTTGTATTTGGTGACTTATTCTCACATGAATTTTATTCTAGCATTTTATCTAACATTATTTTTGTTAAGTGTACTTATTCAGAGTTCTTAAGAAAAGTTAGAAAATTGAATCTTAGATTTTGTTGCAGACATAGGACATGTATATGTAGACATATAGGTACATTGGAATTATATTTAAAGAGTCTTTAAGTTTTGTTTTTATGCTTTTTTCTTCTGATTGTTGTATCTACTTTGAGGAAGAACAAACATACCTAAAAAAATGAAGTATAAATGCTCAAATTGGATTATTAACCATTGTCCCTGAATTCTAGACTTGGCACTATTAAGCAACTAAATGCAAAGGTCAAACTATTAAGATCCCTTTCAGAATCAGGTAAGTGATTTTTTTTCTTTTACGCCCATTATAAAATTAAAGCTAAATGAATCTAATGTCGGTTATAGAAAGAGTGGGCATTAAGTTGTCATACACTTCCTTTGTGCTCAATAAAAACTGCACAGTCAGTTATCTCAATGAAAATCCCTGCCGTACCAACCTGTTTGGGTCTAACCACTAAACAATGATCTGTGATCCACTGACAAGAAAGTTTTTAATATATGCTAAATTGCAAATTACAAGACAAAATATACAAAAAGTATATAGTTGTGTAGGCGCTTCCAACCTTAAATGCAAACAATATGAGTGAGTGTGAAAAAAGGTGTAATCCCTTAACACCCAAAGACAAAATAGAAAGATAAATAGATAGATTCACACACACTCAAAAAAAAAGTATATACAAGATATATACATAAATAGGTATACCACCTATTGTAGACGTAAGTATGTTGGTTACATCTGAAAAACAAATGGAACATACATAGTGCTTTCCATATAGATTAAAATAAACAAGTTATAATATATGTGGATTGAACTCACAAAGGTGGAGCCTCATAGGCTCTATGCACATCACTCTTGGGTGCCTATTCAGGCTCTCGATAGATTCCTGTTGGAAGAACTCGAGGTCCACAGTAGTAGATGTAAATACAAATTTATTGAAATAAAATATTGAAATAAAATATATAAATAACTAGGGACAAGGCAGGTATAATCATGAAATATAATACAGTATTGCACCGCAAATATGGCCAAAACTTTAAAGCAGTGGAACACTACAATACATAAACAATAAGAAAATACCGCCAGAAAAAAGTCCCAATAGAGAAGTCCAGTAAAGTGCAAACGCGTTTCAGCCCCTGATAGGGCCTTCCTCAGTGCTAAGTTCCTGGAAAAAACTTCAGGGCTTAAATAGCCCCCTTGATATGTTCAAATAGGTCCAGCTGTAGTCTCCAAATACCGCCGATCGTATCACTTCCGGTTTCGGCAAAACGCATGTGACTTCCGGTTAGATGCGGTCACATGATGTTTTTGCGTTCCACCATGCGTTCCACACTCGAGCATGGTGTAAACAGTCCCAAGGATGTCCATATTTTTAATTTAGAGAGCATGGAAGGTAATAGCAGTCTGACGACACCTCCCACTTTTATTCTGGTTATTCTTGTTTCTTTATTTTCGTTATTTTCTTTGTTTCTACATTATGTGGATTAAGTTTGTTTGGGCATATGCCCTTTTCCAATATGGACATCCTTGGGACTGTTTACACCATGCTCGAGTGTGGAACGCATGGTGGAACGCAAAAACATCATGTGACCGCATCTAACCGGAAGTCACGTGCGTTTTGCCGAAACCGGAAGTGACACGATCGGCGGTATTTGGAGACTACAGCTGGACCTATTTGAACATATCAAGGGGGCTATTTAAGCCCTGAAGTTTTTTCCAGGAACTTAGCACTGAGGAAGGCCCTATCAGGGGCTGAAACGCGTTTGCACTTTACTGGACTTCTCTATTGGGACTTTTTTCTGGCGGTATTTTCTTATTGTTTATGTATTGTAGTGTTCCACTGCTTTAAAAGTTTTGGCCATATTTGCGGTGCAATACTGTATTATATTTCATGATTATACCTGCCTTGTCCCTAGTTATTTATATATTTTATTTCAATATTTTATTTCAATAAATTTGTATTTACATCTACTACTGTGGACCTCGAGTTCTTCCAACAGGAATCTATCGAGAGCCTGAATAGGCACCCAAGAGTGATGTGCATAGAGCCTATGAGGCTCCACCTTTGTGAGTTCAATCCACATATATTATAACTTGTTTATTTTAATCTATATGGAAAGCACTATGTATGTTCCATTTGTTTTTCAGATGTAACCAACATATTTACGTCTACAATAGGTGGTATACCTATTTATGTATATATCTTGTATATACTTTTTTTGAGTGTGTGTGAATCTATCTATTTATCTTTCTAAATTGCAAATTAAGCTGTGAATTCACCAAAAATTAAATTTTTTTTTTCTTTTTCCTAAAACAAATCTAACAGTACACAGATAGACTTGTGTAAATAGAGAGTAACATACCGTATATATAACTTTCCATTTAGTTTAATCCGACTCCTTCGGCACTGCATATATCGGTAATTATTCATTTTTAAACGGAGGAAGATAGATTTTAGATAGAGAGATTGGTTGATCACATTGTGTGATAAGTTCACATTTAAAGAAAGTAATGTCCTCTTGTTAAACCATGAACAGATGAAGAGGAATGTAACTTGTTAAAATTGGGCAGACTAGATGGGCCGAATGCTTCTTATCTGCTGTCACATTCTATGTTTCTATGTTAAACTCATTAGCTTCATGGACTATGAATTTTACCTGTAGAATAGACTAAACAGAAATTCTAATGTATAACTCAAAGGAGTCTGTCTACTAAACAGCAAGTTGTGATTTGCAAACCAATTTCAAAGCTTAGGCAGTTAATTAAAAAAAAAAAAAATCACAAGTCTCCTGAATTTGAGATATTTCTCAAATAACTCTGTTCTATATATTTCATGTAATTCCATCTAATATTTCATGTAATTCCATCTGATCTGATCTAATCATCATGTTTTCAATGTTCTTTTTAACATCCTTCTGGTAAACAAGGAAACTTGACATGACCCAGCTATCAAGCTATATCATCTTTCATTGAAAAAAAGGGAACTGTGGACACACTTGGAACATGCATTTCTCAGCAATGGTGGTGCTGTAGAGACAAAAAATGTATACAAAATAAAGATTAAGAAACAGCGCACATACAAAAATACCATTTTACATTTTACAAGGCTACGTAAAATCCCTTATCTCAGCTAAAAAAATATAGGGATACTGATGAACCATATGACAAAATCGTGTTAAGCCCACCACTATACCACAGTACTCCAATATTGGTAGGTCCTACACTAATTCTAACGTGGGAGACAAACTAAATAGTGTTAGTGCTAAATAAACAGAAGTATATTTAATTAATCTGCTGTAAGATCATTGTGAAAATATATGACGCAAAATAAATGTGATAAAAAAACACAGTTCAAAAAATGCAGTGTCAAAACTAATCTATTAAAGTGGCCATGCTTCAATGTTTATATTTCCAATGCATATCAAATATCTACTCATCGTTAAAGTATGGCTTTATATCTCTGAGCTGGAGAAGCATGTGGAAGCAAGAAAATGTCAAGGCTCTGTATTTGCACTAATTTCTGAAAACAGCTTTAATAAAAGAATTGTTACAGATATGAATAATTTAATTTTTTTTACATTATTTTATAAGAACATTTTAGATTCATTAGAACACTCTCAAACTATAATAAGAAAGGATTGTTCTTGATGAAACATGCAGTAAAAAATACACACAACTGGTTGAACTTTGCTATTGTATGTCACTATTTTTAATTTAGAGAGCATGGAAGGTAATAGCAGTCTGACGACACCTCCCACTTTTATTCTGGTTGGCTTTTCTGACTTCCCAAATTTACAGTTACCGATGATTGTAGCATTTTTGCTAATGTACATTTTCTCAGTATTGAGCAATCTTCTGATTATAACCGTGATCTGCTGTGAACCGTGCCTGCATAACTCCATGTACTTCTTTCTGGGTAATCTCTCTTTCGTTGACATTACATATACCTCGGTGACAATTCCTAAAACTTTAGTCAACTATATAACAGGAAATGAGGCTATATCTTTTCTGGGATGTTTTATACAGCTCTATTTGTTTGTTGCTTTTGCTAGCATAGAATTCCTTCTGCTCACATCGATGGCTTATGATCGATATGTTGCTATATGCAAACCATTGCATTATTCCACAATTATGAACAAGAAAGCCTGCTTTTTGCTTTCTGCTCTCTCCTGGATATTGGGCTTTATAGATCCTGTATTTTCCTACTTTATATCCACACTTAATTTTTGCAAATCTAATGTTATTAACCACTTTTCATGTGACCTTCGAGCTCTACTGACTCTGTCCTGTAGCAGCACAAAAGCCATTGAAACCACAGTATTTATTGAATGCCTATTGATTGGTATGAGCTCTTTTTTGCTCACTTTTATTTCTTACATTTACATTTTAGGCACAATTTTTAAAATACGCTCGTCTGATCGGAGAATAAAAACATTCTCTACTTGCACATCCCACCTTACGTCTGTTATGCTATTTTATGGATCTATGATCTCGGTTTATGTTCGACCATCATCTGTATTAGACTTGGGCATTCGTATTCGTCCGAATTGATTTTCGTCCGAAAATATGCATTTTCTTCCATTCTTACGAATACCGAATAAAGAATGGGTATCCAAACTAAAGAACGAACAAACGAATGGCCGTTTACCGAAAATCTTTCGTTTGTTCGTTCATTCGGCATTTTGAATTACACTCTGTGCGAATTGACACAGCACACTGTGTAATTCAAAAAGCCGAACTAATAACCTGAATGAATAGCAATGTCTATATCATTCTTTCATTCATTCGTATAACTAGTTCGGCTTTTTGAATTACAGGCTGTCAGTGTAATGTTCATAAGGCAAACTACCGAACGAGAAGCGTTCGCGAACCGAACGCACAAACAATTCGCGCTTTTTAAAGCTTTGCATTGCTTACAGATGGGGATAGTAGAAAAACCGAATGAACTAATGAACTAAAATGAACTGATTTGCCTCAATTCGTGTATTAGTTCATTCGTGCTTTTTCAAAGTATTGCATTGCTTTACATGGGGATGGTAGAAAAACCGAATGAACTAATGAACTAAAATGAACTGATTTGCCTCAATTCGTGTTTTAGTTCATTCGGATGCCTTGTATGAATCAAAGAGGAGGGGTATGGGAGTGAGCTGATTTTCATTTAACTAATCAGCTCACTCCTGTGACATGATGCTATAGGGGCTTATCCAATGGTGAGTGCTTTATCGGGGATTTAAAAAATAACTAAACAGCAGTATAAAAGCAGGCAGTGGAACTTTCTCCCCCCTTCTTTGACTGAGTTTTGTTGGTGACACACTGTGCTTTTGTGCTGTGTTAGCCTCATTGCTTGTCTTAGAGATCTTCTGTGAGTTTTGGTGTGTCTGCCAGTTCTCACTTGTTCAATTTGAGAGACTATTCCTGAGAATTATTTTTTTAATTTTAGTGCTTTTTGAAAGCTGTGCACTGCTGTGCTGCTGACTGAGTCAGTGTGCCACAAGGTGCCTGGCTGGCACTGCCAGTGCTTGCCTTCCCTGCTTGCTTACTGACTACAGCAACCAGGTATTACTTTTTTTTTTTTTTTTAAATCTTTTTATTTAAATTTTTTTTATTTAGCTTAAAATTAATTAAGATTTAAAGTAAAGATAGAATCAGTCTTTAGCTTAGTGGGCCTGAGGGCTTCTGCCCTAGGGGTAGACTAGCTTGTTAGCTTGCTAGCCTAGAAGAAAAGAAATCTTAATCTAGTTTAGCTGTTGAGTCTTTTAGCAGCAAAGTTGATTAGTTAATTTTTGTTAACTTGATTTTACAGTGGTGCTGCTGTTTCTGCAGTGCTGCTAGAGAAAGTTCATCTTCTGTCAGTCTCAGTTTAGTGTGTTTGCTTGGGTTTTAAATTCTTTTTTTAAGTGAATCTATCTATACTCCAGTCCACATAGAGTTAGTTTAATCTAATGTTTGCTGGCTTTGCAGGCAGTCAGTGTAAAAGTGAAGAAATATTTTTTATTCAGTAACTTAATAGTATTATCTTCAGTTTTAATTAAAAAAAATTTAAGTTGATAAAATTATCTTCAGTTTAAAATATATTTGTTGTAGTACAGTCTCTTTGTCCTTAGTTAGGACAGAACACATTAGTCAGTCAAACAGTCTATTTTTTGTTTTAAATTTTTTAACACTTTTAGTGTCATTTTTTTGTGCTCACATCAGCATCAGCAGTGAAGTTAACTGTTCTGACTGCTGTTGTGAAGAAATTTCTTTTTTCATTAACTGATTCTTATTAGTTCGGTTAGTGTGTTTGTTTAACAGCAATCAGTGAAGCTAACTGGTTGCTGTTTTTATTTGGTTTATTTTAGTTCCTGATAGATTGACTGTGAGACTGTCCTAACCTAAGCTTCAAGGTAGCTGTAGGAAATCTTTTATTATTTTATTTTTCTATATTAGTACATTTTTTTCATACTCTGCTTGCACTGCAGTAGTTGAGCAGGCAGCACTTGTTGGCAGATTGCTCACGCCAGACAGTGCAGTTTTCCATAGTTCCTCAAAAGCACTAGAGTGAAGAAATCTGCCTCAGTAGTAGTCTCTATTTTTTTTTAACTGTGTTCCAAATATCAAATAATCCTTTTTAATAAAAATATAAACGTTAGTTTGAAAACACTACATACATTACATTATCTCTTTCTTTTCTTTTCTTCAACTTCTTTTCTTTTCTTACTATTTTAAAATTCTAAATGGATCCTCCTAAACCTTCATCCACTAGTAAAGTGAGGGAGGGTCAGTCAGCAACCATCACCACCACCAATACCACCACCACCACAAGTAGTGGTAGTTTGAGTAAGCAGCCTATGCGTCAGCCTAAGCGGTCCAGGAGTGCCGTTATGTCAGACTCACCGCCTAGGAGGCCAAAGTCTTTGTCTCGCATTTCAGGCCCGTTGGTGCAAGATCCTGGTCAAGGAAAGGCACCAATAGCAGGCAGTAGTGCAGCAAGGCCCAGAATTGCAAGTCTTTTCTATGGCAAAGGGAAACCAGCAGGGCTTTTAAGGGTGAGCACTATGGCTAGTACTATTACTAAAAACACAACTAGTAGTAGGAGTAGCCCAATAAGTAAGAGGAAGCGTGTTTTGCCCCCAGCATCTTCCTATACCACAAGCAGGCCTGTGAGTCGTGCTGCTAAGAAGCTTCCTTCTTGTACAAGGAGGCTGTTTCCTAATCCCCCTCCCAAGACCACCACTTCCACCACCACCAGTGCTGCGCATGCTTCTACCACTGACAGCGGCACATCAGCACAGGAGTTGTTGCCATTGCCAATGCTACCCAGTGCTCCTAGTCCTATTATTCCTGGAGGTGATATCAGTCTTACCCCCAGCCTTGCAGGGATTGCATTTAGTCTGGCTGATGAAGAGCTTGACTATGAGCCTGAGAGTGAGGAGGAGATAGTAGAGGAAAGTCAGCATTCTTCAGGGAGCAGTCCAACCTTTTCTCCTGCTACAAGTGCACATTTTTCCCCTTCCTCTCCACTTTCTCCAATAGTAGCACCTGCTAGTGCTACTTCAACCATTAGCAGACCACCACCACCACCACCACAACCTCCTCGCAGTGGCACAGTTACCACCACCAGAGTAACTGTGCCAACAATCATCACCACCACTGGTACTACTAGCCACAGTACCAGTGCCGAGGCTACTGTGCCAGCCACCAGTAGTCACACTCCTCCTGCTGCTCATCAACCTGCACCACTAGCAGCAGAATCCCGAAGGGCAAGCGCCAATGTTTTGCGCCGCAGCAAAGTTTGGGATCACTTTGAAAGTGTTGGAGATGGGCGCTTTGCAAAGTGCAAACTTTGTGGGAAGGAAGTTAGCAGGGGGAGAGTGTTGGGTCATCTCACCAGTGCAGGGATGAACCATCACCTTCGCAGTCATCACAAGGCTGTGTTATTGAGGGAAGAGGCAGAAAGTACTAGGACAGGCAGCATAGCTACTATTACAGTGTCCAGTACCATGGCAGCTAGAAGTGACAGGGGAGTTGTTGCAGAGCCAAGAGCTACTGGTGCTGCCAGCCAACAACCAAGACTGGTTGGAGCATCACAATGCATCCAGCCCACCCTGGAACAATTTGGGGGATTCCACTCCAGGGCTATGTCTAAACAGCAGGCCAATAAAATTACGCGACTTATTGGCCAGTTAATTGCTGTTGGAGGTGCTTCCTTTTCTATGATAGAAGGGGAGCCTTTCAAACAGTTGATGGAGACTGTGGCTCCACAATACCATCTTCCCTCACGCTCCACTTTCAGCAGGAGGATAATCCCTTCACTTTACCGGTCCTGTGTTGGAGTAGTGAAAGGGGAGCTTTCGAAGGCTGCTGGTCAGTCTGTGCATTTTACCACAGATTTGTGGAGTGCACCAAGTGGCCAGCATGCCTTTCTTTCCCTTACAGCACACTGGTGGGAGTCTGGTGTGTCTCAGGAAGCTGCTGCTGCAACTTCAGCAGCAGGGTCTAGCAGAAAGGGAGGAAGTGTATCTGTAGATCAGCTGGGCTATCGCTCTTTCCTTCTCCATGCTGAAGTGATGGATGAAAAACACACTTCAGATAACATTCTACAGGCAGTAAGGAGGATGGTGTCTCTTTGGGTTGGAGCAGAGGCAGGCACCAATGTAGAAGTGGGGTTTGTGGTTACTGATGGAGCTACAAATATGGTGAAAGCTTTGCGTGATGGTAACCTTGTTGGTATGCGCTGTGCAGCGCACATTATCCATCTAGTAGTAAAGTCAGCAATCCCAGAAGGTAATAACAGAGTTTCCAGTGTGATTGAACGGTGCAGGAGGATTGCTGGGCACTTCCACCGCAGTGTGAAGGCTAGCCAACTGTTGAGGCAGGAACAAGAGAAGGCAGGTCTTCCCATACACTGTCTATGACAAGATGTCAGTACACGGTGGAACTCTACTCTGGAGATGCTGGAGAGGATTTTAGAGCAGCAGAGGGCAATCCATAGTCTGGCATCAGACCAATACATCGGTATTGGTTCTCCACTAGGTAGAGACGATTGGACAGTGATCGCTCAGCTAGTGGCAATCCTGAAACCATTCAGGGATGCCACTGAAAATTTAAGCTTGAACACTGCCAATCTGGGACAGGTAATCCCTGTTTTCACCCATCTAGGGAGCAAGATGGGTGTCTTCCTTGAACGCCAAGAGGTTGTTCAAGGTGATCCTTTACATCCTGATGTAATAACTCTGGTCAGGAGGCTGAAGGATCAGCTTAAAGTTCGCCTACGTGAGCAAATGGATAATTCTCCTGAACTGATGCTAGCTTGCCTGTGTGATCCAAGGATTAAGGGAAAGCTTGCACTCAGATCCAATAACTTAACAAATTGGAGGGAGAAATTGATCCAGAGGGTGTGTGACTGGCAGCAAAAGAGGGGAATTCTGTCTGAGGGAGTAGTTCAGCAGGAGGCTGAGATGTCGGCTACTTCTAGCAGAAGCAGTGGCACTACCACCACCACCACACAACTGAGTGGAGCAGCTGCATTTTGGGAAGAGTTGCTTGAGGATATAGTTGGACCCACTGAGAGTGCTAGCAGCAGACAGGAGAGTACTGCCTCAGAAATGGTCAGAGCGTACCTCTCTGAACCTCCTTTGCCCCATAATGTCGAGCCTCTTAGCTATTGGGATGAGAAGAAGAGTGTGTGGCCTGCACTCTCATTGGTTGCGCAGGAGCTGCTATCATGTCCGCCAACCACTGTCCCAAGTGAGCGTGTATTTTCGGTAACCGGTAATATACTGAATCCACAGCGCTCACAAATGTCACCTCATCTCATTGAGCAGATTGCCTTTCTTAAATTCAATCTGCCTAAATTGGGGTACCCTGCTCTACACTTTGACTGTAATTGAGCTTAGGGTTTCTCAACTTTCTTTCTAATTATATAAAGTTGGTGGCGACAAAATAGTTATTTTATTTCTCATTCCTCCTTATTCTTCCATTCTCTCCCCAATCCCCAAATACCTTAAAATCTCTCTTAAAGTGGTACTGGTTTCTCCCCTCTGGCTGTGTCTGACAGCGGTGTGGCAATGCCTGCTACCTCCGCCAGCGCAGTCAGTTAACGCTAGGGTATTGTGTTTGAGCTCTGGAGGTCCGCATCCCACGCCAAGGACTGAAGGAGTTTGGATGCTTTGCCCTGGGGATGAAACAAGTGAGTGGGTCGCCAATTGCCCACTCACTCCTCTTTACCATTTTATTTCTTTCTATTTTGCTGTTGGTGGTTGCAAAACATCTTTTTTTCTCATTCCTCCTTATTCTTCCATTCTCTCCCCAATCCCCAAATCCTTAAAATCTCTCTTAAAGTGGTACTGGTTTCTCCCCTCTGGCTGTGTCTGACAGCGGTGTGGCAACGCCTGCTACCTCCGCCAGCGCAGTCAGTTAACGCTAGGGTATTGTGTTTGAGCTCTGGAGGTCCGCATCCCACGTCAAGGACTGAAGGAGTTTGGATGCTTTGCCCTGGGGATGAAACAAGTGAGTGGGTCGCCAATTGCCCACTCACTCCTCTTTACCATTTTATTTCTTTCTATTTTGCTGTTGGTGGTTGCAAAACATCTTTTTTTTCTCATTCCTCTTTATTCTTCTATTCTCCTCCCCCCCCAAATACCTTAAAATCTCTCTTAAAGTGGTACTGGTTTCTCCCCTCTGGCTGTGTCTGACAGCGGTGTGGCAACGCCTGCTACCTCCGCCAGTGCAGTCAGTTAACGCTAGGGTATTGTGTTTGAGCTCTGGAGGTCCGCTTCCCACGCCAAGGACTGAAGGAGTTTGGATGCTTTGCCCTGGGGATGAAACAAGTGAGTGGGTCGCCAATTGCCCACTCACTCCTCTTTACCATTTTATTTCTTTCTATTTTGCTGTTGGTGGTTGCAAAACATCTTTTTTTCTCTTTCCTCTTTATTCTTCTATTCTCCTCCCCCCCCAAATACCTTAAAATCTCTCTTAAAGTGGTACTGGTTTCTCCCCTCTGGCTGTGTCTGACAGCGGTGTGGCAACGCCTGCTACCTCCGCCAGTGCAGTCAGTTAACGCTAGGGTATTGTGTTTGAGCTCTGGAGGTCCGCTCCCCACGCCAAGGACTGAAGGAGTTTGGATGCTTGCCCTGGGGATGAAACAAGTGAGTGGGTCGCCAATTGCCCACTCACTCCTCTTTACCATTTTATTTCTTTCTATTTTGCTGTTGGTGGTTGCAAAACATCTTTTTTTCTCTTTCCTCTTTATTCTTCTATTCTCCTCCCCCCCAAATACCTTAAAATCTCTCTTAAAGTGGTACTGGTTTCTCCCCTCTGGCTGTGTCTGACAGCGGTGTGGCAACGCCTGCTACCTCCGCCAGTGCAGTCAGTTAACGCTAGGGTATTGTGTTTGAGCTCTGGAGGTCCGCTTCCCACGCCAAGGACTGAAGGAGTTTGGATGCTTTGCCCTGGGGATGAAACAAGTGAGTGGGTCGCCAATTGCCCACTCACTCCTCTTTACCATTTTATTTCTTTCTATTTTGCTGTTGGTGGTTGCAAAACATCTTTTTTTCTCATTCCTCCTTATTCTTCCATTCTCTCCCCCCCAAATCCTTAAAATCTCTCTTAAAGTGGTACTGGTTTCTCCCCTCTGGCTGTGTCTGACAGCGGTGTGGCAACGCCTGCTACCTCCGCCAGCGCAGTCAGTTAACGCTAGGGTATTGTGTTTGAGCTCTGGAGGTCCGCTCCCACGCCAAGGACTGAAGGAGTTTGGATGCTTTGCCCTGGGGATGAAACAAGTGAGTGGGTCGCCAATTGCCCACTCACTCCTCTTTACCATTTTATTTCTTTCTATTTTGCTGTTGGTGGTGGCAAAACATCTTTTTTTCTCATTCCTCCTTATTCTTCCATTCTCTCCCCAATCCCCAAATACCTTAAAATCTCTCTTAAAGTGGTACTGGTTTCTCCCCTCTGGCTGTGTCTGACAGCGGTGTGGCAACGCCTGCTACCTCCGCCAGCGCAGTCAGTTAACGCTAGGGTATTGTGTTTGAGCTCTGGAGGTCCGCTTCCCACGCCAAGGACTGAAGGAGTTTGGATGCTTTGCCCTGGGGATGAAACAAGTGAGTGGGTCGCCAATTGCCCACTCACTCCTCTTTACCATTTGTGGTTACATTTTTATTTACTATCTCACTTTTTTTTCCTTTTTCTATCTTTTTCACCTTCTTTCTTATGATTCAAATTAAATGTGCGCATGCACATTCGGATCTGACATCGACAGGGTTTGGAGAGTTCTCCAGCCCAGAGGGAGTCCGGCGCTGGAGAAAGGTAAGTGGCTGAAGGGGTTTTAACCCATTCATCCCAACGGGACAGGGGCCCTGAGGGTGGGTGGACCTAATGAGCCTATAGTGGCAGGAAAACGAGTTTGTTTTGCTGGCACTATAGTGCTCCTTTAACTCCTATCAGACAGCCACTAGAGCAGGGGTTCCAGACCCGGTCCTCAAGTACCCCCTACCAGTCCCGGATTTAGGGATTACCCTATTGTGTC
>OW240916.1:300632907-300668521 GCA_933207985.1 Pelobates cultripes | reverse complement strand
AACCCCCTCTTTTTTTATATATATATATATATATATATATATATATATATATATATATATATATAATATTGTCCAATGCTTGCACTCCTGTATAATAATGTATATAGCCCGGTGCTTGTCGGCATAAATAATAGGTAGAAAATTGTGAAAAGCACTCCAGGGACTTCATATAAGGTGAAAAAAACAACTTAGCTTTATTCAGCAACTGCCAAAGGTGATCAACGTTTCAGCTCACACATGGAGCTTTCGTCAGGATATACAGGGAGTGCAGAATTATTAGGCAAGTTGTATTTTTGAGGATTAATTTTATTATTGAACAACAACCATGTTCTCAATGAACCCAAAAAACTCATTAATATCAAAGCTGAATATTTTGGAAGTAGTTTTTAGTTTGTTTTTAGTTTTAGCTATGTTAGGGGGATATCTGTGTGTGCAGGTGACTACTACTGTGCATAATTATTAGGCAACTTAACAAAAAACAAATATATACCCATTTCAATTATTTATTATTACCAGTGAAACCAATATAACATCTCAACATTCACAAATATACATTTCTGACATTCAAAAACAAAACAAATCAGTGACCAATATAGCCACCTTTCTTTGCAAGGACACTCAAAAAGCCTGCCATCCATGGATTCTGTCAGTGTTTTGATCTGTTCACCATCAACATTGCGTGCAGCAGCAACCACAGCCTCCCAGACACTGTTCAGAGAGGTGTACTGTTTTCCCTCCTTGTAAATCTCACATTTGATGATGGACTACAGGTTCTCAATGGGGCTCAGATCAGGTGAACAAGGAGGCCATGTCATTAGATTTTCTTCTTTTATACCCTTTCTTGCCAGCCACGCTGTGGAGTACTTGGACGCGTGTGATGGAGCATTGTCCTGCATGAAAATCATGTTTTCTTGAAGGATGCAGACTTCTTCCTGTACCACTGCTTGAAGAAGGTGTCTTCCAGGAACTGGCAGTAGGACTGGGAGTTGAGCTTGACTCCATCCTCAACCCGAAAAGGCCCCACAAGCTCATCTTTGATGATACCAGCCCAAACCAGTACTCCACCTCCACCTTGCTGGCGCCTGAGTCGGACTGGAGCTCTCTGCCCTTTACCAATCCAGCCACGGGCCCATCCATCTGGCCCATCAAGACTCACTCTCATTTCATCAGTCCATAAACCTTAGAAAAATCAGTCTTGAGATATTTCTTGGCCCAGTCTTGACGTTTCAGCTTGTGTGTCTTGTTCAGTGGTGGTCGTCTTTCAGCCTTTCTTACCTTGGCCATGTCTCTGAGTATTGCACACCTTGTGCTTTTGGCACTCCAGTGATGTTGCAGCTCTGAAATATGGCCAAACTGGTGGCAAGTGGCATCGTGGCAGCTGCACGCTTGACTTTTCTCAGTTCATGGGCAGTTATTTTGCGCCTTGGTTTTTCCACACGCTTCTTGCGACCCTGTTGACTATTTTGAATGAAACGCTTGATTGTTCGATGATCACGCTTCAGAAGCTTTGCAATTTTAAGAGTGCTGCATCCCTCTGCAAGATATCTCACTATTTTTGACTTTTCTGAGCCTGTCAAGTCCTTCTTTTGACCCATTTTGCCAAAGGAAAGGAAGTTGCCTAATAATTATGCACACCTGATATAGGGTGTTGATGTCATTAGACCACACCCCTTCTCATTACAGAGATGCACATCACCTAATATGCTTAATTGGTGGTAGGCTTTCGAGCCTATACAGCTTGGAGTAAGACAACATGCATAAAGAGGATGATGTGGTCAAAATACTCATTTGCCTAATAATTCTGCACTCCCTGTATATATATATATATATATATATATATATATATATATATATATATATATATATATAAAAATACTTTTATTTTAATTTTAAACCTGTTTAATTTTTTTTTTCCCCTGCTGGCAAATCCATAGCCAGCTACAGGGGCCTCATTTGCCGTGGAAGGGCTGTCTGGGCTGTCGGGCAGCCCTCCAGAAGAGGATCGCGGCGGAGGTAAGTAGATTTCACCTCCCCTGTGCTTAAGCTGTTAAGGCGTTCTATGCCGCCTCAACGGCTTTAAAGCCCTTTAAAGCCGCGACGGCATAGAACGCCGTAACGGCGTTAAGGGGATAATCAGTTTTTTTTGCTATGGTCACCAATAGGTTCCTTGTGAAATACTAGTGAAGATCCCATTAGTAATCATTTCCTGTGAGCTGTGTCTTTCTTCCTGAGATGGTTCTTGGAGGTTGTCCTCACTTTCACAGAACTTATATTATGTGCAGTCCAATTCAGTTTAGGTGCGCTTGGTTGTTAACATAATCTCATCTCAATGCAGTTTTAAAATGACAGGTAGGGTTGATGTTATGATAATGCTGCAGATTGTAAGAAGGAGACACTACAACCAATTTTCTAGCATCCTTTTGCTTCCATATTTGCATTTCTTTCTTACTGTATATGATAATTGAGGTAAAGTCTGTTTTCTCCAGAGAATTGCTGATAATGATGTTTATGATTAATTTCTAATATATTCCATGTTAAGTGTAAATGTATCACGTCTGTCTGTTCATCCTTCTCCTTCACTATTGCAGGTTCAGATGTCAGATCATGGTTCAGTCTGTTGCGTGGCTGTGATTCTCGTGGCATTTCTGTCATCTTCTGGGTTGTTTTTTTTTTCCTTCTATAACAGTATCCATTGTGTCAGTCAGTGGTTATGTGAACATCCTGGAAGTGTTTAGCAGGTTTTAAATGATCACAGCTTACATTTCTCTGTTGGCTATGATTGTTCTCTGTAATAAAAGTTCTTGGAGTTACCCTCTCCAGGACAAACTGATCAACAGTAGGAAGTAGGTGGTGGTGCATGATGTGGTGGGCTGAAAGAAAAATTCCCTACATTTTTCTAATATAACCAATGGTTTCAAGCTCTCCCTGGGGCTGAAATGTGATTGTTAGTGAAAAATGTGTTACAAGGTACACCATATAACGTTTCATATGGCGTCTCACCATTTGTATTATCAGGTATGTTGTTAACGCTCATCTGTACCATGGGAATAAGTAGATGCCACTGTGTGGGGGCAAGCAACTAGCAACTTGGTTAATAGTCTTTTTACCTCAGCATTTTTCCGTTCCACAACCCCACTACTTTGGGGGTGGTTGGGTGCATCGATTTCCCAAAGTAACCTAAATGTAGTTGCCAAGTTTTATGGTTTCCTTTGCAGTAAATGCAGGACCATCATCCAAGCGGATGGTCTTGGGTTTACCAATGCATAATAAAGAAGTGAGACTAGCAATCGTGGTATTAGAGGTTGCGCTTCGCAAAGGATATAACCAAGTAAATATGGTACATTCATCAACACATACAAAAACATATTTATAACCATGAGAAGGTGGCAAATGTCCATTATATAGTAATTCAAAAGGCATGTTAGGTATTGATATTTATTTATTTATTATTTATTTATAAAATATTTTACCAGGAAAGATATCTTGAGATTTATCTCATTTTCAAGTATGTCCTGGGTCCACAAATCATTGCATTTCAATAAACAGTACAGTAAAGTACAATTACTAATATCACAAACTATAGTATTTCCCATATTGGACCACTAATATTCTTTTTCAGTAGTTAGAAGTACATTACCTCTATCTATATGAATTTGTCCTAGCCCTGTATAGGCTTTTAGGGCAAGTCTATCTTTCCTAAACAACCAACTTATCACATTCAATGGGTATTATATAATTAACTCCCTAAATGATAGGAGTGCGTTTGTTGATAACCAGGTGGATCAGATCTGGTTATCCCTGCAAGCAAAAACTCTGCATCATGACTGAGAGATAGGGTATGCTTTTGTGATTTAGTGACCACTTTAACAGAATAGCGTTGGTAGACACATTGCATCAAAGTGTCTGTTAATGAACCAACTATCTGAGCTTTGTTATAATCATGTCCATACACGTATTACAATGTCATGCTTTCAATTTGTTTACACAAAGCAATATGCAGTTGTGGCTTATAAATTCACAATGTATCGTGAGAAAAAACTATTTGAACAACAGACTGAGACTTGAGAGATCAATGAACAGTGGACCAAGATATATAAATGAATTCTTCCACAATTAATATACATTCTGTGTATTACTTCATTTTCTGTAGTAACAAGAGAATTTTAAAGTTAAAAAATCTTCATCCAAAATCTAACTTTTAGTGTGCAATGGAATCACAAGACTGTTCATAATGTGAGATAAAGAGCACAACTTGTAAACTGTATAGTCTGTTATTAGAATATGACCTTGTACAGATAATCCACTTGCAAAATAAAAATACAAACATTTTTTTTCTTTAAAATTAAATGTAGTTAGAACATCCCTCAAAAGTCCCAGCACCATGCCAGAAACATGTCCTCCTTAAATACTCGGTAAGTTTATTAAACAGTGAACTACCATTTTTACCGTGCATATTTATTTTATAACAGCTATTATGTGCAGTATAACAAAATATTTTATAAGTGTTTATTAAAAACCAGTGGTTTAGTGAACTGCAGAATATTCTTTTGTTAAATCCTGTTAAAAGCTCTGTCCTCAATCTGCAAAGCAACATTGTAATGGTGTCCATCGCAATCTGCTGTCATTACTAAATAGAGTTCTGCTGCTCCCAAAATATCTGAATATGTTCAGAGATTTCTTGAGCAATAATCAATGCAAGAAAAGCTTTTTAGCATGTATGCGAAACTTGCATGTTGTAAACGGAATCTCTAGTTCTTGCCATAAGTGCTTGTTAATATTTTTACATTTATTTATGTATTTTTTTTCAAAGATACCTTCTTATGTATTTAAAAATCCTTTATTTGTTTACAATGCATATATTATCTGCAAATTAAGATTATATAAACAAAATGCACGTTCTGGGTGTTTCCACAATCCTTCCCAGATTCCTTTTGGGATGAGCACCCCTCTCATCTCCCCAAAGTGACCAAATAAAAGTATAGCTTTGAGGGGGCTTTGGACATTAATGTCACTTTCATTTTTTCATCTAGCAGATATGTGATTTGCAATGTGAGTTTATATATCAAAGCATTATCATTTTAATTGATACTGCATTTATTTATTTAATTTAATTTCTGTTTTAAATATTGCAGTTTTTGATCACATTAATTTTGCATTATATATATTCACAATGCTCTTACAGCATATTATTAAAATTTGTTTTTTTTTCAGCACTTCCACTATCACTTCCACAATCTTACACTAATTCCATATTGGAGTTAGTATAGGACGCACCAGTATTGGGGTACTGTAGAGTAGTGGTCTTAACTCAATATGGCCATGTGGTGGAACTGAAACCCCATATATGAGCTGAGATGGGCAATCTTAAGTAGCCTTATATAATTTAAAACTATGTTTATTTGTTTCTTAATCTGTATTTTTATTTATACGCTGATTCCTAATCTGTATTTATCTACATAACTGTGGCAACAAATACATTTTATAGAGGCACTTATTTTACCCATCATGTGTGGGTGACAGTGGGCTTTTCTCTAGATTTTTAAACTTTAGAAAAAAAAAAAAAATTCAGTTCTTGGCTCTGAGAAAGCAGGCTGCTAAATGCAGCCTGGTACAGCATGTAAATGCTCTTATTGCATAGTCTATATATTTATTTATTCTTTTGATTTAAAGAAAAACAATATTGATATTTAATTTTATTTTATGCTAGAGAAATCCACTGAGATTACATGTGTCTGATCTGATTGCAGTCAGTACAGTATCATTGCTCTAATATCCTTTCTGCTAGCACTGCTGGTACAGTGGGATGGTACCACTGATTTAAGTAAGCTTTCCTTTTTAAAATGGTGGACTTTAATCCTTCTGCTATTGCAAGTCTGTACACGAGTAAGCAAAGTCATTATGTGCAAGAGATGTGCACTTTAAGTAGTAGAATACTTGTGCTATTCTAGTGAATTGGGCTGGCTGCTTAACACATCATTTAGTATCTTTTGGTTACATTTAAAGCTGTATTTAACATTTCATTTAAATAAAATTATTTTAAATAACTGTGTTTCGCTACTCTTTAGGGCCAATTTTACATCCACCCCTGCAACAAGCCTTTTAATTTTACTCGACTCAAACCTGAATTTTGTAGAGCCTGAAAAGCAATGGTTCATTTCTACGGGCACACAGTACATTATCGCTAAAATGTACAAATCTCAGCAGGTGATCCCTCTTAATAACACCTGGGAAAAGACCCTAATGATAAGGTACTTATGCCAGTTCTTACTTAGCTTGTTCACAATACCTTTTTCTAGGGTTAGTGCCATTTTCTTTCATTTCTGAAACATGTTTTTGCTACTGTAAAAACCCAACTGTGATCCCGGATTTGCAGATAGATACTGGCTGGCATACAGATTGATTTACTCAGCCATCAGCTCAAATATGTAATCCAACAAAAAATAGCCTAACATACTGGCTCACAAACCTCTTCGGTTTTTATGATGCCAGGTGAAGCCATTAATGGAATAATTGTCGGGGCGGTAAAGGTTGGGGGTACACATCTTTCATCTGGCACTATGGGGTGAGTTAAGCTCCTGATTGTAGATGGTAGTAGGGCACCATTACCCGAGGACTCGCTTAGGGGCTCAATGTCTGAAGAGGTGGTTTTGTCAGAGTCCATACAGATGTTTAAACTGAAATTGGATAAATACTTACAAAAACATAACATACAGGGATATAATTTCTAATTAGTGGGGTAATAGCTGCTTGATCCAAGGAGACATCTGACTGCTATTTTGGGGTCAAGAAGGAATTTTTTCCTAGTTTGTGGCAAAATTGGAAGTGCTTCAGACCAGGTTTTTTGCCTTCTTTTGGATCAAAAGCAACAACATTTCTGAGGAAGGCTGAACTTGATGGACGCAAGTCTCTTTTCAGCTATGTAACTATGTAACTATGTAACTATGTCAAAGGCTGTCATAGTGTTACTTTCTGTGAGGGTGTCACTGTCTGTGCCTGCCAGAATGGCATAAGCCTCCTCCTATTTATTTATTTATAATATATTTTACCAGGAAGGATACATTGAGATTTCTCTCATTTTCAAGTATGTCCTGGGTCCATAAAACACTACATTGTTTCCATAGGATACAATATCAAAGACTTTTTTGGGTCGAAACGTTGCTGTTGTGGTTCCTAATAAAGTGCCTGTCTTGAACCAAGGAGTGCCTGGACCTCTTTTACTTTATTCATTTGTGGAAATCTGGTGTTTGATTCCGGTTCAGCAACCACCATGGCTCAGATTTATGGGAGTGAGTGCAGTTCCACACACACTAATAAAGGGAATCAAAGTCAGAGGGGGGTTTAATAACA
This sequence comes from Pelobates cultripes, assembly GCA_933207985.1. Taxonomy (NCBI): domain Eukaryota; kingdom Metazoa; phylum Chordata; class Amphibia; order Anura; family Pelobatidae; genus Pelobates; species Pelobates cultripes. The sequence goes on along the minus strand of OW240916.1, from coordinate 300,661,174 downwards.
AGGCCACCTCCTCTCTTTCCTCTGTCATTTCATAAACATGTTTTGCAATGGCGGTGTCTGGTATTTTAGTTGGTATAGTAGCATGCCATCTTAGGGGGATTCTTAATAATCTTGTACCCACTACCTCACCCATCCCCAATTTCCACTTCCACCCACAGAAGACTATACACCCCAATCAAGCAGCCTCAACTAGCACTTAAACTTTTTTTTTTAAATAGAAGTAATGAAAAAAACTGTCAGCTTAATCAGAGAGCACTCTGATCACACCAATCTCTAATACAGTTCAATGTAGCACTGATAAGGTACAGTACAGATTTTTGTCAGCTGTGGCAGTACTAGTGCTAATGTACTAATGTCTTAATTACCCTAATCAGACTGATATAGATTTTTGCTCAAAGTTAATGTGATTCTATAGTGTAAGGAGAACAAAGTTCAATTGTTTACATCACAGGGCCCTCTGGTCCCCCTACTTTTCACCCTCTCCTTCAGCGCTGGGTCTGTACTCCTCCTCTGCCTCCGCCTCCTCCTCCATTAATCTGATGTAGGGGATAATGGGCATGCATTAGAACCTCCCCATAAGAAAGCTTCAATGTTTTCCTTTGGCGATTTGACTGATGTTGGATGTCCTCACGCAGAGCATGAGAACGTCTATCGTTAGTTAGGTGACCCAAAGTCAATTAGTAAGCAGGAAATGCCTCAAGTGGCTGTATGATTGACAGCCACTAGAGGCAGTCTTAGTCTTGCAATGTAATCATTGCACTTTCTCAGAAACTGCAACAATTTACATTGGAAGAAAAGAGCGAATGCCTGCGTAGCTGTGCAGTAGGAAAAAGACACCAGAATGGTGCCCAGTTGCCATAAACACACACAGGGGTTACCCAAGAACAATAATCAGCTCAAAAACCAAAGCAAATTACTAAGGGAAAAGAAACATTGGAAAAAACCTTTATTATGTCATCCGACATTAAAAGAAAAATTGTGAGCAAAAAACACAGTGAAATAAATCGTGCAAAGTGTATATACATGGTTAAAAAAGGAGGGTCTTATGGAGTTTACTATCAAAAATCCCAATTCCGGCCGTATAACAGTTGCTATATAGATATGAGTCAAAATACACCTACAAGAGTAGGTGACACACCAACTAAGTATATGTCTTATCCAGTCTAAGGGTGTATCAGAATGTAATATATAATGTATAAACAGTCCAGTGGGTCTAAAACAGTCCCTATTTACTGAAGTTATGGTCATAGGGCACTGACAAGAATATATGATCCCCAATTGCTAATACAGTGCGGGTACAGAATGGGCCAGACTCTAGTTCCCATATGTCACAGTGAGGTTATATTCAAGTACTGCTGCACAGAAGAACTGACAAAAAGTCCTAAAAGCAGTCTGTAAGTGCAAGTCAGCACTTATGGCTTTTTGGGAAACTAGAGGTGTCAGCTAGCAAGCAAAGAATGTCATGTCAGGTATGATACAAAGAACACACAAGCGTAAAGTAAATAATATATAAAAAAAAATAAAAATAGGTATAACAAAAGGTAGCACAATAATGTTACAATGTGTCTGGGAAGAGAGACAGTCCTCTTTCCCAATTATGACACTTTGAACTGTGCTAAAAAACTAGAATCCTGTCAGTGATAAATCTGTAAGCTGACTAGTTAGAAATATTTACACTGCTATATAATAGAATAGCTCAGGAAACAGGAACCTCGTATATCTATCAAGGTAAAAAGGCCATATAAACTCGGCTAATAGATAGATACATATGAAATCCTTGTAACACATGAGGGGGGAACTGTAGAGGACAACAGTCTAACATATAGAGATTCAAATCAGTCTCAAAGTATCTGGGAATCATAAAAGGCAATATAGTTTCCCAATTAGATACTTAGTACTCTGCCCTAAGTTTAGACAGATCCCAGAACATACCACAGTGCAGTTAATTATAAAGTACGGCTATCAAGTCAGCTATTAGGTGCAGACAACATGTGTGAACCCCTGTGCTAGGTACCCTAACAGTATACCTTATGGAGCATAATCTCCAACATTGCAGGACCAAGTGGGACTGGGACACTGCACCCAGAACACATCAATAAGATGAAATGATCTGGGTGAATATAGTATCCCTTTAATGTAAATTTCCGTTAGTTAAAGTTTTCATATATTTGATCATTTTGACTAATTAATAGGTGAGATAGTTTTATTATTATTATTATTATTATTATTATTATTATATGGCATCTTATGTTTTGAAATATACCATAGAGATTCAAAAACAATATAGCCAAGAAGCATGAATACAATTGAGTAGCATAGATATATAGAATTTTCTGCTTATGAGTGTTTTTTCTAAGAGATTTGATGTAACTTTTTAGAGTGCAGATTCCTAAAACACCATCATGTTGCTTTAGTGATCACATACAATAAAAATTAAAGCTAATATTACATTGCAAGTAATACTTTAGAGGTAATCCCCCACCACACAATTCCAAAATTGATTTTCTCACCCCCTCTTGAGTGGTATATATTCCTCATTCTTGGGTCCTCTACCAGAGGCCCAGGAGTCTGAGTGTTCTGCACAGTATCTTAACTGTTTTTAGAACAGCACTCTTCTGGACAGCGATCTCAAATGTCCCACCTAGTATCTGTTGAAACCACTCCACCAACTTGGGAGTCATAGCCCCGAGAGCACTTATCACAACTTGGAATAATACTGCCTTTATTTTCCACATCTTTTCTAGCTCTTGTTTCAGTCCTTGACATTTGACCATCTTCACATGTTCCTTCTTGCTGATGTTATAGTCACTGGGAACTGCCACATACACCACGACTGCAGTTTTCCATTCTTTGTCCACAACCATGATGTCAGGTTGTATTGTAAAGCAGGTTCCACTTAGAGGTGACATTTCCACTTAGGGGTGTGCTCACTTTTGTTGCCAACAGTTTAGACATTAATGGCTGTGTGTTGAGTTATTTTGAGGGGACAGCAAATTTACAGTGTTATACAGGCTGTGCACTTACTACTTTACATTGCAGCAAAATGTCATTTCTTCAGTGTTGTCACATGAAAAGATAAAATAAAATATTTACAAAAATGTGAGGGGTGTAGTCACTTTTGTGAAATACTGTGTATGTATATATATATATATATATATATATATATATATATATATATATATATATATATATATATATATATATATATACATACATTCAAGCCAATGCTTTATTTGAATTGCATCACCATTAAAAATAGGGTCTGGTTAAATGTAAACATACGGGAGACTGGAGAGAAGACTGTATTCTGTTGGTTTTTCAGCTCTGTGATGAAGCAAGATGCTTGCTGGTCCGAATGGTTGAGTTAGGCCTGAAAATTACCAAGGTGTGAGATCAAAAGCAGGGATCATGGAGCTTGAAGTAATGTAGTTTTGAATCCATCTTGTGCTGCTTTCTATTTATGCATCCGATGCCTATGACTAGGTACTATTTTTAGCACAACAAGTAAAAGCAGTTACCTTATAATTTGGGGGATTTTTTGTTGTACTAGTTCATTTTCTGTCTGGAGTAAATGTTGCTTTTGCTGCATTGGAACTCCAAGAGGTGCTGTCTTTTCTTCAGTTTCAATTCTACATGGACTTAGCAGTAACAGTCCTTACAGTATCCTTGGACCTGATAGAGAGGCACGCATCCCTTCATCACTAAATTTAGGTGGAAATGCTATTTCATTTTTTTTAATACAACCATTACATTTAAAAAATAATAACATAAAACACAAAAAAATACAAGTTATACACATGCTAAAAAAAAGTATAAAACATTTCTAAACCACATTTAGACCAAATCATCCGCCAGCGACCACTAGAATTAAGACTAATTAAAAACTGTGATATCTAAGTAGATTAAAAAGCAAACATTAAGATTACACTGAACAACAATATTGTATTAAAAATAATTTCCGTGCAGACAATAAAGAACATAAGTTTGTGCTTGCTGGCTTGTTACCAAAACTTCCCATGGTTCTAAACTGTTGAGACATTAGGACATTTCTTTCTGTACACAATGAATTAACATATACTAACATCAATTTCTCGCAGCCTATAAGCTTGTGCACTGATAAATGAAAAGCGCACACTAGGAAAATAGGATCAGCGGTAGAAATGAATGCCTGCTGTTCTATATTCTCAGAGCACACAAATTTATCACCTCCAGGTGGCTTTATTTTTCATGCGCCCTTCCATGCTTAGAAAGCTCAGCTACAAATTTGTAACAGTGCCTTTGCTTCGTAGAGTAAACACAAACACAGTACCCTCGGTGCTCACACAAAAAGAATGGGAGCATGTACTGCAGGCATTACTCCGATATCATCAGCCCACATCATAGTGACTTTGAATTGAGCAGGTGAGTGATGAAAAGGGAGCGTTCATGAATGCAATGGCTGCCTCTATCAGCATTCTTTTAAGGATTTGCTTGTAAGAGCAGATTCTTGGTTCTAAATGGAATATTACAGAGTTCCACTACACAGTGGATTTTTTATGGCAGTATCATCTACGAAAACAGACATTTAACCTTTTGATGTATCCATCCTAAGGTAATACCATGCGCTCACTGATTAATGATTTTAATACAGTATATGATCTATTACACAAATATACACCCAATTCTATGAGTGTTCAGAGATAGCTCATGGGTAGATGTCCAGCTGTGGGAAAATTACTGTACAGTTCTCCCATCTCTCTAATCCCGCTGCTGACATATTAGACCAACAGCTGGAGGGCCAATGTGGGAAACATATGACATATATAATATTTCATTCTAGACTGCTCAAAGCATGGAGGGTACATACTACATCCAAAGCATGAGCCCGTACTGTTAAAGTGAATTCATAGTTATCACACAGATATGGTCAGAAATAAGGGCGATATATCTGCACATTTTTCTGACTTGAAATGTAATTTCCAGAATCTAATAGGACAAAAAAGTCAGGCCATGCTTTACAAATCACCTTCAGAAAATAGTAATACCACTATCATATACACTGTATTACAAGAAAGTGGGTGTATTACTCAATCATAGGTGAACCAATACACAAATAGAAAACAATATCCATAGATAGTCAGTAAATATCTTAGGCCCAAAGAAAGTGGATAACAATTTGCAAATACAGTGTGGCAATAGGAAGCATTGTACAGTCACTGTAAGTCCCAATCCTCAATAGAATAAGTTAAAGTCACACATGCAGATAACATCTTGGAACAGTTACAACATGCGTAGCTCAAGTCTCTATATGACAAGCAAAGTAACCCTGTCACCTGGATGAAAATAATATAGTATATCTCAAGTGGTGGATTATTCAATTATCATTCTACCCTTAGCTAGACTTCTAATTTTAATGCATTATGATGATAATTAATTAATAATAATGCAAAGCAAATTAATAAAATAATGTAAAAGGAAAATGCAAACCTTTCACATTGCTCACTCTGGTAGAATCAGTAAAACAAGGTGCTAAAATGTTGCATATCCAGCAAGTTCCTTTGTTTTAAAATGTATAATAATATGTCTACAGAGATGACTGCGAGTTTCCTTGTCCTTTGTACACCGAGCTAAGGGACTTGGGAACCCCACTGACTAATGAATAGATGAAGGGGCATGTTCTCTTTTCAAGACTCAAATTAGTATAGCCTTCCACAGCATTAAAGGGACACTATAGTAACCCAGACCACTTCAGCTCAATGAAGTGGTCTGGGTGCAAGGTCCCTCAGGTTTTAACCCTTCAGATGCAAACATAGCAGTTTCAGAGAAACTGCTATGTTTACATTTGGGGTTAAGCCAGCCATATTATGCCTCCATCGCGCAAAGTGTCCATAGGAAAGCATTGAGAAATTGAGAAATGCTTTCCTATGTACACTTTGAATGCGCGCGTGGCACTTGCCACGCATGCACATTCGGATCCTGTGACGTTGTACGGCTTCGCTGACGTTGGTGGGGGAGGAGAGGTCACCAGCGCTGGAATAAGGTAAGTTGCTGAAGGGGTTTTAACCCCTTCAGCGTCACGAGAGGGGGACCCTGAGGGTGGGGGCACCCTCAGGGCACTATAGTGTCAGGAAAACTGCTTTATTGTCCTGACACTATAGTGATCCTTTAATTGTGGAGCCCCTCAGCTAATCTTAAGATCCCAGAAACCCCATGACAACTTTTTAAAATATTTCCCTGTCCTTCATTGTATGGAGGTGAGTTAACCACTCAACGCTCTTAGATTTTATACTGGGACCACACAGTGGTTTATTTTTAATGTCTCTGATTCAGTTCTTTGTATTAAATTTATTTGATAGTAACATCATTTCTGCCTTACTCACAAATGGAAAGATCTTCAAGTCTTCTATATCCTGAGAATAAATTGTACACTGGATGTGAATGGCTGAATGGTTTTCAGGCATGTGACTTCTAGAGGGAACACAAATAACCCTGACCCAAAGCACGCATGTCATCCACTGCATTGCAAATCAAGTTGGGTCTGCATAAGGTTACACTTATAAATTGTACATTCAATCATGCTTGTAACAATACAGTATTTCCATGCTGCTTGGTTGAGCTTCAAAGTTATTATGATGAGCAACATACAATTTATATATTTTGTTAAACTCTGCGTAATTATTCCTCATCTACAAACCTGTCTTTAGTCAATTCTGAGTGTCAGGTTCATTTTAATGAATACAAATGATAGGTTTTTGTTGGAGTAAGCTCAATATTATTTTTATTCTGTGTAGTAACAAATCATTCAATATGTAAAATGCTGTTTGGACATATGTAGACAAAAATACTATGAGTAATGTGATATATATATGAGTTAATAATAAATATATCTAATCACAAAACAGAAATGTATTTATTTTCATAAATGCAACTATTGAAGTTAAACTCTTAAGGTGTAAAGCTACCTTTCAAGCTTCTAACCCACTATTGTTTTTGTGTTGTTGTTGTTTTTATTGTCTATCAACAAGTAATTTTCTGTAAATGCACCTACACATTTGGTCAATATAGTTCTTTCTTTTAATACATACACATACCTAATAATGTAGAATGGTAATGAGAAAAAAAAATCACCATTTTACATTTAGTAATATAAATACAACTAGTGTGCTGGCTAATGTAAATTCAAGCTAATAAATTCACTTTTTTTTTTAAATGTTTCATTATATTAAGAATATATTATATGTCTAGAATTTACAGGTCACATATTACATTTAGTGGGTTATTGCATTAAAAAACACACTAAATATTTAATTTGATGGGAATGAACAATGAAGACTCTTAGAACCAATAACAAGTCTGAAATATTATCATATTAAGGTATTTTCCTAGAACTTAATGGATTCATAGTAGACACAAGCACTAAGACTACCATTTTTTAAGTTCATATTGTAAGCCATTGTTTTCAGTCTTGATGCAGTCTTCTTTTTCCCCTGTCTCTGTGCAATGGTTAGATGTACTGGACAGGTACATTATGAATGTTTAGCTGTTCTTTTGTCTGAGAGTATAAGATAAGGATACTAAGATTTAAGTTCAATGAGCAAACCAAGAAACCAAGTTATGTTTTGGGTATAAATTGTATTCAAGCTGCTAATATTATAGAATGCAAAAAGAAGATGTGTATATCATTTTTATTTTTTCTATTACTTACATCTATGATTATATCTCCATCTATGCGTACCTAGTCTGCTGAGGGGCTTATTGAGTTTGGAAGAAAATATCCATACTGAATACAAATAAACATAGAAACAGAGAATGTGTTGGCAGATAAGAACTGTGTGGCCCATCTAATCTGCCCAATTTTCTAAATACTTTCATTAGTCCCTAGCCTTATCTTACCTTATGCCTATCCCATGCATGCTTAAACTCCTTCACTGTGTTAACCTCTACCACTTCAGCTGGAAGGCTATTCCATGCGTCCACTACCCTCTATGTGAACTAATTCTTTGGTTTATATTTTTATTACTTAAGTGTATTTATTGGAAATGTTGACTATTCATGCATGGTATTCCCTCCATACTGATTACTTAATGCAATGACAGGTATTGCAAGGTTAGCAAAGGAAAATACTCCATGTGATATTCAAGCCCCATAAAATGGTCAGCGGTTCCCCAAGTGTCATGCCAGAAAAAACTTGTCAGAATTCTGGACAAGCACTCAGCAATAGTTGTCCTGTAGTATTAAATGTTTCTGGACAGAGTGTTTTAGACAATTTACTATGAGTTATCAACAGTAAACCATCAAGGATGCACACATATAATATCCAGTGGCCTTTGAGCATGTTTTATAGAGAAATTATTTTCACCATCTCCTGTTATATGTGATCAAGGTGGAATGCTATAACTCATAGCAAGAAGTGAGTTAAGCAATTAAATACTTGCCTACCTCTGCTATAATCCATCGGGTTTGTTTTAAAATACATTATGTGTTGGGTCGAACAAAACAAGAGAGAATAAAAGTAGAGCCAAATAACAGGTACACTTTAGGAAACGGGGGGTAACCCCAAATGAAACATATCAAGAAAAACAGGAAGTGTACCTACATGTTATATATAAAATACAGAGCAAAATGAAGTTCAATAATGGGTATATCAATCTCAGACAATAATGCTGACAAGGTATACTATTTTGCAAAGTATACCACTGTAATATAATCCAAAAAGGAAAAAAATAAATACATTTTATTAATAAATGTTAAAACCAAAAACATACAAGTGTACACTGGTGAAGACCACACAAAAAAAGTGCTACAATAACTACCTATGAATAAATGTGCAAATAAAAAGATGAAAAAAAATCTCAATCAGTGGTTTTAGTCTTATGTATCAGGACTGGAAAGCAATCACCGGGTCACTTGGTAGTTATAACCAAAATTCAAAAGAAGTGCTGATGAATATCAGCAATTAATACAGCTATAGCAAGTGTTCAGGGATTGTAACCAGTGTTATAAGAAATGGTTTTGATGATAATATAGAAAGATACAGAGCGGAAAGCACAGCTTTGCATATAGAGTAGGATGATGTAGGTCTCGCCAAATGCATTAGCAACAATGTAACTGAAACTACTAATAGATGACAAGATTCAATGTGTTCATGATAAAACTTAGTGGACAGCTTCAACTGCTGCAGCTATGTTAGAAGAAAGAAATCCAAAAGGTGCATACTAGCAACCAGATATTAACACTGGCTGTGTGTTGCTGCTATAACAGTGAATGACCTCAGTGCCTGTACGGGCAATTAACCATCATCCCGCTCATACGGGGTGAGTAAGGCATAAAGGTAACCGTAAGAATAGCGGTTAGGCTCAATATAGAGTAACTTTATCCTAAATTCAACTGATGCATAGTGTGATGATAAGCTATGAATCTGAAGATAAATAGTTAGCTGTAAAACTAGTGCCTTCGAGGGCACCTACCTATAGTCCTGCTAGAGACAGTAAAATAGATGAAAAGAAAAAGAGAGCCGTAAAAACGATAATGGAGCTCTCAAAATAACAATAGAAAGAAATAGAAGGAGTGCCTATAAGCAAGCTGGAAAAATCCTATACTAACACTCCCCGTGATTAAAGCTAAAGCTGTGCTGTAAACTGTGCCTTCAAGGGCACCTGCCGCTAGTCCCACTGGAAATGAGAAATCAATGTAAGTTAACTCTATCACTAATAAGATGCCTAACTGAGTGTGCTAAAAAATCGTACGCACGCTCAAAGGGTTGATTAATATGAATTAGAAGTGATAGGAATCAAATAGCATGGTTGCAGATCAAAGTACTTCACCCCCGATCATAGGGGAAGTACTATGTAACGCCCTGACGCGCGCGTTTCGCCCGACCTGGCTCGTCAGAGGGGAACCGGTCGGTACACTGCGTCTGGTTTAAATCTGTGAAAAAATGTTTCTATTGGTTAGTCAAAAAAGTTCCTGATTGGTGCAAACTCGTTAATGTTGTGACGGAATCAAACTCGTTTCAAGAGGAGTAGATTAACCCTTACTCTGCCAAGTTCTTTAACTAAATTTAGTAGGCGATCATAATTAAAGAAAAAGAGCCATATTTGAACAGATTAGGTGTGAAGGATATTATGAGTATAGTCAAGTTTCTCTAAATATTGCTGGTTAAGAGAATAAAGAGAGCAAACAATATAACTAATATAGATGATAAACAATAAAGAAAAAATCTGATCATAAAGAAAAATATATGTGTGTATGCAAAGGCACAAATGATTAGTGAGTATGTTGTTATAATGGAGAAAAGACTATCTGCCATAATGAATAATAGCCTAAACACTGCAAATTAGTACACCAAAGCATTAGCCTAGAGAGGATGATAAGTACTTATGTAGGTAAAGATGACCAAAATTAAAGACATTAAAATTATAAATATAATATTGGTAGAAAATGAGTCCATGATAGGCTGGCCATAAAGTAAAAGGACCAGAATAGTCTGAGTTCAGTGCTAGGCACATCGTTTATTAATGTATGAACGGGGTGAAGTTGAACTCTTCGTTCAGACCATCAGGTGCTAATGTTTTTAAAAAATAAATCCATCTAGACTCTTTCATTAGGAGTATTTTATTGAAGTTCCCTTTCCTAGTGTTTAAGTTTAATTTCTCCAATGCTTGGAATGTAAGATGTGTTGGATCAGCCTGATGGAAATTTCGAACATGGTTTGCTACTGGAGTCGAGATATTTAAGTTGGTAACAGAGCAAATGTGTTGTAGTATCCTTCGTTTTAATTGCTGGTAGGTTTTACCTACATATTGGATGCCACAGCTACATGTAATTAAATAGATCACCCGAGTAGAGCTACAGTTGATAAATTCCTTAATTTTGTATTCTTTTTTTGTTATAAAGCTTGTTATCATTTTGGTGGGTTTAATGAATTGACATGCCTTGCAATGCCCGCAGCGATAAATACCAGTAGTCTGGGTTAACCAAGTGGGTTGGGATGGTTTCATAGGTTCAATATGACTATGAACCAAGATGTCTCTCAGGTTTTTTGCCCTAGGTGCCGTGATTTGAGGAAAATTCCCAATATTATCAGCAAGATCTATGTCATGCTGAAGTATTGGCCAGTTGTGTGTCATTATTTTTTGTACTTTGTCCCAATATAAATCATACGTGCCAACACAGCGAGTTATTTTCGTTTCTGACTTAGGTCTACTCGACCTTAAGCTTTCACTTCTATTTATTAGTAGTGCTCGTTGGTAGGCTCGTTTAAGGATTCTATTTGGGTAGCCTTTCTGTTTAAACATAGTTCTTAATTTGTTGGCTTCCCTTTGGAAAGATGTTTCAGTGGAACAATTGCGCCTGGCGCGCAAATACTGGCCAAAGGGTATACCTGACTTTAACTTAACTGGATGATAACTAGTCCAGTTAAGTAGACTGTTGGTTGCTGTATCTTTCCTGAAAAGTTCAGTTTCTACCTTCCCATCCTCCAAAACTGTGATGTTGAGATCTAGAAATACCAGATGTTCAGAGTCTATCACATGTGTGAGTTGTAGACCAATGGTATTATCGTTTAGATCTCTAACCAGTTTTTGGAATTTATCGACAGATCCTAACCAAAAGACCAGTATGTCATCAATGTATCTATGCCAGCTATAGATACATGTGTCATACTGGTCTTTGGTGATAGCTGGCAAAATGGTCTCCTCCCACCAGCCCAAGTATAGGTTGGCGTAGCTGGGAGCACACGCCGTACCCATCGCGCTCCCTTTGAGTTGTAGATAATATTGTCCATTAAAGACAAAAAAGTTATGAGTGAGTACAAATTCCAAAAGTTTGACAATAAAATTGATTTGTGCTGCTGAAAAGCCTGGTGTTTTATTGAGAAAGTACGACGTGGCTAAAAGACCTATATTATGAGGAATATTGTTGTAGAGAGCTACAACGTCTAAGCTACCCAACATACAATAGGGAGGGACCACTAAGTCCTCAAGTAGTAACAATGTTTGTTTGGTATCTTGAAGATAGGATTTTAGTTTAATAACCAAAGGATGTAATAATTTCTCTAGAAATTGGCTGCTTCTCTCAGTAATGGAGCCATTCCCTGAAATAATTGGTCTGCCAGGAGGTTTAATTGGATTCTTATGAATTTTGGGAAGGCAATAGAAGGTGGCAATTGTTGGAGTCATATTAGGGATAATGAATTTATATTCTTCCCTAGTAATGATACCATCCAATTCTGCTACATCCAAAATACTTTTTAATTCAATCAAAAATTCTGTGGTAGGGTCCTTTGGAAGGTGACTGTAATGTTGTTCATCTTGGAGATGTTCCATGCACATCTCGATATAATTACTTTTATCCAAAAGGATCACATTACCACCTTTATCAGACGCCTTGATTACCAAATTTGGTTCATGGCTAAGTTCTGTCAAAGCTCTTCTCTCCGCTACGGTTAAATTATCCTCACATCTAGTAGGAGTCTCTAGGGATTCAATTTCATTAGTGGTCATTTTTATAAATAGGTCTACACTTGAGACTTCCTTAAGGTTAGGGGTGAACCAACTTTCTGGCTTAAGATTAGTGAGTGGTTGAGCCGAATCCTGTTCATTTAGTAAGGATAATAATGTTTGATAATGCTGGTAATCAATGTTTGAAAAACCAGCTTCTTTGGCCAGTTTTTTATTTTTTCTCTTGTGTACCACATTATGTGTTGGGTCGAATATTTATGAATTAAAACTGACTACTGTTTCATAATGTAAGGAAAGTTATATTTTTGGTTTAATGAAATGATAGCGCTAAAGTGTTTCATCCTTTACTATCCAGCAGTATCTTGTCTCATTCTCATTCTACATAAATTACATTATTATTTGCAATGCTAATGGCATATGCCTCTGTTAAATTCTTGCTCTATTTGTATCAGAGATTAGAGTTCCGGTATGGTAAACACAAGTTATATATACTTGACATTGTATGTGAAGGCTATGACAACTTGGGAATTACATCTTGCATATTTAGACATTTTTTCCGTGTCTGTACAAAAATCCAGTAACTGATGCTACCACTGTTTCATAATCTGATTTAACATTCACTAAATAACATGGCATGTTTGCTTACAATGCTGAATCAGTAACCCCATTTTTTTTTTTTTTTTAAACATGACTAACATGAGTAAACTAGCATCAAAAGGATATATATATATATATATATATATATATATATATATATATATATCCTTATGTATTCTCATTAATTAAAAAATTGTCAAGTTTGGAATTATGTTAAAAAGATAAAAACATATTTGGACTACAAGAAATATAATGCATTCCAGTTTTATTTATGCATATATTCATTAAAGAAAAGCCAAACAAAATATGCATTGCAGTTCATAATATTTGAAATACAATCTTGCTTTTACACAATTTGCTGAAAATGTAAAAAGATGTAAAGAGGCCATTGATGGAAACAATGCTAATCAACCAAATTCGTAAAGAGATATAATTTTTCACGTTTTAAAAATTCAATATACTATATAATGTTTAGTAAGAATTTTTAAACATGGTCTCACTGTAGGGCTCAATACTCATTAACATATATACCAAATACGAAAACCATTTTCCTTTTTTTATGATCTATTAGATTAACCCAGAGTTTGGTAAAATTTGAAAGTGTCAGCTACTCTAGACTAGACATGTTCTTTATGAGCCATAGACACCTCCACCTGCTTGAAGAGGCATCGATCGGGACCATTACATGGTCTGACCATGCCGTGGTTTTCCTTGGCGTCTCCCTACAAGGAGAAGTCCGACGAAACACAGGCCGGAGAGTAAACAAGTCCTTGCTAGATGACCCAAGAGTAGTCATCTATTTTACTGAGAATGAGAAATGGGACATCAGTGACCCCTGGGTGTGGGAGGCCGATAAGGCGGTCGTTCAGGGACTGCTAATTAAATAGGGATCCTGTATTAAGAAAAAGACAAAAGTACAAACTCTGACCGAACCTATCTATGCAGAGGAATCTGCTCACAAACTTGACCCAACTAAGGAGTCTCTCCATTTCCTCACAGCCCACACCACACTGGCGCTGAAAGCCTATAGAGCACTGCAGCTAACTCAAGGCACTTTTGATGCACACAGCAACAAGAGTTGGGTAGCTCCTAGCTAGGGCCCTAAAAGCCAAGTAACAAAAGGCATTAGTTTCCAAAATAAAGGGGATAGACGGGACAACACATATGACTATAGACACCATAGCGGCCACTTTTAGTGAATATTTCCAAAGCCAGTACAATCTAGACCCACCTGATCACCCCTCTACCGAAGTGAGTGAATATATAACATCTTATCTACCTCTCACTATACCTAGGGACCTAGTAAAACAATTGGATGCACTTTTCACAGATGATGAACTTACATCGGTCATCAAAGCCCTCCTGAAAGGAAAGAGCCCAGACGGCCTTATGGCATTCTACTTTAGCCTTTTCAAATCCTTCCTGGGGCCACACCTGTTACAAACCGTTAACAGATTGAAAGTAACCAATCAGAGAGTTATGAGTCAAATTACACAGCGTGGGAAAATTCCAAAGGACTTTCCCACGCTGTGTAAAATGACACAGAGCACTCTGATTGGTGGATTTCAATCCAACCAATCAGAGTGCTCTGACAGGTAAATGTAGAGACTTACCTGTCAGTCTCTTCATATACCTGTCAGAGCACTCTGATTGGATGGCTTAAACCCACCAATCAGAGTGCTCTGTGTCATTTTACACAGCGTGGGAAAGTCCTTTGGAATTTTCCCACGCTGTGTAATTTGACTCATAACTCTCCAGTGCTCTGAGCCTAATTGCAAGGGCGGGGCAAGGCATTATAAGCCTTTCCCCACCCTGCAGAGCTCAGTCTGCATGGAGCCCTCCATGGGTGAAAATGGATTTTGTTTTTTTTTGCGCTCGATTTTTTTTTTTTTTTTAAGTGCGTCGGTTATTATGGATTTTTATTTGGCCTTTTTGGGCTGAAAAAAGAACAGTTTAGAAGAAAGAAGAAAGGTATTTAGATAAGGGTCCCCTCTCATTATTTTTAGGATGAGGGGGTAGGTATTTTTAGGATGAGGGGTTATTTTTTTGGCTGGGGAGGGAGGTGACTAGGGGTTTGGAGACCCCTAGTCACCTGGGGGGGTACATTTTTATTTAGGGCCCCACCCGCCGCTCAGGGGTGGGGGCAAGGGGGGAGGACAGTAGGTCTCCCCCTTATTGGTATTTAGGGTCCCCACCCGCCGCTCAGGTGTGGGGGCCGGGGGGGAGGACGTTAGGAGGACATTAGGTCACCCTTATTGATATTTAGGGCCTCACCCACCGCTCAGGGGTGGGGGCCGGGGGGACAATAGGTCCCCCCCTATTGGTATTTAGGAGGGGGAATTTTTTATTTTTTTTAACAGTGAGCAGCCACAGGCTGGGAGTAGGGGCATGCGAGTAGGGGCTGCGAGTAGGGGCATAATTTAATAATACTAAGTAACCAGCTTATATAGAGGCTGGGTCACATACTGCACTGGCCAATCACAGTCATGCCATTAGTAGGCATGGCTGTGATGGCTTCTAAGGGCACACAAGTCAAATGCTTGTTGATTGGCTGCCCTGCAGCCTTTCAAAACGCATTATTAAATCGCTGAACACCGAACTCCAACCCGAACAAACACTGAAATGTACGTGTTCGGGTCTGGGGTCCAAAAACCGTAATGTTCGGTACGAACCCGAACTTTGCGGTTCGGGCTCGCTCAACTCTAATCACTATCTCTATCTACTAAGGGTAACCAAAATGCCAACAACGCCTCAAATAATGATCATTATTTAAATTGATTTGTATATTGCACCACACTTACTGAACCATTTTTGCACGTTTTTGACTTATTTTTTTATAAGTTCTCGAATTGAACCATCCATCCAAATTCTGAGTGCCCCCAAAAAATGTTCTGTCTTTGGAAAAATGATTCTGCAGCACTAATATTTTACGCTGTGCACAAGTTTAATGACCATACCTAGTGCTAACAATTTTAATACTAATGTTTAAATCCCTAATTCCTATCTCTTATCCATAACTAATTGAAATGTAGCATACTATTTTCCAAATAATTTATTTTCTTATTTAGTCCAATCACTTGCTCCCATGTAACACAATATGTCTGCTTCCGATTAAGAATTTGCATTGACTTGAATTAACTTGTATTTAAATAACTGTTCAAATATATTAACTATGTGCATTTTTCCAATTTTTATTGAAATTTAAGCAGTTCAAGTCCAGTAGCAACCTGAAATGTTCTAAAGATCAACCTTAAACTTCCAGAGGTTAAAGAAACAGGTTTAGGTTATTAAAAACTGGATAATAATAAGTAATGGGTTAACCAATTACAACCGGAAATAAATCAGGGTTTGAAAGTCAATGCTATCAGATCCAAGAAGATTTTAGTTTTTATGATTATTTACAAATTCTCTGTCAGTATAAAAGCCATGTTGGAACAGATTGTGTAACAGACTCACAATTCCAACTTGTCAACACTCATTGTCAAGTAAACATTTAGCATTGGCAATGATAAATTTACCCTCGATGAGTGTGCCGCAACTCTCAAGGCTTGAAGTGGTAAGTAACTGACTGGTAGCATAGGACTTTGAGCTCTGGTTAGTACATCCTCTTAAGGGTCATTTGGACAGTACTATATTGCATGAAGTTATTGCTATCATAATGTCAAGAAAAAGGTATAAACAAGGAAAGACAAACAGAACTTTATACCCTCTGGAAGTGTAGGTCTTTCCTTGAAATTGCAAAGAATACCAAGGTGTCAATGAGTCCAGGTTTTTATTCTGCACAATCAAAAAGCACTTGGCAACTGGAGGGGACTCTGATAGTAAGAGGTTTGAAGGACCCACAGCAACAGTCGTATCAAAAGAGGAATTTCTGTGAGTCAACAGTTTGCAGATTTACATCTTGAGGGACAAAAGCTTAGCACTCTCACTTTCAACTGTAGGTTTTCTGGATTATGTAGTGGTAAAAAATCTATTGCTAAGAATAAAGATGGGTAAACAAAATAATGCTATGCGCATCTGATCTTTTAATGGACCCTTTTGGCTCTATAAATACCATTACAAGAAAGAAGCTTTCCTGGGTCCTGCTATTTATACTTCCCATATCTTGCCTCTTTTAGCCATTTGAAATTGTGCATGGTTATGGAGTATAAGTAATAGATCTGACCACAGAGTACTTAAAATTGTCTTTCCCCTAGGAGCAAGGTTAAGTGACGAGACACAATGAAATAGGTATTAATATATAAACACACACACACACGTATATATACATATATATATATATATATACATATATATATATATATATAAACAAAGCAAAAAATGAGAGCACTCCATGGATTTGGTAAATCAAATTACTGTATTCAAATAGCACAAAAAAAAATCGATGTTTCGACCGTCTAGCGGTCTTTATCAAGATCTTGATAAAGACCGCTAGACGGTCGTAACGTCGATTTTTTTTTGTGCTATTTGAATACAGTAATTTGATTTACCAAATCCATGGAGTGCTCTCATTTTTTGCTTTGTTTATAGTATTTTGCACAGAGAAGCACCTGGTATGTATTATTATTTGGGAAGAGTGCCAGAAATTGTATAGTTTCTATATATATATATATATATATATATACATAGCATTTCTGAGCAATATAAACACACACGCACACACACACACACGTATATATATACAGGGAGTGCAGAATTATTAGGCAAATGAGTATTTTGACCACATCATCCTCTTTATGCATGTTGTCTTACTCCAAGCTGTATAGGCTCGAAAGCCTACTACAAATTAAGCATATTAGGTGATGTGCATCTCTGTAATGAGAAGGGGTGTGGTCTAATGACATCAACACCCTATATCAGGTGTGCATAATTATTAGGCAACTTCCTTTCCTTTGGCAAAATGGGTCAAAAGAAGGACTTGACAGGCTCAGAAAAGTCAAAAATAGTGAGATATCTTGCAGAGGGATGCAGCACTCTTAAAATTGCAAAGCTTCTGAAGCGTGATCATCGAACAATCAAGCGTTTCATTCAAAATAGTCAACAGGGTCGCAAGAAGCGTGTGGAAAAACCAAGGCGCAAAATAACTGCCCATGAACTGAGAAAAGTCAAGCGTGCAGCTGCCACGATGCCACTTGCCACCAGTTTGGCCATATTTCAGAGCTGCAACATCACTGGAGTGCCCAAAAGCACAAGGTGTGCAATACTCAGAGACATGGCCAAGGTAAGAAAGGCTGAAAGACGACCACCACTGAACAAGACACACAAGCTGAAACGTCAAGACTGGGCCAAGAAATATCTCAAGACTGATTTTTCTAAGGTTTTATGGACTGATGAAATGAGAGTGAGTCTTGATGGGCCAGATGGATGGGCCCGTGGCTGGATTGGTAAAGGGCAGAGAGCTCCAGTCCGACTCAGACGCCAGCAAGGTGGAGGTGGAGTACTGGTTTGGGCTGGTATCATCAAAGATGAGCTTGTGGGGCCTTTTCGGGTTGAGGATGGAGTCAAGCTCAACTCCCAGTCCTACTGCCAGTTCCTGGAAGACACCTTCTTCAAGCAGTGGTACAGGAAGAAGTCTGCATCCTTCAAGAAAAACATGATTTTCATGCAGGACAATGCTCCATCACACGCGTCCAAGTACTCCACAGCGTGGCTGGCAAGAAAGGGTATAAAAGAAGAAAATCTAATGACATGGCCTCCTTGTTCACCTGATCTGAACCCCATTGAGAACCTGTGGTCCATCATCAAATGTGAGATTTACAAGGAGGGAAAACAGTACACCTCTCTGAACAGTGTCTGGGAGGCTGTGGTTGCTGCTGCACGCAATGTTGATGGTGAACAGATCAAAACACTGACAGAATCCATGGATGGCAGGCTTTTGAGTGTCCTTGCAAAGAAAGGTGGCTATATTGGTCACTGATTTGTTTTTGTTTTGTTTTGAATGTCAGAAATGTATATTTGTGAATGTTGAGATGTTATATTGGTTTCACTGGTAATAATAAATAATTGAAATGGGTATATATTTGTTTTTTGTTAAGTTGCCTAATAATTATGCACAGTAATAGTCACCTGCACACACAGATATCCCCTAACATAGCTATAACTAAAAACAAACTAAAAACTACTTCCAAAAATATTCAGCTTTGATATTAATGAGTTTTTTGGGTTCATTGAGAACATGGTTGTTGTTCAATAATAAAATTAATCCTCAAAAATACAACTTGCCTAATAATTCTGCACTCCCTGTACGTGTGTGTGTGTGTATGTGTGTGTTTATATTGCTCAGAAATGCTTCAGACTTGAGAAAGGGAGGTTCTCCCGAAAGTTTGTCATTAAAAAATTCTGTTAGTCTAATAAAAAAGGTATTACAAGATATTAATTATATCTGTGTATATATATATATATATATATATATATATATATTTGTGTTAAGGGCTCATGATAGTACAGAAGATACAAACACTGATAAGTGTGGGATAGTGTGAAAGAGCAAGTCGGTTGTGGTGTGCCGGAACCGACGATGAGGTAGGCCTGCAAATAAAGAGGGCCCACCAATAAGAAATGTATGAGAAAAAGGAGTTAATAAAAGAGGAGTGGGTGGGAGGGTGATGCAGCGCTGACCTCGAACGGTATGGAGCCAGGTAAGGGGTGTCCCTTAAGTAGGGAGAAGGTGAGTCATACGCCCCTCCCACAATTACAGGCCAAAAGGCCTTAATACTTGTGTTAAGGGCTCATGATAGTACAGAAGATACAAACACTGATAAGTGTGGGATAGTGTGAAAGAGCAAGTCGGTTGTGGTGTGCCGGAACCGACGATGAGGTAGGCCTGCAAATAAAGAGGGCAAAAGTAGAAAATATACTTTATTACGAAACGAGCAATATACATACTTCAACCAGACATATCTTGAAAGGCATTTCTAACTTCTTGTACCGGGTTAGGTATGTATCTAGAGTATGCAGAAGACTTCCAGCGCCCTAGTGACTTGATAACATGTACTGGAATGTTTGCACTGGACGCTGTGGAGGCCGCCCCTATGCGGAAGGAGTGGCCCGAATAGTTAGCTGATTTTAGGCCTAGTTGTGTAAGTAGGGACCTGACGTGGGTCATGAAGGTGGTGGTAGTGAGTACCGAACCTTGTAGACAGAAAAGTGGTTGAGATGGTGATGCTTTGAAATGCTGAGTATAGGTGTCCAGTAATGTGACGGGGCACCACACGTTGTGGGTAGGATAGTATCTAACCTCTACCGGGGGTGCGTGTTGATTGGTTTTGGAGTGATGCAGAGCTAAAATATAGTAATCCATGTGTTTCGTTAAGTGTGAATGAAGCAGAATGTGAGTGGACTGGGATGTGTTGATGGCGGTAAATTCTCTTGGTCTCAAGAAACCATAAAAAGCTACGTATATGGCGGTTTTATAACAAGGTTTGTGTTGTTCGCAAAGGGTTTTGAATCTAGTAGGCTGGATAAATCCTTGAAGATATTGAAGTCTATAGGTAGCCTTTGCGCGGTACGTGGGGGTTCGGATCTCTGGATACCTCTAAGGATGTTTTTTATCTGGTAGGAGGACATGAAACTTGTGTTGTTTGGTTGTAATGTTAGCATGTGATGTTGTATGCCTGTCAGATATAGCTTGATTGTGTTGTAAGATAATTTAAGTTTGAGGTGGCAAAAAGAAGCAAAACCTAACAAAGATGTCATGATGAAAGGTTGTGTGACGTTGTGCAGTGACAGGAATCTCTTAAATAGAAGGAAAGCCCTGTCATATGTTCTCCGGGTATTGGTGGACAGTGCTAATTGTGCCAATGTCCTGCTATGTTGCATAATAGCTTCTAGTCCATGACTAGCTGGTGGAAGGGTGGAGTGGTCGTGGCTGTACGTGCGGCTGACGGAAGTATTTGCCGAAAAGCCTGAAAATTTAAACAAGACAAATTGTCAGCAGCCGTGTTACAAACACCTGGGACGTGGACACAAAACAAGAAGAAATTATGGCATGCAGCCAGCCAGGTGAGTTTCCTCAAGAACCTCATAATGGTCAGTGACTTGGATCGGCCTTTGTTTATGATGTGGCAGGTAGCTTGGTTGTCTGAGTGGCAACGTACTGACGAACCTGCCCATAGATGCCCCCATGTCACGGCAGCTGCCACAATGGGATACATCTCAAATAGAGCTGAGGTAGTGGAAAACCCTTCCAGGTCCTGTACCTCTGGAGGCCAGCTACCCCAAAGCCATTCATTCCCGTAAATTGCTGCAAAACCTGTGGTAGACGCCGCGTCTGACCAGATGGTAGGTGAGGAGTCAGACAATTTAGGAAGAAACATGCTTTTCCCATTCCAGGTGGTCAAAAAGTTTCTCCACATAAGTAGGTCTGCCGTGGCTTGGGTATCCAGTGGTAACCTGTGTGCATCATGTCTAAACAGTGGGAACATGGTTAGGAGCCGTGAGATGAAAGCCCGGCCTTGAGGTATAATGCGCATGGCAAAGTTCAGTGACCCAAGTAGAGACTGCAATTCTTTGCGATTGCAAGTACCGAGGTGTATGTAGAGGTTAATGTTGGTGAGAATGTTCTCTATCTTGGTGCGTGGCAGGCTGGCTTGCATGGTGGCTGAGTCTAGCATGATTCCCAGAAAGGTGATGACTGTATCTGGTCCTTCAGTTTTGGTGGGGGAGACTGGAACACCCACCTGTTTAAAAAGACTGATGGTTTCTATGAGGCTACTGGGAGGGGAAGTGTTCTCTTCGATCAGTAAGAAATCATCCAGGTAGTGTATAACTGTAGGGCATCTGGCTACATTTAATAATAACCAGCATAATGTTTCGGCGAATACGTCGAAAATGGCCGGACTACTTTTTGAACCAAACGTTAGGCGTGAGAAAAAGTAGTAGTGCCCGGCCCACTTAATGCCATGCAGGTGCCATAGTGTAGGGTGGATAGGCAATAATTTGAAGGCATTTGTAATGTCAGTCTTGCTGAGCCATGCTCCGACCCCTGCCTGCATGATAGCTGTAATGGCGTGATCTATGGTGGAGTATTGAAGTGAAAATTCCTCAGAGGGGATAAGGGAGTTCAGACTAGGTGAGGCAGAGGTGTGAGGTGCAGACAGATCGATGATAAGTCTTTGTTTGTGGGAAGATTTCCCTGTGACAATACCGATGGGGTTTGTCCGCCATGTGGAAAAAGGAGGGGACTGAAAGGGTCCCAAAGGAAGCCCTCTGCCACTTCTTTGGCTATGAGTGTGCTAACCGCTGTAGGGTTTTGTTGTGCAGATTGTAAATTAGGACATTCAAGGATTCCTGAAGGCATGTGTATGAGACCAGTATGGAATCCTTGTGATAGACCAGTGATGATGAAGTCTACCAAATGTCTAGATGGATGTCGTGACAGTAATGCCGTGAGTACAGAAATATTTATCTCAGTTAAGTATTGCTTAGGGTACATTTTATTTGGACACATGGTTTTCGCATGTGCCCTAAAACATTTTGAACATATATGCAATAACCGACAACCGCTGTAATTACATGCACCGACATTGAAATTATTACATATTTGGGACTTCCCCAAAAACTTGATAGGTCGACCCAGTTTGTCTTTGGGTGTTCTCTCTGCTGACACAGCGGAGCTAGTGCCCTGCGAGGTGGTAGGTTCGTTCGCAGTGGTCGGACAAAAATTGGCAGTATGAGCCATGGAGGAGCAGTGTGCACAGGCCGGTGCTCTTAGACCTGCAAAGTGCCTGCAAAAATGATCGTATCAATCTTACTCCAGTTGGACCTTGTCCCGTACTGTGAGAAGGCGCCAGACACTTTGGCAGAAAAAGATCTATGGTAGTCATAGAAAGCTGACCCACCATATTTGTTGCCCAGATCAACCAGCCTGTGCATATATAAGTCAAACTCCTCACGTCTGTGGGGATATACCGTACAGACCACATCCCGATAAATGCCAAAAGCTAATACAAAT
This sequence comes from Pelobates cultripes, assembly GCA_933207985.1. NCBI lineage: Eukaryota > Metazoa > Chordata > Amphibia > Anura > Pelobatidae > Pelobates > Pelobates cultripes. The sequence goes on along the minus strand of OW240916.1, from coordinate 300,638,185 downwards.
TCTGGAATGGTTAGCTTCCTATTTAATCGTGCATCCCTGGATTTGACCACCACAGAAATATCGTCATAAGCGTAGGTCTTATGTTCCACTATATCCTGGGAGGCAATTAGTAGTGAGGCCAGATTGACATCTTTACCTTCCAGGATATCTCTCCTGAGGTGCTCAGGAATCATGTGGGCAGGGTAAACTTCTTGGTCATCCGAGGTGATAGCTGGAGAAACTGATTGCGACTCCACCACTGATGGGGAATTGCCGTGGCCGGTCCAGCCATAGTGAGGGCTGTAGTGACCGATTCAAGTTTCTCCAGCCTAGAATTGACCTTGCTCATGGATGTCATGAGGGACGTGAGCATGTCATGTATGTTTCCTGGGTGGGACTGGCTCGACAGCGTCCATGTTATCGGTTGAGGTGTGTAATAATTTGTAAAGTTCGCTTTCCTTGCTGTTGCTGGAAAAGGGATTTGTCGTCTCCTGAGTTCGCTAGTGATACGAGGGATAGTCCATGATCTGAAAGATGCTGGACTAGCCGTATCTTCCTCCTGTGATGGGGTGTTTGTTCTAGCCGGAGTCCTTGGGATGGAGAAATCCTCTACCCCTTCTTGAGACATACTAGATTACAAAGTATATGGTTAGCGTAAAAAACCCCCGAGGGGATGTACTGGCAGGCTAATTATGCCGGATGAGGCGAAAAATTAAACTTGTTCTTTGGTGACAGGTGAGGCCCTGCTAGTTGCCAAGTGGCTATGAGAGGCTCTATCTATGCGTTGGCGCGAGGGGTTATTGAGGCCACCCGACGTAGTGGCAGGAATTCGTAGGCCTCTCGGTGACAATACAAGAAAACAGGAGAAGGGAGTGACAGGTGGCACCCTCTCTATAATGCGAGGCGGCTAACTCACGTGTGGCCCGGGGGGCATTACCTCCGAAACGTTGAGGCGGGGTGTTGGCCTCGCGGACCACTAAACGATAGGCAGAATGCCCGGAGGGGGGATACCTATTTGGGCCTATAACCCCTAAAATTGCCAGTACTCTATGTCCTAAGTAGAGGAGGAGCCATATGTGATGTATGGCGTGAGCAGGCTTAACGTACCTGGTAGTATGTATGCGTTTGATAAGCGATAGGTAGAGAAAACTGGAAAAAAACCTAAAGGGATAGAAAAACCAAATATGATAGTGTGAGAATTGGATCCTATGATACCAATTTAGACTAGTTAGTTGTGATGAGTTTTAGTAGTACATATGGAAGGGGAATACATGAATGATATTGGCCCGACTGGCCCTGTATGTGGTATGGTAATCATGCTTGGGGGTGTGTATGATATGTCTCTTATGGTGACAAGATTAATGTGTATGATATAGTAATGCTAGTGTTTGTAGTATAATAAGGTGCAGGATTTAAAACAATACCGTATATGTTAGGCCGTAAACGTAAGCCATGAAAAGAGGTAAGTATGAGGTACAGGAATATTTGAGAAATTATCCCAAATTAGGAAACAACGTGACGTATGAGTGGTTGAATCAAGACGTGTGATTCAACCCGAAAGTTTGTGAGATTTTATGAGACCGTGTTCTTGTGTACTTGGTATGTCGTTTGAGTACACAAAGAAAAAGTCAGAATATATAAGTGCCATGTAAGAAACGTGAGTACATGGTATGATAGAAACGCAATTTCTAAACATAATTTATAACGTAAATCCTACAAGAGATATCTGTAAAATGTAAAAGCTTGTCTAAGCTTAACTCCATAAATATATGTATATAACATGAAGAATTTCAATAAAACTTTAATAATGCCATATCTGCTAAAAGATTGAACCATAACCTAAATAAATACTTATTTATAAGTAGTTAACAGGGGTATTGCCCCAGTCATATGCAAGGATTTCGTAATTTGCATAAAATAAATAACAGTAATAACATGAAACCAACTATAGCTGCTGAGATGCAGAACAAGTTTGCTTAATACAAGAAAAACCGAAACCGATATGCCTGCCGGCAGCAAAGGGGTTAATATGCCTGTGACTTGGCCGTAAAGCGTGTGGCCGTAAAGTAAGGCCGTTTTAAATCGAGACGCCGTGGGAAATGATCCGGGCGACGGAGTTACGATTTTGAAGTCCTGTGGACTTAATCTGCGACGAAAACACCGGGTATGTGCGTGGCTGAACGGGCGGAAAACCTGTAAGGATTCCTGGACACAGCTACACCAAACGAAAACCGCGGGTTTTTGAAAGGCAAGATGGCGCCGTACGTGAACCGGAAGTGGATTCTCGATGCAGCGCTGACCTTGAACGGTATGGAGCCAGGTAAGGGGTGTCCCTTAAGTAGGGAGAAGGTGAGTCATACGCCCCTCCCACAATTACAGGCCAAAAGGCCTTAATACATATATATATATATATATACACATTAAAAGACAAAAATATTTAGCAGTTTTTCTTTAAGGTTTTTCAATTTGTATATTCAGTTTTCCTTTAAAGAGAGCAAAAATAATTAAAACAAAACTTAAATGCATTCTTACAGATGCTATCCCGGCATACCATGACAATTTTAAGATAATGTACGTAAATATGTAAATGTGCCAATGCTGCCTTCTGGTTTGTGCCAAAGCATATGTATGTCTAACGAGCATCGTGTTAAAGGTAGTAAAGTGTTTATACAAGTTTTCTGCTTGGTGTTATTTTTCTTTTTCTTTCTGTATTAGAGAAATAAAAAAATAAGGGATGATTATCGAAAGTAATACTTTTTTAAATGGAAAATAATGTTGTAATGATAAGATTTTGTGAGTTAGTTTTATCAGTTATAACAAAAACAAAGTTAAAACGGAGAAATAAATTGGATTTGTAAATTTAATAGTTTTAACTATCTCAGCAACATTTATGTATTATAAATTATTGTGTGAAATATAAATATATATATTTATCATGACTTGTCAGTTATCATTCTGTTGAATGTTTGGTTGTTTGATTGCATTAGTTCTTATTGTTTATAGTTTTATTTGTATGTATATTTATTTTTTTTTTAATTAAAGTGGATTTTTTCTTTTTGATATTTTGCAGAAATATTGATGTTTTCATGAAATTGTATAGCATATCCTCTCTTGTAAAACAATAGCATTTATGAGCAAACAACAATCTTCTAACAAATTGCAGGTCCAACTGAAACAAAATGTTTTATGACATTGCTGGTTGTTTTAGTACGTACTTTGCTTATAATTTTGGGAATGCAGATTACTAAGATACAATAAAAATGTAAACTGTGTTGACTATAACTAAGAGTAATACTAATATACAATAAATATTGTTGCTTGGCTAATTTCACACATCTGTACATCAAAGACTTTTTTATGCTATTGCAGCTATTGTAGCCTGTATATTATTTAAAGGGACATTATAGTCACCTGAACAACTTTAGCTTAATGAAGCAGTTTTGGTGTATAGAACATGCCCATGCAGCCTCACTGCTCAATCCTCTGCCATTTAGGAGTTAAATCCCTTTGTTTATGAACCCTAGTCACACCTCCATCCCTGCAGGCTTTCTTTATTGCAAGTTCTGTTTAATTAAGATTTTCTTATCCCCTGCTATGTTAATAGCTTGCTAGACCCTGCAAGAGCCTCCTGTATGTGATTAAAGTTCAATTTAGAGATTGAGATACAATTATTTAAGGTAAATTACATCTGTTTGAAAGTGAAACCATTTTTTTTTTCATGAAGGCTCTGTCAATCATAGCCAGGGGAGGTGTGGCTAGGGCTGCATAAACAGAAACAAAGTGATTTAACTCCTAAATGACAGTGAATTAAGCAGTGAAATTGCAGGGGAATGATCTATACACTAAAACTGCTTTATTTAGCTAAAGTAATTTAGGTGACTATAGTGTTCCTTTAAAGTTTACAGAGATCACGTCTTACCTCTGCCAGCAATTTTTCAGAATTATTGCACATTGTGAGCAATGTAGCCCAATGCAAACAGGAATATAATATTAAACACAAAGGGAGAATGCAGCTGAAAAGAGAATGGAATTAGGTAAAAAGGAGGCAGATGATGATTAGGAAGATGAGAAGACTGAGCCTTCATGAAAAAAAAAAATGGTTTCACTTTCAAACAGATGTAATTTTTCTAATTTAAAGAGGTGGCTAAAAGTAAATTATTCACATGTATTAGTAAGATAAGAAGACATAGACTCACTTAAGATAAAGAATTGAAAGTTAATGGAGTTAAGTATAAAAGAGGTTTTTTTTTTTTTTTTCTTTCTCTCCCTCTTGGAGAAAGATTGCAAATTTGTAAATATTACTACCTCTTTCTGGATACGCCCACTTAGTGTCTAATTTAAAGACACAGTAAAGACTGAATTTCTATATGAAAATTTACAGTCTTTGTGATAAAAAAGGAGGATTTCCTCCTACGATTTTAATATTTTGTTTTGTGTGTTTGTGCAGATATGTTTATGCAGCAATAGGGAAGGGTAACGGTTATCGAGTGGAAAGGGATGCAGCGAGGTTTTTGAAGATAATATGATAAAAATGCTTACACTCAATGTTCAGGGATTGAATACTATAGCGAAAAGAAATCTATTGTATAAATACCTCAGTGAAAAACAATTGAATTTAATATTCTTACAAGAAACTCACTGGAGACAAGTGGATAAACAAAATTGGGGGGGGGGTAAAAGATTTCCACTTATAATTCAAGCTTCCAATAAGGAAAAAAAAAATGTGGAGTAGCTGTGGTATTTGGAGAAAAGATTAAAGTTGAAGTAATCCATCAAATACAAGATACTAAAGGCAGGTATTTAATAATAATATGCAAAATTGACTCTGTACTTTTTACATTATGTAATATATATCTTCCTAATCATTTACCAGTTGCTTACTTAAAAACAATTTTGGAAAAAGTAGATGAAGTCAAAGTGGGAGTTAATATTGGCAGGGGATTTCAATGCTGTACTGGACCCTCAGATAGATAAAAAATTAATGAAAGGAAATACTTTAAATCAGATGGTTACAAAACAAGCAAAAGCCTTAAAAAAAATTAAAGATGAATATAATTTATTCGATATTTGGAGAATTTTTAATCCCAATGAGAGAGACTATACGCATTTTTCTAAAGTGCATTTTTCCTATTCAAGATTGGACATGATTTGGGTCGACCCAAGTATTATTGATATGACCAAAAAAACAAAGATTGACGAGATAGTTTGGACAGACCACAATGGAGTTTTTTGTGAAATGATTTTTAGTACATTTAAAAGAGAAGCCTATACTTGGCGGTTAAGAGATAATTTGCTTTGT
>OW240916.1:300485212-300632807 GCA_933207985.1 Pelobates cultripes | reverse complement strand
CCATCTCCCTGTTACAGAAATCACTGCCATGTACACGTCCACTGATAGGAGACGCGGAAGGTATTAAACTGATAAAAAAATAGTACTAAACACACCACTCCTATCTGGTGTCACATTAGCTTGACCGCGCAGTGCCCCAAATTTGCAGTAAGAGGACCGACTAAGCCTCTTCTTCCATCTCCCTGTTACAAAAATCAATGCCGTGTACACGTCCACTGATAGGAGACGCGGAAGGTATTAAACTGATCAGAACAATACTACACACACCACTCCTTTTTTTTGGTGAGGCTTTACAGGACAGAGTGCTTCTCCACGGGACATGTTAACTCACGGGCAGCTGGCTCATCAAGGAACCACAGCAGCTTCCATGTACAGGTAAGACACGTGCAGCCGGTAAGGGTTCAGGCTCTTCTTCCTGGAGGATACGCTGCAAGCCTGTTGAACGAGGTGACCTTGCTCGGGTCCCAGGTGTACGGTTCCTAAAATGGCTGCCATATACACGTCCACTGATAGGAGACGCCGAAGGTATTAAACTGATAAAAAAAATAGTACTAAACACACCTCACTCCTATCTGGTCTCACATTAGCTTGACCGCCAAAGAGTGCCCCAAATTTAAATGTGATCTGTGAGTAAGGTAAACGGTTGTCCATACAAGTAGGTTGCAGCTGAGGGCCCACACCAACGCTTCTATGCACCCCTTTCAATGGCAGTGAATATACTCTCACAGTAAAAGTTTGCATGCAAAAATCACGTGCCGCGGTACACGCCCACTGATAGGAGACGCGAAGGTATTAAACTGATCAGAACAATACTAAACACACCACAAATAAGGTTTCTCTCCTGTATGGCTCCTCAAATGATGCTTAAGATTAGAAGCGGCTGAAAAGCATTTCTCACACTCCGAACAAAAATATATTTTTTTAACATTCTCTCCACTTTGAACGAAATGACGTTTGGGAAGAGATTAACATAATTAAACACAGGCAGTAAAAATACAGTTTTTAGCCATACCCTGTAACTTTAAAACTACACATCCCATCTTCATAATTACATATTTGGAATCAGCACACTTAAAACATAAACATAACCAAAAATCAGCCAAATCCATCCAGGGGTTAAAAAGTTAGCTGGAGGTCCCTTTATGACCGACCGCAAGCACATTTTCCTGCCCAAAACAGTTCCATAGATTTGGGCTGTGAGGTCGGTCTATTTCAGGCTGAAAAAACGACTAAGTCCCATCGCCGAATGGGACTTAGTCTCTGCAGCTGAAATAAGGCTGAAAAAAACGGCTGAAAAAAAGACTAAGTCCCATCGCCGAATGGGACTTAGTCTCTGCAGCTGAAATAATTTCCCATTTACTGAACCAAGTGGGAAATAGCAAGGCAGGCACAAAGGGTTTGCACCAGGTCTGGGGACACAGGGGACACCGTCTTAAAGGGGCCGTGTCCCCAACAAGTCTGGGGACACGGCCTTAAAGGGGCAGTGTCCCAATCTTCCTGATGTCCCAAAAAGGTGTTTAAAGGGCCAGCACCAGTCACATAAAGAGTCCATAAGCCCCAATATGCCCACCGACAGTCTTAAAGGCCATACACACCAAATAAAAGTGCATACATTTTCACAATCTCCCAGGGGCCATAGTCATGCGGGAGGAGGCTGGCAAATAGGCTTCTCCACAACCCAGGGAAGCAGGGCAATTTGCCATTTAAAGGGCCCGTTACAAATAGCAGTTTGTAACAAGGTGTCAATCCATATCTGCCAAGTGACCCTATGTAGGGGGACCAGTCCCTATTCTGCTCTGTGTCAGTGTATATCAGGGAACCTTAGGACAGGTGTCAATCCATATCTGCCAAGTGACCCTATTCAGGGGGAACAGTCCCTATTCTGCTCTGTGTCAGTGTGTATCAGGGATCCTTAGGACAGGTGTCAATCCATATCTGCCAAGTGACCCTATGTAGGGGGACCAGTCTCTATTCTGCTCTGTGTCCGTGTGCATCAGGGGCTCTGAGGACAGGTGTCAATCCATATGTCAAGGTGTCAATATGTCATATGTCAGGTGTCAATCCATATTGATTGTGATTTAGGAATGTTAGGTGATTTCTGCCCTTTATGGATTAAAACCAGACTCTGTATCAACTGTGTAATTTTCCATGGGAGTTTTGCCATGGATCCCCCTCCGGCATGCCACAGTCCAGGTGTTAGTCCCCTTGAAACAACTTTTCCATCCCTATTGTGGCCAGAAAGAGTCCCTGTGTGTTTTAAAATTCGCCTCCCCATTGAAGTCAATGGCGTTTCGGGCGGTTCGCCGGTTCGCGAACATTTGCGGGAGTTCGCGTTCGCCGTTCGCGAACCGAAAATTTCGGGTTCGCAACATCACTAGTTGCCATGTTTTTATTGAACACACCATGTAAAATTGAAATTTTTAGGTGTTTCTGGTATTTTAAGACAATAATAACTAGGCATGTGCATGGGGAAAATATTCGGCTCGGTTCGGCATTCCGAAATTTGGGACTTCGTCAATTCAGAACTTCGGCAATTCAGCACTTCAACACTTCAGAACTTAGACACTTCGGAACTTCAGCACTTCGGAACTTCGGCAACTTCGGCACTCCGGCATTTCAGGACTTCTCTTGCAGCTGCTTGGTAGATAACTCCCTAATTCCCAGGGTATTAAGGAGTTATCTACCAAAAGGCTGAAAGACCTAAATTGGTATTTCAGCCAAATTTACTAATACTAAGTAAAAATTACTTAGTATTAGTAAATTTTGCCCTTACTCGCTATACCACGAGTAGGGGCATGTCTATTAAACAGTGAGCAGCCTGTGGCTACTCACTGTTAAAAAAAATAATAATAATATCCACAGAGTGTTATGAGTCAAATTACACAGCGTGGGAAAACTCCAAAGAACTTTCCCACGCGGTGTAAAATGACACAGAGCACTCTGATTGGTGGATTTTAAACAAACCAATCAGAGTGCTGTGACAGCTAAATGTAGAGACTTACCTGTCAGTCTCCTCATTTACCTGTCAGAGCACTCTGATTGGATGGCTTAAACCCACCAATCAGAGTGTTTTGAGCCTAACTGCAGGGCAAGGGAAGGCTTTATAAGATTGATTATTTTTTTTATTTTTATTTTTATTGCATTGGTTATTATGGATTTTTAATTTGGCCTTTTTGGGGGCTGAAAAAAGACGATTTTAGAAGAAAGAAAACATCAAATGGTAAGTTTATTTTTATTTTACAGTTACTTAGTTAAAGGTCCCCCCTCATTATTTTTAGGGTGAGGGAGGTAGGTAGGGGTTATTTTTTTTGGAGAGGGGGTGACTAGGGGTTTGGGGATCCCTAGTCACCTTGGGGGGAGGGGGGTTAAATTTGTATTTAGGGCCCCCATCCACAGCTCAGGGGTGGGGGCCTGGAGGGGAGGACATTAGGTCTCCCCCCTTTTCTAGGTTAGAGCCCCCACCCACCACTCAGGGGTGGGGGCCAGGGGGCACGACATTAGGTCCCCCCCAATTTGTATTTAGGGCCCCCACCCACCGCTCAGGGGTGGGGGGAGAACATTAGGTCCCCCACCTTTTTTCTAGTTTAGTGCCCCCACCCATCGCTCAGGGGTGGGGACCAGGGGGGAGGACATTAGGTCCCCCCAATTTGTATTTAGGGCCCCTACCCACCCCTCAGTGGTGGGGGCCAGGGAGAGGACATTAGGTACTACCCCTTATTCTTGTTTAGGGCCCCCACCCACCGCTCAGGGCAGGGGGTCAGGGTGGAGGACATTAGGTGTCCCCCCCCCCAATTTTTATTTAGGGCCCCCACCCACCGCTCAGGGGTGGGGGCCGGTGGGGAGGACAATAGGTCCTCCCCCCTTTTTTTACTTTAGGGCCCCCACCTGCCGCTCAGGGTTGCTCACTGTTTAATAGACATGCCCCTACTTGTGGTATAGTGAGTAGGGGCTGAATTTACTAACACAAAGTAATCTTTACTTAGTATTAGTAAATTTGGCTGAAAGTCCAATGCAGGTCTTCCAGCCTTTTAGTAGATAGCTTCCTAATACTGTGGGAATTAGGGAGTTATCTACTTATTCATTCCTGTCATTACATGACTGGCTAAGTAACTTACATTTTATATAAATGTATGTTACTTGATTGTTGTAAGTGTTGCAAATGCTTACAGCTGAATCCTGGCTATGTTTGTATACTTTTTATTTAAAATTGTATACAATGTAACATTCTTCTTCTTTCACTGGGTAAGTATATTAGTACTTAGGCAATGTTGTGCTTCGGAACTTCGGAACTTCAGCACTTCACCAATTCAGCACTACTACACTTCGGAAATTCGGTAATTTCGGGACTTCAGCAATTCGGCACTTCGGCTATTCAGCTATTCGGACATTCGGAAGCACCCGAATGTCTGAATTACCCGAAATTAGTCCGAATTTTAATTCGGACCGAAATGAATTGCACATGTGTAATAATAACTGTAGTTGTATTTACTAATTATAACTTAGGGAATAAGTTGTATTCTCCCTAACAGGACAAAGAAAGATGAATAATGTCATGTTTCAGATTATCAACTATTCTAAATTAATTTTTGAAAAGAATTGTATTTTTAACATTTAAAAAGAGAATGTAACTTTACATATCATTGTGAACAAATGCAGTAAATACTTTGCTACTTAAAATTATCCTTATATAACTTAATCATATACAAGGGTGTTTATCTCTAAAACAAACCACTAGAAAGATTAACTATGTTACTATTTCATCTGTCATTATTATGCAAAGTATAACAAATGTAAAGAATTTTCCACAGATTTTACCTGGTAAGATCTCTAGCACAATAGCACCTGATGTCGTTATATGTCTATCAGTGAGATGTAGAGGTGTTACCAAGATTCCAATACCAGCAAAAACAGGCGTTCTTGAGATATTACTTCGATTGCTGTATCAACATAACATGTACTATAATGGGATCCATGTCACCTAAGACAATGTCTTGGAAATGCTATCAATTAATTTATTCTGTAAAAGAATATCAGAGAGTATTCAATCTATACACATCATATACGGTGTAAAAATGTTTCATGAAAAAAAAATAAACAAGCAAAGACAAATGTCACGGCAACAACCAATACCAACACCATCACCACGGTGATAACAGATGATGCTGATAGAATATCTGCAACCAATTCTAACCAAATACTTGGATAACTCGACTCTACAACCAATACTCTACAACAAATACCCGGGTATTCTACAAACACAACCTCCAGCAATATGTCTAAGGAATGTAAACTTCTACAGGCCTTTAAAGGCTTTGGATAACAATTACAATTTGGATTACAATTACTATCAGGATCCATCCAAGATGTTCTTTTTAATTTTTTCCCAGACAAAAACTTTGCTCATTTTAACCAACCATCTTTTATATGCAAAGATCACACTAAGGATGTTTTAAAGTTACAACAATGATCAAAGACATTCAGAGTAGAAAAACTTAAAAGACTGTTGGGAGAACTCTGGATTTCTAATTTAAAGAAGAAATGCTCTACAATGCCCATACAATGCCACATACAATGCCACTCCTTAGATGGCTGCTAGAGGTGCTTCCTTGGGCAGTGCTGCAGAATAAGCAGCACTGCAATTCAGTGTCTCCACCCCCTCGTTTTTTCATAAAAATGCATTGATTCAATGTATCTCTATGAGGAGATGCTGATTGACCAGGGATGTGTTTGACTTGTGCTGGCTCTGCCCCTGATATAGTCTCCCTGAGGAAACTATATTAAAAAAAGAACAACTACCACAAGAGGAGGACATAGTCTTAAATTAGAGGGGCAAAGGTTGAAAAATAATATCAGGAAGCATTACTTTACTGAGAGGGTAGTGGATGCATAGAATACCCTTTCAGGTTAACACAGTAAAGGAGTTAAAGCATGTGTGGGATATGCATAAGGCTATCCTAGCTATAAGATAAGACCATGGACTAATTTAAGTATTTAGAAAATTGGGCAGACTAGATGGGCCGAATGGTTCTTAACTGCCATTACATTCTATGTTTCTATGTTTCTATCTTAAAGTATTTCTTTAGACGACCACTAAAGTCACCCAGACCACTTAATCTGAATGAAGTGTCCTGGGTGTAGTGGTCCTCAGGTTTAACCCTGCAATGTAAAAAATACTTTATTTTTAGAAACTGCAATGTGACTGCAGCCCTAATGGGAAAGCATTAATTCAATGTTTTCCTATATGGAAATGCAGTGTGCTCACTGCAAATGCAAATCAGGTCCCCAATGCTTCTCTGGACAAACTCTTAAATAAAGCAGGGGAATTTTTCTTTAAAAAAAGTGAGTAAAAAATTATTCTTATTAATTTTCATGACAAACATGGTATTATGAATACAGTGGCACCAGTGTTAGGAATATGTTTGCTTTCCTAATGCTATAGTGTTCCTTTAAATTGTGCTTTCTAAATTGTACTCATACTTGTTTTCAACACCTTTATTAGCACAAGAAATGTCGCTTTCAGCAAAGAATACTGGAGACCATAGATCACAATCATAAATATATACACACCAGATGTTCACTGACCTATGTTTTCTGTTTATGAAATAATGGCCGTTTACAGATCAGCTGATATAACAGCTTTAAGGTCAGGTGACCTGGACAAGTTGTCAATAAGTACATTTTTACGTATGTTCTTCAGCTTTCAACTCTATTGATTGTGCATTGCTGGCTAGAGGAGCAGAAACAAAGATGTCACAGTTAGAGGTATTTTTAATGAGAGCACTTGACATCTTTTGTCCCAAAGGACTGTGCTAGAATGAGTGTTTCCACTGTCTCTCTGTATTTGATGTGCTATAACCTTTTATATCAATATGTACAAGCGGTTGGGAATTTTTACATACCTTAATCACCAATGTCCATTTATGCTTTAACCTTTTTATGTCTTTGTTTATATCCCTCCCTAAAATACTTTGTCAACATTATCACATACATTTATAGGATGTAATTCAATTTCATGAGAGTTAAGCAATTATGCGCAAAACAACAATCTACACAACATTAAACAAACAAAAAAAAAAAAATACACCAGCAATTTAATGATCTGAAAAATTGGACTTGTAAAATAACCACTGAAAATCACACAAAGGTATTCTTCTAAAATTATTTAATCAAATAATATCTCAGGGAAACTCTGGTACCATCAGTGAAAAAAAAAGAAATGTTAAACTGTCCAGGGGGAGTAATAGATAAAATGTTAGCTCTAGTGCAGTGACTGCAGATATGCAAAAGTTTTACGACAAAATCGCTGTGTTAGAAATATTTATTAACTGGGCTATTTTGGTCTAAAGTTGGCAGTCAAGTCACTACAATTAACTGTTTGGTGAATAAACTACTTTATTTTGAACAATACAGTATAAAACATAACACTAGTTAACCCCTTAAGGAAGGAGGCAATTGTACGCGTTCTGATCAAAATAAAATCAAAGCAAACTCTATAATTTGACTATTTGTCTGTTCAGAAGTAATTCACCTCTTTCATATTAAGTGCACCCAAACTTATTATATATCTTTTTGTTCAGGAGAAACGGGGCTTTCATTTCACATCAAATATTTAGCTATGAAGCATATTTTTACAGGAATAAAAACTAAAAAATGTGAGAAATAAAAAAATATATTTTCTTAGATCTTCCTTGCATTTTAACTGTGAATGTCATACTGTTAGTATTTACTGCAATAGAATACATGTATTTGTGTCCAGCGATGTCTCACGAGTACAACAGTACTTCCCATGTACAGGTTTTATGATGTTTTTGACAGTTACAGGTTCAAATATAGTGTTTTTCCCTTTCCAATTGTTTACACATTGAAATTTGCTAGATTGGTTAAGTTGTCTTTGAGACTGTATCAGCCCAGGAATGAGAATGACACCCATCATGGTATGCCATTTGAAAAAGTAGACAACCAGGTTATTCAAAATGGGGTATGTCCTTTCTTTTTTAGTTGACACTTAGTCACAAACCCTGACTAAGTTTAGCATTAATATTAGTTTTTTTGCATTTTTCTTTACTGATGATATAATTGTTGTGATACATTTTACTGTTTTAAAACACTCATATTTGTGTTCAGCTAAGTATTCTGAGTACAACAGTACTACCCCCACCCCTCCCACCTCCACAATGTAAAGTTTTATGGTGTTTTGGAAAGTTAAAAATTTGCTAATAAAATTATCTGGTCTTTCTGCATGTGCATGGGTTGCCAGGCAGGTACCTCAAAGTATAATTAGTAAAATCACTTAATTATGCAAAATGATTACATAAATATACACGTATAGGGGGCAGAACCTGACTTCCAAACGGGTCAGACGTGTGCCATGAGAACTCCTGCATCTGGGGCCGATGACCCGTGGATATTCCCGGCCCAAACTATTTTCCAAGTACAGCCTAGTGTTACTCTTGCAGAGGGGGCTTCGGTGATCCAGGGAACTCTCTGTGATTGACTGCCCAAATCGAGAACTTGCAGCCAACATGTGAGGGAGCTTGGGAATGGCGGCCATTCTCCCTGCTCTTCAGCTGGCTACAAGGAAACAGAATCATGCTATCCCCCCCCCCACTTTGGACCAGTGGGGCTTATCCCAGTTCCTATTGGGTTGACTCACGCAGTTCCTTGCACTGCAGGGGAAAGTTTGAAATCTACAGAGCTTCTCCAGATGGTGGACGGGCCTACTTCAGTGGAACAGGCATCCGAAGTACCACTTGACCCCACTAAATACTCCCTGCTAGCACTGGAAATAATATTTGCCAACTTCTGGGCCTAGCTGGAGGAAAGATCAGCAGCCTCTGCTTGTCTGCAAGAAGACACATGGGCCCCTTTGGATGAAGTTGTCCAGCAAGTCCCTCATATCATGCGACCCCCCGGTCTGAAGGCTAGACAGGGGCTGAACCCACCTTATCACTCACACCGGAGGCTTAAGCCGTCGCTGCATCATGAACACGCTACTGTGAAGCACCCCAGAGTGGGTTACACTGATGGGAATGCGCCCCACCGCCAGAGAGTTCCAATTCGTCGAGGCCTGCCGCACGATGTAAAACCGCTCAGAGGCCCAAAACCTGTGGTTGGCTGGGGTGAAAATCCTGAGAGCACAACACACAGTCACAGCTGTCCCCCAGGGTCTCTGAAACATATCAGACTGGTCCCACCCATACGGGCAGTCCAGATCCGAAATGCCAGAAAGTTCCCTCTGCACGAGAGACACAGCAACCTCAGATGATCGTTTCAGCCTTGCTAGGCATCATGAGTGAGCTATAGCTGATATCTCTCTAAGGACCGTGAGCAAGGGGTCCACGTCTGGATTACCCTTTAAACTTATGGAGAGCAAAAAACGGGGCACAAGAGAATACTGAGAACAGGCAGCAGCTGAAATAGCCTGCCCTTCGGTGGGTCCCCGCTCAGTTCTCAAGCTGGTCTTGGCTCATCTTGTGCCATTACAGGAGAGAACATCTCTGAAACATATCAGACTGTTCCCACCCATATGGGCAGTCCAGATCCGAAATGCCAGCAAGTTCCCTCTGTACAAGAGACACAGCAACCTCAGATGATCGTTTCAGCCTTGTTAGGCATCATCAGTGAGGCATAGCTGATATCTCTCTAAGCACTGTGAGCAAGGGGTCCATGTCTGGATTACCCTTTAAACGTATGGGGAGCAAAAAAAGGGGCGCAAGAGAATACTGAGAACAGGCAGCAGCTGAAATACCCTTTAAACTTATGGAGCCAAACCGTAACCAACCTCATGCTGATGATTTGCATTAACAATGAAACAGCTGTCCATGAGTGGTTCACTGGCTTTGCATCTTTTCCTACAGTGTGTTTCAAAGCTGTTGTATACAGCAAACACAGACCATGTTTAAAATGGAATGAGGCAAAAATGTGATTCTTTGTTAAACTAATTTACATATGCCCCCCAAAATCATTTGTGGTAGTAACATCACTGCAAATTTGTGATTTCTGTGGGAAAAGCAAGTCTTATGGCTTGACTGGTGTGCAGAATGTTAACATTTTATTAACTATCCTTAAATATATACTGCCTGGACAAAAAAAAAAAATCGCCAACAAAAAAAGGCCACACACTGTAATATGCCTTTAGTTTTGATTATGACACACATTCGCTGTGGGATTGTTTCGATAAACTTCTGCAATGTCACAAGATTTATTTCCATCCAGTTTTGCATTCATTTTTCACCAAGATCATACGGATGATGGGAGTGTCGGACCACTGCGCAAAGCCTTCTCCAGCACATCCCAAAGATTCTCAATAGGGCTAAGGTCTGGACTCTGTGGTGGCCAATTCATGTGTGAAAATTATGTCTCATGGTCCCTGAACCACTCTTTTACAATTTGAGCCCGATGAATTCTGGCATTGTCATCCTGATATATGCCTGTGCCATCAGGGAAGAAACAAGCCATTGATGGAATAACCTGGTCATTCAGTATATTCAGGTAGTCAGCTGAGCTAATTCTTTATGCACATAATGTTGCTGAACCTAGACCTGAACAACTGCAGCAACCCCAGAACATAGCACTGCCCCCACAGGCTTGTACAGTAGGCACTAGGCATGATTTCACCAAACGTTTAAGTGATCGCCGAGCACGATCAATCAGGATTTTTTTCCGACCACATTTCTTCCTCGAAGATGATGGTTTCCCACTATCCTTACAGTTTTTAATAATGTGTTGGACAGTTCTTAACCCAATTTTAGTTGTTTCTGCAATCTCCTTAGATGTTTTCCCTGCTTGATGCATGCCAATGATTTGACATGGTTGTTTAAGAAATGAGAACTACTCATTACATCAGTTGGGATTGAATAACTTTTTGCCAGCTGAAAGATAGTCGCCCATGCAGTAACTATCCAATAGGAGGCTCTTACCTATATGCTTAGTTAAATCCAGGTGGCGACTTTTTATTTGGCCATGCAGTATATATATATATATATATATATATATATAT
The DNA here is from genome assembly GCA_933207985.1 of Pelobates cultripes. Taxonomy (NCBI): domain Eukaryota; kingdom Metazoa; phylum Chordata; class Amphibia; order Anura; family Pelobatidae; genus Pelobates; species Pelobates cultripes. The sequence continues at coordinate 300,621,808 of OW240916.1, read as the reverse complement.
ATATATACACTCAAAGATCTAACACTTTTTTCTATGTACACAAAAGGCCTATTTCTCTCAAATATTGTTTACAAATCTGTCTAAATCCGTGTTAGTGAGCACTTATCCTTTGCCGAGATAATCCATCCGTAGGTGTGGCATATCATCATGCTGATTAGACTACATGATTATTGCACATGTGTGCCTTAGGCTGGCTACAATAAAAGGCCACTCTGAAATGTGCAGTTTTACTTTATTGGGAGGGTCCAGGGGGGAGTCCAAAAACCAGTCAGTATCTGGTGTGACCACCATTTGCCTCACACAATGCAACACATCTCCTACGCATAGAGTTGATCAGGTTGTTGATTGGGGACTGTGGAATGTTGGTCCACTCCTCTTCAATGGATGTGCAAAGTTGCTGGATATTGGCAGGACCTGAAACACGCTGTCATATACGCCGATCCAGAGCATTCCAAACATGCTCCATGGGTGACATGTCCGGTGAGTATGCTGGCCATGCAAGAACTGGGATGTTTTCTGCTTCCAGGAATTGTGTACAGTTTCTTGCAACATGGGGCCGTGCATTATCATGCTGCAACATGAGGTGATGGTCATGGATGAATGGTACAACACTGGGCCTCAGGATCTCATCACGGTATCTCTGTGCATTAAAAATGCCATCAATAAAATGCACCCGTGTTCGTTGTTCATAACATATGCCTGCCCATACCATAACCTCACCGTCACCATGGGCCACTCAATCCACAACGTTGACTTCAGCAAACTGCTCACCCACACAACGCCATACACACTGTCTGCCATCTGCCCTGCACAGTGAAAACCGGGATTCATCTGTGAAGAGAACCGGGATTCAAAGTGCCAGACACCATTGAATGTCAGCATTTGCCCACTCACGTTGGTTACAACGACGAATTGCAGTCAGGTCGAGACCCCGATAATGTCAGGATTACTGTTTGATCCAGCATGTAGAACTGTACAGCACGGATGACAAATAAGTAACGTATTACCGGTCCTTAGAATGGCCGGATTTAACGTACAAAGAATAGTCAAAAATACTAGCCGAGGTCAGGGAACACAGAAAGGGACACAGCGATGAGGAAAGCCAGGAGTCAGGATACCAGAATATAGAGAAGTCAATAAACAAAGCCAAAGTCAAAGTCAAAAACCAGGTAGAAAACTATAAACAGGAACGCGCTCTCGGACAACCACAAGGGAAACCACGACAGGGCACTGAGCAGGCTGAGAACTGGGCCTAAATACCCCTCCTTTCTTTCTGATAGGCTGTAACCGGCCTTTGACCCCAAAGTCAGTTACCAGGTTTCATTTGCATAATTGCTGCTCAGCATTAACCCTTCTGTGGATTAGGTTGCTGCTCGGCACAACTTTTCCTGTGTGGACAGTAAATGTCATTAACCACTTTTCTATAAGCGGATGAATACATGAGACCAGGTTTCATTTGCACAATTACTGCTCAGCATTAAACCTTCTGTGGATTAGGTTGCTGCTCGGCACAACTTTTCCCATGTGGACAGTAAATGTCATTAACCGCATTTCTATAAGCGGATGAATACGTGACAGATAAGAACGATGAGCATGCAGATGAGCTTCCCTGAGACGGTTTCTGACAGTTTGTGCAGAAATTCTTTGGTTATGCAAACCAATTTTTGCAGCAGCTGTCCGGGTGGCTGGTCTCAGACGATCTTGGATGTGAGGATGCCGGATGTGAAGGTCCTGGGCTGGTGTGGTTACACGTGGTCTGCGGTTGGATGTACTGCCAAAATCTCTGAAACACCTTTGGAGACGACTTATGGTAGAGAAACGAACATTCAATTCACAGTCAACAGCTCTGGTGGATATTCCTGCAGTCAGCATGCCAATTGCATGCTCCCTCAAAACTTGCAACATCTGTGGCATTGTGCTGTGTGATAAAACTGCACATTTTAGAGTGGCATTTTTATTGTGGCCAGCCTAAGACACACTGTTGCAATAATCATGCTGTCTAATCAGCATCTTGTTATGCCACACCTGTGAGGTGGATGGATTATCTCAGCAAAGAAGAAGTGCTCACTAACACAGATTTAGACAGATTTGTGAACAATATTTGAGAGAAAAAGGCCTTTTGTGTACATAGAAAAAAGTCTTAGGTCTTTGAGTTTAGCTCATGAAAAATAGGGGCAAAAAGTGTTGCATTTATAATTTTGTGGATTTCTCAAACAGTTTATTGAAACCAAAACAAAAGATTCAACATTTTGACCAACCGGTTTTATCAAGATGTTGATAAAGACCTTTATCTAGATAAGACTGGTTGGTCAAAATGTTGATCCTTTGTTTTGGTTTCTATACACTATTTGAAAAATCCAGGAAGTGCTCTCATTCATTCATCTACTATATATGTTCCAGAGATTCCTTGCACTCAGGCTGTAAACAAGAATAAAGTGCCGGGTGCCTTCAGCGAGGGCAACCAAGTATAAACATATACTTCGAAAGGTAAGCTTGCACTCGTGGTCATCTCAATGCTTAAAAAGTCAGGATCCTAATGTAATGTCACGGCTTACCTTAGTTGGGAGTCTGGTAGGCAGAGATTTATGCTCACCCTTGCAATTAAACACAGGCCAAGGTGGTCAGGTAAGAATTCACCTGGCCTGTGAGTCTGTGCATGGGGGCTGTGTAGGATATTGCTCCAATTCACGGTACAGGTAAGGACACAAGCAGGAGAATCGTCAAGGGTAAGCCAAAGTCAGAGGATGCCAGAAGTTAGGATACACAGTAAGAAAGCCAAGGTCAGGAGACAACTGGAGAACACTGGAATCAAGAATACTAACACGGGAACCAGAGTCAATGAACTGACACTGCCCTTAGGGAGCGGAAGTGTCTTATACCTGTCTAATTAGGCATCTGCTTCAGGTGGGCTGAGATTGATAGGAGCAGCCACAGGTAACATCCAGCCCCCAGTGCTGGAGATAAGGCAGGAAACATCAGGCTGAAGCAAGACCATGGCACAGAAGAACCACAGTTCAAATCCCCTGTTGGGCACTTTTGGGGCGATCACGTCTGGATGTCACAGCGAGAACCGTGACATGTAAGTCCCGGACATATATCAAAATATACTTAGAATGAAATTTTATGGCAAGGAAATATATATACATATATGTCCTAGCCATATCCATGGCAGCACAATGGTCAGCTCCTCCCATCCCCAGGTAGACAAGAACCTAATTAAAATATAAGGTATAAGTACGTCCTCCTACCTCAGTCTTTTGTTCCTGTCCTATACAGAGGACAAGGTTTCTGGGACCTAATTTGGTATCTTTTAATTTTTTTTCTTTTTTGCTTACCTAGGAGTTGTTACCCCTTGCCCTAAGGGAGTTCAGTCTCTCTTCCTTAGGAAGCTTGAGAATAATGGCAAAGAAGACCACCTGAAGGGACTCACTTGCTGTGACCCTGGGTTAAGCAAGTCATATAATACCCTGGGATCATCCCCTCCATCATACTTTTTCCTTGGAGGAGGAGGATTCATTGGATCCAACCAGTATTAATCACCTCATCTCCAGAGTGCATAAATATTTAAGCCCTACGGAATCAAACAAGAAGGAATCTTTTTCTAGCAAGTATTTCTCAGACTTAAGAAGAAAGAAAATATACACTATGCATGTTTGAATCCTCAGATTCTGCAGCCTAAGGCTCTGCTCCCAAAGTAGACACAGCCACAGTCCACTTTATCAGTGGACAATTCTGGTTCTCTTAGAGGCTCTATGAATTGCAAAATGGACCTCCATTTAGCCAAAGCTCACATGGCAGCTGGCATTGGGCTTCACCCTGCTATAGCCCTTGCATTTGTATCTTGAGCGTTTAAGATATGGCTAGAGGATATTGAAGAGAAATGGAAGAAGCAGGTCATGTAATATAGATAGTCTCCAAGATGTTAAATTGGCTGAAACTTCACCTCAGAAGCATCTGTAGACATCATCAAAGCTTTAGCAAGAAATATTGTACTCTCTATCTCTGCCAGAAGCGCCCTCTGGTTAAGACCCTGGACAGCTGATTCTTCAGCAAAGCACAGTCTTTACTCCCTTACCTATCAGGGGGAGATGCTATTTGGTAAACATTTAGATGCAGAAGAAGGGAGAAGAGCGTTCCTGTCTGAAGACCGCAGGCCTAAATGATCTTTCAGAGATAGAAGATACTGAAGAAACTCTTCAGACAAGACAAGACAAGATGGCATACCGACCTGACAGACAATATGGATGTTCCCAGAATTGGAGAGGAAGTCACTCATACATGAAAAGTAACAGATAAAGAGGCACAGCCCCAGCCAAAAGCTCTAGCTCATTGTGATGATCTTCTCTGCCAACATTGGAGGGGTAGGATCTCGTCTGCTCCAATTCCATCAAAATTGATCCTAGAGAAATGGATCCTAAACATCATTTTAAATGGCTACTTCCTGGAGTTCGACAGCAATTCATCAAAAAAAATTCAGGTCATAAAATGACCAGGAGACATACAAAAAAGAGAGCCTCACAATCTCTGCACCAAGGATATCCTGGAATTCCTTCAAGCCAGTCTGGAAAAAGGACTAAGCCATAACACCTTGAAAGTTCATGTTTCTGCCCTATTTGCACTCACCAATTTTAAATGGGCCTTTGACACAGATATTTCCAGATTTATAGCAACAGTCATCAAGATTCATCCTTCTATGAAACCTGTTTATCCTCTATGGGATCTTCCTTTGGTTCTAAGAGCTCTAAAGTCAGATCCCTTTAAGCCTCCAGAATCCATATCTCCTCACCTTCTCATGATTAAAACAGTTCTCATGGTAACCTTGACTTCAGGTAGAAGAGTTTCTGAATTATAAGCTCTCCCAGCTTTATGTTCCTTTCAAGAGAATGTAGATCAGTCATCAAACCTCGTAACCTTGGACTTAGTAAGATGTCTTAAGGTATATATTGAAAGAACTTCCACATGGACTTCTTCGGAGAGTCTCTTTCTTATACCTTATGTGAGCGAAAAAAGGATTTCAGGCATCTAAGTATGTCCAGGAGAGGGAAAAATGTATTCAAACTAACCATTTCTTTGGAATTCAGACTGAGGACCGGGAGGTAGGAGGGGGTACTTATACCTTTATTTTAATTAGGCTCCTGTCTACCTATGGATAGGAGGAGCTAACCCATTGTTGTGCTGCCATGGCCTAGGTAAGTTTTCCGTATTCTCTTTTAAAATTCTCTTTTAAAGATTAAGGATCTTTAAAAGATAATTTTGACGAAGATCAGCAACACTACTACTGGATACCCCGAGGAAGTCCGACTAAAGGACGAAATGCATAGGGCTGGGAGGACAACATAGTGACTTTTATTTAATTTTATGTCTATTTTTCAATAAGTATGTTGGATTTTAATTTTTGGATTTCAAGCTGCTATCCTGTTTCCGACTACTGAGGACTATTTAACATCATATCCTGAGTCTGGAAAGTTGCCTTATGATATGCAAGCCTAAGAGATCCATCTTGTGAGTGTATTTAAAAATGAAAGGTGTTTAACTTTTTAAAGTGGTGTTTGCTTTTCTCCCTCTCTTTCCTATATGTTTAATGGAATAAAAGAAAAGGACAGAAGGCTTCGTCCTACAAAGATACTTTTATGTGCCTGCAAAACAATTTACTTTTGTGAGTGCAATATAAGGTCACCAGCGTTTTATAGAATGTAACATTATCACACTATTTTAGTTTTTTTCTGTCATAGATTGTATGTTTTATGTATTTATGAAGAAAATATGAGGAATCTTCTTACAATCTGAATAAGTCTTTTTAAAAGGGTAATATTACCACATATTTTTCCACTGGGGTGTAACTTTGTTATATATTCTATTATTTTTTTTATATAGCTGTGTGTGACTGCCTGTGACTGTGTGTGTGTGTATGACTGTCTGCTTGTAACTGCGTGTGAGACTTCCTCTCTGTAGGTGTGTGTGACTGTCTACATGTAACTGTGTATGTGACGGTCTGCCTGCAACTGTGTGTGTGTGTGTCTGCCTGTGACTGTATATGTGTGATTGACTGACTGTGATTGTGTGATGCTGCCTGTAACTGTGTGTGACTATCTGCCTGTGACTGTGTGCGTGTGACTGTCTGCCTGTAACTGTGTGTGTGTGTGACTACCTGTGACTGTCTGCCTGTGATCGTGTGATGCTTCCTTTAACTGTGTGTGACTATCTGCGTGTGACTGTCTGCCTGTAATTGTATGTGTTACTGTCAGTAACTGTGTGTGTGTGTGTGTGTGTGTGTGTGTGTGAAAGGGTACAGGGGTTTTGTAGAAGGAGGTGCAAGGATTTTGTATAAGGGGGGGTTGAACAGGGGTTTTGTGGTGGGGGTGCAGGGGTTTTGCAGGACAGGAGTTTTGTAAAACGGGGGCAGGGCAAGTGTTTTGTAAAACGGGGGCAGGACAGGGGTTTTGTAGAAGGGGGGGTAGAACATGGGTTTTACAAAGTTTACACATTCGTAGAATTTTTCACAATGAAAACATTTAAAAATGTTTGCAGGTGTTTTTTTATATTTTAAAGGGGATGGGGAGGGGGTACCAAACCACAGAATCCACCCCGGGTGCCAAATGCTCTAGGTACGCCCCTGCAGCAAGAATAACCATTTAATAAACAAACAAACAAAAATAACAACTGAATAGTATTTTTATTTCCGTTCCTGTACGGGGGAGTGACGGGTTTGTTGCTAACAAACAGTTGCTTCAGTGTTGCAACTGTTCTTGTGAGTGTGTGGATAGTAGAATGTACTGAGTAAATGTATATCAAAATTTAAGTGTATAGTTGTGTTTTGCATGACTCAGTCCATTTAAATTGAAAGCTTGTTTTCGGCTTATTTTGCTTTCTTGCCAATCAAAATATGCATGTTTTTTTTTATTTTCTATTGTGTGTGTGTTTTTTTTTTTTTAATATGTGAGCTTTATTGGTGTACCATGTAAGTCAATATTTTAGCAGCAAAAATGTAATATCTTAATTGATCCTGAGAAAAAAAATTAAATAATTTTACTTTCCAGGCTGTTAATTTATATCTCACTTGAAATTGTTTTGTTTCCTTTCTAATCCAATAGGCTTTCATATAATCCTTGATCCCTTCATAATGTAATCTGTTAATACAGCCATAATGCCAAGCTTTTCATTCAGACAATCCTATTTTCGATTTTCTATTTCTTTCTAAAAAGTTTAAAACTCTGTATAATTACTACACAGTGATACATATCGCAAATACATTAGTACTAGTCCCATCATATTTGTTATTAAATGCAATTCTTTCTTGCTCTGATATACCTGGTACACCACTTGCATTCAAAATGAGATCCCTGATGTTAAAGGATGTTTCTATAGCTTTATTAAACTTTATTCATGTACATATTTTACTGTTAAAAAAAATATTTACATATTTCTACATGTCTCACATAACCCCACCCTCCTCTCTGTTTTTATTTTATTTATTTTAATTAGGTAAGCTCTCTTATTTTGGGACTTAAATGTATGCCGATTTTGACACACCACCACCAACTTGCTCACTATTTCTAATTAATGTTTTTTATCCCTAGCCACAAATAAATAAATATATATATATATATATATATATATATATATATATAGAAAATACAATGCTAAACAAAAATCTGCACACCAGTCAAGCCATAAGACTTGCTTTTCCCACAGAAATCCCAAATAAGCAGTGATGTTACAACCGCAAAGGATTCTGGATGGGCATATGCAAATTAGTTTAACAAAGAATCACATTTTTGCCTCATTCCATTTACCAAGCCTCACTAAGCAAACCAGTAACCAACCTCATGCTGAAGAGTTGCATTAACAACGAAACAGCTGTCCATGAGTGGTTCACTGGTTTTGCATCTTATCCTAAATTGTGTTCCAAGCAGTTGTATACTGCAAACACAAATTAAAAGGAATCCATGTTTAAAATGGAATGAGGCAAAAATGTGATTCTTTGTTAAACTAATTTGCATATGCCCACCCAGAATCCTTTGCGGTTGTAACATCACTGCTGATTTGGGATTTCTGTGGGAAAAGCAAGTCTTATGGCTTGACTGGTGTGCAGATTTTTGTTTAGCATTGTATTAACTATCCACATACTTCAGGTGGAAGGGGTTTTCAATCACAATTTTTCCCCACCATAACCTATTTGGATTTTTATATATATATATATATATATATATATATATATATATATATATATATATATATATATATATATATATATATAATTATTATTATTATTATTATTATTATTATTGGCATTCTATATATTTATTCTGCAGTGCTTTATAATATTATAAGGGGTAAATTTAACAATAAATTAGACAATTACAAAATGTTACAGGAGCAATAGGTTGATAAGGATCCTGCTCAAATGAGCTTACAATCTAGAGGAACTTGGGTTTCGAGGGGATAGCAACCAAACAGCAAGGTTGGACAGTGGCAGAATTGGAAGGTAAGAGTATAGTGTGTCTATTTAAGAGAGAGCAAGAGACAGGTTTGTGAAATATATATGACTATTACAGGACATAAGCTTTCTTGAAGACTATTGGAGAGTTTCATGGTGGTTGGCAGACTGTTCCAGTTTCATGGTGGTTGACAGACTGTATCAGTAAGGGTACGAACAGTAGACAGAATGTCACATTGTCTAGGACAGGCCTGCAAGGGATTCGTGAATTATAAAGCACAAGCAAAACTGTTGGAACTTTCTGTAGCTAATTTTTCCAGCTCTCCAATGTTGAAAAAACAAACAAAAGAAAGCTTGCACCGAATAGTTAATACAGGGGTGCCCAAAAGGTAGATCCTCAGATGTTTTAAAACTACACCTTCCATGATGCTTTGTTATAACAGGGGCTAAAGCTGTTTAGAGCTTTATAGGTATATAGCAAAATGCTGCTACCAATCTCAGCTTTATGTATAATTTACATTGCAAAAAGTCTCAAATACAGTATGCAGCTTTTTATCAATGCTATGTTTAGTCCCTCTATTTTGCGCAGAGTTTCTGTATATATGACCTTACCCACTATTCCTCCTGAATTGGACAGCTACCTGCAAGATTCATCATGTTGTGATACTGCAGACAATGTCACTGATGTAGTGTAGGTACTGTTCTGCTTAGATGATTTATACGTTTCTGGTACTCCCTGTGCTCACAGTATCTAGTTAAAGCGACGTTCTCCCTCATATTTGGTATTTGACCTCCTAGAAATGTTACCATTAGCTGATAATCTTCATGTTTTTTTATCACAGCCAATATATGCTATTGATACAAATGAAAGAATGCAAGGTACAAAAATGGAATGTGTAGATACATGACAGTAAAGGGGAATGTGTTGTATTATGAACAAAGACAAAAAAAGATTATAAAGAGCGACAAGTAACAACTGTTCACAATACTTTCTTTACATGAGTGGAAAAGAATGAAGGCTACATGATCTCTTTAGCTACATCAGTTGCATTTTTGTTATATATAAACATTGTCTATAAATGTGTTCTGCTAAAATAATGACAATCATAATTTTTCTCAGTCACCTGGTAACACACAGTAAGTTCTGACATGAGTATTTTCTCTAAAAAGTGTTCTGCTGGTTGCCAAATAGCAAAGCAGCCTGTGACCTACTTCACCAACAGCAGCAAAAAATGTCTCCAATGAAGAGCACAAATAAAACCATTGGAACCCAACTATAAATTGGGAAAGCTTCATGTGTCACATTACATCTAGTCATGCAATGCTCCCAACCCATATGGTCACACTGGACCCGAAAGAACATACTGTGCTACCCTACCATAATAAATGTCCAAAAAGCAGTCCTCAACAAATATATAGAAACTCTAGAGCCAGGGAGTCCAATGGTTCTAATTCTACACTCTCCCCAAATGCCCATTCTCCTTGTCCCAAGTGCCAACCCTTCCTATTAACTGTGTGGCCACAATTTACAAAATTCAGTTTAATCCAGTTTAATTTAGTGCATTAATATTAGTATATGTACTTAATGTTTATTATTAGAATGTTTTTAGGTTCTCCCTGATCGGACCTAGAAAGTTAATGAAAACAAGTGCAAAATAAAGCATTGATTTCATATACTCACAATTAAAAACATACAAAAAAACTTATCAAGGTTGGTGTAAATTCTAAATACTAGTAGTAGTAACAAGCCTCCCCTACTCCCACTGCTATTCTCACATGCACATGGAAGCACTCCATCAGAGCATCGATAATGCTGTAAGAAGATGACCTCTGTTAATAAAGTCACACCAAATGTCCTCAGTTACAGACACACACAGTCTGACACCACATGCATAATCACAAGCACACAGTCACTATTACAGGGACACAGTCACACACAGTTACAGTCACACAAATACATAGTTACAGTCACATACACAGTCACAGACACACACACACACAGTTACAATCACACACATTGTAAAAAAAATCTGCTTCCTAACCAGTGGGGAGGTGAAGGATGGAGCACACTCACTGGTGTCTAGTGGTTGGGAAAGCAGCACTCCTCAGCACACAGCCAATTTCCAAGATGCCATGAAGACAGGTGGAAACATTGCTGCTCTGTCACGTTGTTTGACCTAATAAATCTCCCTTTGGTTTTAACACTCTGAGTTTTGTAGAATAAATCTCCCTTTGGTTTGAACAACCTAAGTGCCTGTAGACCATTCTTCTGTTTGCCTGCGCATTGTGGGATTGCTGGTCCTGCTCCAGTGCACCTGGTGTCAATTGGAATTGAGTGCAGCTCCTCTCTTCATTCTTGTATGAAGACATGGCACTGCTGGAAGAGTGTGTTTCTGCTATAGCTGCTGCTTTGGTGGGGTTTGGCCAGGGCACATGATTCCTCAGCCACCACCAGTTTCCTTTGGGCATGGCGAAGGGTAATGCTGCTTCGTGGCCCACTGAGAGAGCATATGATTTGTATCTGCCAAGTGAATTATCTCTGGTGGTCTGAATGGATGCAAGTAATGTTAAGCACTCTTTCTGGTCATGTGGTGCTTAATGGCTCGGTAATTAGTTAGCAGTGCTCTGAGTCACACACAAGTGTTAACAATGATCTACATGCACTGTACTGAGGGGGTACAAGACCATTAGGGAGCGACAGATTATCCTCTCAGCTAGAAAAATCACCCTCAAAGGATCACTGAGTACCATAAACAATGCAGCCCACTGGTTATGATACCAAGAGTGCCATGGTGCAATTCTAGAGTAAGTAGTAAAATAGTTTAAGAACAGTTTGACAACTTACCTGGAGCCCACCAGACATACCTACTACCACCTCATTTGCTACCTGTATCTCTACCACTGACTAATTACAGCCATGCAAGACTGTGCTCGTTGACTGACAGTACTTAAACTACCCCTTCCGCCAATGAGTCAGCCCTGCACTGCAAGGCTGAGCATAGTGAAGCTAAGGTTAGTGGGCAAGTATTACCTCATTCTTAAATTGTTTGAATGCAACAGGACCATAACCTCTACAGCAGGCTGTGCTTGGAGTGTTCCTTTAATGAATAATGCAAAGTCTCTTGCCTCTATATAGGGGTAACAATAATATGTGAAATAACATGAAAAAGTGAGCATATTTCTAATAACCATTTTTTTTTCACTGGGTTCATTGTACACCACAGCAAAAGGACAACATTTTAATAACACCTAAAAATTAGTGGAGTAACCTAATTAATGCCTTAATCTGAGCAGCTGGATTAAATTATATAGCCATACAACGTTACTATAATCTTAGATACTTGGAGTCTGGTGTCTATGGTCACTGGGCCTCTCATTACTATTACTACATTTAACATTTTAATTTGTTTAAAGTTCCATTATCTAATTATAAAAAAAAAAAAAAATCATTTCTAAGCTCAATTTTAACACTCATAGGGACATGCATGGTTCAATGTAAGTAACATTACCAGTTCAACTGATTGAGGTAGTTATGGTTTCTGGAGCCTATGGTTGCCGGGTCCCACATCACTGTTAAACTGTTTACACATCACCATTTCATTATTAATGGCCTGGCCGCATGTTACTGGGGAAATGCATTTCTGTAATACAATGAGTAAATTGTTGAATGTATTCACTGAATTTACTCATTGTATTGCAGAAATGCTTTTCCCAGTAACCTGCGGCCAGGCCACCAATAATGAAATGGTGATGAGTAAACACTTTAACAGTGATGTGAGACCCGGCACCCATAGGCTCCAGAAACCATAACTACCTCAATCAGTTGAACTGGTAATGTTACCTATATTGAACCATGCCTGTCCCTATGAGTGTTAAAATTTAACTTAGAAATTTTTTATTTTTTTTAATAATTAGATCATGGAACTTTAAACGAATTAAAATGTTGAATGTATTCACTGAACTTTGAATTGTCTAGGTACAGTAGAGCTAAATACAATGCAAACATCAGTAGAATAGAATAACTAGTATACCTAACCACATTTCTTGCAATTCACCTTGCAGATCATGGTCAACACATTATGATTATATCACCAAATACAAAAAGTGAATTATATGAAGGAATCATAAAAAAATTCACGCTTTCAAGATAGCACCTACAATCCATTGTATTAGAGAACATTTTTCTTAATTATTATGTGAATACAGAGGAACTGTACATTAGTGAACGGATGTTCTGAGATATATACGAGTGGCTTTGGTATATTGCAATATTGACCTTATCATTGTTTATGACTTTAGTACTTTGAAAAGTATGAATTCCAGTGGTTTTTTTTCCTGTCTTTTAAACTTAATAGTTGGTGATGATTATACAAGACAGACATCTAAAGCACTTTTCAAACAATGCAACATAAAATATGAATTATCCCTGCTTTACAATCTGAGTTATTGTTCCTTTTTATTTTCTTTTTATATAGCTAGTAGGTAAAGTGCTTGAAAACTGATTTAGATACTTTGGAGCTTATAAAGCACACAAGTTATTTTGCTGTCATCTTATACAAAGTGCATAACTACAGTTAATAAAGCCATTATCAATTTAATTCAAGCTTGAAGGATCTTAAAAATGAGATGGAGACACAACACGTTGGGTCATTCATGCAATAACTCTACTTCCATGTTATCAACATAGAATAATTATTTTGACAACTCTCAAGTGCTACTGTCATCTGCTGTACATTCCCAAGAGGAAACTCTAAACCATATTGTGTCTTAGTAAAAGTATGCTTTATTTAATAAATCTATGAACACACCACACAAAGCTGATGCATACGGTAAATGTATTTTATATTCCACATCTATGCTTAATAATGTTACTAAATGTTGAGCTGCAATTTAGATCCCAATTTAGATTCCCATCCAATAATATAATAATACACTTAGCCCAGCTGGCATCTCAAGCTAGTAGAAGGTAGGGTTAGAATTCCTAATTTAAAAAGTATGAATATCCTACGTTGTGCCTTTAATGACCGATAATGAAAACAAACAAAAGTAGCATGGGACAAAAACATCTGAGCTGATATGCAGTAAGGATGACATATATGAAGCTTGTAAAATTCTGCATGAATAAGACTGGCACCAGCGCAGCAGAACCAAACAGATGAAGGAGGGCCAGCCAGACTGGAAGATATATAAAATATATATGTCAATCAGTCACCAACTGGAGTACCCAACAATCCAAAGTGAGGGTGCCACATTGAGAAAAAAAAATTAACCTGCCAGTCAAAAAACATAGAGGGCTTACCTGTGTGGAGCTTACCGTGGGATAAAAGGACACCATGACCATGGGCGGATTAAATAGTAACAGGTGGCATTGAGCAACAGATACAATCTGTGGAAGGTAGCCACCTTGGAAAAGGGAGGTATAGTGCCCTGGATAGTGTCCCGGACACAGACTTGACCTCGCAGTCGTCCATCTCCTGGGGAATAATGTAGTTTTGCAAAGACCTTCTTGAGCGAAGTCTGCACCTTGTTCAAGGACATAAAACAGCCACATGATAATTGTAATTGTAACATGATAATTGATTAAATTGTATCCGAACAGTATACCGTTGGCCACCAGTCTGATTTCCTTGGTGCCCAGATCTTGTAGTTTGGCATCCAGCCATCGCAAAGCAGTTCACGTTCATTCTAAGAACATGGTCACATTGACATTTCCAAGTAGACAAATGGCATGCTGGACCCATTCCCTCAGATCAACAGAGGTACCCTTTGGAGCATTTGTGTAAAAGGTCTGAAGATGTCCAGCAGTTAATCCTGTGCAGAGTGAAGACCCTGCTCTTGTCCCTTCCAGGATTCACCCCGTCTTAACTATGACCAGCATCTAGTTCAACTCTGGTGTGTTGGCCACCTTGTGGAGTCTGAGGGGGTTTTGTCCTCAGCCTGTTGTGGACCTCTTTATTCAAGGATCTGCACAACCATAAGTGAATAAAGTTGATGATGTCCACCACAGGTGTCCATTCACAGAACAGAATATGCCTGATCAAAGAAGGGATGACCATGAGAGTCCAGTAAACCCCCAGATGCCTTGTCAGCAGTAGGTTTAGCAGCAAGGGATGTAGCAACATCTGATTGGGGCTTACCCACTAACAACTTTAGCTCAAAATGAGAGTTCTTTTAATCATCACCATTAGTAGGGGTAGAATCTTCATCATAATGTTCAGCACAATATGCATCAAGGGGCCAGTTCTGTTGCTGGTCCTTTACCTTTGTTCACATAGACAACTTCCAGTGTCTCTTGCAATCGTATGTGGCAGGGTCTAAGTGACAGTCAATGTCTGCACTGTTGAGAATGGAGTTCAGCAGAAGAAGTGAAATGATGGAAAATAGCCAAAGAATTAATGGCAAAATGGCAGCTGCTAATCTTAAGGAACCAAGAGCAGAGCAATGAGGGGGTGGGGTGGGGTGGGGTGGGGGGCAAAGGCAAAAGTAGCTGACCAGAAAAAGGCAGCCAAAGACTAGCAAGGTTAAAAAACAAGGTACATGTGTATATAAACAAAAACTACAAAGACACTGCAAAAGAGCAAATGTAAGCCAACAGCCTGAGAACAAGCTGACCAGGAGGTTCAGCAGCTATGGAAGAGGGAGTCGTCGGGATTGTTAAGGCCCTTATACTGTTGTTGTTCTGTTTCTATTGTTTATTGTATACTGTTGACTATGTCGTTTCTACTGGAGGTTTTCAGTAAAGGAAGATAAGTAAAATGTAAGCCTTCTGTCTTGCTGTAAAATTAAAGTAGCAACAGATTAGTCCATACCTCCCTATGTATAAAGTAACAAAAAAGTTAAATGAAACATATAAACTTGAATAAACAGATCAAATTAATTAATACCAACTCTAAACATAAAATTAAACATTAGAGCTGTGTCTTCCTTTTTTTATACATTGCCAACAATATTATACGCACGAACAGTACTTTTTTCAAGATATAGGACATGTGGTTTCCAAGATTTATAATTTAGTACAAGGAACACATTTTTGGCTATTTTATTGTTTAATAAATATGCTAGAAGCTATTAGAAGATAGGGAAATTTAACTTCAGTAAATTTTAAGGTACGTAAGTTTGGATATCTGACAAGGGAACAATAAGCAAGGTAATGAGTAAATCAAGTTAGTAATAAATGTAGTTAAGGAAGACCCTGTGCAACCTTATAGATATTTAAATTAAATGCAAGTGCACATTGAGCTTTGCTTAATGGATAGAATAGGTCTAGTTTAGGAGACTGAACTCAGCAAAATGCTGAGTGACAATGGATCTCTCAGCAAATCCCACTAATTTGCACCAAGAGATAGTTCTTTCTTTTTAACAGAAAGGCATTTTGCTTATTTGGATGTACTACATAATCATTTATTTCTATAAATGTGAATTCCCATAAGAAATTAAAAGTGAATGCAAATAATGAAAAGAAAAACTATAACTTTTACATATCACATGAATGTTAGTACTTCATAGAAATTCACTATGTACATGAAACATCATATGACCCAGTAACTAATAAAGTAAATAAAAAATGTCTCTAAAATACTGTGGTGGGGGATATCATGCGGGGGCTCTATAAAAAAAACATTGGATGATATTCTGGAGTCCAAAGCCCCTAACCATGAGCAGAAAATGGGTTCTCTAAAATCTAAAGGGGGACAATAAACAGTCCCCTTCAAACCCCACCAATAGGCAGCAGGTAGGGGTACTCCTAATCAAGTGAGGGCATCCCACTGCTCCCCTAGTACCCATCCTTGGGTAGAGAGTGGAGACTATGTTAAAACTAAGAAGTTACTGTCCACCTCATCCAGCTATTGAGGATAGTAGGATGACATGCCATTATCAACCTCCCAAAACATTTGTCAACCCTACTACACACCCCACTTTGATGGTACTAAAACAAGGGAAGGATGACACGCTACTGTCCACTCCCAACCAGGGCCGGATTAACATAGGGGCTGATGGAGCTGCAGCTCCAGGCCCAGGCCCATGGAATAGGCCCATGTAAAAAAAAAAAAAAATTGTTTTTTTTTACACACTACTCTTAGGTTTGCCACCTGACTAGTATTTTAATAGCACAGATGGTATTTGAGGTTGCCTGGCTGTGCCGGTATTGCAGTAATACCGGCAATACAAATGCAGGTAATTTTCTCAGAATAAATGGAAATTACTCTGCAATACCAGAACCGGCCAGTGGGGGTCACTGTGTGTGGAGAGAGGCAGGGGTAGAAAGTTACAGAATATCCCTGCCTCTCTCAACTACTCACTGATCCGTGGGGGAGCAGCTACACAGCACAGAGAGTCCAGACAGCAGCTCTACAGCTCAGGTAAGTGAGGGATGGGGGGGAAAGGCAGCAGGGACACATGGGGACACTGAGACACTAGGGGACACATGGGGACACTGAGACACTAGGGGACATATGGGGACACAGAGACACTAGGGGACACAGACACTATGGGACACATGATGACACATACACTAGGGGACACTGAGACACTAGGACACAGACACTGGGAGACCTGGGAACACTGAGACACTTGGGGACACTGAGACACTTGGGGACATATGGAGACACAGACACTAGGGGGCACAGACACTAGGGGACACATGGGGACACCGACACTGGGAGACCTGGGGACACAGATACTTGGGAACACTGGAAAACATGGAGACACTGAGACACTAGGGGACACTGGGACACATGGGGATGCTGAGACACATGGGGATGCTGTGAGACATAGGGACATTGGGAGACATTGGGACACGGAGACACTCATGTCCCCCAGCCAGTGTCCCTTGTGTCTCAGTGTCCCCAAGTCTCCCAATGTCTGTGTCCCATGTCTCTCAGTGTGCCTAGTGTCCCCATGTGTCCCAGTGTCCCCATGTCTATGTCCACAACTGTCCCCATGTCTCCCCAAGTGTATGTCTCCCAGTCAGTGTCCCCTAGTCTCCCAGTATCCCCTAGTCTCCCAGTGCCCCCAAGTTTCCCAGTGTCTGTGTCCATGGTGTCTTAGTGTCCCCAAATGTTTCAGTGTCTCCATGTCTCCCAGTGTCTGTGTTCCTAGTGTCTCAGTGTGCCTGGTGTCCCCATGTCTCCCAGTGTCCCTATATGTCCCAGTGTCCACATGTCTATGTCCACAACTGTCCCCATGTCTCCCAGTGTCCCCAAGTGTCTGTCTCCCAGCCAGTGTCCCCTAGTCTCCCAGTGTCTGTGTTCCCATGTCTGTGTCCCTAGTGTCTTACTGTCCCCAAATGTTTCAGTGTCCCCATGTCTCCCAGTGTCTGTGTCCGTAGTGTCTCAGTGTCCCCATTTCTCCCAGTTTCCCTAAATGTCTCAGTGTCCACATGTCTACCAGTGTCCCCATGTCTCAGTGTCCCCATGTCTCTCAGTGCCCGCAGTATCCTAGTGACATGGGGACACACTGAGACATTGGGACACTGGGAGAAATGGGGACACAGACACTGGGAGACTAGGGAGAATCAGAATCAAACTGTGAGTAGTTTGTTGGTGATTTTACAGAATTTTCTCTGATGTCACTCCTTGTGATTTACATCATGTGATGTCACACATAACTAATTAATTATACAAATGATTAAGGCCTTTACAAGAAAGGTGGCAACCTTAACTACTCTCCACATACCCTTGCTTAAAGGAGCACTATAGTGTCAGGAACACAATCATGTATTTCTTACCCTATTATGTTAAAACCACCACCCTGGCACCTTCTTGCCTCCCTAAATATAGTAAAATATTACTTGTATTCAATTCTGCAGCTGCTGGCTCAGAAGTGGTGGTCTGAGCAAATTACAATATTTCCCCATAGGATTGGCTGAGACTGTCAACTAGGCAGATCAGGGCCAGAGCCAGCCCCTCAGCATCTCCTCATAAAGATAAATTGAATCAATGCATCTCTATGAGGAAAGTTCAGTGTCTGCATGCAGAGGGTGGAGACACTGAATGGCAGTGCTGCACACTAGGAAGTACTGCCCCAGGAAGCACTTCTAGCAGCCATCTAAGGACATGCATTCATGCCAGGCTGACCTTCCAATTCTTTGGACAAACATGCCCCATTTTTGGGCATGTTCACCCCTTTTGACAGGTCTTGTCACGTAATTCGCACCAGTGGCACACCCTTTTACCCAGCCCATTGATTTCCTGCTTCACTGGACACTGCTGTTAGGGGTTATGGATTTACTTGAAAGATGAAAGCATAAATTAGAGAGAAATTAGCATAGAGTATTTGTTTTCTTATAGCTGCATCCTATGAGTTTCCCTCCAGCACCATCTCCATCAGATACATGACGCTTGAGAGGTATGATTGTTTTAGTGTTTTTGGTCGATAAGATTCCGGAATTAGGCCCATCATAGTTGTCAGCACCAGGCCCACTGTGCTCTTAATCCGGCCCTGCCCCCAACCCATGAGCTTTAGGTGGAGGTATTAATTTCAAATAGGTACTGGACATGCCATTGCCCAACCCACACAACATAGAAACAAGAAGAAAAGCAATGAAAAAAGTAAAAAAAAAAATGTGATGCAACAAAATAAGCCATCTTCGCGCTGTGAGAACTCTGCACAGACAGAGATAAAACTTTCCTATACTTTGAAATGTCAGGAGAGTGCTCTGATTGGTTGGCTTGTATGTGGGCTAAGAGGGTTCAATATATGGTTGTAAATTTGGGGAGTTGGACAATATCCCTACTCAAAGTCCAGGAAAGAGGGTGAACAGTGTTGTGTAATGCCTTTTGTTTTAATGCCTTTTTACCTGAAGCCCATGGGTGTGGCTATATGTTATTGTCCACCACCTTTAAATTATGTTTTGGGGGGGCAGGGACAGCAGGATATTAGGATGTTTACCACACTTATTGTACTACTAGCCTCCATCCACTGCTGATGGGTGGGGTCTCTGTTTAGTGTCTTTTGGGTTGTTTGTTACGAAGGATGCTCCATCCAAAAACATATATGATGCAAGTTATCCTCAGTCACATCTGCCTTGCAATAATGATGTTGTGCATCATTTCAACATCAAGAAAGACAAGGGATGATATGCCCATTGCTCTTTATATAGTTAGAACGATGTAAGCATAAGCACAGCATTGTTCCATTGACAAGGAATTGAGTAATTGAGTAATGCTTTCCAATGGGCAGTTTGAATGCGCGAGCGGCTCTTGCTGCGCATGCGCATTCGGAGCTGAGAGGCGGAGGGATCTCCAGCGCCAAGGGAGTCCGGCGCTGGAGAAAGGTAAGTGCTGAAGACACACACACTCTCACGAACAGACACATACACACTAGCTAACAGACACACACATTTACTGACAGACACACACATTTACTGACAGAGACACACTCAGCGACAGACATACACACACACAAACACACTCACTTACAAAACATACACTCTCATTGACAAACACGCACTCACTAACAGACATCAAACAGACTCACTAACACACACACAAACACACTCAGTAACACACACAGTAACACACTCACTGACACTCACTAGCAGACACACACTCAACAGACACACTCACTGACACTCATTAGCAGACACACACACTCTAACAGTCACACTAACACACACACTAACACTCACACACAAACACACACACACACTCACACATGTTTTTTTTTAAATCTAATCCCCCAGCCTCCTTACCTTTTGGAGTGCTGGGGGGATTCCCTCGGGTCCAGTGGTGCTGCTGGCCCTGCTGACACCGGGCGGGCTGGTTGGCTGTCTGGCTGGCCGGCGCGCGAGGGAGCACTCTCCCCTGAGTGCTTCCTCTTCAGCTCCCTCGCGCACCGTGTAGGGATGCTGGCGCCGGAAGATGACGTCATCTTCCGGCTCCGGTATCAGTGCAGTGCGCGAGGGAGCTGAAGTGGAAGCACTCAAGGGAGAGTGCTCCCTCGCGCGCCCGCAGGTCCGGCCATGGGGTGACTGCAGGGCCAGCCTCGGGGGGGGCTCTGAGGTGGTCGGCTCCTGGGCCCCCCAGGGGAAGAGGCTGGCCCAGTGGGTACATACTGGGTCGCAGCCGTGACCCCTGCGACCCTGGTATGTACGCCACTGGTTTAGAATCACTAGATCACATGAGTTGCTTATGCTCCCACCAGCGTGTTGATTTCAGGCAGTGAAATGTAAATATATATTATACTTATTTTCTTAACAAAGCACTATAATGAATATGGTTTATTCAATATAGACAGTTATAAGAACCATATTCATAACCAGCAGACTGGATCACAGCTAGAGTTTTGCATAAAGGGATAATTCAGTAATCAGTTGGTTGACTAGTTATAAATATATACATATGGTCTCTATTATTATGTTATCAGCGTCCAGTTACTATAGCAACACATTTACATTTATACAGTGGGGAAAATATTCTGTTGTTTTTTTATTATTTGATTCTGTAGCAGAAAACAGGAGCATAAATGTGATTTCTATTACTGCTATTACATATCATTTGTCAGTAAGTTTATCACCTGCATTATATATTATATATCATTATATCTACATTTTCATTCGTATCACTACTACTTTATATTTATCATTATTCTTTATGTAATTTTAAAACCTAATAATATTAATATTTGTATAGTTATTATATTTATCCTAAGTTTTTTTAATGGTTTTAGAGTACAATCTTTTCACATCAGTCTGTAAGATAGTTTAGGGGTCCTTACCTTTTCACTTGACCTACAAGAAAATTAACATGATAGAAATAATAGCTTTCCCTCATCAAACACAAATGCAAAAAGACAAAAAAAGTTGCTGTACTCTCTTTATGAAGGCTCACGTGTTGCTAAAAATCATGAGAGTGCACCAACTTTTCAGTTTTTTTGTATATTGTTACAGTTTGCAAATGGGTTTGCACAGTGAGATGAGAATGATGATCGACCCATCCATTAATTTACCTATCTATCCATCTATCTATCGGCTCCAGTCAACTCCCTGTACAACTTTGTCGTATTCATTTTTGCTACTTGATAAAGTTTGACAAAAGGTAGAGCAACCTTTTGTCAGCCCCTCAGCTGTCACTTGTGAAAGCTCTTTATATTGAGGGTCCCCCAAAGACATCAGTGAGGTGCTTTTACAAATGCACGAGAGTACATCTCTGAAATTGCCTCTTGGCAGATGAAGCACCAGAAGGTGAAGAGGACAACATGAAGAAAATGGCTGTGCACACGAGGAACAAAGTCAGGTAAATAAAAACTGCCCCCCCACCCATGGCCACTAGGATACAAGTTGAGCAGTCTGTGGCGGACCAGCCTCGCCACTGGGCATTGGAGAAGACTGATTGCCAGCCTCCTGCCATGTGACTATGGCCCCTGGGACGTATTGTCTGCTCTCCTGTACTGCTGAGGTTTGCCACCAACTAGGTGGATTTGGCTAAGGAGCTTGTCTAGTGCCCTCTGTTGGTAGCAACAGCAATATGCACCACCTGAATAGCAAGACTGGTTCATTTGCATATTCGGGTAGATTTACATATTGCTAATTCTGCAGGCATGTAAGTTATTTTCTGTTAATTATTGTCTCTTCCATCTCTTTAAAAATATGCCATTGTGTTTATAATAAGTCACTGAATGTTGCCTGCTATGATTTGACTGTTTGTAATTTTATTGAGTTTTCACAGGAATGTTAATGTAATGACCATATGGGCTAGTCCCAAGTAAAATACAGTTTTAGACAGTTCTACTTCACCCTCAGTTTGGAGTCCTGTTTATTATTGGGGGAATCTGCTACAAGAGATTGCTATGCTCTGCATATTCCCTTGCTTTAATCACTCCTAAGCTCTTGTAAGAGCTTGTTCCTGCTTCCCTTCTCTTTGAAGGAAGAGAGGTTCGGCCTGCCATGGTTGTGGTGTCGCTTGGGGTCCTCAAGAAGCGGTAGGAGCATCCTTCAACAGAGGTACCCAGTCGGGGTGCCAGGTGATCCGTTACACAGTCTAAGTCTGGGGTATTTGTACAAAGAGACAGGGCCACTTTAATATTTTTGCTCCCTCAAATTTTTTTTCTGAACACATTTTATTGCAATCATGAACATTTTGAAAGTGCAGTGAGATACTGTACTTTTCATATCAATTTGTGATACTTCTAACTTGTTCCTGAAATCTGTGTGGGTTTGGTTTTTTCAGCCTACATTTTGGAGCCTGCAAAGAAAGGTAAGCATTTATGTGATACTGTTAGTAAAGTATGTAGTTAATGCATTGATATTATACTTTTTGATTTGATCAAATCATATTAAAATATTTTGTATTCCCTGTAACTTTGAAGGTCAGACTGTTGCAATATCTGAAAAAAAGTGTTTTTGAAAAAGCTTGTTAAAGATATTTTACATCTCAAATTCTTTTATGTATAATTGCCATTTTTCACAAATGGATTGTAATTTTGTATTAAAAGGCAACATTTTATGATGATGTGACTTTTCTGTTGTCGTGACTGAAACTCTTATTAAAAGGAATAGCTGTCACATTGTGTTACTTTTCTCCCCTTACATTTTTTTTTTAACAGATTTTCTCTTCTAAAACTTTTTTAGGTTTTCAGTCTTATTATAAAATGTATTTTCATCACACCTTTCCATAAAGTCATCTGTAATAGTGTCTTCTGGGATAGATAGATAGATGGATAGATGGATAGATGGATGAATGGATAAATGGATCTATCTATCTATGTATCTATCCATACATAGATACCAAATTTACGGCTTATTATGTGTGTATGTTAATATACGACTTTGCTCTCAAAAGAACATAAAGAGATTAGCCTAGGCATGAGTCAGTCTGTTAATTTGGAATATTGTCCCCAAAACTATTTGTTATTGCCTTTTACAGAAATTACTTTCAGACACTGATACATTTTGAAACCACATTCTATTAAGCACACAGTTCTCAGGATAAGATTGTAATAAAGGATTAGTAACATAGCAGGAGCTGTGATTAAAAACTATATCACATCAATATGTAAGAAATATAATGGTATCATGCAAATCTCACTAGTCTCACAAAATCTCCACCGCAAATCTTTAATCATAGATGGAAACAGTAGATATTTAAGAAATGGATTAGAGCACTCCTTACAGTTTTAAATGAAGTCAACATGCATACATGTTGTAGCAATTACTTCTAGGTTTTCATTTATTTTAGCAAATAATTTTTATCTTCCGTGTAGTTCCCTGCTATGTTTTATAAATATATCTGCTATTGGAAGGATTACCCATCAACATCCGTAGTTGAATTGTGGAGATGCATGCTGTCTACCTAGAGCAGCCTTGTCATGTATAAGCTGGCAATTTATATATACTTACATTTGTATTTTCTGATTATATTCATAATTTGTGCTGTTATATTATGGATATTTCACAATCTTTGAAAAACAACTATTATATTTCCACCATAACCTTTATATATATTGTGACGAGACCAATCTCGCCACATTGCATTGGAGAAGCCTTTTTGCCAGCCTCCTTCCACATGACTATGGTCCCTGGGAGATGGTGAAAACGTATGCACTTTTATTGGGTGTGTATGGCCCTTTAAGACAGTCAGTGGGCATATTGTGGCTTATGGACTCTTTATGGGACTGGTGCTGGCCCTTTAAACACCTTTTTGGGACATCAGGAAGATTGGGAGACTGCCCCTTTAAGACGGTGTCCCCAGACTTGTTTGGGACACTGCCCCTTTAAGACGGTGTCCCCTGTGTCCCCAGACCTAGTTAAAACTCTTTGTGCCTGGCTATTTCCCACTTGGTTCAGTAAATTGGGCTTACTGAACCAAGTACCACACAAGCAGACCACCCAGAAGTTGAAGTGTGCAGGCAATTTACCTCCCAGAAGCTGCGGTTAACCGCAGCTTCATTGACAATGCTGGGTGGCCTTTGTTAGTTTGCCGAACACGTGGCGGCGGCCATCTTTGTTAATACGAACGAGGTCAGCGGTATGTGTAGCCAAATTCATAGAACTAAAATCGTCTACACATTTCCGCGAACACCGCTGAGCCCTACCTTCTCCCATACTGATTTTACAGCTGCAGAGACTAAGTCCCATTCGGCGATGGGACTTAGTCGTTTTTTCAGCCATTTTTTCAGCCATTTTTTCAGCCTGATTTCAGCCGCAGAGACTGGGACTTAGTCGTTTTTTCAGCCTGAAATAGACCGACCGCATAGCCCAAATCTATGGAACTGTTTTGGGCAGGAAAATGTGCTTGCGGTCGGTCATAAAGGGACCTCTAGCTAACCCCTGGATGGATTTGTCTGATTTTTGGTTATGTTTAAAGTGTGCTGATTAATAATATGTAAGTTTTATTAATATTGGATGTATAGTTTTAAAGTTACAGTGTATGGATAAAAGCTGTATTTTTACTGCCTGTGTTAATTATGTTCAACCATTGTGTAACATAATTATATCACAGGCAGAGGGGAGTATTTTTGTGTGTAATTGCTGGGAGTGTTTCTGTAATGTATGTTTATGATTGGTTGTTGTGTAAAACCCTGTGGGCGGTACTAATGTGTAAGAATGTGTATATAAGAATAATAAACCCACAGGTCTGTCTGTTCACTGCTTGACCCTCAACACTGAGCTTTGTCTCGTTCTTGGGGGGATTTATTGTATGCTGTTCCAGTTCGACTGCTAGGAGTGTAAACCTATTCGTATGTTTTTTCCTATCCGGCTGTTTACAGCATTCATATGGTTTCCTGTTCGGCGGATTGGTGTTCTGCAGTAGCTGTGCCTGTGTCTCTGGAAGGGAAGATCTACTAAACGGCAGTTTAACCCTTTTATGCTGAGGGTGCCATTACACATATTATGAAGGAAAGTATTTTATACATATTTAGGGCAAGCAGCTTTTCTCACATATCCACAGATAAGAATTGTACTGCACATGACCTCTAAAGAGAGCTCCGAGGACTTCTTTATGTAGCAAACATATCTGGATTTGAGCTCAAACCAAAACTTCATCACCCCTCTAAAGTCACACCTTTGTTCACTCTCCTACTCACCCTCTTACTTGAATCCACATTTTGACCCCTAAGACATTTGAATGCACTTCTTATTCTTTATCAGACTCTGTTCCTTAACAAGATGACCCTTGTGGGAGTGTGGCCAGACTACAGAGCTGAATGGACACGTTTATGTACAGCAAAGAGCCTCATAATGGATGTTTATAGACTCCTCTACAGTAACACTGGAAGGTGCAATTGTCTCTTCTTATATTACTTGACCAGTCCGTATCTTTTCTGAGGTGCCTTATACTAGACAGAATGTGACTCTCAAGTTTAACACAGGCAATTCCTGTGCGGATTCTTGCCTTGATTTCTGGAAGACTGCCCTAAGTTGTGTAGGTTGTGGCAACCCACATCTAACACTCAGCAGCTTAAGTGGATATACAGAATACCAGACACCTGCCTTCGGCTAAACATATCGAAACAGCCTCTAGGCCACAAATTAATCAACCTTCAGCACTCCAGATGTTGTAGACTAGATATACTTTGATGTCTGTAAGAACATTCCGGGAGATGTAGTCCACAAAGCACAGCGGCCGGCGTCCATGAGGCTGTTAGGAGCCTCATACTGCAAAGGGAACGGCGGTCCACCGGATCGGAGCATCGGCATCTTGGCGGACTGTCAGGGTAAGTATAAAGGGGCTGACAGATCTTTACCATTACCTGAAACTTATTTTTTTTTAACATAGTCCAAACACTCTTAAATAACAAAAAGCCTAGCATCCCAAACATTACAAAAATCCGTAGTAGAGGTCAGCAAGGACTTTCCAAATATGAGAGCCTATTATCTTGCAGGTCTACTGATTAGTGTAGTAACACAAGGCGTGTATCTCACTGCATGCATTTCTTACAAGAACTAGAAAAATACAAACTGTACATTTCTTTTTTATATGAGTAAATACAGATTAAGGAACAGCGCACACACACAAAAAATATAATTTTAAAATTTACAAACTGCTTAATTGGTTTCATGTACTGCCACTCTGCTTAATTTTGTACCTGATATATCTAAATATTCAATAAAATTGACCAAAAAAATAAAGAAACAACAGAAAGGCAGGACTGGTTGAGAATTCTCAATCACTTTGTGGACTTACAGAAGCTGAAGATTAGCAACGAAAGTAAAATGAAAAAATCTTTCCTATCCCTAATTTGTTTTATTTATTTATTTAAATTGTATTTATTTGTTTGCATGTTTAGGATGACTCCAGGAAACATTAATGATGCAGAGAGAATAAACCAGTCTAGATAGCATATATGGTATTTAAATAGAACAAGCAAAAACATGAAATATAAGTTCAACACTAGAACAGAAAGTCCTGGTATATGACTTTTTACAGTAATGTGCCCTTATGGTTTTGATGTATTTCAGAAATGACTCAGATTTTGCTAATGTGCAATGTGAGTTATTTATCATATTAAAATCCGTTTTATTTATTCACCCTACTGTGAATTTATTTTATCATCCTTAAAATAGTATATTTTGATTCAGTTTCTATAAAGAAGGTCCTTTAATTGCTCATTCAAACACCTTTGTGTTATTAGGACACAGCCTAAGGTGCCTGTGCTTGGCCATGCTGATTGTACAACCCTGCTATGTAAAATAATGGTGTTACAAATGATTTAAAGCAATCTAGTTCTGTCAGTGTGCTGTTCGCCACTCGGGTAAGACAAAAATTGGCTAATAACAACGTTTTGAGATAGTGACTCAATTTCTGCCACAGGAACAGTTAATGTTGTGTGTGTGTGTGTATGTATGTGTAAAAAGACGGCGGCACTCACCTGAACATGCATACATTATAAGGGTGCTGCTCAGGCCAATTCATACAACATACAAGATCCAGCGTACTCACACATTTACTAAATGGCAACTTCAATGCAATGTAATAGCTTTTTTGTTGTTGTTTTTTTTTAAGCACCTAAACTAAGTAAAATGATACTTTTTGGGTACATTGACATTGTGGCAGTCATATGCAATGTTTGATCATATACAGTATAGAGGCCGAGAGATACATATGTATAGATTCACCCTCCAAAATATTAAACCACCTACCTAATAACTTGTCTTGTGATAAAAGCTCTGATGCATCGAGACATGGAATCCGCACAATCTCAAAACGTGTCCTGTGGTATCTGGCACCGAGACATTAAAGCAGATCTTTTAAGTCCTGCAAGTTGCAAGGTAGGACCTCCATGGATTGGATTTGATGTTCCAGCACACTCTACAGACACCCAATCAGATTAAGACAACACCGTGATTTTTTTGTCATTTTTCTCAATCCATTCCTGAACAATTTTTGCAGTGTGGCATGGTGCATTATCCTGCTGAAAGTGGCCAATGCATCAAAGCATGCATCACAGTTTCCTCCCCTCTGCTCGGGAGATAATTGGGAAGTAATTAAATTACCATGAAATGTATGTAGTTTGCAGCAATGTCTAGGTAGTTGGTACATGTTAAAATATCATCCACTTGAATGTCAGGACCCAAGGTGTCCTAGCAGAACAATGCCTGAGCATACCACTGCCTCCACCAGTCTGCCTTCTTCCCATAGTGCATCTTGCTGTCATCTCTTACTATGTCCTGGATTGTCTCAGAGGCATCTTTGTACAGTCTGCATCTTTGGTTTTGTGTTAGACCCCTGCGTCTATTGATCTGGTGCTGGGTGCCTGTTCCTGTGCTGCTAGGAATAATGCATCAGTGCTATTTTTCAACCACTAGTAGGATTTTGTCATGCGAGCCACATCCACGATCTGCCAGTGGTACACCCCATGGAGAGGTATGCCTTGCCATCAGACATCCTTCTTTTCTGCATCTTCTATTTTTTTTCAAGTTTTAGGCATTCTCTTAGTAGTTCATCTTCGGGCACCATGTTTGTGATGTACTTGAGGATGCTCGGTGTTTCATCCAGGACTGTGGCCTTGACACTCATCAGACCCTGACCCCCATTCTGATGTATAGTCTCTAGTGAGTGGTTTCCTGGTCTTGACATCCATGATGACTGTTACGGTACCTCCAGTAGTAAATGCACAAACCGCCGTTTAGTGAATGCTCCCCGTTCGCAATAATGTGGTCTGGTAGCATATGCAGTATAACCATGCGAACCGCCAGCTAGGGAACACTCTAAACTCCCGAACGGTACCTGTACGGCTCCTTCCCTTCACGAGCTCCAAATACACGAATCGCCAATAGCAGCCGAACGGCAATAGTTTCCAAGCGGCAAATAATCTCAATAAGCAGTCTCTAGTCGCCGGTAATAAAATCCCCCCAATAACGAGACCAAGCTCCGCTTTGAGGGTAAAACACGAACTGAGTTTACTGTGGGCTACCTGCCCGTATTTATGCAGGTCTCCCACTTGGTGGACACTCCCCTAGGGGACCAAATGGGAGACTGGAATAACAAAAGGACATGGGGACATTTCAGACATACATCCCCACAATATTCCCAGCATGCATCACAGTTTCCTCCCCTCTGCTTGGGAGATAATTGGGAAGTAATTAAATTATCTCCCCGAGCAGAGGCACATCGCCATTTTAACTCAAAGTTACAAAACACATTAAAATCCATAACTTTATAACTGCCGAACGTATTGCATTTGTATAACCCATCCCCAGATAGCCTGGATCTGAGGGCATATAATTGGCGAATATCGCTCAGATCCCATACGCATAGTTCAATCGCCATGGAGTCAAAGTCTATTACAGCTCTTCGGTATGCGATTGACTCCATGGGAAGGCTATCTGGGTTAAGTCCATTCGTGTTGTTAAATCTCCCGAACGGCCGGTATTCGTATGCTTTTGTCGATTGAGAAGGGGAGGTCGACGGCTTCAGCGGTGTTCGGTTGAAAAAGTGTCCGTTTTGAGTTCCATGAAATAATCGTCGAACACCGCTGGGCTTTCGCATAGTCAAAATGGCCGCCGCCTCGTGGTCGACATCCGAACGACGACCACCCGGTATTCGGTTTTAATTGAGAAGTGTCTGTGGTTAACCGCAACGTTCTAATTGGGATCAATAGGTTAACCAGCAGCACACTTCTCTTCTGGGTGGCCGGCCGTTCGGTAGTTCCGTTCGACAAAAAAAATACCTTCCCTTAAACGAGGCATACGAATGGGGAAATTCATGCAAACGGCAAAACAGACGAACACAGTACTTTTAGTCCATACGGATGGGTCTGTCACAATGACCAGTTCTTCTCTTGGCCAAGGTATTATTCCCACTAGGTATCGGATTATTGATAGGGTATATTTGTTGATGTCTTGGATCTTGTTCTTGCCATTAAGCTAGGACTTTAGGACCTGTCTGACTCTCTGGAGGTATTTGGATGTTGCTATCCTCCTTGCCTCTTCCTCATAGTTGCCATGTGTTTGTGGTTCCCCCAGGTACTTGTAGCTGTTATATACATCTCCTATTTGACCTTCTGGTATTTGAACTCCTTCTGTCTTGATCATATTCCCTCTTTTTGATATCATCTGTCCACACTTATCTAGTCCAACCCACATTCCGATGTCCTTGCTGTAAATCCTAGTTAGGTGGATTAGTCAATGTTCCGCTCATTCTTGGCATACAGTTTGATGTCAGCCATGCAGAGTAAGTGGCTGATGGTAGCTCCACTCTTGAATCTGTATCTGTATCCACTCTTCTTGATCATCTGGCTAAGTGGGTTTAGGCCTATGCAGAGCAGCATTGGGGTAGCGTATCAACTTGGTATATCAGAGGCAATGTTTGTGAGTGTGAATCTGTCAGTATCAGGATGTATCAGTGAATGTGTGTGTGTGTGTGTGTGTCTGTCAGTGTATGTCTGTTAGTTAGTGTGTGTCTTTCAGTTAATGTGTGTGCCTGTCAGTGAATGTATGTGTGTCTGTCAATGAATGTGTGTGTGTCTGCCAGTGTATGTCTGTTAGCGAGTGAGTGAGTGTGTGTGTCTGTCAGTATATATCTGTGGGTGTGTGTCTGTTAGTGATGGGTGTGTGTCTATCAGTGTATGTCTGTGAGTGAGTGAGTGTGCTTGTCTGTCAGTGAATGTGTGTTTCTGTCAGTGTGTTTCTGTCAGTGTGTGTCTGGTAAGTGAATGTGTCTGTCAGTGTATGTCTGTGAGTGTGTCTGTCAGTGTGTCTGTGTGTCTGTCAGCGTGTGTCTGTCAGCATGTGTCTGTATGTGTTTTTCTGAGTGATTGTGCGTGTCTGTCAGTGTGTCAAATCAGTGAGTGTGTGAATATGTCAGTGTATGTGTATCTCAGAGTGTGTGCCTGTCACTGAGTGTCAGGGGAGGGGTATCCAATTTTTGTCCTGCCTAGGGCAGCACAAATCCAAAATACAGCAGTAGGTATATGGCACATTTAATGTTTACTTGTGTTGTTGTCCTGGAATTGGCTTCTGGAGTTGTTTTCCAATTGTACATCATGTTCTTGATGAAGGTGCTTAGTGTCTTGCTGACCTTGTATAGAGCCAATCATTCCAGTATCCAATTGTGTGGCATTGTGGCATTGTCATAGGCTTCCTTGTAGTCAATTCAGGCTATGCACAGATTGGTCTGTCTTGCCTTAGAATCCCATGTGACTGCTTGGTTTAGATCCTCTGATGTATCTCATTCCCCTTCTGAGCATTACTCATGTACTGACTGCACATAGATTTTGGAGGCTGTGATGCCTGATAAGACTTTCCATGCTGTGGGGAGGCAGGTGATTGGTCAGTATTTGTATGGTGTTGTTCCATTGTGAGGGTCCTTCATGACCAATATTGTCCTGCCTTGTGTTAGCCAGGCAGAGTGGGAGCCCGTTGCTAGTAGCTGGTTCCTTTGTTCAGCTATGTGTTCATGCAGCGTTGATAATTTCTTTATCCATTCATGTCAGACAGAGGCAGCTCTCATTATGTCAGGCAGAGGCGATTTAGGTGCCCTCACACTGTCTGGGACCTTGTGGATGCCTAAAACACCAAAGGGTAGACTGATTCGCTGGGTCCTCAGGCTGTGACCAAGGCCCCTTCGTTCAGTCTCCCCTGAAAGGGAGAGAGCCAGCATCTTCAGATTTGAACCCAGTGGAGCTGCAGACGAGGCTGTGTCTCGCGATCTCAGCCTCGGCAACGCTCTGACAGAAGATCGCAAGACACTTACCATGTGGTCTGCAGCCCTGCAACCGACAGTCCTGCATCATGTCACCCCAAACATGCCCTGTCATAGCCTCTCAACCCTGTTACAGCCCCTTCACAACCTGTCACAGACCCCCCCATCACAGACCCCCTATCCTTTCACCGCCCCCCACACACCATGTCATCCCACACATGCCCTGTCACAGCACTCACACATCCTGTCACAGCCCCCCCATACCCGATCACAGACCCCCACACCCTGTCACAGACCCCCACCCTGTCATAGACTCCCACCATTTTACAGCCCCCCATAGCCCCACCACACCCTTTCCCAGCTCCACACCCTGTCACAGCCCTCTCCATCCTGCCACAGCTCCCTACATACTGTCACAGCCCCCCAAATCTGTCACAGACCCCCCCACATCCTGTCACAGCCCCCACACACCCTGTCACAGCCTATCACAGGCCACTTACACTGTCACAGCCCACCCACCGTGTCACAGCCCCCCACACCCTGTCACAGACCCCAACACCATGTAAAAGCTCCCACACCCTGTCACAGCCCTCACACTCAGGCACAGCCCCATCCACACGACCTGTCACGCCCACCCTATCACCTCCACACATTGTCACTCCCTTCCACACACACTGTCACTACCCTCCACACACAGACTGTCACCCTCCTCCATGCATACTGTCACCCCCCTCCACACACTCTGTCACCCCCTACACATACATTATCACCACCCCACACACTTTCACCCACCACAAACTTTCACCACCTTCACCCAGCCTCACTCACTCTCACCCCCTCTAACCATACCAAACTCATCTGCCCACGCTTTACCACACTCACCCCATCTCATTAACCCCAATCCTGTGACACTCACCTTCTTATACTCTATGTATAAATGATTAGCATAATTGCAAATTAATTTAGTTTGAAAATTATTCCATAACTACAGTCAGAGAGCTCATAATGCAGCAGCACAGGGAACCGCAACACTGTAAGCCTCTAAACAATAAATACAGAGATTATTGTACTCCAAACCCAGTGTCCATAACATCAAGAAGATAGAACATGAAATAGTGGACAAATGGCAAGGACTTAAAAAGGATCTAGAAAGGATGTGGCATGAGAAAGCAGTAGTAGTTCCATCTGATCTGTGATATACATCCAGACTGTTACCCCCAAGTTGCGACAGTAGTTTCAGCAGATTCCAGGTGGGACATCTAGGAACAGCTATAATACTGTGCAGAACCCTCAGACAGAGAGGACCCAGAAATGAATGAGGAAGACATGAAATATGACATAGAGGGTTGAGAGTCTATCTCTATAATATATATATATATATATACATGTGTATATCTATATATTTGTGGTCAGGGCACAAAGCTGTAGCGTTAGGAACATAAAACAAAGAGAGGATGGAAAAGTCAGTTGTGGTGTGCCGGAACTGATGAGGTAGTAGGCCTGAAATAAAAGAGGGTCTACCTCATGAAATGCTTATAAAAGGAGGTGTGGTGGGTGGGACAAATCACCAGACCTAAGATGGTAGTGAGGGAAGGGCTGGTGCTCCTTAAGAAGGGGAACCAAGCCCCTCCCACAACTTCAGGCCCTGCCTTCCATTTGTAGTCAGGACACAAAGCCATAGCGTTAGGAACATAAAACAAACAGGGGATGGAAAAGTCAGTTGTACCGGAACTGACGAGGTAGTAGACCTGAAATAAAAGAGGGCAAAAAGATGTAACCAGTTTATTCAGCCTACAATACACAATAGGATATCACTTAATCATATTCTTAAATGCTAGGCGCACCTCTTGTACTGGCTGAGGAATGTATCTGGTATAAGCCGTGGATTTCCACCGGCCTAATATTTTAATGATGTGCGCCAGAATATTCCTTTTGGAAGCGGTAGTAGCTGCTCCTATTCTAAATGAGTGACCTGAATATTCGGCTGGGTTCAAGCCTAACCGACCCAACAGCATTCTTACATAGAGCATGAATTTACTCGTAGTGAGCGTATTACCGTGTAAGGCTAGTAGTGGTTGTGTTGGTGCCATTGGAAAGGAGGAGAGGTATTGGTCGAAAATTTCCACAGGGCACCATTTATTACTAGTGGGGTAATAGGCAATAGTGACCAACTGACCCTTGGCACTACTGTTCATATGGTGTAGGGACAGTAAATAGTGATCGTGTGATTTTACCAGGTTTGACCTTGTGATGAAGTTGGGGGTGTTGTAGTTAGCGGTGGTAAATTCTTTGGGCTGAAGAAAACCGTAAAAAGCTAAATAGATGGCTGTTTTAATGACATGATTAGTATGAGTTTCAAATGGTGAGGTGTCTAACAGGTTTGACAGTGACTGGAACAATAGATCATGGATGGGTAATCTGGATGGTGTGGGTGTAGGGGTGGAGTCCTTGATATCTTTAAGAATGGCTTTCACTTGGTAAGATGACAGAAAGCGTTGTTTATTAGGCCAAGTCATGAGGATGTGATGTTGAATACCGGTGATATATAATGTAATGGTATTGAATGATAGTGTTAGGTGAAGGTGGCAAAAGGAAATAAATGCAATCATTGTCTCCATGGAAAATTTGTCTGTGATATTAAAGTCCAGTAAGAATCTATTAAAATATGAAAAGCCCTGCCATATGCCTTCCTGGTGTTAACAGAAAGACCAAGTTGGGAGATTTGATGCCCATGAGTGAGTAGTTCTTTTAGTCCCAAACCGTCTCCTGCCACCGTTGTACCGGAGTTGGTATCAGGGTAGTGCCGCCCGGAACTCCTGAAATCGAGATTGCGATAAATGATCAGCAGCTATATTCAAAACCCCAGGCACATGTATGCAAGTTAAGAGAAAACTGTGTTTTGCAGCTAGCCACGTGAGAGTCCTCATAAATCGCATGATGGCCAGGGAAGAGGAACGTCCCTTGTTTACAATATGGCACGTTGCCATGTTGTCTGAGAAGTAACGCACCGTATTCCCAGACCAGCAAGCTCCCCATTTAATTGCTCCTGCCACAATTGGGTAAAGCTCAAATAACGCCGAGGTGTATTTGAACTTGGGGATCTCAGTAATTTCCCCAGGCCATTTGCCTCACATCCATTCATTGCCAAAAATTGCGGCAAATCCTGAAGTGGCCGCAGCATCTGTCCAGACAGACACAGACTTATCCGTCCACACTGGAATAAAAATGCTTTTTCCCATTCCAGTGCAGCAAAAATTCCCTTCACATGCGCAGGTCAGAGGTGGCATGTATATCTAACTTAACACGGGAGGAATCAGATTGTAATAGGGGGAATAAGCTAAGGAAATGGGATATGAATGCTCTCCCCTGTGGAATAATTTTCATTGCAAAATTAAGTGAACCCAACAGGGATTGCAACTCTCTCCTATTACAAGAACCCCCTGCTAGGTAATGGTCAATGGCTGAAAGGATGCGTTCAATCTTCTCCCCGGGGAGGCTAGCCTGCATATGCACAGAGTCCAGCACCACCCCCAAGAAGTTGATGATCGTATCCGGACCTTCCGTATTTGTAGGTGAAATAGGTAGCCCTAATTGTGGGAACAGTCGTGTTATAGAACGGAGGCTACTGGGAGGTAACAGGTTACTTTCTAAGGTCAGAAAATCATCCAGATAATGGATAATGGTGGGGCATTTACAGATGTTAAGCAGCATCCAGCACAACGTCTCAGCAAATATATCAAAAATCCTGGGGCTGCTCTTGGAACCAAACGTGAGACGCGTGAAAAAATAATATGAACCATGCCACTTAACACAATGTAAATGCCACAGGGACAGATGGATAGGGAGTAACTTAAAAGCGTTCACTATATCAGTTTTGCTAAGCCAAACGGTTTTTCTCTCCAATATGCTACCATAGATAATGCCGTCACTGCCATCCTCGCGACAGGGGTGGGTGACCCCTGCTGCGAGGATGGCAGTGACAGCATTATCTATGATAGCATATCGGAGAGAAAATTATTCTGATGGAATGAGTGAGTTGAGACTTGGGGTAGGTGATGCATGGGGAGCAGAGAGTTCGAGAATTAACCTTTGCTTATTGGATGACTTACTCGTGACCAGTCTTATGGGGTTAGTTCTCCAAACCGCTAAAGGCGGGGAGTCGAAAGGGCCAATTAAGAATCCTTGGTCAATTTCTTTATGGAGAAGTAGGTCAATTGTGTCGGGAGCTGCCTGGGCTGTCTGTAAGTTTTTACATTCTAAGATTCCAGTAGGCATGTGAATAATACCCGTGTGAAACCCCAAAGTAAACCCTGCCACCAAAAATTCTACGAGATGTTGAGATGGGTGACCACATAATAACTCTTTCAGCAGGGAGACATTCAGAGATGAAAGGTACTGCTTAGGATATAATTTATTTGGACACATCACTTTGGAGTGAGCCCGGAAACATTGGGAGCAGACATGAAGTAGTCTGCAGGCACTTTATCCACAAGTGCTAGTGTTAAAGTTGTTACAAACTTGTGATTTTCCCAAAAACACTATATCGCGTCCCAGTTTATCTTTCAGCACCCTGCCTGTTCTTCCAGTGGGCATCATATTAGTAGGGGGGAATAAGGCATTCACCTCCGGAGAGTTAGAGCACAGATTAGTCGCGTGGGAGTTGGATGAACAAATGGCACAAGCTGGGGTTTTGAGGCCCGCAATGTGTCGACAAAAAAGCTCCGTATCAAGCACACCCCAATCTGCTTGATAATTAAACTGGGATAGAGCAGCCGACGACTTTGCGGAAAAAGCACAGTGGTAGTCGTAAAAAGACGTACCACCGTACTTGTGCCCCAAATCCACCAGCTTGTGGAGATATAGATCCAATTCTTCTCTCCTATCAGGATATACAGAGCATATCACGTCTCTGTAGATCCCGAAAGCCAACACAAATCGGGTATTGATAGCTTGTGATTCAACCTAGGGTCACTAGATTTTAACACAACCGACACATCCCCATATGCATACATTTTGTTTTCAAGGACATCTTGCGAGGCAATAAGAAGTGATACCAGATTGATATCCTTCCCTTCCAAGATGTCCTTCTTGATGTTTGCAGGCACCATATGTGCCGGGTTAATAATATGTGGGTCTTTCAGACCGGTCGGAATATTAGCCGGTAGGGGGTCTGGGCGAACCGTAGCGATCGGATTCCCCAGTGCTGAAGGTGACCGTTGCTGGCTATCTGCATCCATCTTATCCAGTCTGGCCATAATACGACCCAAAGAGGTCAGGACTGAAGAGAAAATAGTATGTAGACTGGCTGCTACTGGAACCCCCCCCCCCCCCAAATTATAAGTCTGAGTATTCAGCAGTCTATATAATTCGGCTTTCCTAGCCGTGGCTGGAAAAGGAATGTTCCTCTTTCTCAGTTCGGCAGTGATCCTCAGAATGGTCCACGCCCTGAGTGATGCAGGGCTCGCGTTGTCGTCACCGCGGGATGGAGTGACCGATCTAGCTGGTGTGCTGGGGATGGACAATTTTTCCCCGCCTTCAGGTATTTGTGACATGCTACAACAAAAATTAACATGTTACCTGGGGCACTACCCAACTGGCTGATGTAACTAATGCCAAGCAGCGAAAGTATTAATTAGTAACGTGACAGGTGAGGCCCTGCTAGTTGCCAAGCGGCTTTGAGAGGCACTATCTATGAAATGGCTCGTGTGGGGTATGTGGCTATTGGCATTATGGCGGGTGATGGCCTCTCGGTAACTTGTAACAGCATAAGACAGAATGGGGGTGACAAGTGAGGCCCTCCCTATGCAACCGAGCGAGGCGGCTACCTATGAATTGGCCCGAGGGAATGCTGTACCTCCAAAATGAGGATGGGTGTTGGCCTCGCGGGACCACTAACGTAAGGCATAGAAGGCCAGAAAACATACCTAGTGGCTCTTATTTTGTATGCCAGTATATATGTATTATGACCCGAAAAGGGTAGGGAGGATGGGAGAATTATCGAGAGGAAACATGACGTACCTGATGAACAAATTGCAAGGTAGTAGGATAAGGTGATACAGGTGATCTGTAGTAACCTACGAGAGTAATTGTGATTTTTTTTTTAGGGTTATATCGATAAGTACCCATCATTCCCCCTGCTAACAAGATACCTACCGGTAAATAGTCAAACAGTAGGAGACTGGAACCAAATACTCAAAAGGAGCAAGGAAGCCTATACCTAGTAATACAGAAAAATACACATAAGGACCCAGGTCTTGCGAGACCATCAGAGGATAATTTAATCGTGATTACTGACCTATTACAGGTGAAAGTTGGTAGAGTAGCAGCACACTGTGGATGCTGTTGATACTGAAACATAAGAGGTTCATAATTACTGAATTTGCTAAATATGCCCCACCTGAATATCTGTCCTGTACATAATGACAGAACATTTGATAATCCCAAATGGGTACCAATGATGTACATGCTTAGATATAGCTGAACTATAACAGAAATAAACACCGTGAGACATGGTATCACATTTCTTATAACCCCCTCCTGACACTGGATTTATTTAAGACAGGCCTATAAGTGCCATAACTATTGCTGCCAATACAATCTGGACCATTAGCACCAGTAGCGTAGTTATGACATATGTCTACATATATCCTGTGACCATGCCTAAACTTTAAATATAATTTATGCCCCAAGCCATAACCTTATGACCACCAGGGGTCAGTCAGACATCTTTAACTTTATACAGAAAATGTGCTGATAACCTGTAACCAGGAGAAGGAGAAGAATGAGAAAGAAAAAAAACAAAAAACTATATATTACTAGCTATAATGATCCAGCCACCAGATGTCGCTCTAGCACATATAACCATCTTAACATCTAATATATGACAGTGTTTCGGCAACTGAACGGCCATAAGATAGCCAGGATATGTGGACTGCCCCAACCGAATACACCCTGTTACCCATTGTCATAGTGAATATATAAGCCGTACCCGAATGCCAGCGTTCATCTAAATGTGTACCGAACATATGGTACAATGCATGCGCCCGTCGAACTCTGATGACGTAAATGGCCGTGCCGCAATTGCGACGGCCGTATCACTTACGATTTTTGCGACCGGGTGCCGCCACGAAAACCCTGCAAAACCCCTTGTCTGATTCTTAAGTCAGACAGCGAAAACCGGAGGGACAGGAATAGTTGGGGACCCGGGAAGCTGCCCACAAGATGCAGATAAGCAAAATGGAGGTAGGATCGACCGGAAGTGACGATCACGCTCCACAAATCACCAGACCTTAAGAAGGGGAACCAAGCCCCTCCCACAACTTCAGACCCTGCCTTCCATATATATATATATATACATATATATATATACACCTATTTAAACCCACTTAAACTCCAATACAAGATCTGTCCGGAAAAAGTCCAGCCATTGTAAATATAATGAGATCAGTTTGTGTGACATCAATGTAACCTGGCAGCCAAGGACAGTGGACTGAAATGCACATGCATGAACAATTATGACTTCACTGTACTCGCCAGTGGGTTGCTAGATGCCTTTGAGTGAGCATGTGTATTGTGTGGCCATCGCATTCAAAATGACTGAGCGAGTAGAGCAACGAATATGTATCAAATTTTGCATTAAGCTTGAACATTCCTCCACGGAAACTATTCAGATGACTTAGAAGGCATTTGAGAATGATGCAGTGAGTTGAGAAGAAATAAAAGTGGGGCACAAATGCTTTAAAAATGGTCAAGAACCTGTTGAAGGATTTGGCGCCTTGTTACTTCTGGCTTTTCCCAAAACTAAAATCACCTTTGAACAGGAAGAGATTTCAGACATTTGATGATATTCAGGTAAATACAAAGAGGTAGCTGATGGTGATTCCAAAAAAGGATTTTGCAGAGTGTTTTGAACAGTGGAATAGATGCTGGAAGAACTGTGTGAGATCCCAAGGTGCCTACTTTGAAGGGGAATGAGGCATCATTTCTTGCATTTTCCTCAATAAATGTATTTATTTTTCATATTACATGGCTTGATACTTTCCGGACAGTCCATAAATGTATACTCTGGTTGAGTATCTCCACTAAATCCCCTCATAGCTAGAAGAAGCGCTGGTTAGTGTTAAAGCTCTCCCCCCCCCAGTAACTAGATGACACATGGTTCTGTAAGTACAACTGTTTTTTTATTGTCACAGCACAGTCTTTTATACATGGACAGAAAAGGGGGATACCGGTGAAGCGCTTATGTGGAAAGAAAAAATAGATATGAAATCCCAATAAAGAAGGATTGAACATTTGGAATACAAAGAAGGGAGAGGGTCGCCTAAACGGACCCTAAGGCGCAAGAACCTGAGCTAAGTTTATTAGCTCAGAAAAGTGTGAGTTGACATTTGGCATTTATTTAAAATCTTTTCCTTTTATTATACAGTTTGCACTATGTTGTGTTTCTTTCTATTTTCTGTTTAAAGATATACACAGAATTGTTGATAACTCAAAAAGGGAACATTATCGTTTAAGGTATATCCTTCTTTATTGGGATTTTTTCATATCTATTTTTTCTTTCCACATAAGCGCTTCACCGGCATCCCCCTCTTTTTTCTTAACATTCTTGTTTAAAGATAACCACGGTGATACAGCAGCTATCTGAACTTGGTGTATATAGAGATTATAAAAAACGTATTACTCAAATAGCGCTAATACTCTCCTGTTTTTTTTATACATGGACCCCTAGCATGGTGTCCCTATTCCACACGAAGTAAGCGTTGGTGCCTCTGTGTCTGGTAGATAATTGAGTCAACTATCGCTTAAACTAATTATCTCCTGGATACAGAGGACACAACACAAAATACCCACAAAAAACATAAAAACAAGCAGGAACCCCAACATATTATATATCCCCGGATAGCTCTGATCCGAGTGCCAAGTTGGCAAAATAGTGTCCTGATCCATGGAGAATATTTACAGGGGGAAAATATCTGATGGCCACTAACAAGGTCCAATGCTGAAATTAGTTTCAGAGTAATGTCTCTTTTGGGGACGGTCAAATATCGGGAGCTCCTGCAGACAAACAGGGAGCTCTCAGGTAGTGATTGTTCCTTTCTGTCAATAGTACCTACACTCCAAATAGCGTTCTCTTGCGAAGTAGGGTAAAACTAGAGTAAATGTTGACATGGAAATGGGAGTAGGTTCAACCGAGTTTTACTACCGAGTTCTACATATGTTTTACTACCGAGTTCTGTTAGTGTCCTTGTGGCTCTCTAAGGTCAGTCAGAGTTGGAACATATATATACTGGTCTTTTGAAGATTAGTGGAAGTTACACTCCAGAGGAGCACCTGAAGAGCATCTAAAACATAGATAGCCTGACACTGTAACTCCCACTAATTTCGGGCAACTCTGGGATGTGTCTTACATTATAAAATCCTCACCTTAAACCCTATACTACCCTAACAGACCACATTGAACTCCACTAAACATAAACCCCTACAGTACATGAACATGATCACTAAACATTAAACCAGAACCGTCTACACAACACTAAACATTAACCCCTACACCAACTTAACACTTACAGTAACACTAAAATAATAGAAACCTATACAGGTATACATAATCATGAAATGTGTATTAGGGGAAATTAATGCAGACCTTTGGTCCTGTTGCCTATAATAATGCCTTCAGAACCTTTCTATAGCGTTGTTTTCCTATAATACAAGGTTCACTGTTATGCATCCTTTATACATTTCTATAATGATTGAACGATTTACTAGTATAGCCACAAACACACAAAGATAGTCTTCTAGAAATAGTACACGCAAACGTGTAATGTGGAAATTCTAACAAAAGCTATTGTGTCTACAAAGTGGTTGTTAATTATAGGAGTGTGGATACAGTCTTTACATTTCCAACAAAAGATGAAGATGCAAAAAAAAAACAATACTGCACAAAATGACTGCAATCATAAAATCAAAGGAGATATCAAAGGAAAAAAAAAAAGATAGGGTGAACTATTGTTCATTTAGCAAGTGTGCTATACACCTACATCCATGCAAGAAGGGACATGGATAAAGTATGCGTCAGTCAGGAAAAAGTGTTTTCTACGGGGCACTTGGGTTTATTGCCATCATCAGTGATAAGAGGTCATAAATGGTTTTGGCGTCGATTTTGGTATATATCTGTAATATCCGATGTCTGCGTTCTCACAGCAGGCTAAGTGTTAAGAGGGCACAAATATAAGTGCATGTTGTATGTAGCCCTTTTAATAGCAAGGACTATGTCACAGAATGCATTACACATCATTCTGGATCTGCTAGGGTTAATAAAAGGTAGGGGTGGAGAAAGGGGATTAAATAAAGGTAAAACACAGTTACATTTTAACATAGCCTCTTGAGGAATTTAGAATGATAAAAACATTCATGAGACAACTCATCCATATATGTATTACAACCCGGGCATATATTTATCAAATGCTGCTTATTACTTTGTATTGCTGGAGATTTTCCAGAAAACTCAGATTTCTAAATTTGCAGCTATTGTCCATACTGAAGAAATATTGCTACCTGCATTTAAATTGAACCAGTTCTACTGAGATTCTCCTCTCTTCATCTGTGATATATGTTCCATGAAATAAGATAATAAAAATTTCTGAGAATATATTACATTTTCTCCCCATCTCAGTCCATGACACAAATGTTTCTCCTCATTGCTTATCCCATTACATAAGTGTATTTATGCTGAAAAAAAGAGCTCAAATTCCTATGAATAACAGCTGTATGATAATTATTCTGTTATCTGCTGCAGTTGCTAAAGGCATCCTGTGTCTTAATAGTTTTTTTTTTTTTTTTCTACTTTACTTCTCATGATACAACTGTGGCATAAAATGATGTAAATACATCAAAGCTCCATTCTGGAAGACCCAAGAGAAATACAAAAGACAAAAAATAAACACAAATCAAATTATATCTTAATGCCTTATACTTTCCATGTCAGATGGGTAACAATCATGTTTTGCAAATAAATCTGCCAGACTGGGACTGAATGAATTAAAACAGCCACTATTTAATCAATCATAGTGTAAACTTTTCTGGAATAAATGAAAAAGGGGATGGGGTGGGAGGTGAAAAAGCAGCTATGGTTAAATCTGATTTCAGCAGAGGATCCTTAGTTCCCCATTGTGTGTGCCTTACAAAATGTCTAAGCTCTCAAACCAAGGACATCTGTGATTTTCAATGAGCTCTTGAAAGGTGTGATGAGGTGGTTAAGGCAAGTGCCTTGTAGCATAGGGAAAAAAAAAACATAAAAAAAAAACAAGTGAGGAGGATGTACTAGGCAGGAGGAGCAGGTGCTTGGGAGGGGCAACTGGCTATTCCCATTCTGTCTCTTTTCCCATCTCTTCTTGTCTTTTCATTCTTTCTTCCAGCAGAAGGAGCTACTTGTGTGAGCTGAATTGCAAGGCTAGCAGGACCAGAGAAGCAGGAGGGAGTGAGAGGCACGCTGCCTGTGTTTGTATACAGAGCACTCTCTGGGCTGACTGTGCTGTGCTTTGCTGCTGTCTCTCCCTGGATTCTGAGAGGCTGTGCAGCTGCAACCTGTGCTGCTGTCTCCTTGGATGCTGCGAGCTGGGCTGCTGTCTCGTTGTATTTCTAGCACCTCCAGGGAAGCTTCCACTGGGCTCACTCCCTGCACTCCAGCAGCCCTGTGCTGTCTCTTCTGGCCACTCCAGACTATCCCTTACTCTCTCATCCTACAGCTTGAATTTGGA
Source organism: Pelobates cultripes (assembly GCA_933207985.1). NCBI lineage: Eukaryota > Metazoa > Chordata > Amphibia > Anura > Pelobatidae > Pelobates > Pelobates cultripes. The sequence continues at coordinate 300,578,531 of OW240916.1, read as the reverse complement.
GGGCAAGGGGAGGAATATAAACCACATCACCATCTCCATCCAAGGATAAGACTTTTAAGGGTTTGACAAAGGGAATCTCTTCTCGGTCCTATTTTGTTTTCCTTTTTATTTTTTTCCTTTTTATTTATCTATCTATCTATTTTTAATTTTTTTGCTGAACCATAAACAAACAAACAAAAAAAAACACCTGCAGATAAAACATGTTTCAGAAGGAGGTTGTCCACCTCCTGCTGTGTGTCTTCTTCTGGGTCCCGCTCATAGTTACAGGTAAGTGTTCTGTCTTTGATACTTTGTATTTTCATTGTATTGTTTCATGTTTGACAAGTTGATGAGCTGCAGACAGGGCGAGTTCTGAGAGAGTCACTGGGTGAAGGATACATTGTAGCACTGGGGCATCAGGCATCCTAGTGGGACCTCAAGTCATCGAGGGGGGTTGGCGTGATCTAGTGTCAACTAAGGCAAAAATCTAGGGAGTTATAGCATGATCTTGATCCTGGACTGGATTATAGATGATGCCATCTGTGAAACCCCTTTCTGTTTAGCAAGTGGCCGGCCTTAATTAGATGGCGGAGCTTAACTGTAATCTCTATCAAAGGTTTAGGAGGATTGCATTATCTGCCCTGCAGCACTGTCCTTCAACCCCCCCTCCTCCTCTCCTTTTTAATTCCGTGATGTAAGAGCCAGTCTGCTTTCCCATATAACATGAGCTATGTGTAAAAAGCCTCAGGAGTGGGGTTCAACCCCTAATAATGGGGCACCCCTGCTCTTTACTAAGAGAGGGTTTGACGGGAAGGTAGCTGACAAATTCAGCTGTTTCCCTTTAAAAGTTGCTTTGATTTCAAAGTGTCCTATTGAAGAACACAGAATCAGTAAATGTTGCATAGCCCTGGCAACCAATGGGTTAATGCTATGTAGCTACAGTTTCAGATCTTCTGTAGGGAAACAATATCAGTGCAGTTTATCTATCTATCTATCTATCTATCTATCTAGCTACCTAATCTATCTATGTGTCTATATTATCCATCCATCCAATCTGTCTTGTGTTAAGTGACAAGTTACTTGCCACATTGCTTCATGATCCAGCCACAGTTGATCTCTTCATTGGATAATGTCTTTATTTTAAAGCAAATGAGCCCATGCCTTGCAAATCCAATGTTAATGGGCACATTATCCTGTAATAGAGGGTATCTTGGCATGTAGTAGATCGCTAACTTGCCATTCTACAGGGCAAAAGGTCTAGTTTAATAAAGACAATTTTCTGAGTGTAGGAATGGGGTTTGAAGATAAAAGGAATCTATGAGATTAACAGACTGTGGAGTACATTTTCCCTGCCTGAAAGATAATGAAGCCTTTGGGGCTTTAAACTGTGTGAACAGCACTGATCTGATCTCCCAAATTAATATAAATATCACAATGGGAGTGACCACATCCATTAAATAAATCCAATCTCTCTTCATACAGACAAGGCTGCATATTTCTGCCTTGTCAGATAATGTTTCCACCAACAGCTTTTCACTCGAAACATCTGTATTTCTATTTCCATGAAAGAATGATAATAGGCTAAAAAGAATTATACAGTAGGCAACGTGTATATTGCGTAATGGATTAGCTGCACTGAGTATAGGAATCTAGTTTAGGAGAAATATATGGCAATTTCTCAACTTACTTCTCAGTAATCATTATGTTATGGATTAGCCAAAAGAGTCAAATGGCATGTGGGCTACTTTTAATAAACACTTGGATTAAGCAAATGATTTGTCTTCGGAGACATATTGTCCAGTGTTGTTCTCAGTATTGATTGTCTCTGCACTTTGATCTTGTAGAGGAAGACACAGCCTTTCAAATCATTCACCTCTATCATCAATCCCACCTACCCAAACTGAAACTCTCACCCATACTCGAATACCCCACCATTTCGAGCTCTCTTCAAAGCTTGTCTAATCAAATCTGAGGTGGTCTCTATATTCACACCAATTTAAATTTTTCATCAATATCTACTTTCCTAAATGTAAATTCGCCCCAAAATACCTACCTATACCACTATACATTCTTCTTACACTCTACTCCCCCTTATATTAAGGGGAATGCCAGTACCCTCCTACCTCCCATTTGAGCTCTCATCAATACCCATCTACCCTGTCCTACATACTCATCAACCCTCCCATTTTAAGGTTTCCTCGATACCAACCTACCCCAGCTTATATCTAACAACCAATATTCTGTTCAATAAATTCATAAAAATTGGCAGAAAGCAGACTCGATGGCAGTAATATTGACTCTCCTTTTGGTACTCCAAGTTTTATGGATCACACTTTCTCATTATTCTTAACCAGCTCTTTACATCATATAAGTGAAGGTCCACCGCTGTAGTGCCAAAGATTTGTCATAAATGCTATTTGAAAGGCAAATGTCTCACTACTACAGCTGTCTGCAGGCACCCTCAATCTCACTGTTAGGCCATAATCCGAAAAATAAAATAAATTAATATAAATCTGATTCATCCGGATCTTCTAAAATCAGCTCAACTATATTTATTTGGGATCAGCCCAGCTTTCCTTCTCAGGTTCATTTTTTCATTCTCTGTATGTTAGATGACTGTACAGCCAAAACACAGACAAAATCTCAGGGTCCAGCTGGTGTTTATTGGACTTACATTACTAGTATTGCAGGGAGATAAATGCTCGTTTAACCCTTATTCAACAATGGAAGGCCAATGAGCAGAGAATGGCATAATTTTTTTTATTTTTTTTATTTTTTTTTATATTTTTCTAATTTAGATAGAATGATGCAACATATTCCATAGATTGACCTGATGGAAAAAATGTGTTTTCTCTATATATTCTGTTTCTTTTTTTTTGCATTCCTTTTATATTATGTCCTAGCAGATGTTAGTTCTATTACACCATATTCAGACAGATGCTATTTTAATACAGTTACACTATAAAAGTACAAAGACAACTTCGTGGATTAGAAAGAAAAAAAAAATCTAAATTAACATAAAAAAAACCAAAAGCATATTTTTTTCATGCAGCTGGGATTGTTGTTTGGAATTTTAACTGTTTATTTATTTTTTTCCATTTTTTTAGTTATTTTATTAATTTTTTTATTTTTTTAAGATGGAAATTTAGTGGCAGAATTTTCCTAATAATTATAATGCTCTTTTAACAGTTTACATGCCAGAGAATTGTGCAATAATTTGTACATCATACTGGCACTAGAGGGGTTACCGTTTTGCCATTTTAAAAGCATTGTGCTTTTATTTTGGTAGGAGCAGTACCCATTAATCACTGTTACTTTCAAAATAGAACCAATGGATCAGTCATCAAACTGAATATTGTATTAGCTGATAAATAATTCATTAGTATGACTTCTCTAAAAATCCAGTAACATTTCATACAGTGGCTGTAAGCATGTGCTTCCATGTTATCTGTCACTGTGGTTAAGCTCAATGCTTATGTCTGTATCCTTCTAACAAAATGTACCCCGTTAAGGTCTAGACAAATTTATTTGTTTTAAAGATTGACTTACCAAGATTGTTTTAATTTGCTTTTTTATTCCAAAATGAACTACTGTTGAAGGAAAGATATTTCATATTCTGCACTTGCAGTGAAGCCTACTTTGCAATTAAATATTAATTCAAAGACATAACCACTTTTCATCTTTTATATTGTAGTAGATTGATAATTTCGAGGTAATGGAATGGCCTATAATGTAATATTTGCAACATTATTAACATACTTTTTGGAGAACAAAATCGATCAGCTTAATGTTGCTCGTTATGAAAACCTGTTTAATAAAACCGATTTTAAAAATAAATCGTGAAAATGGTCTTTCGTAATCCTAAAACAAGTATCTAATTTTCCTAACCTGTCGACTGATATCTCCAAACTTTTAAGGTGACTGGAATGTCAGTATCAATACTTAGACCAACAAACTATAACATTGAATATTTTTTTTGTCAGAATACAAACTTTTTCAAATTACAAAAGTATAATGATGTCAAATACCCATAAGAAAAAAAACAGCCAGGGATCTCTTTTATGAGTACACTGTACTGGAGTCCTTTGGTATGTTTGTTGCTTACTATAGTCTTTATTTATATTGCTACAAATGTCACATAACCATAAACCTTAGATTAAGTAATCAAATGCACTGTAGCACTTGAAAAGGAAAAAACAAAACAAGCATTTATAAGCATATATCTATACACATTATATTTTAAATAGGTTTTAAATGCATGCTACAAGTAAAGAACAGCAAACTGTAACTTCTATTAAAATGCTATATATATGGTTTATTTAATTTATTTTTTTTAGTAGGAAAATCTTACTAGATACTGGATGAAAAAAAAAAGCTGTGGGCTTCAAGAATCTGTTTAAAAGTTTGGATAACCACAGTATTCACTGTTGCCTTTTCCAAATTTTTATTGAATTGAGTGCAATGGTAATACCATAGCAACAAAACATTCAATTTGCTGTGTGCATACTTTTATTTTCTGAGCTTCCTACGGAGTTGTCTGACGAGCCAAGTGTTAGTAATTCAAAATGTTTGCCATTATATTTTTTTGTTTTATATATATAAAATGTCTCAGTTTATTTAGAATACACTTACGTTGTCATAAAACTTTATTTGTTTAACTGTCTGTAAGGATGCGGTGATTTAAAAGTTCGAACTTCAAAGTATATGAGATTCTACACATATATCAGAAAACTGTACTGCACTGTAGATGTTGTTTTACTGCACTAATATGGTGGAGAGACCATTGCAAGAGCTTTCAATCTTCCCCATGCTATAAATACAAGATTAACAGGTACTACAGCAGATTGGTGTAAAACTGCCTTCAACAGAGAGGTGACTTAACTCGTCTTCCTTGATAAATGATCTGTAGTTTGCTGTTCTGGTTTGTAGTTCTATAAAAGAATACTAAATTTACTGCACACAATATATTTTTCTTTTCCCAAAAATGTCAAATGAAAATTGTTTAATGTTTAAAGCAGGATAATTGACTTAAGTACAATATCTAAATGTAAAAAAAAAAAAGTCACTCAAAACATTTGAACGCACGCAGGACACTTTAGCCAGGTTTGATAAAGATCCGTGTGTTGGATGAAATTTTTTTTGTTTTTGATCTGGTGGAATAGAATCAAAAAGTGCCTGGACATTCAACTGAATTCAATATACTGATACTTGGATTAAGTCCAATCCTATAGCACTGGATGGAAGATTTAACACATAAACTGTGATAAAATGGGATTAATGTCGTTTGTTTAGCCTTACAATGGCTAAAGAATATCAATATTTGCACCTTGCTCAGTAGGAATACAAATGCTAATTCTATCTATTATCCCGTGAGTATACATTGGTTTATTATGGGCCAAAAGCTGAAAAAAAGAGTGCAGCAGTCTACAAAATTATTTTTGGAAACAGTTAAACATACACAATAACCCCAGGCAATTTGAGCTGAAAATAGTAAACCTAACAAAAAGTAAAAACTGACACAGGGCTGGAGATAAGCACTTAAGTGTAATAGAGGAGGTGAGGTAAGGTTTTCTCCACGGGGAACTCGCTCAAGGACAAAGATAGATCATTGGAGGTGACTGATGAAAAAAGATAAACAGCTGGACACATGCAGTAAAATGGAATAGCAAATGTGATGTTCAGAATGTAAGACAAATAGAGACAGGCAGTCTCCTTAGTAGAAGGAATGTATATGCCAAGTCGTATTAGTGACCAATGAAGATAGACAATACTTATTAATTACGAGTTACAAAGATCAGCAGGTTATTACGTCTACAAGACCTGTAGCCCTTTTTTTTTTTTTTAATGGCATTACGTCATATATTGTGTAATGCATAGAACATTCATGTTTCTCCATGCCCCTGGTTTAGTATGGACGCGGTGCAGTTTTGTCAATGTAAGAATCTCCTATTTCTACCTTTTTTTGCTAAGAAGGGAAGATAGTGTAGTCAGAATTGGGTATGAGGGCTGAATATTCAATTATTAAATGGCCGATTGGTCTAATACCAAGTGCAGATAATAACTTTAAAATGGGTTACTTTCCTCGCTGTGGAATATTCCTTACTGCACCTAAGCAGTGGACATATGTACACCAAAGTAAATAGAGCAATTGAAAAACACACATTACAGTGCTCTATCATTCAAGCAAGAGTCTACAATCTGGAGATCCAGAGCTACAATGAGTAATACGTCATCTACCCATGGCCACCATCTAAAAATCTTGGACCTTCTTTGCATGGGCATTTCTTCATAGTCTTTTTTAAGCTGACTTACTTTGCTAGCATCACTATCACTAAGATAGATTCCATCATCAGCTTCAGTGTCTTTCCGAGTCACTGAAATTTTGGATTTATCTGTTGACTTGGCATAAAGTCTTTTCATTCGCTACTTGTGTGTTTGATCATTTATCTTTGATTAGCAACTTTTATTCCCCCCACATAATCTGAGCAGCATCTTCATTTCTAAGAGCAATGTATGTTTGCCTTCTCCTTATGTTGACTTTACATATGGCTAACATTTTTATGTGTGTCTCCCAAGACTCTTCACTAATTTAATGTATTACCTACTTATATTAACATTGACTTATGGGATTCCTAGAGTGTGTTTTTCAAAAAATAATTAATCACATTATTCAAGATATTAAGTTAATAATGTAACTATTTAAATTGCATCTGTGGTACAAATAATATGTTAAGATATTAATCAAGGATATGAACACAGTAAATTAATGTAATGATTAATTGTTTAAATCTTACTTATTGGGGCAACAACTTTCCCAAAGAGGTGTATATTCCCACCTTTTAGGAGTTATCGATACGGTATTTGTATGGCATGAAACACTACACGTGTTTAAAGTGTTCATATTACCTTTGTTATTATTTCATGGGTGTCAGGGTTTAGTAGACAGAATTCAGAATGCAGTAAGAGACTTAGGGGAAAAAAACAGGATGAGGCAGTGGCAAGTTCAGAATAGCAAGAGGCCAAAAGTCAGATACCATGTAGACTGTATAGGAGCAACAGAATTACAACTAGTTAGGAGCACAACATTACTAAGCAGTGAGAGCAGGCTATTTCTAGAAGGAAGGGTGCACACCTCCATATGTAACATTCACATCACTGGTACACCCCCTCTGGCTGCAACACCCACTTCCCCTTTAATACAAACCAAAGGAGCGAGGCAGCTTGCAGACTCAGTTGTAACCCCCATCACAGTAGCCACTGGAGGAACATGCTGTGCCACGAGGCTCGATCAAGATGCCTGCCACCAGTACTCCATAACCAAACACCTTGCAGGAAGAGGAGAGGCATGCAGCGTGGGAGCGAGAGGTAAAAGCCAAGCAGAGCGGAGGTCTGACAAGGAGAGTCCAATTTCCTTGAAGAATGTTTTAAAGTAGATGAACACTGGAAAAACTCTAGAACCTCATCACCATTTCTTTTTTCTGTTTAGTAGAATTAAACATGTTCTGTCCCATATGGAAACCAAGCAAATCTCCCTGGAATCAGCATTACAGCCATTTATGTTCTCATGTGGCAGCATGGTCTTTGCAAGCATTTATACTCTTCATTGAGAAGTGTTGTGGAGTGTGGCTAACTGTTTCCAATTCTTGTGCGATTAAACCATATTTGTAAAGTGCTTTGATAGATACTGGTGCCTATAGTGTCTGTTTAATATATTTTGTGAATCTGACAGTCCTACTATAGTTAGAACCCACTATACTGATAACTTTAACCCCCATAATCAGTGGCATACATACTGCGGTCGCAGGGGTCGCAGCTGCGACTGGGCCCATCACTCCAGGGGGCCCGGCCGCCCTGCGTACCCCTGTGACCGGGTACCAGCTGCCCGGCCCATGTGGGAAACCGCCGGGGCAGCATGTTAAGAGGTCCTTCGGGTGGCCCATGCTGTCAGGGCCACCCGATGGATATGGATTGTCAGGGGGCCCGGTCAGTGCTGGGCGCTTTAACATCGCGACCGGGCCCCCTGTGATTGCATCACTGCTGGAAGGAAGTGACTGCATGTCACTCCTCCCAGCTATCAGAGCCCGCGCGGGAGGAAGGAGGAGAAGGGAGTCAGAGTGGTAACTCTGACTCCCATCAGGCTGAGCCCCCACTGGACCCCAGGGAAAGTCACAAGGTAGGAAACATTTTCTATATGTCTGTATGTGTGTGTGTGTGTCTCTGTCTCTGTATGTGTGTGTCTGTGGATGTGTGTCTCTGTATGGGTGTGTGTGTGTCTCTGTATGTGACATTCACTGAAAGAAGGCTGAGTACATGTAGCAATCATTCCAGCGCTGTAGAAAGGCTGCATGTATGGAATTATACACATGCATGTATGGAATCATCTTTTCAATGCGTGACATTCTGAAGAGCAGCTGTGTGTCTAGTAAGCTCTTCAATACTGCAGCATGCTAAAGAGGACTTGCTTCCATGAGAACAGTACAGATATTTTAGCTAGTAATGGATCTTTCAGATCTGTAAAAAAGTACTGTGCATTACTACAGTGTATCATAAGTTTGAAACACTAGAGAAATCCAAACCCTAATGTTGGTAACAGGGATCATGTGAGAAGATTCAAAGCTTGGTGGGTTTGCTTTAATATATCTGATTTTAGTGTCAGAAACATTTTGACACCAAGACACATGGTGTCTAGCAGTGCTACTGGTGTAAACCTTTAAAAAAATATAGATTCAAAAATTAAGATCTAGGGTGAAGCCCAGGAGGAGGCTCGGGTTAGGACCCCTGTCTTGTTTAGGACCACAGCCCAGTGGTTCTTCCTAATATTTAAATATCACAGGCAATAAGGCAGTGGAATTGCATTGGTCCTGCATGTTATTAACCCCATAAACCAAAATATGGGACCTGGGGATTCCCAATTAATCTTTTCTCTAGGTACTATTACAATATATACATTTAGTTATTTTTCATTTCAAGTCCTACACAATTAGATAGTTCTAAATGTTGCTTGTCACTGCATACCTGGAGGGTCCATTGCATACTTGATATAACTGAATTTTTATTTGCCAATTGCTAGTGGGTGAATGGGAATTTTGAGCCTTACCTAATGAATTTTCTATGGATGTGTGTCTGTGTCTCTGTATGTGTGTCTGTGTCTCTGTATGTGTCTCTGTATGTATGTGTTTGTCTATGTCTGTATGTGTGTGTTACTGTATGTGTGTGTGTGTGTGTGTGTGTCGGTGTCTCTGTATGTGTGTGTCTGTGTCTCTGTATGTATGTGTGTGTCTCTGTATGTGTATCTGTATGTATGTGTTTGTCTATGTCTGTATGCACTCATAGTACATTTTGAAGGAATGCTATGGCATTTAAATGCATGTAAGGGAATTATTTAAAAAAGTCAGAGAAAGCATGACCACACTCAGAATATCCTGGGACAATGGCATAACTCTGGATACAGAAGTGCTGCAAATGGGATTTTTAATTTTATATTTTTTACACTAAAAACTGCTGCACTTTTCATACCAATAGGTTTTTTAACAGCATTTACTGGGGTAAAAAATGACGAACCGTCCCTTCCTTAAAATAACATGATAGTAGTTTTGTGGTAAGCTACATAATATTTTTTTTCTAACCATGCAGCAATCCTATTGCAATCCTATTGCATAATCTTGGGAGAAATATTACACTGCCTCCTACATCAATTTGACATATTATATTGTCTTATTTATTGTCGATCCTGGACTACTTCCCATCTTTAACACTACAACCTACTGGCATCAGTGTGTGAAAGTACATTACACTAGCATTACAGTTTATTAAGTGCTTATAGTTTTATAACTGAACACAATCTGTCCTTTTGGCACACAACAAACATATAGTTAAGTAAAGGACTATCCTTAAAGAAATAGTTCAGATGGGAAACTGCTATCTTATTTGAATTGAGTTTTTTGCTGCTGGTAATATTTTATCACATGTGATGCATAATATATGTTAAAAAAACACAGCTTTTGAGATCATTGAACAATATTGCATTTTGTGTAATTTTTTGTGTACCTCCAATCTCCCAGTATTTGACGATTATCATTTTATTTATAAAGATTTGAAATATTCTGCAGTGCTGCATTATGGGAAAACAAAACATGGTAATAAATCATAACAAACTAAGGTGACGGAAGCAAGGTGACGAGAGTCCTGCTCAGACAAGCTTGCCGGGTAAAAGGGCAATGTATCTCAAATGGATGATAGAAAGCCAAGATTATAATACATGTAAAATGATATGCATTATTTATGTAGGCAGAATGACATGTGATTGGTCTGCACTAAGAAGGTGAAAGAGGTTTGGAGAAGACAGTTCAAGAATATGGTTTGTCAGGTGGAATAGGTCAGGAGACAACTAACGTCTGAGAACCTTTTATGTCCCTGCAAGTCTTCTATATAACCTATTAGAAATGATATTGTTTCATGGAGCTTTGTATCATGATAAATGCGACATGACCATCGAAATAATTTTTTTTTTGTTCTGTATGTAGTAATCTCTATTGTGCTAAATGTAAATGCACAGTTCACTCAGAAGCAAACCACTTCTTTGTGAAAAGCAGCGTTAACAAACTGAGCTGGTTTATTATCTGATGCAGTACATTTTACACCAATCAATATATTCTTTTCAAAGCAACTTTCTTTTGTCAGGATGCTATTTTTGTAAGTAGAATGAAATTTTAAAATCATGCAATAGAATTCTGAAGCATTCAACATTCTCCATCTTCACATAGTCCGTTCTACGGAAAGGGTTCATGGTTGTGTTTTGTTCAGTACATTGTGAATTGCTCAATCAAGGCTTCATGTACCATGCAATAAAGTGAGCGTTTTCTAATTTGGCCAACTAAAAGTTCCTATTCAAGTGTTCGTTAGCATAAATTAATAAATACCATCACCTGTCTTTTCTTATGGCTGAATACATTTCAACAACACTGCAGAGTGCTCGGAACTATTTCTTTATTATACTGAACATGATATTCATATGATTACCATTGTGCCATATGGTAAACGAGGTATTTGTGTATAGATTAGAGACGTCACCTAATTAATTTTTAGCTTTGCTTATTTTCAGACAAAGTAAACCGACTTTTACCAATAATGAGTGCTTTCAAGCACTTATACATAAAAAATAAAAGTGGGACAGGTGGAAAATAATTGAGAGACGTTTCTAGTGTCTTGAGACCCTTTAAGTACTCCCACTGAGTACTCCCTGAAGGCCTTCAAATACCCCCCTGGCCCACTCCACAATGTTGAAGGCCTTTTGACTACTCCCATTGAGCCCCTTCGCAATGCTGGAGGCCGTTCGGCTAAATAATAATTTGGCTTTGTTAAAGTCCAGCACTTGGATAATGTGAGTAAAATAGAGACCTTTTTAGGCTACTTTGCCACACATTGCAATACCTGTTTGGATTGTAGGCTGACTACAGATTGTCCTCTTTATTTTGACATTGAACCCTTACCTTTGTAGTGTAGCTCAAGGCTGAGTTATCTAATGGATTCCACTGATTCTGTAAAAATTTGCACTGCTGATAACATGTGAACACCTACGGCATCACAACAATTTGAAATCGGAAGTGTTAAAGCTGCAGCATCATTTGCATGCATTGGTTGAAAGGTGGCTTTCTTGCTACTTATACTTATATAGGAGTGCCACAGTTTCCAATGAGGTCTGATATATTGACCTTCCTAAATAAACTGCTGAGCACACTATTGTTTCTATGATTAAGGAAGTTTAAAGTATACCTAGAGCTCTGCCTAATTTCTGTTATTTATCTCAGTTTTTTTTGCCACACTGTTCCATTTATACTATATAGTAACTTTTCGTTTAACATTGTATGTGTGTAGTACTAGTAAGCAGGGAGAAGTTCTATTTGCTATAATTACAACCTTCGATAGTGTACATTACGTTTTAAAGTGACTTCAGTCTACTAAATCTGTATATTTGCATTTTAAATCTGATCATTTTTGTTATAGATATTGTGGGGGACCGCCTGGTCCCCTGACTGGGTACCTCCACCAAGCACGCTCCCTAGCTATAGCCGGTACACCATCAGCACTTCAGCTCTTAGCTGCCACAGCTTGGCCGGGGTCTCGCCATTGCTTCCCACTGTGGAACAGGGTACTGGATCCTGCTTCTAGTGATCAAAAAACTCTCCTGCAGAGAGTTTAGCTGTATAGCTGGTACACCCAAACACTAGTGGAGACTGAGTGAAGGGTGTAAAAAAAACTGGTTTATTATGGCCAAGCAGCCTGCTTTTATACACAGCCCCCAGCATGGGGTCTCCATTCAAAACAAGCCCCTCCTATAAATCTCTGTGCCTGGGAGATAATTGCGCTAAAGACCGGTAAGCTAATTATCTCCCAGGAACAGGGAGGCAAACATAAAAATATAAAACATAAAAATACCCCAAAACATCATAAAAACATAAAATAACCCACACATAATACATCCGCAAATATCCCTGATGTCAACGCCCAAGTTCTCCAAATAACGCTCAGATCCATGCAGTGTATGGGTAACTTCACCATGTTAAGGTTCTGACTGGCCGCACAAGTGATCCCATGCCCAAAACAGTTACAGGGTGTTTGGTGCTTTGGCGGTCAACTTTTGGGAGCTACTGCTTCCAAAATATAGGGTGCTCAAGCTGGCTCTTATGTAACGTTTGTGCCCCTTAGTCTCAGGCACCTTCCCTCCAAAAAGCTCTCTCCAGGCGGGTTGCAAGTCGTTTAAAACCCTGGACCAAGTTGTCTGGGAGTTGCAGGGTCACCTCATGCCAAAAACAGTTCCATAACATTCGTGGCTAAGTCCCACTGAGATGACTGGGAACCCACGAAGTACTCATGCTGAGTTTAGTTCCATAACGATCGCGGCTAACTACCGCTGAGGACAATTTGTGGATTTCTTCATGCAAACGGCCACCAAGGAGCTAAAGTTCGGTTCCATTTGAATGAAGGAAAAGTGCCGAACCAGGGGCACGCAGAGAAAGCTGCTAATGGTGGCAGGGGAGGATTAACTCTTTGGTCTTTGGATACAGCCCATTGTCTTTGGGCAGGAGGCTAGCTAGAAAGCTCCTCCAGGAGCTTGTGGCATAAAACACATTTGTCACAGACATGTATATTAATTAGTGAATTATAATAAATTGTGGCCCCTTCAAATGAGTATTTTTAGTATTGGTACTATTGTTGCACCTTCCATAGATGGAAGCTGCTATACTTAGAATGCACAATATTTGCAAAGATTTTTTTGAGCATTGATTAACCTAATATGTTTTGAAATAACTTTGATATGTATGTGTTTCTTTAGGTTACATAATTTAATATAGCTTATTTGTTCTTTATATGCTTCATATACACGTGTGTAACTTTGTAACTTTGTTATGTTCATGTGCAGAACCTTTGGTAGATTTCCAGGGTATAGATTAATTAGTTGGAACCTTGAAAAGTGTTTTCTGTCCTTTTGTCTGTTAAGTTTGTTAAGGGAAAATAGTTCCATTAATGAGTTGCTAAATGTTCTTCAGAATAGTCATTATTGCTTAAATGTACTTGTTTAAAGTAAGCAATAGGGTTTTTTTTTGCTGATCCAATAATCTGAATGTTGTTGGTTGAAAAGTATCGGGATGCTGTGATTGTGATTGCATTAATGTCATTACCTGCCATTAGCAAATGAAAAGTGTACTTGCTAATGGTATCAGAATTATTACTTCTAGACTAAACCCCAACAACACCACACAAACAATAAAACAAGCAATCACATGCAAAATCATACAGCCAACCACACAATATAATAAAATAAAACTCAGCAAAGCAGAGGAACATAGACATTAAAAATTATAACATTTGGTCTGCATTACCATCATATGCAAAATATATGTTACCATATTGGTGACTAGGAATGTTCACCCACTATATAACAATGTGCGACACAATATCCCTGTGAATGATTTTGGTTATATCACACTATTCATTGTGGAAGGTACAAAATACAAACATATACATTAAAAATGAAATAGATGAAGGAAGAAAAAACAGGAAAAACAGAATGAAAAATCACTGAATGTGTTTCCTGTCGAAGCAATGCTTTTCAATAGTTTACAGCATTGTCAAAGAAGAAGGCCAGAACAACGTTATTTAAAATGAAATTAATTGAACATAATACTGGCATTTGAGACTATTTTACGTATCTAATGTCTTTTTGTAGGAATATATGATTCTTAGGACTAGGTGCTTTTCCTGGGGCAGGTAAGCTTTGAATGTCATAGGTGATACATTTTATTTTTCAAGATAAAAAATAGTCAGTACGAAACATTTGTGACCTTCCTTAATTACAAACCTGTACAGATTTATCAATATGGTACAATCATCACGACATATGGCACAATCACATCTTGTCCCTTATGTCCCTTATGTGTGATAATGCGTGTTTATTTCAATTTGTGAACCATTATACAACACGTGATGGTTTGGAAGAACGAGCCTGTGCTTTTGGTTGGCTTTTTTATTTCAGGGATGGGGAAATATTGCTTAAACATAAATGTTGTTATTTTTTAATGAAAAATCCAAGTAAGAAATCTGTTTAATTCTTTTACATATACGACTGCTGTTTGGGTCATTTAAGTGTCTTCAACTACATATATTTTGTTACTTTATTCCTTGGGACAGATTTACTTGGCTTTATTTGGCACTTAGTTAATTGGAGTTATATTATAAAAGAGGAAGAAAATATGCACATATTTATTTTTAGAGTGTAATTTTCTTAGCATATGATGCATGATTTAAAGGGACACTATAGGCACCCAAACCAGTGTCCCTGTCCCCTTAATCCTGCAAATTGAAGCATTGCAGTTTTAGAAAAACTGCAATGTTTGCATTGCAGTGTTAAGACTGCCTTTAGTGATTTCCTTCCATATAGGCACTAAAGAAACTTTGGCCACTTGGAGTTTAACACAGTGAAAAGGTGCTGGATTTCCATTATATCAGAAACAATAAATGGAGTTATTGTGCAGAGAACAGAGAGCTTGGAGCTGATAAAATAGATTTTGTGCTATGGAGACATTTCCTGAAAGGTTATTACCATCTACAATATCCATAACAAGCTATTATAATTGAAATGTACTAAACACAACAACAAGAAGGACAAAACATGTATCTAAAACAAAAGGTATGATACATTGACTTGTCTACCTTCTAGAAACCACAATTCTGTTCTGTAAAATTATCTATGTGTTGTATTAAAGCTATTTAATAAATTCAAGATAGCTCAAGATCACAGCTTCCTCTGTTATATTTTCATGAATGTCCGTGGAAGTAGATGATAAGATTTCTTGTATGTTCACGCTGTTGTTCCTTATTCTGGATCTCTCAAAACTCTTGATATAATGATGATCGAAGACAACAATAAAACATTGGTGGCATCTAGGTACTTTCTCCAAAATGTGGTAATTCCTTGCCAAGTTTATCCTATTGTAGGCAACAAAACAAGTGAACAATTTCTCATGTAAAAGTTGAGCAGATGATGAATGTATTACTGTATGTCTTTTGCACTCCCTGGAAAAACATATCACACAGACATATTTAGTGTACTATACATTTCTCCGATTTATCCGCTCTTCCACATATCCTGTCTTTTTCTTTTGAGTACTTAACATAGCCATAGCAGACTTTTTGAACCTAAGGTTTAAACATCAAAGGTCTTCTATCTAATGATCATTTTAAACATCTCCGGGCACATCTGCTTGAGCATCGTCCAAAAATTCATTGTGATCTTTTTTAGTGATATCAGTTCAAGTTTTTTTTGCAGAAAAGCAACTCAGTTTCATTTTTTTCAGTAGAAATAGTATGACCAACTTGGAAACCAATATTAAAAACAAAGAGATCATTATAATTATTGTAATACAGATTTGAAAATGAAATATACCTTTTTTAATAAATATGTTTGCTATATTTTTTAAGCCTTGGGATAGCACCAAAGAGACAGTCAATAAACTGGGTAATGAACAGAACAAATTATACTATTTGCATGCTTACTCGTAGACATACCTTTTCATAACTTCGAGGTTTTAATTGCAGGGTTGCAAATCTGCTTGATCAACTGTTCAAATGACACTTTCAAAACTGCCTCCTTTTTGACACCTAAAAATGTTTTATAGAAAATAAAAAATAATATAAATGTTATTCTTAGAGATTCATTGTTCTTTCATCTTAATGGGACACACTAGACCCCTAGAGCTCTTCCGCTTGCTGAAATATGTAAAGAGTGTATCCTTTTTTTTTCATTAAAAGTGCATATTTTAATAGATATCTGCACTTTTATAAATTAAGTTTGTTACATCCGATGGCTGTTAATCAGACAACTGGTCCTTTTACTTACGAGTTAATTAGCTTAGTAGAGTTAAACTCAAGATCAGGCTACTGCTCAGACGTCTCATTGAGCTGCATTGGGAAGTCTATGATAGGACACCTACAGAAGGTTTGGGTGGGGTTTGTAGAGGAGGGCTAGACTTAACGCTAATGAAAACCATGCATGATCTTTTCATGTAGTGTATATCCATTAAACAGAGATTTTTTTAAGTTTGCTTATTGTATTTGGACAGTGGAGTGTCCGTTTAACGGTAAATGAATTGCAAAGCATTTTCATCAAAACTGTTTTCTGCTAAGTGATTTAAAATATAAATTCATTTTAGCAACCTAGTTTACCTGGAAGAGGTCCGAAAATGAGGGCAGGTGAGAGGTTGTGTACCGTAACTTTAGAAGATTGTACTGAGACAAGCAGTTGAGAAAAATAAGGAGAATTATGTGAAAATGAAACCGGTCCCTGTGGAAGGAGAAACAAGTTAAAGGCTCTTGAGTACACAAAGCAAATTAACCTTCTTTGTTCTCCTGAATTAATCATGCAGATGGCTAGGCTTCACCTTTTCATGTGATCAAGGTCAGATAATTCATATATAAATTGAAATATATATATATTAATCTGCAACAAAAGAGTGTTTCATTTTTATCAGAAGGTTAGATTGTTGATTATTGTACAAACATTATTTTATAAAGAATTTTTTTTTGCATTAACTATGATTTGTTTGCACAGTTGGAACATTTTGTGTCATTCTTACTATATTTTGACAGGACTGACAGCAATATCCATCACTTTAATGATATATGTGGAAGATTGCGATGATGTATCAGATGGCAGAAAAACTTTAATTGTTGGTATATATGTTTTGTTTAAATCAATACAAAGATATTACTAGCTATTGAGAGAAAGTTATGTGTTCATTTAGTTACCACTTGATTTTGGGGTATTGAATATTGAATTGGGAAACTGAAGGCAAAATACTGTGCAAGTGAACATTTCTCAAACTCATAGCTTTGATATTTTGGTCGGAATTTTGCAGTTAGGTTTTCAATCCACATGAGTTCTCAATTCATTATTTTGTGAATTAACTTTCAGATTTCTTCAGCAAAGTGTGGATTGTTGGCAATTCAAGGTGAATTTTAGACCATAATAGCTTAAATAATAATAGATCAAATGGAAAAAACGCGCCAATCTTGCTATTTTTGCCTTACATTTAAAATACAGTTTGAATTTACCTTGACTTCCTGACAATTTCCATGTTAGTTAATAATTCTATACATGCTATTCATTTTAACTAAGCAAGAAATCCACAATTTGCAAAGGGATGTATTGTAAAAATAATTTGAATATGTGACTGCTTTGCCATGTGCACATATGTTGGGAATAGATTCCTTAATTGGTCCCAAAATGTTTCTGAACATATTGGTGATTATTTACAAGGACCAGTTCTGGAGCAAATTTCTAAAAGTGGAACATGGAGACCAATGGAATATTCTATTATTAAAACATTGCCTCAAAATCATTCTTCATACAAAGAAGTGGAAAATCGTCACAGAGACCAATGGAATATTATCTCTGATTTCTATTATTAAAACATTACTCCAAAATCATTCTTCATACAAAGAGTATTTAAAAAGTAATGTTGTTATATAATGTTAAGAATGGTGTGTAGGTCTTGGTTTGTTTACCAATTTAATTTTGTGTCTCTTGACATATATTTTAATATTCTATTGATATATCCAAGCAGTTTTTGATTTTAACCCCTTAAAGACACAACTTCTGGAATAAAAGGGAATTGTGACAGAATATTTCTATCATGTGTCCTTAAGGGGTTAAACAATTTATAGAGTTCCTTGAAATAGGTTTGCAATTTTCAAACATATTCAAGTGAAATAGACAGAAGAAAGATTTGTTCACACTGTACCCTATGTTCAAAGTAACGGTAATTGGTAGCTAGCAACACACATGGGTGTTATTGAATGTTTAAAGACCACTGTTGGATACAGACGCATGAATGTAGTTACAAATACTCCAGAGTTTAGGAAAATTGGGGAAAACAAACCAAAATATATGTTTAACATTTTTATACTCTTATTTTTATATGCTGTAGTGTAAAATAATTAGTTTGAAAATAGTGAGTTATTTTAAATATAAAATTTAAGAGGGTTGAGCTCAACTTGGAGCATGTAGCGTTATTACCCAGTCTTTACCAATAAACCCTTATTACCAGCCAATATAAAGCTGTGATTTGAAAGATCATATAAGTAGTAGGGACTTGCTCTGAGTGGAATCTAGAAAATAAATTTTTGGAAACAAATTTTCCCTCTTTCATTACAAATTTGAGGCATCATGGTATAATTATGTATTATATTATATTATGGTCATAGGCAAGGGAATGAGACTTAAAGTACATTTGACAAAGTACTCCCAGTGATTAGGGTTAAGTTACTTAAAATGTTCTTATAATACACTGCTTATAGCAACCCTTCCGCTACCTTTCCAAAAATAGAAAAGAACAATCTAGAAAGGCTCTGAGGAAAGGGATTTAGGGGTGATTATTTCTGATGACTTAAAGGTAGGCAGACAATGTTATAGAGCAGCAGGAAATGCTAGCAGAATGCGTGGTTGTATAGGGAGAGGTATTAGCAGTAGAAAGAGGGAAGTGCTCATGCCATTGTACAGAACACTGGTGAGACCTCACTTGGAGTATTGTACACAGTACTGGAGACCGTATCTCCAGAAGGATATTGATACCTTAGAGAGGGTTCAGAGAAGGGCTACTAAACTTGTTCATGGATTGCAGGATAAAACTTACCAGGAAAGGTTAAAGGAACTTAACAAGTATAGCTTGGAGGAAAGATGAGACAGGGAGGGTATGATAGAAACATTTAAATACATAAAGGGAATCAACACAGTAAAGGAGGAGACTATATTTAAAAGAAGAAAAACTACCCCAACAAGAGGACATAGTCTTAAATTAAAAGAGTAAAGGTATAAAAATAATTTCAGGAAGTATCTCTTTTTTAGAAAGAGAGTAGTGGATGTGTGGAATTGTCTTCCAGGTGAAGTGGTAGTAGTTAACACAATGCGGGAGTTTAAGCATGCATTAGATAGTCATAAGGCTATCCTAGGCCTAAGATAAGGCCAGGGACTAATGAAAGTATTTAGAAAATTGGGCAAACTAGATGGGGCGAATGGCTCTTATTTGACATCACATTCTATGTTTCTATAAAACTTACCTTCTATACCATGCTGAGGCCAAGTTCTTCATGAAACCTGATTCTGCGTGAGGATTGAGGTCACTGGAGAATGGGTTAAGAGAGGGACGTGGGTGACATGAAGTGGGGCCATTCCGCCAGTGTTTGCAGCATGCTATGCCCAATATGCACAGCATTGAAGTTAGCCAGCCCAATACGCTCATTTGGGGCCAGCTAATGGTTCTGCCAGAGGTGGACTTACAATTCAGACTACAAAATTAATTTTGTTTGTATGTACAGCATTTCTTAGTGAGTAGCAGCACATACAGACTCCAAGCACCAGGACCACATCAAATAAATAAGGTGGTCAGGGTGCCTGGACTAGTCCTTTAACTACACATAAATTAAGGCTCTGTTCCAGGACTTTTAGTTGATGTTTCATGCTAAATTTGGGAGGACTCCATCATGAAATAGAGGATTTATCCCAACAAATACTTACCTTGGAATCTGCCTCACCTCCACCAATTTCATTGTCTTCATTTGAGCAGCAGAAGATGGTTATAGATAGGATCGAGGGTCTTGCATTTTCGTATATATTTTACTGTTTGCAGGCATACATGCTGTATGTTCCATAGGGGTCTACTCTTGCCATCTCTCCTAGCCAATTATAGAGGCAGTTTTGTAACACTAATACCCTAACCTAAATCATCCAATGTGTTCAGTTCAGCATAGGTTGGGTGACATTTCTTTTATGTACTCTTCAAAAGCTAAGCTTACCATTTTATAACATCAGTCGATTAAATCTAGAGTTGGAGCTCCCTATTTTCCCATTGTCAGTGCCGGTTTTACCCCTTATCATATTTCCCACTGGAGGCCACATGTGATAATTACTTTTAATATGTTTATTTTTTATTTTTATATTTAGCTCAGTCTAACAACACAGGTAATGCATTGTACTACTCATGCTACATCTAGCCTGTCTTTACCTTAGCGAGTACTTTACTACCATTTCATGCTTACTGATAGCCACGATACCCTTTAATTGATGGTAAAAGGGACACTCCAGGCACCCAGACCACTTCTGCCCATTGGAGTGGTCTGGGTGCCAACTCCCACTACCCTTAACCCTGCAAGTGTATTTATTGCAGTTTTTTATAAACTGCAATAATTACCTTGCAGGGTTAACTCCACCTCTAGCAATAATTACCTTGCAGGGTTAACTCCACATCCTGCTCTATAGCACAGAAAACCAGTGCTAGAGTGTCGCTGGACGTCCTCACTCTGTGTGAAGACCTCCAGCGTCGCTCAATTCCCCATAGGAAAGCATTGAAAAGCAATTTCAATGCTTTCCTATGGGGAGCTCTAATGCAATGCCGCGCATGCGCATTAGGTCTCCCCAGCCGGTGGGCGGGATCAGTCTCACCCACCAGCCGACGTGATGACTAGGAGGAGCGGTGGTGAGAAGAAACCACCGCCAAGCGTCATCAGCGGGGTCTCAGGTAAGTGACCTGAAGGGGTATTCACCCCTTCAGCTACCGGGGATTGGAAGGTGGGAGGAAGAGGGGACCTGCAGTGCCAGGAAAACGGATTATTTTCCTGGCACTGGAGTTTATCTTTCACGGAGTGTGTATATGAGCGGCTGTACAATTTCCAATGATACTACTGATTTCCTGCTAGTTTTCTTTATAATATTTACTACGTATGACTCCTGATATGTAGCTACCTGCTGGTACTACTAATCATTTGTTACATGCTATCATCTCAATAATAACAAATTACAATATAGATAGATAGATAGATAGATATTGCACTGATAGTGTTTCCCTAAAGTAGATTTGACACAGAAGCTACACTGCATTAACCCATTGGGTGCGAGGGCTATTTAATCTCAACATTTACTGATTATGTGTTCTTCAATAGGGCTCTCTGAAACTAAAACAACTTTTAAGGGGAAACTATTGAATTTGCCAGCTACCTTCCCCACCACTAGTAAAGAGCAAGAGTGCCCCATTATTAGGGGTTGAACCCCACTTTTGAGACTTTTTACACACAGCCCATGTTTTTGGGGAAAGCAGACTGGCTCTTACATCATAGAATTAAAAAGCAGATAGGTTTATTTATTTGTAAAAAAGGGTTTTAGAATAAGGAAATGTAATCTATACAATGCATTATATATTTTGGGTTCCGGTCACCATAAGATGAATTAGTAGAGCAGCTGTTTCTTGTGAAATGTGAATTAAAGTAATGTTTCATTGGTGAATTATTCATATGGTCTCCTGGGGATATGACTGTGGCTTTCCAATAATTCATTACCTGATTTGTTTGTTGTGAGTGTGCACACACGTGTTTAGACATTGGATATTTCTATTGTTAATGCAATGTCCACGACACTATAAGAGCTAGCTTCTTTAGTCTTTATTGCAAGTTTATATTTATTCTAAACATATTTTGCATTTAACTTAAAAAGGACACTCGTGGGAGAATTTACAATCTTGCTTTAATACATTATGTACGTAGTGAATAAGAAAAAACATGCATTTAGCAAAAAAAATAAACTGAGTCCTCTGAATACCTCTCATTTGTAGTTATTTTTCTGTAGGACATTAAGTCATCTAACTAGGTCAGTCGTCCAAGTATGTTTTTGTTCTCCTGCAATAAAAAGGTGTTGGCAAATTATATCAATGATTAGCTATTGCGAATAGTGTAATGTCTCTGCATAGTTTTAGCACTCAATGTGTTTTTCAAGGCTTTTTTCCTAAAACCTCTGTTTAATACTTTCTAAATATAATGACAGAACAATAGGGAGACAAAAGCATGGGCAGTAGTTTAAGAAGAATTGTTTTCAATGGAATTTATTCTAAAAATCACCTATAATGCATGTGAACCTTTTTTATTTTTTTTATTTTTTTAATAAAATGCTCAATTTTACTTTCAAATATTTAGCAAATGGTATTCCAATACAATTCAGTGCAGGCAAGCCAGGACAAACATTCCAAAGGAAGAGGAGAAATAGCAACATTTGTTTAATTTTTCTTTTTCCCCTCATGCCTTCTCTTGTATGATTAATAGATGTAGATTTCTATATTTAATTTTATTTTTCACTCTAACATATACATACTTCTTGCACATAGGGAAACATACTAATCATACTATTAAAATCCCAATTTCCCCAAACAGCACTGTCATGTATTTTCATTTTTTCTGTTTTCTTCACCTTATGCCCTTTGTTTCTGGTTCTATTTATTAACTTTTTTTTTCTTGTACCAAATCATAATACTTGGGCACCTACATTTTACTCTTCTTTGTCCGTGATGTCTCCACTTTGCCCTTTTGTTGGATTATTTTGACTGATGAATTTTTTGTAAATTAACTTAGCAAGTGGAAAGGAACTTTGCTTAAACTCTGCCTATTGCCAAAAATTGCAAAGATCATGCAACCGATAAAAATGTAGCCTCTCCTTTTCCTTTGAGGAAAAGGAGGGACTACATTCTTTTCCTTTCAGGAAAAGGAGGAGCTACATTTTATCGTGTGCATGATCTTATATCAGTCAAAAGAATCGCACAAAATGTAAAGTGTTGAGTTCCCATTTGGCTGGTCGGTGTCTGGGTGGTGGTTTCGGGTCCGCCCACGCTCCTCCCCCGTCAATGGCGGGGGAGACCGATTGCACATGCGCATACGCGCCCGCCGGCGGGGGAGACCTAATGTGCATGCGCGGCAATGCCACGCGCGCGCATTAGACCTCTCCATAGGAAAGCATTGAAAATGCTATCAATGCTTTCCTATGGGGAATTGAGCGACGCTGGAGGTCTTCACATAGCGTGAGAACGTCCAGCGATGCTCTGGGTGCCTGGAGTGTCCCTTTAACAGTGCAATGAGACAATGAAATACAGGTGTGTGTTTAGCCAAATATTTTGTCCAGCAATATCCTCTTAAAGGCACCACACCATATAAAACATGACAGAAGCATTGACTATAGCATTCACAAGCCCAAACGTATGTACACAATCTGAATAAAAATTTTACCAAATTACAGATCTAATAAACTGACAGACTATGTGGCCCCTATGTTAGTCACCATAGTAATAACACACTTTTATCAATCTGGAATTCAACTGGGAATGCAAATAAGGATAAAGAATAAGAGTGGGTTAAGAGGGAAGAAGATATGGGTTGGGAATTTCAGGAATAAGATAGTAGTTCCTGATGTCATGCTCTCTTTGCCAGCAAGCATTGATAATTGCCTTAAAAAAAGACACACCATGGTGTCCAAGTAGCAGAATATTTATCTATTCTGCTATATAACTAGGTCATGAGTGTATCCATGGCCCAATTTTTAAAAACAAAGGCAGGCATACTGTAACTGTATGAGGTGTATTGAAAAACCTGTACACATGTGGGTCTCGTGGGCACCTACAATATCTGCGACAAGCTTTGTATGTAAAAGATATCCATGGTTAGAGTTATTTTATGATGGTGTAATGTCAAGCTAAAGATATATATTCCTGATTTGTAACATGCTCAGGAATCTTGAATTTATTGTAGTTATGATATTAGTCATCATTTAATAATTTGTTTGTAGGTCAATAATAATTAAATGCCTTGGGGCTGATGCTATGTACAGGTTCCTTGAAGGCACATGCTGCTCTCAATCCATAAATTCTTTATAAAGAACTAGAAGAGATAAAAGCATGAAAAACCAAGGAAGACACTGTATCAGTTGTAGTTCAATTTTATCAGAAAACAGGACTCTTTATTTTTTATTTTCTTGCTTCCAAAACTATCCTAGGTAATTAGGGTAAATGCAAATTTGTAAAATTATAAAAATATCCAGCTAATAATTTTCAAAGTATTTGCTTTTAACTAAAACAATTTGTTATGAACAAGCTCTTGCTGAAATAAAAAGAGAGGCAGGTAATTTGCCAGCCCATCTACGTACTGGTAAGTCTTTGGTCAACAGGCCAGGTTCATATCATATGTGCTCCTGTCTCTTTTCAGACATTCTCCTTCACAGTATTCTGTGAATGAACTGGATTTGTATCTATCGCTCTATTATTTTATTTTTTTTAATTTAGTTATTACTATTATTCTTTGACTTATGTTTTTGCATATTTTTAAAGCTTTGTCTATAAAATTCTATAGTGGAATATAATTAAAATTACAATTATTTACATAGTGCAAACATATTCCACAGATCTGTACAATTGATAAAACAAGACAAACAATTAAAGGGACATTTTAGTCACCTAAACAACTTTAGCTTAATGAAGCCGGTTTGATGCATAGATCATGCCCTTGCAGTCTCACTGATCAATTCTCTGCCATTAAGCAGTTATATAGCTTTGTTTATACAGTTGCAGCTGACTGTCATATCCTTGCATGTGACTTAGCCTTCATAAACACATCCTGTAAAGAGTCATCTAATGTTTAATTTAGATTTTCTTATTTCCTGCTTTGTCAATAACCTGCTAGACCCTGCAATTGCTACCTATGTGTAATTCAAGCTTAATTTACAAGCTGTTCAAGTGAGTTGCATTCGATTGAAGGTGAAACCATTTTGTTTTCATGCAGGCTGTGTCAGTCACAGCCAGAGAGGTGTGGCTAGTGCTGTATAAACAGTAACAACAATCATTTAACTCCTATATTGCAGTGAATTGAGCATTGAAACATCAGAGGCATAATCTTTACACAAAAACTGCTTCATTAAGCTAAAGCTGTTTGGGTGACTATAGTGTTCCTTTTAATTCTAACAAAACACATTTGCGATACAGAATCAGTAGGTGACAAGGGCTCTGTCCACACTTTAAAAAAAATACTATTTCTCTAGGAGAAATCCTCACATCCACAAACTCAATTATATAACATGAGTCAAATAATATTAAGTGTTCAATAAGAATTCAACTATCTGAAAATGTCAAGATATTTCTATTGATTGAGTGACCAAATGTGTTTTAAGAGTTGAGCCAAATTTAATTTATGCCACTAGGTTATTGAAGTAATTACAATAAACAAATAAAGTCAGCAGATGGCTTATTTTGATAACTTACTTAATGTGCTCTAACTCTTATAAGAAATAATTTTACTAGAAATAAAAAATGTGCTTAAACCATTCACATAGAGATTTGAACTAGAATTTAGGAGACTTAAAGTTTAGCTCCATTGGATTAACTTTAAATAAACTTTGCAAAATGTATCCTGTTTAATTCTTTCTACCTACCCTTAACATTGTGGTTATAGTGTTACTTACAGCTAGATAGCTCTTAACCCCTTAAGGACACATGACGAAAATATTCCGTCACGATTATCTTTTATTCCAGAAGTTGTGTTCTTAAGGGGTTAATCTTAATTTTTGTATTGAAAATTTGAATCAGAAGACTCGGGGCATTTTTTCATTTATGTTACTGTTTGATCAGACCTTGTTTGCACTCATAAGAAAATACTTAAGGACTTTCAGTTCAGCAATCTCCATAAATATAAAATAAAATAAAGAAATCTATACTGCCCAGCCAACCAGACATACTGAGAGTGTACAGCAGCATTGTCTTCTTATGCTTCCTCATTCCTCTTTTATTTCCTACTGCTTGTCCTTTTATCTCTCCGGTTTCATTTTCTCTGATCTATGGCATCACCTTGAATACGAGTCACATGACTCCATTGAGATAAGGCCAGCCCTTCCTATTGGTTCATAAACACCTGGAACTTTGAGAGTTTTTCACGTAACTGTTACACAGTAAAACACACTAGTTCAGCAGCTGCTGAATGTGTTTTTCTCAGATCCTGGCATAATGCAACATTCATCCCTCTTACTGTATTTTTTTTATTTATTTTTTGTGGTCTCCTTGTCAAAGCCAAACAGTTGGGAAGCTCAGGATAATATATGGTTTTATATTTAAATAAAAACATAAAAATAGTCAATAAATATACCAAATTGTTTACAAATGGGCAGTCTATTACTGGTCCTTATAGGAGAAAGAAAATTGCTTTAAATTTGCCTTTTTGCATTTTGATATAAAATTATAGGCAAATGCACTGCAGAAATTTCCAGTCAAGAAGGATCCAACCGTGTCTCCTTATTTTACCTCTGAAGTGCCCTAAGCTATTATGTAATTGCTGTAAACTGTTACTCTACATTTTGTGTTGTTGATGTGAAGCACTCGAGCTGACATGTAATAGTATGATGGCAGTGGACTTGTAAGCTGTGCTGTGTGCCAGGAACGTGCCTCAGGGAAAGTGCTGGTTCCCTTGGCCTCCTATATCTGTAGGGTTGGTAGACATTTTACAGCAGTTGAGCAGTATAGAAACACAGCAGGTTTTGTACAGATCATTACATAGGCGTTAATTAATGAATGCATTTTATATATACATGGTGACACCATTTTCTGAGTTCCCATCAACAATGGTATCATACAGAAAAAACAAGTAAAAATATGGTGATAACATAAATAATTAATTCACCTTATAATAAACAAGCTGCACCTTACAATGTAAAAAAACTCAAAAACACATTTATTCACAAAGAATAACCATAAAGTGCACTGTGTCTTTAAGACAAATGGTTAAAAACATTATAAGTGCTATCTAATAATACACAAGTGTATAGCTCATAAAATTGTGCAAAATAATGTGCTTAATGCAGTTTAAAACTAAGTGCAAAAACAATCTCACAGTGTGATTCAATGAAAATATAAATACAAAGTGCTACCACAAATGTGCACTTACCTATACAATACTATACTCGTATATACAGTTTGCTTGAAGCAGGTATGCTTTTTCAGCACATATGCGAATCACATATGATATATACAGTGGGCAAATATATTGCAGAAAATTTCAATAAAGTATTTCATGTAAAAAACTAAAACACACATAGGGTAATATTGTAAAAATAATGGGAAGGGTTAAAGCAGGGGTTCTCAAAACAGTTCTCAAGGACCCCCTACCAGTCTAGGATTAAGGGATTACCTTGGTGTGTCTAAGGTGTTTAGAAAAAGAAGAAAAAAGAAGAGTCTAAGGTGTTTTTTTTCTTCTTTTTCTAAACACCTTAGACACACCCAGGTAATCCCTAAATCCTGGACCGGTAGGGGGTCCTTGAGGTCTGGGTTGAGAACCCCTAGGTTAAAGGAAAAGGGAAAAGGAACACACTGCTCTAACTTGGATAGCTTCACACAGTAAGCATAAGGTGACTGGAGACTTTAAACTCTTTATTAGATCAATAAAAACAACTTTGCAGACAGACAGTAACCCTGTGTCATTATTCAGACATCTCCTGTAGGAGCTCCCCTCCTTCCTGTGTCCAATCGCCGGCTATGAGATGGGCTCGTTAATCGGGTATTGCTCGTGTTTCTCAGAGAGGCAGGGTTATGCGGCCGTCGTGCATAATGACGTCAAGGGCGTGATGATGGGTTTAACCAATTACATCGACTTTCTCAGATCCTCATTAACAAGGGTGCTTAAGTGTGTTACTTAATTCTCTGCCACAGTCATATTCTGTAGTTTACGGACAACTAGAAGACATAGTTTGACACTGTTGCTCTAGGGGAACCATAAGAGCAATATGAAGAATAAATATATTAATGATTTGCAGTATGACACCCTTGCCTTGCAGTGGATATATCTCTATCATTGTAATGGTTCCTTTCCATCTATTCTTAAACTATTAGCTTGAGTACCAGGCTGCCATTCATCCATCCATTCATTCATCTATCCATCCATCCATTCATCCATCCATCTATCCATCTACCCATCCATTCATCTATCCATCCATTCATCTATCCATCCATTCATCCATCCATCCATCCATCTCAGGAACTCTCTAACGTCATAAGGACCCTCCAACTAAATAAAAGCTTAGTCTATTCTTTTACCCAGCAGCAGATATATAGTATGTTGTTTATCCTATACCAGCTCATTACCCAAAGAAACGTCACCAAAAACATCACTATTAGCTCTTTAGTTCCAACTGTTGATGGACTTTATATGTGCATGCTCTGTTAATTTTATGATTTAAGTGATATCATTAAAATCATATCAATAGATCCATTAAGAGCGTGTAACAAACTGGCCAGGGTTTAAAGGTAACAGTAAGGTTAATACATAAACAAACAAATGATCATTTTATATTGATATTTTTTTGAAGAGGTTTGTCTATCCCATATCAATCAGAAACAAGTTGATAAGATATATTAAAACTCTCGGGTCTTGTCCTCACACACGTTTCCATAAATAACTTTGACATCATTCCAGCTAATGAGACTAGTTATAGCACAATTCACAGAGAAAATGGAAGTTAATTTTTAAGGGAATTCTACCTTTTAGGAAATGTAACCTAACGCATAATATTCTGAAATTAAAATGGTAGCACATTAAAATAAATGTTTTTCTTTTAGCTTTGTAAACCTCTTGACTTTCAAAGACTTGTTAAAGTACATTATAATTGTCTGGATTTGCATTACTTATTGCAATCAACCCAATTTTTTTATCATTTGTAGTGTGTTCCTTTTAAATTACTGGCGGTAGAGCTCTTTTAACAAAATCCCAAAGTATCACTGCTAGTCAATTAAACTTAAATGTAGCCTAAGCAGTAACCAATATTGTATTACTTAAGGCTCACATCATGTATTTGTAAAACATTTCCTAACAGCATGAGCAGATTGTTTGATTTGAACAAAATTAGTTATTTCCAAAATGAGGCACACACCGTGAAGACAATTTTATTTAACAAAATAATGAAGGCCAGTAAAAGCACCTTGCCAATAGACTGACATTTTATTTAGGTAGAATCTTGTTGTCTATAAATGTGTAAAGTACCGTATATGCTTGTGGATGTTGATTTACAGATTAGCCTTATAGATTTGTAAGTGTGATGTGTTTTATGTTTTTATAGATTTAATATTTTTTAATCCATCTATGCAGAAACACACCTGCTGCATATAAACAACACAAAACGCATGTAGACTATTAATGAGATAACAGAGCAAACATTTATGCACAATCCAAATGCCTGTAGTTATAAAGCAACAGATTGAATTGAGACGGGGACAGGTGGGTTTCTGTATGCAAATGGTTTCTTCCCAGACAAGACTGGCATTTCCATACATCATATAGTATCATTGATGTATATATATTTATTTTAGTCAATGCTTTTATTTCTTCTTTCTCTGTCACGCACCCTACCAAATGATAAATATGGCTGTTTCAAATTCAGGATAACAGTGGATTTTAACCCCTTAGAAGCAGAAAAATTATGGCCAGGCTCTTTTACACAAATAGGCTTATTAAAAAAAAGAAAAATCTACATTTTGGATCAAACAAAATGATGTGAATTGAAAACATCTACAACAGGGGTGCCCAAAAGGTAGATATACAGATGTTTTCAAACTACAGCTTCCATGATGCTTTGCCATTCTAAAAGCATTTTAAAGACAGGAAAAGCACCATGGAAGTTGTAGTTCTGCAACATCTGGGGATCTACCTTTGGGGCACCCCTGATCTACAATATGCTCATGTACATATGTGGCTTGTTCGTTGTAATTGTTCTGAGTAATACATTGTAAATGTTTTTGTGACTAAATCTAACAGACTTGTATAGAAAAAGGCAAATTAGATAGGATTCTAGGTTTTTTCTTAAGAATATAAAACATTTTTTTATTCAGTGTTTGAATATTTCAGATTTATTGGAAATCTTTCATCAGGAAAAAAAAATGATAACACACAATTATAAACCATATAAAAATAATTAACGTGCAGTTACCCCCCCCCCTCCCCCCGTGAATCTCCTATATTTTTTAGAAAATGACCTAGACTAGAGTGCTATATTTCTTTTGCTATATATATGTAATTGTGCAGCATGAATCACTGTATAGCAAATTGGAAAGTGAGGATCCATCACATGTTGACTAGCTAGTCAGGCCGGAAGAGTGATTACTTGCCATCACCACCCACACTCTCGATCTTGCATCTCTCTGGACCTGCAGAATTTACCTGTTATGTTAGATGTTTCTCCCCCAGTTAGCCACACTGGTCATTAATCACTTGTCCATCAATATGTTGTTGTCCTCCCTAAGCTATAAATTACCATGGAGAGGCTGTATAGTTCCGAAAGGCTGTCTGTAGCTATAGGCAGACATGTACAAAATTACCAAATTAGTGCAAATACTTTCACAAAACAATACTATCAATAAGAATAAGTTATCACTTTTCACATTTTAATTACTTCTCTTTTTTTTTTTAAAACACCTTTAAAAATTATATTAAAAATATCTGCCTTTATCATGGCAAGTCCTTAACTGAAGAATGCATTTTTATGGTGGTGTGCGTTCAAGTTTTAAGAATTTGCATGGGGGTCATGTTAGTTTTATTATTATTAGAACAGTGGTTTAATTTAGATACCGTGTGTGCTTGGATAGGCCACTTTAATAATTGTCTCTCCAACATATGTACATTGTGATTTTTGCTATTGTTTAATCCGTTTTAACCCCTCTTCTGCCAAAATTGTGTATTTTTTAACTTTCATATATTCCGGAGTAAGACATTTTGTCCATTAAGACTCAATCACCCACATTTAAATTTTAGGAATGATTACCAGCCTGTAAAATAATGAATTTATGTGCTAGAAGTCATTAGTCACTGAAATAATGCCTCCAAGTGTGCTGAAACTATAAAGTCACCCCTGCTATCTAACAGTAAAAGAAGTTTCAATGGACCATATCATTCCTACCATCAGGGAGAAGGGAAGAGTGAATAGACCATTTCACTAATATTACAGAGTCCAGAGATAGATAGATATAAATATAACACTTTTAAATACCTTCATTTTATAAATATATGGATTAACTGCATTTACTATATATGGGAATTATGCATAAATGTAGATATTCTTTTTACATTTTATTGTTACTTTGAGTATACTGCACTTCAAGTAATGCCTTGAGGGTTGGATACCTATAAGTATTGTACTTGGACATTTTTATTTATCTATTTTTGGCACACCTACAGTATGAGAGAAAATTTTTTTATTTTTGCTTTTATACTCACATTTCAGACCCGGTGTGAAATATTGTAAGATTAAGGACACTGTGTACTGTCTGGAGCTTTATATTTACCAAATATATTTTTAAAGGATGAATAAGTGGAATATAAAAATTGGATAATTTACATAATTTCATTTTTTAAGTTTGTCTGCAGTTTAATCTATGCAAAATATGTCTGTTATGTTTATATGTCCATTGCTTCTTATAAATTGTATTCTGTATTTGTTGTCATTCAAAAACTGCTCAGTAGTAATGAGGCTAATGTTTTCAACAACTTTTTAGATATAATGACATTTTTGCAGATTATTATTTTATTATATAGTCAGTTATATTCTGTAAGTTAATATGAGCAGTGTTTAATGTGTGACATCACAGTGTTTGTTTTGGTTTCTTCCAAGTGGTTACAAGGCTATTTCATTACACAATCTTCATTTGTGCCATCCGTGTCATTACAGATTTACAAAGACTAACTAAACACAATGGACAAAAAGTTAAAAAAAATATATATATACAATGCTTGGACGCTACCCCTACAGTGTGTGTACCACATTTACTATATCAATCAGCATGTACAAGCTTATTTAATGTATAATAAAAGCACATTTAGACATTTTTTCTTTCTTATCTATCCTGCAGTATGTGTATGACAAAGATTTGTATTATGTATTTTTACTTCATTCCACATATGATTATACTATTTTATATTTATACTAGTTTTCCTATTTATTTAAATTCAGTTGCTTAAGTGAATAAGTGGGCTTGCATTCACTTTATACCCAGTAAATCTGTTTTTATACAGATGAATAAAAAAATCAATATGACCCACTATCGTCTCTGTAAGACTATAGAGGAAAATGCACTAAAGTTTTATTTTCTAATGCTAAAGACTGTTTTAGCTTGCTGCTCTGGTGTACTGGGACATGCTCACTTTTTGAAGATAAACAGTCAAGATTAGAATGTTCACTGAGATTTCTGAATCTTTCAGTAAATCAAATTGCTGGACTTTTAAACAGAGTAGCCACATAAGCAGTAAAACTAGTATAGAACACATGACTTTGTTCTCTATTTCTGAGAAATAGTTACTTAAGTACATTTCATTTAAAGGGTCACTATATGCACTCATACCACTTAATCTCAGTGCAATGGTCTGGGTGCCATAGCTCCCTCGTTTTTAATCCTGCAATGTTTCTGTTGCAGGGTTTAAATGCCTCTAGTATCTGTCACACTAACAGACACTAGAAATGCTCCTACAGAAACTCAGTATTACCTCTCAGATGATCTCATAAAGACCATGTGATTAGTGTAGTGTGACATTTTGCTGTGCATGCGCATTAGCCTCCCAATGCAAAGCATTGCATTGCAATTATCTCAGCTAAGGAGGCGGCATAACAGCATGGAGACCGGTTCTGCAAGGTTGAAGAGGTAAGTAAAATGGTATATTACAATGGGCGGGCTGTGGACCTAAACATTTAACAGTATACTATAGAGCTAGGAATACATATATAGGTGATCCTCACTTTGCAACCTACCTGCTTTACGATGGCTCAGACTTACAACCAGCTTGTGGCGAAACTGACCTTGCCACTGGGCACTGGAGAAGCCTGGTTGCTTGCCTGCTCCCTCTGGACTATGGCCCCGCATTAAAAACCTTTATTTTTCCCTACAGAAAGGCTTGTTTGTGCCTTTCTGCCAGGGCGTTCGGTAGATTGAATCTACCGAACCAACTCACGAATGAACGAACCACCTGGGTAAGGATTGTGCCAGTGATTTACCTCCCAGAAGCTGTGGTTAACCACAGCTTCATTGACGAATGATGGTTGGCCACTGTTCGTATAGCCGAACACGTGGCAGCGGCCATCTTAAACTGCTGAACGGCCAGCGGTGTTCAGCTCCAAAACTGTGGAACTCAAAACGGACAGTTAAACTCAGGAACACCACTGAGCCGCTAACCTCGCTTCTCCTGCAATCACATGAACGCCGGTGCATTCGGCACTTTCAATGTGTGAACAGTGCTACCCCAGATAGCTATGCCATGGAGCCCATTCGTATAATGAAAGACTATGTGAAAGACTTTGGCTCCATGGCGATTGGACTGTATGTATGTGATCTGAGCACCATTCAGTAATAATGTGCGCTCAGATCTAAGCTATCTAGGGATATGTTGAATGTATGTGTTTTATGCAGTAGTTATAACATTGTGTATTTTTATGTGTTTTTACTGCCATGTGTTCAATGGAGTTTTGCCTCTGTCCTTGGAGAAAATTTGATTACTTCCCAATTATCTTCAGGATAGAGAGGAGGGATTATACTGTACTAGTGGGAGTGTATCACTATGTATGTCTGTGCAATTTGTGTCCCAGTCTTCCACCAGGTCCCCTAGGGGAGTGTCCACCTGGCGGAAGACCTGCATAAATACCGGGCAGGTAGCCCAGATTAAACAGATCACTGCTTAACCCTCAACATGGAGCCTTGTCTCGTTCTTGGGGGGATTTATTGTATGCTGTTCCAGTTCGACTGTTAGGAGTGTAAACCGTTCATATGGTTTTTCCTGTTGAGCTGTTTGAAGCATTCGCATGGTTCCAATTTGGGAGTTTGGAGAATTCGTATGGTTTCCTGTTCGGGAGATTGGTGTATGGAGTAGCTGCCTGTGAATCTGGAAGGGAATATCTCCTAAATGGCTTTTAACCCCTTTTATGCCTGGGGGTGCCGTTACACAGCTCACTAGTGTGGAGATTCAAGGGAATCCTCCTGTTAGAGAGCTCGTCTATGTTTGGGGAATTTTCCCCAAGCATAGATTTCAGCAATACCCTGCACTAGTGAGCTAATCTATGTTGGGGGAAGTTTCCCCAAACATAGATTTG
The DNA here is from genome assembly GCA_933207985.1 of Pelobates cultripes. NCBI lineage: Eukaryota > Metazoa > Chordata > Amphibia > Anura > Pelobatidae > Pelobates > Pelobates cultripes. The sequence continues at coordinate 300,544,093 of OW240916.1, read as the reverse complement.
CGGGATTCCCTGCACTAGTGAGCTGGTCTATGCACGGGGTAATTGCCCTGAACATAGACCTGTTCTCTCGGGCATGCTTGCTAGTACATCCTCACTTACTGACCAATTAGTTTGATGACCGAGTAATAACAGTGGAACTTGGTCAGTAAGGGAGGAATGTCTGTACACTAGAGTGTTTCTTTAATGTATTCAGAAACAATGGTGCGTTGTCAGGATTTAAAAGTGAATTCAAACAGAATTGCAAATTTTGGGTTGAAATAGTCAAACTGGAAACAGAGCATCTAAATTGGGTTACGTTGTCCTAAAATTTGAAATGCACTCTGAATTCAACTAATACAGGGTTAATAATTAAAGTGAGAATTACTTGAAATTCAGAGTGAATGCAAAGTGAATTTCACATTTTATAACAAACCAGCTAAAATGGAAGCATAGCTTAGAGAATTTCTCCAATTTAGCCTGGCTTTATATTTGAAATTCATTTTGAATTCACTTTGAACTCTCATGTTAGTAAATAATCCTATCTGTGTTTAGTCAGGCCATTACGGGGGAGAATTGTTCACAGCTGTACAATACTACTAGAGCAGAGATTTCCCCTGAAAGTCATACAATTCAGAGAATATCTGGAGAACTTGCAGATATCCCAATCGTGAAATTAAATCAAACTTTGTAGTTTTTGTCTGCAAAAGTTATAAAAAAACCTTTTATATATATACATAAAAGTAACAATTCAATTTTTACAATTTTTCTTGATAAAGACCATGTATTGGTCAAAACGTTGATATTTCATGTGAATTTAAATACAATTTTAGTTTTTTTCACAAAATCCAGAGAGTGCTCTCATTTCTACATATATATATATATATATATATATATATATATATATATATATATAAACATAGAAGCAGAGAATGTGATGGCAGATAAGAACCATTCGGCCCATCTAGTCTGCCCAATTTTCTAAATACTTTCATTAGTCCGTGGCCTTATCTTATAGTTTAAATACAATTTTAGTTTTTTTTCACAAAATCCAGAGAGTGCTCTCATTTCTACATATATATATATATATATATATATATATATATATATATATAAACATAGAAGCAGAGAATGTGATGGCAGATAAGAACCATTCGGCCCATCTAGTCTGCCCAATTTTCTAAATACTTTCATTAGTCCGTGGCCTTATCTTATAGTTAGGATAGCCTTATGCCTATCCCATGCATGCTTAAACTCCTTTACTGTGTTAACCTCTACCACTTCAGCTGGAAGGTTATTCCATGCACCCACTACCCTCTCAGTAAAGTAATACTTCCTGATATTATTTTTAAACCTTTGTCCCTCTAATTTAAGACTATGTCCTCTTGTTGTAGTAGTTTTTCTTCTTTTAAATATAGTCTCCTCCTTTACTGTGTTGATTCCCTTAATGTATTTAAATGTTTCTATCATATCCCCCCTGTCTCGTCTTTCCTCCAAGCTATACATGTTAAGATCCTTTAACCTTTCCTGGTAAGTTTTATCCCGCAATCCATGAACCAGTTTAGTAGCCCTTCTCTGAACCCTCTCTAAGGTATCAATATCCTTCTGAAGATACAGTCTCCAGTACTGTATACAATACTCCAAGTGAGGTCTCACCAGTGTTCTGTACAATGGCATGAGCACTTCCCTCTTTCTACTGCTAATACCTCTCCCTATACAACCAAGCATTCTGCTAGCATTTCCTGCTGCTCTATTACATTGTCTGCCTACCTTTAAGTCATCAGAAATAATCGCCCCTAAATCCCTTTCCTTAAATGTTGAGATTAGGACTCTATCAAATATTCTGTACTCTGCCCTTGGGTTTTTACGTCCAAGATGCATTATCTTGCACTTATCCACATTAAATGTCAGTTGAAACAATTCTGACCATTTTTCTAGTTTACCTATTTTATATATATATATATATATATATATATATAAACATATACATTTATATATATGTTCTATTTAGTCATAGTCTGGAATTAAATGTAATTGTTTTGTTTGTGATCTATTAGACATAAGTTATGTTAATCATACAACGTTTCCCATAATTCTAATGCATTGCATTATATATATATATTCCATTAGTGTTCCCGGGTTAATTACAGGAAATGCGCAGTTGGCAAAATTATATTATTATATTTATCGAAGAGACTTTTATTTTTTTTAGGTAGCTTATATGAGAATGTCAGTCTGAAGATAAATGATACAATTAATTGCAGTCCTACTGATTTAGTAATTGAGAATAAGGATCTCTTATGAAGAACACATGATTATGAAAAAAGGCATTGTAAAATATAATTTAGAAAGCTTTGTATCTAAATCTAAGTCAGTGTAATCCCATTAACCATTGCTCATTTTAAAAGGCACTTATCATAATTCCAATGAAACAGACCACGATGTAAGGTAATGCATCTTTGTGTATCTAATCGATTTTAAAATCGCCAATATATCGCTTGCTAAATACCTCATACTTTTTCAAACAGAAAAATGTTATACGCTATTTTTGAATATTGTGGATGATTTGTAAACCTGAGGATTTACACTACATTTTAGAGTATAAAATACATTAAAGCAACACTCCAAACCCTTAAAGCACATAGCTTAAGAGACTTAACAGAGTGTCCATGCTGCCTTATTTTATAAAAGTAATGAATTCAAGATGTTTTTACATTTGTATAATTTGATTTATAGTACTAATGGCTTAGCATCATATTGTCCCTCAAACTCCTTCTTATGTTAGTACAGGGAGAGGATAAATAATAAAAACATCACATATATTAATTTCTCACTAACATTATTACAATTACAACCAAAAATGCAAAGGTGAGTTGTGTTAGGTCATTTGCCACTTAGCATGTGACGGTTGTAAACGCAATCTGATAATTCGCACTTTGATATGTGTTGTTAAAGCAACATGCAACAACTAACAGAGTTTCAATAGGATACACATTGCTATCATTGCACGGGCCACGTAAACAATAGATTCATTTTATATGTCCAGAGGAGCAGTCTTAAAAATAGTAACAGTTTGTTCCAAATATTGGCAGGTTACGTTGATAAAGATGAATACTGGTCATTAATTTAATGTCATTAATTGAACATTGTAGCAAAAGTTTGCTTAAGATTTCCAGACTTCTAGCTTGAAGCCCCCACCTAAAGCCCTAAGTTCCGAGTGGTGTGTTTGTGTTGGATAAGTGTTGTATGGGGCAGGGGGCAGCTGAATGCTGTGTGGTGTAGCTGAGTGTTGTGTAAATGAGGAGACAGAGGGTTGTGTGTATGGGAGATAATTTGTGTAGCCACCTCCAGATTTATCTTCTGGCAGGAAGCGAGTTAAAATCCTTGATCACAGACAGAGATACTATGGAATATCTACCCTATGTACAATCCTTCTGCTTGGCAGTCTGGATTTGCTTCTGAAATTTGTAGCACATTGGGAGATTTATACAAAGACGTTGAGGAAACAGAAATGGGAGAATATTTTTATTCTCACCCACTAAGGCTCCATATGCTCTAAAGTCCAGGAAATGGGCTATAAGCTATTGATGTACTGGTACCTTGAGATAGTGAACGTGTATTGGAGATGTGGGGGAGGGGTCAGATCGGGATTCCACATTTGTGGACATGCCCACAGATTGTTCCTAACTGGAGATATGTTCATAATATTATACGGGAAATCACTTAGAATGACTTACCCATGCAGCCCCTACCCATGCTGCTACATCATACATGGACGGCTATATCAAAATATAAAAAATCGCTCACTAAAGATCTTTTGAATACCACAAGAATTACTGATCCTCCTGTACTAGAACCAGTTGGTGGTGTCAACCATCCAGCTGTGGATAGTCAAAGTGGAGGAAATCAGCAACATAGAGTCCATGATAGCATAACTTAATGGTATAGTGGAAAAATATACACAGACTTGGATATAATGGCTGGAGTATATAGAACGTACGGTCAAGCCACATGATGAATCTGGACTAACGAGGGTCACTTAAACAAGGAGATCCCATGCCCTGGGTTACAAGGGTCACTGAAGTGGGAGTTAGGTAGGTCCAGTGTTACTAGTACCCGATGAGAGCGGAAAGAGTCATATGTTGGAGGAGTGTACATGACCAGTCCACGGATCTAGCACAGTAAAATATATCAGCTGCCAAACTCTAGTCTAGGTGATATGTGCATGCTGATAGATAAAGTGAGAAAAGGAAATTTAAAAAATTAATTCTAACTTTTCTCTCTTCCCTTTCCTCCCCTGCCTTCCCTTCACCTTTGTCCCTTTCCGTATCTCTCTATGTCTCAAGAGAAGTAAAAACTATGCATAAGAGAGATCCTCAGTGTATTAGTCGGCTTTGGAAAAACATTCAATCACGGGGGCATTCTTGGTCTCAAAGTCTAAATATTGTATGTTTGTTTGCTAAGCACATTCTGATATTGACACCTACACTTTTTGATTATATTGTAAGGAATTTTGAAGTATACTGCTTTGGTTTGTATACCTTGTGTTTTGGGCTGAATCATGAAAAAAGCTTAAATAAAGATTGTCTAAAAAAAAATTAGAGTATAATCTCAATATCTTCACTGAATACTAACATTATTGGAAACTTGTGTTTTTTTCGCACAATGAAAAAAGGCTCCAACACCTATGTATGACACAAATACCTTGAATTAGCAGTATACAAAGAACGACAGACATCTATTTTACGAGCTGTTATTTTATATCAGTGGGGTTCCATTTAGTACTTTTGTGCTTACTGTGTGAGAGGGCCTCCAAAGTGAGATCAAATACAGAACACAGCAGTATTTATAATTACATTTCAGTGACTCAAGCTGGTTTGTGTATTGGATCTTTTAATAGTGGTAACATGAATGACCTGAGCTATTGAAAAAACAAAAACACCTGTTTATTTGCAGAATATATATGTCAAGTCAATCAGACTGTAATCAAAAAAAAATATTTTTTATTGTATAGTCAACATGCAAATTGTCACAGCGTAGTAGTGTAGTATATTATTGGGCTCAACTTAAATACTGGTTGTACAACTAACTACTGAGGAAGGGTCCAGACAGAGTAAAAATAAAATATATATATCTATATGTTTTATTGCATAAAAAAATATTAAAAAGACAAGTATCTAATAGCACTCACAATCACAAGTCTCAGGTATTTTGTATTTTTTAATATAATATTTGACCTATATACTTGATATTGTATGAGTAAACAGGAGATATATGGTTGCATATAACTCAACATGGACATAAAAGTGAACATAACTTTTGTAACGGAAAATAAAAATGTCTAAGGATTCAGTCATTTTATCATTTGCCATTGAAGAACTGAAAGATGTTTTTGCAAAGATCAAAGTAAGATCAAGCTCCCTAGATTTTAGGAATAAAGATGCTGGCTACTTTGTCTTATCATATCAATTTTTTTCTTATTATATTTTATTATAAATGTCCACTGCTAAAAATGACTTGGTCAATCATGTGTCAATGGCTGGTAAAACAAACATGTATTATGTTAACCATTGTTGTTAGCAATTACCATAGTAAATTCCATAATATATTCAAAGAAAATAATTGTATACTTATGTATTTTATAGTCCAAAATAATGTTGAGAGAAACAGGCTACATCAGTACGGGTATTCCACAGGACACCACTTCCACCAAATTAAAAGAAGGACACCATAGTTGTGTATTCTTCCAAAATATATAACAAATATTTCATTGTAAGCAGGCAACAGATGTTCAATGTCTCCAAATCTGAAGGTAGTCAATAAATTAGTCTTTTGGTCTCAAAAAATAACTATTTTGTTTTTAAAAGATGGAAAAATGTGTTTCTTAACATTGTCTGTGTTAAACATTTCTTGTATGTAAAAGATTTATTCCCCCCCCCCCAAAAAAAAAAAATCAGAAATGTAACAGATTACCTGAATGCTGCATTTGCCAACTTATCATGTTGCCACAATTGTGGGTGGGTCAATTACGAAAAACTAACAGATGTAAAATACACACAATAAACTCAAAATCATCATATGTTGTGCAATTATGAATTTGTTTTAATTCAGTTTCATAACATTTTTCAATTTGGGTCAAAATGTTTGCTTTTTAATGTTGGTTCAGGGAACGTTGTCCTAGAGACTTTGTGAACTGTATTTGTGCCTTTCAGGGTGATTTCATAAGCATTCTTATTAAATATGTTCTTGGATTGTTACAGATTCTGGGATGTTTACCCGGAGTTAGTCAAGAAAGATGTACCGAATTGTTCTTGGATTGGGTACCTTTGATTTAGAACCTTCTCAATGAGCACACTGTCTGATAGTGGATTAGTCTTTTCAAAAATCTTTGGCAAACATTTTGTATCCATTTCTGGATGATTAGTAGAAATAACTGTGTTTCTGACAGATAAATATTGATTGTGGAAAAATATGCTTAAGTACAATCAGAGGTTCTGATCTTTTCATAAAAGAAACCTTCCATACGCTCTCCTACAGATCCTCTTAACACTTTAACACTTCACTGTGCCTTTATTTCCTTTAACTTGGATAAGCTGCAAACTTTACACATAGCCAATAACCTTAATGCTCATTGTAAGTTCCTTACCTATAAGTCAAAAGTGTTTCAAAAGACAAATACTATTTCAACAACGGATGTCTGATCACGGGCTGGTTTTAAGAAAAGATTACTATTACAAGAAGATTATTATAGAATGTCTATATCTACCATTGAGATTAGTAAATATTTTCTTAGTATTCTCTTTAAACTCCTAATGCATATATCTTTATTATTATTATTATTTTTCATCATTACACCACTACGAATGCGTGAATATGAATGTGACATCATCACAACTTTTGTGTTTTTGATTGTGTTTTTGATTGCAGTTTTTACTCAAATTAAGGCAGGTAGTAGTTAATACAAAAGGCCATTTTTTTTACATAATTTTGCAATAGTATCTGTTGCCTACTACATACCTTAACTGGCACTTTATTTGGAAATTATTTTGCAAAGTATGAATATAATGACAAAGAGCTCGATGTTGTATAATAACTCATATAATTCATATGCTCTACAACATATTAAAATATACCACTTTTTAAAGTTGTAATGTCCATAGCCCATAAAGAAACTCAAAGAACCTACAGCACAGTTGCCTTACTGATATTGTTATGGTGAAGAGCTAAATTCACTTATGTTAAAAATGCACTTTTTACAAAACATACCCAGAAATGTATAACTACACCCTCCTTGCATGTCCATGATTTCTTCTCCATTGTCTTCTCCATTGTTTTCCATATTTTCAGCACAATTTTTGTATGACATTAGTATACAATGAAATACATTAGCCTTTATTTTTGCAGACCCATCAATATCCTATTTCCCACCTGGTTTAGAAATGACTTATTTTGAGGTTCTAAGACTGGTCCAGAAGTGCGCACATGCACAGTCAGAGCCTTGGATGTGTTAAATGATCACCTAATCTATTAAACTATGAATTGTTATCTTTTAGCTCATAGCCGGGGAGTGGCTTTGATTTGCATATTCATCAGTTCCACCCATCACATATGATAAATTAGATATCCCATGGACCTCTGGCAGATTGAAGTTTATGTAATAAGATCAGGCCTCATTGGACAGAATGAGACCCTCTTATCTGGTGGATTTTAATGCTGTTTTGGAGGGGTTCTATGCATATAGCTTTAGAGTAGCTGTTTAAATTATAAATTATAAATTATAATTATAAGTATGGTTTAATACTTTTTGGTTAAATAAACATAATGACATCAGTGAGATCAATTCAAAACTGAAAGCTTTCTACCTTAGTTAGGCTTACTTGCCAGAAGTTGTATAACCTCTGTGACAATTGTCATGTAGTGATGTTGCGAACGCGAAATCTTCGGTTCGCGAACGGCGAACGCGAACTTCCGCAAATGTTCGCGAACCGGCGAACCGCCCGAAACGCCATTGACTTCAATGGGGAGGCGAATTTTAAAACACACAGGGACTCTTTCTGGCCACAATAGGGATGGAAAAGTTGTTTCAAGGGGACTAACACCTGGACTGTTATCCCTCTTCCAAGCATATCCCGTTTCTCCCAGTATTCCAAACAGTTAAACAGACTGATTGCTTTCTGTAGAATACTTTGGAAACACATTAACTCACACTGGACTGAGGAAAATCTATTAATAACAATATCTCCAATATCTTTAAAACTATGACTGTAATTTGTAAAATCACATAAATTAATTTATTCCACAACAGATCAAATTAGTTTCATCCACGACAAAATATTTTTTTTTAGTACAGTTATGATACTCTGTCTGGAGGAGGAGAGCAGACAGTTTCTGTTTAGCTGAGTTATGGGGTTCCTTGGTATTACCATGGTAACTGCAACATCACAGGAATACCAGTAACAAATAAATAATCACTGCAGTAGTGCTCACACCGCATTCAGCTAAGAGACTCTCCATTAACTTAAAGGGTGAGTTAACGTAATTAATTTTATTTATATATGAGCATATGTGATGTCAGAGTTTAAATCTGGAAAATCAATCTGTACTCACGGAATCACAAAGTAAAATGACAAAGGAGTTAGTCAATAGAAAAAAAAGAAAAGACATTCGAGAAACGACTTTAGCTTGGAAAAAAAAAAAATAATGCTGAGCTAATTAAATGAACTCAAAAAAGGGAGCAAACTGCAAAACTATGTGAATATGGAAAATGGAGAATGTGTAGGGAAACTGGATGTTTGTGTGCTGTAATTCAGAGCAGTATGTGCTGTCAGTGTAAATCAATTCCTTAGGATTCACCTTTCAAGTACATTATGGCACCAGCTTCCCCTTGTCTCCTTGACTCACGATCACACAATAAAGCCAACACAAAAGCAGTAAGGAAACGAGAGTTTAAGGACAGAACGTAAGACGCTACAGAACAGATATGTGTGTAGTGATGGACTGACAACACTCAACTTGTTTTATCCCGAGTTCCTTTGTTATTGGTCCAGTCGTGGGTACTAAAATATGTCTCTTTACTAAATGATTTTGACTTTAGCTGTCCTATTTTTCTTCAATCATACCGTATGTATTAATAGTTTAACCCAATGTTAAATATTGTAACTTATTTAATACAACTACAGATAAATAGAAATCAATGACTACTATTTTCAACTTAATATAAAGCTATAAAAGCATCAGTCTACTGTTTCAACTCTCAAAGAAGTGAAACTGAAATAATAAAATAAAGCAATTTACCTATCTATTTAACCAATTTTGCAACAGGCAACACTTCTCTCCCAGCTGAGATTATCAATGCTAATGATCTCAGCCAATAAAATGCTTCCCATGGTGCATCAAATTTCTACGCAGTGCCAGTCAGCATCTGCTCATAGAGGTACATTGACTCAGTGCATCTCTGGGGAGTGTTCATCATCTCCATGCAGTCAGTTTTTGGAGACTCTGAACGTCAGTCCAACGATCTTTGCAGGCCATATCCAGGAAGTTCTGCTAGTGACTGTCCGAGTAGCAGACACTAGAGATGGTGTTAGGCAGCAGTGTAAATGCTACCTTTTCTCCTAAAACTGTTAACTACATTAAGCTGCCTAGAGTGTCCCTTTATAAAAACTCTTGACTACTTGAGTAAAAAAGCTGCATCAACAAAAAGAAAAGTAGTTTAACTTCTAAATGGCAGTGAATTGAGCATTGACACTGCAGGGGTATGATCTACTGAAACGTCTTCTTTAAACTAAGGTTGTTTTAGTGCTCAGAGTATTAGGGGATAGTTGTTTTAGCTAGTTAAATAGACTGCTTTCCCTGAGTGAGATTGCAGGCAGAGAGCACCAATACCATGCAGTTCATATCCTTACCCTTTGATATCATACTGATAAAACATTTAAATAAAATAATCATGCCACTCACATTTGTTATAGGAAAGTGCCACAACACAAAGATGTTACTATACGTCTCTAAGGTACAATTTCTCTAGAAATAAGCAGCAATAGTGTAATCTAAAAATATAAGTTTATAGTTTATTTTTAGTTTATTTTTAGTTATCCAGGCTAATTGTCCCCACCTTTAGTTGAATGTGGAGTGATTCTGTTCTTTTAAAACACAATATTTCTACGTACAGCTATTTCCCATTAATGGTTCAAAACGCGTTAGGCAATTGTGATGTCCTCATGCTGTTTTCATGAATTGCCAAAATATAGAAAAAAGACAATTTAACTGCTGAACTTCAGTCCACCTCACTATGTGTTATAAACTATGATTTGCTCATACATTTTATTAAGTTTGCAAATGATTCCATTGCAGAATGTTCAATATTCTCTGTGACCACAGCAGATAAAATATTCTGCTGCTGTGCTGTGCTGTGATCTACATGCTTTGGGCTTGCTTTTAGATTATGTAAAGTCCTGTGGGTTGCGAAAAATGCAGGACCCCTATAGCTAAACATAGTCTGAAGCAAAGTCAAACCATGTTGTTTTTTTATTGAAATCCTTTAGTACTACTGCAATCCTGAGCACAGATCTGTCAAAATTTGTATAATATTATAAACATTATTGCTTCATCTTTTGGTCTCCACTGCTATTATTATGGTAACTATTTTATTGCATGTAATAATCTCCAAAAAAACTATTTTTGCCTTATCTTGTTTATTGAAATTTAAAACAGGCAACGTGCATGTTGGCTAACTTTCCACTGACTTTCACTTGATTCCAGTCATCAGTTTATGCAGCATGGAAGACAATTAAAGAAGATTTGTTCTGTGTATAAGTATGGTTTAATACTTTTTGGTTAAATAAACATAGTGACATCAGTGAGATCAATTAAAAACTGAAAGCTTTCTACCTTAGTTAGGCTTACTTGCCAGAAGTTGTATAACCTCTGTGACAATTGTCATGCATGACTAAGACACTTTTGGGGAGTTTGCATGTTTTGCAAATGATCCACATTGTGACATACCTGCTGTGACATAGATGACCTTCTCTTGTCCGCTGCATGCACCCTTCCTGCTAACCCGCGCTTGCAGGACTTCTCGCGGGCAGTTCCCTTCCTTTGGAACAGCCTGCCTATGACCATCATACTCTCCCCTCGTCTTCAATTGTTAAGAAGTCCCTCAAAACACACCAGTTCAGAAATGCTTATGGACTCCCAGAGTAACTTATCTATACTTGTCCATATTTGTCTTTTGCGCTCCTAAAGAGCCACACTCCACTATCACTTCCAGTTCTGCTATATTTCCACCTTGTTTGGTGGCTGTCACTCTTGCTGCCCTGTTGTGTTTTTGTACCCCACCTCCTCTAGATTGTTAGCTCATATGAGCAGGGCCCTTATATACCTATTGTTCCTGTGTAATTGTCTCATTTATTGCAAATTACCACCTTTCATAGTATTGTAAAGCGCTGTGGAATTAGTTGGCGCTATATAGATACCAATAATCATATTATTATTAATAATAATAATAATAATAATATTAATATTGGATGTGAGGGAGCAGCTAGGAAAATATACTTGCCTTAATCTGTCCTTCCTTGATGCTGCCATCAATATGTATGTGTCTCAGTGTAGGTGTATGGAAGTGTATATGTATTTGTCCATGCATCTCAGCGTTCAAACGACAACACCATACACAAATACACACCTGCATTTAAATGCCAACATTTAATACAAACACAGCTTTGCGTTCAAATGACAACAGTACATACAAATATGATCCTTCATTCACACACACATACTACACACAAAAACATGTCTACATTCAAATGCACACAGTGCCCACAAATACAACCCTACAAGAATAGGCAAATGGTAGAATCCCAGCTGGTAAAGCATCATGGGAGTTTAGACTACATTAGTTCCTCCACTGGCTGAGCTTTCATGTTATAAAATATACATATGAAGAACAATTGTCAAATAAGTCTGCCTAGGATAATGAAGTCGTTTAACATAGCCCCTAAGATGTCTTAATTAGGACATCAAAACATTAGTAGAGTATAGAGTATACACCACAGTAATGTGAAAATAGATCATTTTTCATTAGAAAAGAAAAAAAACTGAGCAAATTTGCACAGCAGAGAAGACGATTTCTTTAGATTGAACTATATCAGAGAAAGTGTACAAACATAGAAACACAGACTGTGACTGCAGATAAGAACCATTCGGCCCATCTAGTATGCCCAATTTTCTAAATACTTTCATTAGTCCCTGGCCTTATCTTATAGTTAGGATAGCCTTATGCCTATCTCACACATGCTTAAACTCCTTTACTGTGTTAACCTCTACCACTTTAGCTGGAACGCTATTCCATGCATCCACTACCCTCTCAGTAAAGTAATACTTCCTGATATTATTTTTAAACCTTTGTCCCTCTAATTTAAGACTATGTCCTCTTGTTGTGGTAGTTTTTCTTCTTTTAAATATAGTCTCCTCCTTTACTGTGTTGATTCCCTTTATATATTTAAATGTTTCTATCATATCCCCCCTGTCTCGTCTTTCCTCCAAGCTATACATGTTAAGATCCTTTAACCTTTCCTGGTAAGTTTTATCCCGCAATCCATGAACCAGTTTAGTAGCCCTTCTCTGAACCCTCTCTAAGGTATCAATATCCTTCTGAAGATACGGTCTCCAGTACTGTGTACAATACTCCAAGTGAGGTCTCACCAGTGTTCTGTACAATGGCATGAGCACTTCCCTCTTTCTACTGCTAATACCTCTCCCTATACAACCAAGCATTCTGCTAGCATTTCCTGCTGCTCTATTACATTGTCTGCCTACCTTTAAGTCATCAGAAATAATCACCCCTAAATCCCTTTCCTCATATGTTGAGGTTAGGACTCTATCAAATATTCTGTACTCTGCCCTTGGGTTTTTACGTCCAAGATGCATTATCTTGCACTTATCCACATTAAATGTCAGTTGCCACAATTCTGACCATTTTTCTAGTTTACCTAAATCATTTGTCATTTGGCTTATCCCTCCTGGAACATCAACCCTGTTACATATCTTAGTATCATCAGCAAAAAGACATACCTTACCATCAAGACCTTCTGCAATATCACTAATAAAAATATTAAAGAGAATGGGTCCAAGTACAGATCCCTGAGGTACCCCACTGGTGACAAGCCCAAGCTTTGAATATACTCCATTGACTACAACCCTCTGTTGCCTGTCACTCAGCCACTGCCTTACCCATTCAACAATATTGGAATCCAAACTTAAAGATTGCAGTTTATAGATAAGCCTTCTATGTGCAACAGTGTCAAAAGCCTTACTGAAATCTAGGTAAGCAATGTCTACTGCACCATCCTGATCTATAATTTTAGTTACCCAATCAAAAAAATCAATAAGATTAGTTTGGCATGATCTCCCTGAAGTAAACCCATGTTGTCTCTGATCTTGAAATCCATGTGTTTTTAGATGTTCAACAATCACTTTCCCCACTACTGAAGTAAGGCTTACTGGCCTATAGTTGCCCGACTCCTCCCTATTACCTTTCTTGTGAATGCGCACAACATTCGCTAACTTCCAATCTTCTGGGACTACTCCTGTTAACAATGATTGGTTAAATAAATCTGTTAATGGTTTTGCTAGTACACCACTAAGCTCTTTTAACAGGGTGTATTCCAAGCTGCTATGTTTGTATTGTCTACAAGCAAGCTTAATGTATTCAGTGTTATATACTTCCATGACAAAAGATCTGTTTCCTACTAAATAACTGTGGACAGGCTTTAGATTAGTTGTAATTAACAGTGAAGCTCTATTGATATTTACAGAAAATGTATATAACCCAGTTAGTGAATTTAATATCAGCGTGCTGTTTATTCAGCGATAAGTCTATGTGCTTCACTCATAAGCGTTCAAATGGAATTATAGTGTATTTCTGTGCAGACTATGGAATCCAACTCATTAGACATATGACACTTTCTTCCATAATTTTTCCAATAGGTCATCTTCACATGACAATTCCGTTTGATGCCCCAAGATTAAAATCATTTGTGTTCATTCTAACTCACTTGGAGACATCGTCCTCGCTATTTTGTTGGACAAGTAGGTCCACTCTCCTGCCTCTTTCTCTGAAATATGAAACCCCATCTTTGTTAGAGATAGAAAAAAATATTTACATTCCATAACTCTTCCCACATGAACTGAATACTGTACAATCCAGCCCAGAACTCTGGCCTGTTTTCTTCTTGTTCCCAAAATGTGTTGCCCATACTGACGGTTAAATGAAATGTTCATAGGTCTGGTTAGGAATTCCACTACCTCTGCAATGACATAGGCCTTAGGACTATCAAGAAACCTTGTTAAATGAACACTTATTGTTTAATGGTTATGGTGCTTGGAGTGTTCCTTTAAGTAATCTAAAAGTCTTTGAATTTAAAATACAATGTAGGATGCACCGCTGCTTAAACACTAAAAAAAATAAATAATAATAATTACATTAGTTTTAAACTCTCTGTTGTATTATTTTGGATTATTTCCTTTTCTTCCACTTATTTATACAGCACTCACTTAGCCATATAAATTCAAATCAAAGAAAGGAGCACAACAGTTTTCTTGACTAATATTTTGCCAAGGCACTTGGTTTTTGCTGTGTGTTTTATATTCTTTGTAAACTGGCATGCAAGGTTATATCGTCCATTCAGCAAAATTATCATTGATCGGTGGAAACATCCTATTTCGTCTAAAACATAGAACAAACTCTCAGCACCTTCGAGACAAAACTGGAGTAGCATTGTGATTTTACTTTTGTTTTCTTGTGTTTTTCTGACTTCTTTTCTATCAGCTAGCAGGGTTACTGCAACAATATTTTTCAAGCTAATTAACTATTCTGTGTAGAATTTAAATCCACCTTTTTCATGTTTGCTTATTTCCTTATGGATTTAGCCTCTAGCATCACTTCATGCCTTGCCTTTGAACATTCTAGGTAATGCCGTATCCTGAAGATCACAGTGGGCTCTTAGAATATAATTGTTTGTGCTTTATGTAAACCTACAGAATCTCTGAAATGCTCAGCTGGGAGCCAAATAGAGCAGTACAGTCTGCTCTGGAAGCCAACGCTGGTGATTTTTACAAGACTTTTATGCGTCCTTATTGAACTATTAGTGTTTTTTTGTTTTTAGCTACACACTAAAGGTCAACTTTCATTACTTGCTCATATTTATTTAATCGTAACTTCATTGTTGAGGATAAATCTTTTTTCTACACACTCAGATCTAACATATGGACATGAAATTCGAGTTGTTTGGTTGCTAAAAAAAAAAAAACTACACTAGTGATGTCCCGAACGGTTCGCTGAACGGTTCGCCAAGAACGGTTCGCCCCGAACGGTTCGCCCCGAACGGTTCGCCACGAACGGTTCGCCACGGACTCATCATTGAGTAAACTTTGACCCTGTACCTCACAGTCAGCAGACACATTCCAGCCAATCAGCAACAGACCCTCCCTCCCAGACCCTCCTACCTCCTGGACAGCTCACTAAGAATGCAGCTTCAAAATGGTGTGCAGCTCCATCCACCTCTGTGATCAGTACTGTAGCGCTGTTCCATCCCAAATTCTATTTCTTCCTACAGGATAGTGTGTGACTGTGGAGTCAACTTTTTTTTTAAATTTATGCCCAAACTTAAGCACATCAGTTGGTCCCAAGTTGAATATTAGTTGAACCTCCAATGCAGCCAGCAGAGGTGTAATACCTGTAAATATAATATACAGGGACAGACAAATAATTTAAAAAAAACATGAAAATTAAACATAAGCTTATAATCTTGAATTTCAATTATATATGTGCCTGGAAAGATGAGTCATAATATGATGACTAGCAGTTAGCAATATATATCAGCTGTTAAAGCAACATATAGGAAATACATTTTATATGTGGGTTTTCAAAGAGACGTGTGGCAATTATCAGAACTTAAGAGGCCAAATAATCAATGTCCAAGTTAATGGTGCAGTCGACACAATAACTGCAAAATGATTCATTATTCGAAGGAGATGTAAAAGAAATTGGTTCACTTGGGTTTATGTTTGGAGGAAGTCAATGGATGCCTTGCTCCATAATGAATGATGCCAGATATTAAATGTGAGTTATCTACAATAACCTGGGTGGGCATCCTTAGAGAGTTCTGTATCTAATTATTGTGCAGGTTCATAAAACAGCCAAGGATTAACCTGTATATTGATGTCTGCCTACAGAATAATGACTTCTTACATAATGTAGGAGATTCAGAACCGGTAAATTGTTAGAACTATCCACATTTGTGCAGCCTATTTTAAATTTTGCCAGTAAACAATAAATTATTAAGGATGGCATGCACTTGATACCGATCTCAAGCTTTGCTCTTATGAGGTATTCTACCCACAATTAATAAGGCACATGTGGCCATATCCTCTTTGTATTGAATGTGTAAAAACCATTAAGCTTCCATAAAGGTGGCCTACAGCAGTCCACAATGTTTGATTAGGGATGACATGAGTTGCTGTTACACTTGGAGATTCGTTCTATTACAAACTGCAATTTGTCCAAATTTGGCCCAAGCTGGTGATCATACAAATTTCCAGATTTCCAAACAGCCATTATCTAGGGGATAATCACATGGCACTCGTTTCTCTAAGAGATTCATTGTTTCTTTTTAAAATCGATAGTTGTAACTATAATGACTTGTTTGACTTATGTTTAGGTAATGTCTTGTTATCATATAATCATTGCAGAGTCGTGAAAATCTTTATTCAGACATTGCATTAAATTGCAAAATGTAATATCTTAAATTACATTATTTTATTCATATCATCCTAATAAGGTATTACATTTGTTCTGGGGATAAAGATCTCAATATTACTGAAATAAATATCACCTGAAAAAGTATACGTGTTTCTTCTAAAAGAAAGATGATTTATTTTTAAGACTCCACTTAATGCCAAAGTGCCTTGGCAGCAAACCCTTTTAAGCGCGAATATAAGCTTCTATGTTATCATCTATAGTACATTTAGAAAAAAAGATAAATTGTCCCAATTGTAAGCTAAAGATATTCAGCCATTTCCAAATGCATCATGCTGTGTGACTTCTAAACTTGGCAAACAATTCACGCTGGAATAATCTATAAGTGCCAGTCACTCAAGCTTGTAATTTGGTCATTTTCATTTAATGTGGAGATTAATTAAAAATTAAGACTTAGAGTTCTTGACACTTTTTCATTTAATTTTGTATGTTTAGGACTGCTGAATTTTACACTGGTTAAGCACCCGCAACAATAATTGTATATTCTTGCAATATGTAGTCTGTCTTCTTATATTATTTAGAATAATAAATAATTGACCTATTTTTATGTGATGTGTTTCCATTATTCAGAAGTAAGTGGCCCAGTTGTAAACACTGCTGCAGGTACATCTTCCTTATGCCTATGTTTTTATTGTAAGGTTTTTGTATGGAACATTTTTTCTGCATTTTAAGCACTTTACCAAACATCCTGCCTTTTTTACAGCAGGGATTCTACAATGCATAATATGCCTATTTGAGATGGACAATTGTTGTTGTTTTACAAATCACAGCTAGCAAATGTATAGATGAACAGGCATATTTGTTTTTTTCATATTTTTTCATATTGCCTGCCGAATCTTGCCAGCACCATATCCACTATAAAATATTCTCTATTTGTACATCTGATGGACATGTAAGTCATTTTAAGGGCATTTTTTTCTGAATGTCAAGACTCATCAAGGGAATGAACCATTGTATTGTTTTACTTATACATTACTAATCTTTTACCTGCTATATAGTCTCATAATTTTAATACTTCAATGCACAATTAAAGGGACACAATGCACAATAAACACTAAGGCTCATTATAGAGTCTCTAGTTAATGTCTGTCCATTTTTTTGAGATTTACAAACACCAGAGCTCTAACATCTACTACTGATAGGCTGAGAGCTTTGGAGGCATCTTAAATAATGCAAAGGTTCAACAAGATGTCAAATGCCATTTCAGTTATATAATGCGCCTTCCGTCAATGGTGTCTTCCAAGTTCTCGTCAACGGTGTCTTATAGGATTTGCTACCTTTATGTGTTGTTATCTATCTTGACAACATACTTATACATTAACCACATCTAAAGACCCATTCCAAATATGTCAGAATGACTTTATCTAAATGACTGCAAAATGGGTTGTTTTGTAAATTTGAAAAATGCCTATAACCCCAGTATAGCTTACAGTTTCTGGGTTATATCATTTCAGAATCAGAATTCATTATGGATCCTTCGAAGCTTAAAGGCATTCAAACATGGTGTCTGCCTTAAGGTTTGAAGGCTTTCCAGTGCTTCACTGAATTTGCCAACAACTACAGGAACTTTATGCATAATTATTATTACATCATAACACCTCTTACTAACATGACACAGGGAGTAAATCATCTTGTTTGGTTCCCTGAAGCTTTAGCTGCTAAAGAAAAACTTAAAGCTTAAACTTAAAACTTCTCAATAGCCCCGGTCTTGATTTATCCTGATGTGACCAAGCCATTTATATTGTAGGTTGATGCCTCAGAAAACAGTATTGGAACAGTATTGCCCCAAAGAAAAACTCCTGATTAACCTCTACATCCTTGTTGTTTTTATTCAAAAAAAAATTGTCGGAATAGGAAAATAATTATTTTACTAGCCATTTACTCTGCTAAAGGAATGGAGACACTTAGAGGGAACTAAAAACCCTGACTTGGTTACTACCGACCATAAAAACCTCTCATACATAGCAGATGCTAAATAATTATCCTCTAGACAAGATTGTCTCTTTTTCTGTCACATTTTAACTACATAATCGCATGCAGACAAGGTTACAGTAACACAAAAGCTGATGACTTACAAAGGCACTCACTCGAGGTCAAATAGAAGGAAAACATTCCTTTAGTACCTTATGAAAGCATTATTACTGCTACTCGACTTATTATTTCTTCTCCACTGCTAGAGAAGATCCAATCTTATCAGGAACAACCATCTTCAGAAATTCCCATGTAAATATTGTATATAGCAGAGGGAGATAGAAAATAAATTCTTACAATTTACCATTCCACCAAACTAGCAAGCCACATGGGTATAATATGGCACATCAAGTGATACCCACATCCTTTTGGTGACCTTCTCCGAAACTAGATGTCACAGATTTTATTAAAGTCTTTCTCACCCTGTTGTGGTTCTTGTTTAGCCCAATAGTGCATTTGTGATAACTTTGATCTCCTACTACTGACCTTGGCTTGATTACTGTTCATTCCATTCTCTGTGTTCTTGATATTTGTCTTGACTAACTTTTACTATGTTTTCTCCTACCCTTGACCATGGATATCTCTCTAACTATTCATATGTTAAGCCTGGTAATATGGAATATTGCGTATTCTGTTGTGGATTAGGGTATGTGTGTTTGAGTTCCCTTATACACACAGTAACAGGCTGACCCACTAAGTGCAGGACGTGCAGGGAGTGCTGTTTCAGTGCTCCCTGCAGGGTCCTAGTGGCCTAAACATGCATCCTATACTATTAATGTTTGGAAAGTTCCCTGGTATCCCCAAAATTTGGACAGCAGGAGTGGTGTCTATGGCAGGATGGTGGGACAGGACTCAAAAATCAGGACTATACCTCTGAACTTAGTACACTTGGGAGACATGTTATCGTATGAATCTGAAATGGCCTAGAAGCTTAGGAATTAAACTCACATTTGCAATTCTACACAGATTGTACACAGGCATCTCATTCATTTAACAAATTTATCTAGAATTACCCTCACCAAACATACAAACATAGAGTTGATAAATAATTTAAGCAAGCAAAGGAAAATCTAATACGCTTTCACTGATTCCTATTTAAAAACAGTGCTCCTCTTGGGTATACACCTTATACTTATAAAAGAAAAAAATGTGCAAATACAATAAAAGTATATAAATTAAACAAGTAAGCGCTAGATAAATGCTAATAGAAATTAGTGATGTAATTAACTCTGTGCACACAAAGAATACCAAACATAATTATTACTATTGTATTGCATGTG
Organism: Pelobates cultripes; assembly: GCA_933207985.1. Classification (NCBI taxonomy): domain Eukaryota; kingdom Metazoa; phylum Chordata; class Amphibia; order Anura; family Pelobatidae; genus Pelobates; species Pelobates cultripes. The sequence goes on along the minus strand of OW240916.1, from coordinate 300,524,053 downwards.
TGCCCTTGTTTGTTAGTACATTTTTGTTTCTAACAGAAGAAAACAAGAATAGAGAGAATTCTATTTGGAAGAGTTTGCTCACCAATTATGCTTAAAGGACCACTATAGTGCCAGGAAGACATACTTGTTTTCCTGGCACTATAGTGCACTGAGGGTGCCCCCACCCTCAGGGTGCCCCTCCCTCCGGGCTGCATGGAGAGGAAGGGGTTAAACTTACCTCTTTCTCCAGCGCCGAGCGGGGAGCTCTCCTCCTCCTTTTCTCTGAAACTGCTATGTTTATTCAAAAAAGGGTTAAACCTAGCTGGACCTGGCACCCAGACCACTTCATTAAGCTGAAGTGGTCTGGGTGCCTATAGTGTTCCTTTAATACGCTGTGCATCCAATAATTATTTTCTCTTCACTCTCCTCATTCCTTTGTCATTTGTTACAATGGCTCTGGGACCGTTTAAGATACAATTCAAAATACTTACACACGCATATACAGTTCTTAACTGTACCCTTCAGTACATTTCTATTCACAGGTACATCCTTTCTATGTCACTGTGCTCTGTTCTTGGTTCATTTCATTGTTCATTCCATACTACGAATTCTTTCCTACATGATTTGCCCTATGGAACAGCCTCCCTCCTCCATCAGACCTTCCCTTAGTCTTCAATTTATTAATAAGTCTTTTAAAACTATTTAGTAATTTACAAACAGAGGTTACCGCACTCACACTTAGGAATCCATGTGCTTATCATGGCCAGAATTGGCAAAACCCAGTTTAGTAGATAAAATAAATTAGGTCCAGGCACTCAGGATTGCCGCAGGTAGGCAGGTTTATTGGCACAAAAAGTGCAACATTTCGGCCTACAAAGAGGCAGACAAAAGCCTCTGTGTAGGTCAAAACGTTGCACTTTGAGTTCCAATAAACCTGCCTTACTGCAGCAATCCTGAGTACATAGACCTAATTTACTTTATCGTTTAAAACTCTTCAGGCAAGACTATGGTTTCCTCTCTTTTGACATAATTAAAAATCTTACAGTTCACGTCATTCTCCTAAGCCTGTAGGGTATTTGTTATAGTTTATTTCTTATTTGTCGTTATGTATCCCCATATTAAACTTGAAAAGCACCAGTTTGGCGATTTTGAACTTCACCTTGACATCACCATAGTGAATAACCCTGTATATAAAGGCAATAACAATGACAAAGAAAGGCATCTTGCTAAAATTGTGGAGGTTTCCTCCAATGCTACTATACAACAGTTGTGATTCTTTTTGCATTCCTTCCTTATAATGTATTACTTTAAAGAGACACTATATTTACCCAGACCACTTCTTATCATTGCAATGTCCCATGTCCCTTAACCCTACTTTGGTAATTATTGCAGTTTCTGAGAAACTGCAATAATTACATCTCAAGGTTACCTCCACCTAAAGTGTCTGTCTACCAGACATTAGGTCTCCTCTGCCAGCTAATGTCAGTGTGGGCGGAGCCTGACCCTGAGGGATATCGGGAGGGGGCACGAGGGAGGAAGGCACTGTAGATATCTATAGTGCCAGGAAAATGACTTTGTTTTCCTGGCACTATAGAATCCCTTTAACATGTATGTATTTTTTTTTTTATTATTTTCTATTAAAAAAAATTATTATATGCCATATATGCATTACATCTCCCAATTAAAAGGCATTATTTTAGAAAATGTATGCAGATGCAGTAACATCTGTCATACAGTTCATAAAAGTTCATGAAAGTATAAAGATATTAAATTCATACTTTTCACTTCTTTGCCAAAATATTTTCTAATCTGCTTTAAAAAAAGATATTTTATTGTGCGCCTCTATTTCCTTTAATACAATTCAGGTCTCATTTAACATTCTTTTCACTACTATGTACATTTAAGGTTTCAATTTTCAGTCTGATTGAAGTTGTGGCTGGCCTGCAAATAAATGGCAGCACACATTGGCATTACAATTATAGGATGCTGTGTAACTAAAGAACGATGTTATTCTAAAGTAAAACTTATTTCCTGGAAGCGATATAATGTTATTCAGCTTGGCTTACCTGGATTAGATGTTAGCTGTCTGAGTACAGGCCTGTATCCTTGCTTAGCATCTATTTATAAATCACTCTTAAATAAACAGATTTCTCCATCATCAGTCATCACTTGTCGCAGAGGCAATTTTACAGAAACATCTTTTACACTTGTTAAAGCAATCTAGAGTTTGTACTTAGTATTTTAGGGCAGATTTTGACATGGTATGGATCAATAGTGCATTAAATGTTAAACGTTATAAATGTTAAACGTTATAACGTTAAACATTTTTTTTGCTTTCTCTCTCTCGCTTCCTCTCAATCAAGTGCTTAAAACTGACCTGAATCTAGCTGCCAAAGAAAAAAGGTGCTTGATTCAAGACAAAATGTTTATTGAGTTTTCGATGATAGCAAAAAGATACAAGAAAATGCTGTAACACAGTTCAATTATTAAACAGCATATAAAGCATACTAAAATGGATAAATATGTTAAAACTAACATCTAACATGATAAACAATGGATATACTGATTTATTTATTGGTGGCATTTATACAGAGCAAACATATTCCGCAGTGCTTCACAGTTGTGAAAAAGACAGTACAATATAAAAAGAAATATACAAATAGGATAAGTGCTAGAGGGTCAACTGAGTATAGATATGATAGCACACAGCAAACACTAATAGTAAGAGTCACCCTCAAACCCTTACTGAAAGATATAGAAAAAAAAACAATCTATACAAAATATAGGTTGCACCAATATAAAATCCAATTAGTCCACAATTGCTGGAGTCTGTTCTCAACTGGTAACCGTCCATACTTTAAATGGCAGGAGTATATGAAATTAAAGCCAGTGATGGTACACTTGAAGAGCCCCACAGTTGGCAAAACGCGTTGTGTTGTTTTAACTTTTAGTTTTAAAGCATTAACGTATATTTGGCATTCACTACTAGTTCTGTTTGTCCATTTATTATGCTTTTTATGCTTTTTGCTGCTTTTATTATTTTTTTAACTTCTTCTGTTCCGGGCACTAAAAAACATACAAAACAGAACTCCTTGGAGAATCTACTTAACATCATATCCTTGGTGGGGATTATACCACCCAAGCACTACCATCTGAGCAGGATCTACTGCCCCACAACATGTGAGTAGAATATTCTTACCTTTACAACCATCATTATATTGATTACAGTGAGCACTATTGTTTGCCATTTTTATCTTTTATATATCAAACCTCCAGATCTACTCAGAGCTCTCAAATGTGAGTGATAAACCATATACATTACTGTTGTATGTCCTGTGCCTAGTTCTATACGTTCTGTGGGGCTCTTCAAGTGTACCATCACTGGTTATTTTCTGCTTTAATTTCATATACTCCTGCCATTTAAAGTCTGGACGGTTACCAGTTGAGAACAGACTCCAGCAATTGTGGACTAATTGGACTTTATATTGGCGTAACCTATATTTTGTATTTATTGTTTACAATATAAAAAGACCAATTCAAAAGGTAAAGAGGACTCTGCCCTTGAGCAGAGGTCTAGCCCCTGAAGATCTTTTATACAGAGTACTTTGCTAGGTAGCTTAGGAGCCTACAATTTTAAGGTTGAAGTGGGAAGAAATGAAAAAGAGGTAGCAGAGGAATTTGGAGGTGATGGCACAGAGAATTAATAGTATCATTGCAGTAACTGGTAACATGTGAAGGGAATGAGGAAGTGATTGACCGTGATGTCAAACAGCTGGTAGAGCATGCCTTATAGTTAAAAGGAACCCTGGTGGATAAGTAGTAATTAGTAGAAATTAAGTGGCTTTGTTTCAGTTGGTTTGTGGAATTGGACTTAAGGAATTGAGATACACAGTTATTTGAAATAATTTACAGCTAGGAGGGGCAAGAGCAAAGAAGACATTCTTGTACACAAGAATGTCTACTTAAATATTTGACAACCAAATTCTATCAGCCAAGATATTAATAACTACAAGTAACTGCAGACATTAAAGTAGTAAACTATAGGTAAAATTGGTAGCATTGTTATAGTCAGTGAATAATGTTGTACCAAAGATGAAATAAATCCGGTTGTGTATCTTCCAAATTTCAGTCCGCACATTAAAGTTGCAGGAAGAGGTAGAAATTAAGTGGCTTGGTTTCAGTTGGTTTGTGGAATGGCAACTTTTAATTAAATAGGTAAATTATGATAACATAGGAAGCAGACTTATGGAATTTCAGATGCACTGACTGCCTTTTTCTTGTAGTGGAGGGTGTACACTATCCGGTAAGACCATGCTCATTCAAGCTGGATCTAGTTTTCCTCATGCCAGTGCCAATCCAATTAGTGACTGATCTGAGATAGTTCCATGCTTCCTATCAAAGCCCTGGTGTTCCAGAAAAAGTATTTTTTTTAATTGGGGGAAAAAAAGTATAATTCTCCAGAAAACGACATTTAATTGGTTGGCTCATTTCATTAAGCTATTTCTATAGCATACAAAGATATTACACTGTATTTTTACCCAAACAACTAGACTTGTGCACAGCGAGTAAATCAGTTCGGCCAAACTATTTTTCTGAAAGCAGAAAATATTTCAGGATGCCTGGATTTATGCTGTATGTATGTTCGACTTGGCAGAATTTCAGTACCGAAACCTAGTTTGGGAACGGAATCATACAAAAAAAAAGAGCATCAAAATGAGCCAATCAGGGCACTGCAATGAATTGTGGTTCGACCCAAAATAAATTTCCAAATCTACAAGTAACCAACAACATAATATTTTGAAATCAATATTGTAGATGCTTAAAAGTCTTTTTTGGTTTGATTGCAGTGCAATCTAATAAATAATAAAAGGGTATTTTTCCCGCAACAACGTTTAATCCAGACCCAAGCTGCAATAAGTAGATAATTTACTTGACTTTGATTTGTATCCATCACTTTAATGGCACTGATATGGTCCACTCTATTATTATTATCAAAAGTGACCATATGACTTACAGCTTTATATCTGATGACCCAGGGTGCCATGCAATTTGTATCACATAAAATTTTAAGCAATTTTCAGGCATCATGTTGGGAGGTATTATTGGGGGAGAAAGCATGCAGAAGTTTTAATTCTAATAACTCCTGAGCTGGACACGATTATACACTGTGTTCTCAGTCAGAAATAAAATAAACAAAATTTTCATTAATCTAATCCAGTGTTGTAAATTGAGGGCTCAACTTCCTCGTCTTCTTTCCTTAGAACTGTATACCCTTTGCATTAAACAAAAACACACAACATACCTTCTACTTATGTGATTTGAAGTGGTCATATTGTTTGGAGCCTGGATCCAGAGATATTGGCAATTATGTATAAAAAAACAACAAGTAAAAAATATGGTGCTAAAAGAAATTGACAGTAAAATTAGGGTAGTATAAAACAGCACCTTATCCAGTGCAATAGCATACAAAACACTACAAAATACAAATAACTAAAATATTGCATGGTGTCTTTAAAGATTTGCAGTAACACAATCTTATGAAAGTGCTATAGAACCAAAAAAGTTGCGACAAAAAAAAATGGTAACAAAAAATTGCACAAATGCAACACTTAAAGTGCTTAGGAATATGTACAAACAAGTGATGTATATTCCCTTTGTTAATGTTAATACAACATCAGTGCAATACCAGTTTAGAGTGTGCCACGGTATGCCACACTTCATAATACCCAGAAGTCATTAAACATCCAAAATTATATATGCATATTAAGAAGAAAAACCATATAGTGCAATTTTGTCAAACACACTATGTGCTAAACATAAGTACAATTTCACTCAGTATTGCAAAGCAGGTAAGTCTACTCAGGCTATAGGTGCTCCTCTCCACTAGTGTAGCATATAAAACTATTGGTGGACTCAATAGATCTAATAAAATGGACAGCCAAGTAATCCAGAGTTATCCAAAACTTTGTTGCAATAAAAAACAGCTCCAATAAAAATAAAATAAAAGGTAATAAAAACTTCCAACTGAAGTAAGCTGATAAAGTCCCCTGGTGGAGCAGTTGGAAAGTCCTAGCCCAGGTACCAGCTTACTCAAGGTTATGAGATGCAATCTAGGCTCCAAAACTCTTCCAGGGGGTTCGGGGCGTGACGTCCGATGTGCCGAGCGTGATGACGTCAAACACAGTGACGCATTTCACCGATCGAAATGGTTTCTTCAGATCTGACCTGCTTTGGTTGCCAGTCACTTTTGAGTCCATCCTGTGGGCATGTATCACCCAGGTTGTCAGAGATTTCCTCCTTTTCATTGTTTACAATATGCAATCACATGCATATACAAAAGAGTAATGGAATTCAGTACAAATGGGAAATATCAACTAAACTACTAAATGGGCCAGATGTTAAAAGCTCCTAAAGACTAACATATCATCCCAAAAGTATACCATATATCCATATATAAGTGTGCTCCCTCCCACCTTTTCCGCAAACTGTTGGGTTTTGTTTAAAAAAAAAAAAAAAAAAACCTCCCTCCCTCTCTTTCTCGTCCCTCACTGGACTGGAAAGAGCATATGCGCTCTGAGCTGGTGATATTGTCCAATCACAAGCTTCTCTATTAGAATTCTGAGATTAGATCTCGGCATGGCTCCAGTGACTTTGGAGGGAGCTTCACCATAGTGCCCAATAGAGCATATTGCGCTGGAATGGTCCCCCACTCTCAACATGTTTATAGTAACCCTTTAATCGAAAACAAAAGCAATCACAAAGAAAACAACATTTGTTTCAATGTATGGTTGGCTTGAAAGTTAGTTTATAACACCACAGCTGAGGCGGCTTTTATACCGCTGAATTGGCTTACTCTAAAAAAAACACTGTGATTTCCCCCTGCTACCTCTTGTCTCAAATCCCCACGGTATCCTTTAGATTGTAAGCTCATGGGCTACCTAGCTGTGCACTTTGTATAAAAGAGCTTAAATGGCTAGATCTCAGCTTACGGGCATGGCCCTCTCTACCTTTTGTATTTGTGCATGTATATTGTATGTTCTCCACTAATTGTACAGCACTGTGTAATCTGTTGGCACTTTATAAATACCAGTAATAAATAAATAAATTATGTTTATTAATCTAGTCTAACCCATCATATTTCTCTTCTGCTGTGATGCAAAAAACTATGTTTCATCCGGCTGGTTTCATTTTTATTTGTCTGCAGCTGCAGGTTTTATTTTTATTTTGTTCTTGAAGTTGCTCTATATAAAATTGTTCTAATATATATATATATAATAATAATAATATATAATATATTTGAATTGAATTGAAACAGCTGGGGACCAAAGCTTTGGTCAGCCCTGTTTAACATCAAAATAGGTTAGGAAAGAAACACCCATGTGCCTATGTACATTTCTGGGCATTGCAAAGCAGATAAGCTATTTGTGACTAATATAAAGTAAAAAAAAAAAAAAAGTATACTCTAGTACTATTGGACAAAGAATTGGATTTCTTTTTAATATATATTTTAATGTTTTGAATAAATCATTGAAAACAATTATAAAAAAATAAATATTAAATCATTTGGAAAGCTTACCCAACAATAACAATCGAGACGTTGCTTATGGCAGCATCCGTTATATATATACTTTTTAAGATTAGTTTAGTTTACTTTTAATGGATGCTTAGCCTAACACTAAGGACAATGCAATGTAGCAACTAATATTTGATAACGTTCTACTGGAACCCTGCAGCTGATATGTTTAATGAAAAAAAACAACAAACTGGTAAAACTAGTAAGGCATATGACAAAAGTATAAAGTATAGAGATTGCATCAATATTTGATAAAGATTTTTTTCCTTTTAACCTTTTCTTATTGTCTATTTTCTCTTGACTGGTTATCTATTATGGCCTGACTTCTTATCTCCCTGCTGTCAAACACCCTCATACACTTGACAGTTACCACATAGTAATTTGTTTCCAGTTCAATGGGTGATAAAAGCATGGGTTTAGTTTTCTAAATGTGTCAAATGCTTCTTTTGCAGCAAAAGAGTCTGTCACCTAGTCCTCTGAAGATGCTGTGTATTTCACAATCCATTATTCTATCAAGAATCTGAACATGTGTATAATATAATTTATTGAAAATGTAATTTTGAAAGAGTATTTGTTTACCACCGACATGTATGTACCTTGGTTCAACGTAATGATTAATTGGAGAAGTGTATGATGTTTATTGGATTATATGTCAGCTGGATATGATTTTAATAATGCAAACTGGAGAACCATTCAGAATTAGAATATTCCTCCGAGACATTAGAACATAACATGAAAATAGTTAGATATCATACCAACACTCTATTATTAATGATGTATAGACCGAGAGAGGTATATATATTCATATTTTGCTGCTCGGTTCAAGTGCCGTCTAAGGTATATTTGTAATAAAAGAAGAGGTTACATTTAGCACCTTAGCTTGCTGCCTGCCCTCTTTTTAATTTTACAAAAAGTGAAGGTTGCAATCAATAAAACCAGGATTGTACATAGAGCAATATCGGACCTCTGAAAAGTATAAGCATGCATATGGACTCAGTATTTGGTTTGGGCCCCTTTTGCAGCAATTACTGCCTCAATGCGGCGTGGCATGGAAGCTATCAGCCTGTGGCACTGCTGATGTGTTATGGAAGACCAGGATGCTTCAATAGCTTCCTTCAGCTCTTCTGCATTTTTCGGTCTCATGTCTCTCATCTTTCTCTTGGCAATGCCCCATAGATTGTCTATGGGGTTCAGGTCAGGCGGGTTTGCTGGCCAATCAAGCACAGTAATTATTGAACCAGGCTTTGGTGCTTTTGGCAGTGTGGGCAGGTGCCAAGTCCTTCTGGAAAATGAAGTCAGCATCCCCATAAAGCTAGTCTGTGGAAGGAAGCATGAAGTGCTCCAAAATCTCCTGGTAGACGTCTGTGTTGACCCTGGACTTAATGAAGCACAGTGGACCAACACCAGCAGATGACATGGCTCTCCAAATCAACACAGACTGTGGAAACATCCCGCTAGACTTCAAGCATCTTGCAATGTGTGCCTCTCCATTCTTCCTCCAGACTCTGGGTCCTTGGTTTACAAATGAAATGCAAAAGTTGCTCTCATCAGAAAAAAGGACTTTGGACCACTGAGCAACAGACCAGGTCTGTTTCTCTTTAGTCCAGGTAAGACTCTTCTGACATTGTTTGTTGTTCAGGAGCAGCTTGACAAGAGGAATACGACATCTGAAGCCCATGTCTAGGATCCGTCTGTGTGTGGTGGCACTGACTCCAGCCTCAGTCCACTCCTTGTGAAAGTCCCCAGCACTTTTGAATGGCCTTTTCCTGACAATCCTCTCCAGGCTGTGGTCATTCCTGCTGCTTGTGCACCTTTTTCTTCCACACTTTTCCCTTCCACATAACTTTCTATTAATGTGCTTTGATACGGCACTTTGGGAACATCCAACTTCCTTCACAATTACCTTTTGAGGCTTTCACTCCTTATGGAGGGTGTCAATGATGGTTTTCTGCACAACTGTCAGGTCAACAGTCTTCCCTGTGATTGTGATTCCTACTGAACCAGACTGAGAGACCATTTAAAGGCTCAGAAACCCTTTGCAAGGGTTATAGCTTACTTAGCTGATTTGAGTGGGACACTGTGAGCCTACAATATTGCACCTTTTCACAATATTCTAATTTACTGAAATTGTGGATTTGGGGTTTTCATGAGCTGTAAGCCATAATCATCGCATTTATGACAAATCACAGCTAGAACTATCTTGCTTTGCATGTAATGCGTCTATCTCACATATTAGTTTCCTCTTTTATGTTGCATTACTGAAATAAATGAACTTGCACGATATTCTAATTTTTTTGAGTATCACCTGTATATACAGTATATATATATAAATATAAATATACATATATATATAGAGAGAGAGAAAAATGCTTGTATCCTTGCACTCAGGCTTAATCATGAATTTTAAGGGCCGGGTGCTTTAAAGCCAAAGCCAAATATTATACATATACAAAAAGTAGCTTTCACTCACGGACTTGAAGTATAAAACATTCCGCTTTATTCAAGGCATATCCAAGGAATCATCACACTGACGTTTCAGCCCATGTCCGGGGCTTTCCTCAAGGTGAATTGACATTGAATTGACATTGACAGTGAATAAAGCGGAATTTTTTATACTTCAAGTCCGTGAGTGCAAGCTACTTTTTGTAAATGTGTATATATATATATACATATTTTCTTTGGAGGGGGAGGGGGGCAGTGTAGGGTACCTTTAATGTTTATCTTCCTCCAACCTGAATTACTGTAGGTGCATAACAAGATGATTTATCAGATTTGATGTTTCTGAAGTAAATGATCCAAAATATATCCCACTAGTTAAAAACATGCTTGGCAGAAAAGGGTGAAGAAGAGGAGGATTTATAAATGTGCAAATACACACATAAGCTCTTAAGCCTTAAATACCAACTGTTCCTGAACTATTACATTAAAGAAGAAACAGAAACCGAAGCAATATTGTCTCACACAATGTTGCCATCATCATCAACTAAAATATACTGTTCATTAAAATGAAACCAAACCGAAACATTTCAAATATAAGCAAAAAAATACAGCAACGTAAATGTAACCATGAGCATCTAACCATGTTGATTTTGTGTTCAATTCCATTAATATCTTGTACGGTAGTCCCATGATTAGCGTGTTTCTTTGTTCATCAAGGAACCAAGATAAATATAGAAATATGGAAGGACGCATATTACAATGTAACAAAGAAAGGAATAAAGGAACACACAATTTTTTTTATGATTTAATTTTACATTTAAGCATGTGTGTGTGTGTCCGTGCGTGCGTGCGTGCGTGTGAATAGTGGAACCTTAAGAGGAAGAAGGTGGTTAAAGTGACTTGCAATGGATGGTAGATTCAGCAGATAGTTGTAGCAAGATGCCTACCATCAGTTTGAATAGAGTATCATAGGTAATCCAAGGATAGGTTAGTTAGTTAGTTAGTTAGTTAGTTAGTTGGTTAGTAGTATTGAAGTCACTGAGCAGATGTTATGTCTCATTGTCTTCATGAGCCTGATTTTATTTAAACCTTAAACAGTTATTGTGTAATTGATCTATCAGTTGTGACCTACGTCTGGGGGAAATATTAATTTTCCATTGGTCAAGTGAATAAGTGAGCAGAGTGTGGCCTTTACAATTGTCCCTGTCTACTACCATATGAAATCCAGGGTTTACCTAAGGCCATAAACTGGAGCACCTGCATTTTGGACAGCATTTGACACATTCAGAGTTTTGTCCATGTTTTATGCAAGGTTGTGTCTGTTCGTTTGTCCCTTTAAACTGACAGTTCCACCATTAATACAGCCGCCATTCCCAGTCCCTCAAACACTAAATAACACCAGCTTTTTAAAATTTTAATACACCAGAGAAACATCAAATCCCAATGGGATAAATAAAGACAACTCAATTTTTATAACATGTAATATTCCCGTATCATCACCATTTCCTTAAATATATACAAGTGCCATGCTGTGTTTTTCTATAATCTTGTCTTGCTATTAAAAATTACAACCTTATCACAAACTGAAATATCCAATACAGCTTGATATGGCACCGCAATTTTACTGCTGGATGTTGACTTTCCTTCCTAATTCCTATATGTGTTTGGGTGCATAGAGAAGATAGAAAATGTTGTCCTCGTGATTGTCTTCCCATATTGTCTGTAACCGTTATAGAGAACTCATTATTGTGAGATCAAGCAGAGCAGTAAATGCAGAAAGTCTTTTGTCACATTTGTCACAGTATATTAGTCCATCCCTCAAGAACTGTGAGAAATTTGTTAATTCAGTATGAGGTGTAAATGAGGTGAGGAAAAATAGAAAATTAATTATAAAGAGTTCTTATACATTGTGAAGATGAAAGAAGAGTGTGATTCTTACATTCGTGCATTCATTACATTGTTTTAACTGTGAATTAGCAGGATTACCACTACCATTGTATTTGTTAAACAATATTGTTGCACATTTTGTTTTCTGTTTGAATGTTTGGCTGAGAAGAGGTATTATAGCTGCTTCATCTCATTAAATGGCATTAAGGTTCCTGGGTACCTTGGTTCCATTCCATGGTTCAGTGTTAAACCAATATTGAGCAGTTTAATCCTGTCATCTCTTCTGCTTGTGCTGCTGGTTCCACCTACCTCCAGGAGCAGTAGGAATTTTAGGATCCTCATTGATTCATTGTATTAATAAAATTATTCAAGACTACCAGTTGTGAAGAAGACTGTATCATGGGGTAAAAGAGTACAAAAGTAGATCTTAACAGCAGCATTATCACCCCAACCCCTCCTTTTTCCATCTTGATTTCTCTTCTCTACCTTTTTCTTGATACAATGCTCATCTGAAATGCTCCCTGAAATGTGCCCTACGTTTTTTTGGATCTGGGTGGAAAGACATGGTACATGGGCAGAATCCCTGAGTGACATTTATAATAGCAAGGTGAAAAGTAGTTTCTTAGAGTGAAAGGACATATTATCTGAATAAACAGGAAATTATCTGAACATAATCTTGGGGTTATATTCATTTCCCAGAATCCAGTTATCCTTGTAAACAGAGTTTTTTTGTTTTTTTTTACCAGGGCATGCCTGTGCATAGGGACATACTAGCAACATAAGGTTGGTGGGACAACAACACATTGTTAACTTAAAACCCCTCCTATGTGCCGCACTCCAGATGTTGTTGAGCACATCTCCCATAATGCGCTTACAGCCATAATGCTGGCAAAACATCAGAGGGAATTTGTAGTCCACAACATTTAAATTGCCAAAGACTGCCTACTCCTAAAGCACTCAGACACTATTGACTGACCCTGGTTAGAATACAGCTGTTTTGCTTGTCTTAAACTTGAAAATTACTTTCTCGACTATACTATACTGGCATGGAAATCTATATACCCACCACATAACTGTTTATTATAGTAACAATGCATATATCCTACATGTACAGCCTTTAAGATGGTCGAGCATCAGAGGAAAAGAAGCCAATGCCAAGGTTATCCATCAATGACATACAATCTATCCTCTGCTGTATTCCTTGTCTCTCTTCTAGTCTCCAAGTAAAGGCAGTGTAACAGGAAGCAAACAATACAATGTTGATACCCTAAATGTCAGAGTGGTTTATATTTTGTTTGGCAGCTGGCAAATGACATGTAAAATGCTACTCAAACTGGTGAAAAATAATCAGACTGATTTTGACATCTGCAGCAATCTACGTTACTTGTAAGGTAATTTATTGTAAAGTGGAGTGACTCAAGCAGTCATTACCTGCTAAAATGTTGCACATTATTGTAGATTTAACTTCCATTTTGAAGCATATAGCTTACATGTGTATAACAAGCTTGGCAAAAATAACACAGGAATTAAAGCGTTATCCGGTGTACCAATATTATTTTGCTTTAGTATTGTCAGTACATTTCAGTACAATGGTACTTCCTAAAGAGGTAGTGTCACCATTTTGAAGAATGCATATTTTAGTATCCAGCCCACAAAAGCAGTTTTTATAATCAGTCTATATATTAATAAAAAATACACTATAAGGTTAAAGCTGCCATCTAAAATGGCACAGCCAAGGCATTTGATTGAAATGACTTTACCGATCCCGTGAGTCTCTGGAATAGCAAAAGTGTGTCACAGTTCATTTTCAGCTGCTGTCACTAGTTGCCAGTGTTCTGGCCACCAGTTCTCCAAATAAATTTGAGTTTAGCTGAAAAGTTGGATCCTAATAAACATCAAACCAAAATAAAAACTGAAAACCCTGCAGAAATACTGGAATAATCATTTTTACAACTAAATAAAGTTATACATTATATAATGTTATAATGAAACCAGATTTTTTTATGGAAACAGGAACATTTGCAATACTTCCATATTGTTTCATGATTTCAGAGATTTTGCCTTTTAATATTTTTCAACAATAGAGTTACCGTTTTACCAATATAGTCTGCATACAGGGATTATATACATTTACAGTAAGCCAACTAATGTTTACTTTCTTATTCGGAAATGGATAAATAAATGTTACAAAAAGTTATATAAATAAAGCATGCACCAAAATTCCTACTCCTTAGTTAAAGGCATTACTTACTTAACACAAGCTAGCTTTCAACTATATGCTTCCTGAAAACAATTTGAAAGGTTCCCTCATTTATGTGAACGTAAAAAGTTTGTACCTGTGTTATATAGTAGCCAACCATTTTCCTAGTTCAGGCTTCCCCAAACTCCGGCCCTACAGATGTTGCTGACTTACAACTCCCATGATTCTATGAATGAAATAGATAGGCTGAGAATCATGGGAGTTGTAGTTCAGCAACATCTGGATGGCCGGAGAATGGGGAATCCTGGATTAGTCACTTTTAAAAAAAATGAGTAGGAGGCACAATGGCAGGTCTGTTTTTTTTCAAGTGAACGGTATGTGTCTCATAGCTGTATTGCCTTTGTAAACAGCTTTATTTGTTTATTTTTCAAATTCTATTTCTAATGGATGATTAAACAAGATTAAATAAAATAATAGTTTGTGAATATTAGCAAAACAGTAATAAAAAAACAAAAAACATACACATTTTAAGTATACTATGCATGAATACACATTTAGCCTTCAAAATCAAGCCTTATCACAGGCTTAAATGTACATGAGTTGTAGGGCAGGAATATGTCAAAATGTATTTGGGGCAATAACCCCGAAATTTGGGCGAGGAAAGAAAATAGCAACTATCAGCAATGCAATAATTATAAATAATTGTCAGAAGAAAACGATCATACTTATACAATACTTATATGGCATTCAAGCATGGGGTAGAAAACAGTCCTCCTACGTTTGGCCATCTGCCCATATAACAAGCCTAAATGGCCACAAATACATTCAGAGGGGGCTTGAGGAATGAGAGGAGCAATGTCATTGAACTCCCAAACATCAGGAACCCTATGTACCTGTCTCAGTTGTGACCAGCAATATATGTCCAAAAAATGGTAGGTAGAAGGTGGCTTTTCATGTGAGCCTTTGTATCACTCCTCCTCTACTCCATGATAAGAGATCTAGGTATACTCCAATAGAAGGCAATTCCAGAGTCTTTGAGCTATGCAGTGAGGTGATTCATCATGCATCTTCATTGTAAAGTGGAACAACTCAGATCCTAGTAAAATGTGCGATGGTTAAATTCAACCTGCTAGCTATTTTGTGTTTTGTTCATCACAGGAGACAGGATAATATTCATATTGGTAAGAGATTGGCATTGGACTATAGCATCCCTCAATGTAAATCCTAGGCACTTGGAAGAGGCAAGAGAGATAACAAATTCCAGCCTAAACACAGGTCTTACAAAACTTATGAGGCAGGATAGAGAATAGTAGTCTCCTAATAAAACAGGGACGTTCACACGCATTCACAGAGTCTGTTATCCCACTTATTTTAAAGGACTACCATAGACACCCTGGCCACTTCATCCAATTAAGTGATCTGAGTGCAGAGGTCCCTTAGTTTTACCTTGCACTGTAAAACATTTAGTAGGGATTGCAATGCTTACATTGCACGGTTAAATACACCTCTATTAGCAGTGTTCCTAACAGCCACTAGAGGCACTTTCGCTGTGAGAACCAAGTCAAACTCGGTTCTCACAACTAATATCCATTTGATTTGAAGGAGTGCCGAGCTAGTTGCGCATGTGCTTTTCATCCGCAAGGCTCCTCTATGGGAAGCATTGGATTGGACAAGAAGAAGTGTTGGTATGACGGACTGAAATACAATAATGAAAGAGACACTTTTTGCAGGCACTACTCACAGTAATATCAGCCATTGCTTTATAAGCACAGCATCCCCTGCTCAGTTTCTCATTCATGTGGTGTAAATCTCCCAAACAATAAATAGCATGAATTATTCAAACATGGAGATACATTTATTTTTTAAAGGAATAAAAATACAACGGGTCCAATCCAATGTAAAAAAACCCTTTATTTAATGCTATAATATACAAAAATACCCCTCTTGCAGACCATTCCAAACTCAACCTAATGATATGAGCTCATACTCTACCTCAATCAAGGTAGGCCCCAAATAGTTGAAATGGAGAAGACTAAAACAAACCCCTCCAGTGCCGGGAATCTTAGGAAACATCCCACCACCATCACAAAAAATAACAATAAACAAAGCATCACAAAAAAGGTCAAATAGAAGCTTACATGGAAGAGTCAAAATATATCATCTTTTCCAACAGAGGACAATTAAATAAAACCCCTATCAAACGGAAATAAAAGTTAACACACCAACCCTCCCAATAAACTTAAAAAGGAAGGTTAGCTAAACAACTATATATGTACCCAAAATAATACACTCACTCTATGGTCAAAGTGCAATATGATGACCACAACTAATACAAGGAACATAAGCATCTTTTAGATAAGAATTATTATGACAATAATATGAATATTAAACAATGAATACTTCAGAAAATATGATGGACTGGATCTCATTGCTGAAAATTGAGCAAAACCATTTTTTCCATTTATTATTTATATTTTGTGAGTGAGGTGAAACTCAATGCAGAGGACTACACTTCATTCTTAGGAATGCTACCATCTTCTAGGTGTCCATTATTTATATATCAGGACAGAATAGGCTTCTTGTAAATGTTGCAGCTTTGCATTCCTAGTGTCATGGTGTCATGGATGCCTACAATAGTTTTCTTAATCACCATAACTTTGAACAGATTTTGATAACTGCCCTCTTGTTGTTTAACAATTGACAAAGCAGGTGTCAACTGGATCCATTTTGAGGAACTTCCTTTTTCAGAGGGAAGGGAGTTCACCGTGCCATCCTCGAAAGAGAAAGATAGTACATTATAAGCCACAATATTTTGGATTCTAGAGGCGCATGAAAAGATTGTGCCCCTTCAGCGGGATTAATCTTTTTCTTTTTGGAGATTTACCCCATGCTGTTCACAAAGAGGACTGAAAAACTGGGCCAGTTCTGGCAGTTAGATCTTTGAAAAAAGAGCGTTTGTAAAAACTGAACGTTTATAGCGGAGCTTAGCTCAGATGTGTCTGTTCGACTGTGCTAGAAGTTTCGCCTGTAAGCAGCTTTATTGACTTCATTGAAATATTACTGAACCGGTGTTTGTGATGTCTGATTTCTCTAATACACAGCCCTATTTTATGTGTTTTATTGTAGTATGGATGTAATTCTATTCTTCAATTCATTCAAATAATTAATAAATAAATACAAAGTTTAAAAGATTGCAAGCTGCATTCATATTTGATTCACTTCTAAAGAATGTCATCTGCTTTGGACAAATTGTTAACACTGGATGTGATAATTAGAATTCATTGAACCTTTTTGCATTCCTAGCAACAAATTAACAAATCAAGTTCACTTGTTAGAATTAAATTGCTAAGCGCTAGGTAACACACCTGATACTTTTAAAGAAAGACAGCCGGTGAATGCATCTAAAAATGCAATCATGGCAAAATAATCAAACATTCACAGATCCAAACATTACCCTGTTATGCTGTATTTATTTAAAGTATAATTAATCAAAATGTGAATGTTTTCAGCTATATAGAATGTTGAATGATTATTTATTTTTTTGTCTATAAAATTCTAGGTTCAACTTTTAAGCTAAAATAAATTGTTATAGAGTTTGTTGGTACTTTCTAAATCTAATAATATGCTGTTTATTGGAACTTCTCATGATTATCAATATAATCAAAGATGGCATAAACACTCATAGGTCTTTCTGCTTCTGCACAGAAATAAAATATGAAAATACACACATGGAGTAAAACGCATTCAGGGACACACACACATACACACACACACGAAAATGACTTACAATTTACTAGCAAATGCAATTCTACGGCATCAAATCTTCTTTGTGCTACTTAGAGATACAAACTGCAATGCTGGGTTATATTTAATAGATAGGCCAAGTGATTTACATGAGAAAAATTCATATTTATGAATATAATTTATTTTTGGCACAAATCCTACAAGTACTTAGGACAGGTGTAAGATTTGTGGACATGCAGAAACATTGCCAAACAGGATTTCAGACCTATTTTCTGGCACATAAATCTCTACATATTAGTAAATGCATCAAATTGGATTTTAATTGCCAATTTGAATTAACCCATTAACAGGGCATGCATCATTTAATTATCCACAATATTGTCTGGAATGCTGCTGTTGCCAACTTTACTCTTGCTACATTTAAGTCCTCTGTGCCACCACCAGCCAAAAAGAGAACAGATTGGAGGAAGGCTAACAGGCCCTGTTATACTGCTCAAGGGTCAATCTGTATGAAATTACCAAAGATAAAGTCATTGTCATTGACATTTTCCACTTGGCAAAATACTACATCCTAACCAAACTGCAAATGTTTTAATTAATGTTTCACTTCCTGGCATTTGGTTTTGTCCATGCAAACACTGGATTGACCTTTGGAGTATCCCTACTCAGAATTATACAAGATCTTACCTGATGTGCTACATATATTACCAAAACTACCCCAAATGTATCCATTTCTTCACAATCACACAAGTGACTTACCATTATAGGTGACATCTATGCTAAAATAGACATTCCCAATGTCATAGGGCAATAGACTGTACCCTTTCATCTATTGGTAGGGAGGGTCTGCTGGAGCTGACTGGAGCTCGCCGTGAACGGTTCGTGGCGAACCGCAGCAAGCCGTTCGCCGGAAGTTCGCGAACGGTTCGCGACATCTCTATCTATTGGTGCTCCACAAGTTATTCCATTTCAGGAACAAAATATCCTATCACTCCGTCTTTTAGGTGGTATGTAATGCCAAGATGAGGTTGAGTAGTGTAGTCATATTACACCCACACAACAACCCTGGTCCTGATTGAGATGAGATGAAGTGAGATAGACCTGCAGAAACATAACATGGTTATTCAATAGCCATCACATAGTTTCAGTATATTTTATACCTCATAGAATATTTCATATTAAACTTTCATGATTTGTCTACAAAATATTTTGTTTTTGCAGGAACTAAGGAACTCTGATCTAGTTAACTTATTGAAAGAAATTTACCATAGAGTTCTGAAACCAACTTTTGAACCTAAAATTGACCACGCATATTTATTCATTACAACTAACAAGGAGGTCAAGGCAATACAAAATGTCTGCTGACACATGCAACATGATTGAGCCTTGTTTCACCCCCTCCACTATCACATTTAAATTTCAACTAAAACCTTAATCGATCAACTACAAGTCATCTCTTCTTACTGCCAATGCGATGTGCTATATCATAACGTGAAATAGCATTATTAGCAGATACATGTAACACATGTACATTCGTGTTCTAAATGCAAAGGCAGCATCACAATATGCTATTTTACTGGACTTAACATCACTAACCTCATAGTATCAGTATTTTGCTGAAAATAGATCATTTTAATTAAAGCACAATTATTATCTTATAATTAAAGATAAGACAAAAAAACTTCACAGTTGAATGGTTTCTAATGAAAAATAGAAAAAAAATGAGGATGAAGATTAAAGAGTGGTCTATTCTTGGATTGTTGTTATCATGATAGAATAAACATGTCCCAGCACTCCAGGCATATTAGTGAGACAGTAATTGATTATATTTTGTTTCAGTCCTAATCAATCTGTTTCTCACTAATAACCCTCTTATATTGTTGCTCTGTTCTCTTTGGTTTATTATGTAGGATTTGCAGGTATCGAGAGTGGCTTTCTTCATTCTCTTAAAAACACCTGAAAAGCAAAACTGAAAATCAGTGTTTCATTCAAATGCTGATCTGAATAAAATGCTGTGATTGTTGTATTCTTGATGGTAATTGCAATTGCTTTTCCTATATGGCTGGATTTTAACAACCTTACTTTGAGAAATAGGGGTTGCTCCATTTACATAAGGATTTGAGGAGCTTTAAATTAGTTTTTTTAAAGTTATTTACATTCAAGTAATGGACCATCCTGCATTTCCCACATGAAGGAGTGAGTACACTGACTTAAAGGGACACTATAGTTACCAGAAACACTACAGCTTAATGCAATAGTTCTAGTGCCTAGTGCCTGTCCCTGAAAGGTAGGCAGTGTAAACGCTGCCAAGGTCCACCTTTGGTGGACACCTACCAAAGGGACTTCTTGGATGAGGTCTTGCAAGATCTTTAACATCTCCACAATCTGCATGGGAATGCCAAACCCTACCCTTAGAGATACATTAAATCAATACATCTGTATAAAGAGATTGCAACTCAGCGATTTGCTGTGCATGTGAATTAGCCTCACAATGTTAACGTGGAAGCATTGGATTGGCTAAAAGATTAAAGATCTCAGCCAAGGAGGCAGGACCAGCATCACGGAAATTGGTAAGACGAGGGCTATAAGGTGAGTATAATCTATATTTCTAACCCTAACCACATAGGTAGCAGAATATACATGCATATATTCCTAGTGCTATGGTATTTCTGTAATGCTTTATGCTGCTTGTTGAGTTGTATATTATATAAGAAGTATCTTCTCTTTGGAGCAGGTGATTTTCATTTGTTAATTCACATTATGTTTATCAATGTCTGCTATAGATAAAGGTGCTAGATAAGTGTGGATAGCATGAGGAACCTCTGCCACAATTTGATGCTGCTGTACCAATCTCACCTGTTCCTGTGTAGACAGTGGTGTATGTTGAGTTATCTGCTGGAAGCAGCATGTTGTTTATCCACTAGACAGATGTCAGCCATCAGAACAGCCTGTTGTCATTGCAGCTACTCCTGTGCAGAATTGTGTCTCTCCTTTTTATTTTGTGGGTGGGAAGGGATATCATGGTAAGGGTTCTGTGGATGCCACTGATGGCTGTTCCTTAATGGTCATTGTTACTGTGACTGATTTGTTTCTCCGTTGTGAGGGTGTTATTTTGGGATTGGGTTATTCTCTTTACTTTGAATAGAATTGGCATCATATGGATCATTTCTTGCTAAGTGTTAATTTTTTTCTTTGATAGCGGTCCACCTCTTGTTAATTTCACATCTGGTTGGACGTATCCTTGCTTGTTTTTCACTGTCCTTCTGAAGTAATTCCAGTGTTTTTAAGGGGGCTCAATTGACACCTTGGTGATTCCTATGTTGTTGAGCTCATCCCTTGTAGACCTTTAGACGTCACTGTTCCAAACATGTTGCTTTCACTGGTGAATTCACTAATGAATTCCCAACAATTTACGGTGCATTTATTACCAAACCAGTCCTCATGGCCCATCACCATGAATTTCCATTTTTAATTCCAATGGAGATACTGCTAAACCTGGAGTGTTGCTGGGTTGTGATGACATGTTAGGGGACCACTGGTTTAGAGAATAACTGAGTTTGTGCATAGCTTAAAGGTTTGTCTGCCTACCCATGTTCAGAACACCTAAATCAGCTGTTTTATAGTTTTTTTTTCCTAGATAACCTATACACCAGACTTTAAAAACAGTGCAGCAAAATGTAGGAGGCATTATATCATTTAACCCCTTAAGGACCGGACTGTTTTGGCCATGTTGTACATTAAGGACCAGAGCTCCCATGGTTCCCATACAAATTATATATTGTTTTTTTCAGGACAAGAAGTACTTTCTTTACATACCATTATTTGTATCATGTCATATATCTGACTTTAAAAAATAAATAAAATATGGTGAAAAAAAAACATGTTTTTGGACTTTTACTTGAAACATCTTTTACTTAGCTACAGAAGCTAATGAAAAAACTGCTAAATAGATTAAAAATTTTGTCCTGAGTTTAAAAACATCCAGTGTTTACCTGCTTTTTTGCTTCTTTTTTGTGTGCAAGTTATAGGGCTATAAGTACAAGTAGGAAATTGCTGTTTCAAAATATATATTTTCAAAATTTATCTATAGTGACATTGTAACACTGTTATCTGTCATAAATCTCCGAATCACACCTCACATATACATAATTTTTTTAAGTAGACAGTATTCAATATGGGATATGTCCAGTCTTTTTTAGTAGCCACTTAGTCAGAAACACTGACCAAAGTTAGCATTTATATTTGTTTGTGTGTTAAAAATGCAAAAAACTATTATGAACACTAATTTTGGCCAGTGTTTGTGACTAAGTGGCTACTAGAGAAGGCTGAACATACCCTGTTTGCAATACCTTGGGTTGTCTTCTTTTGCAAATGGTATGTCATCATGGGGGTAATTCTCATACCTGGGCTACCATACGCTCTCTAAGGCAACATAACCAATCTGGCAAATTTCAATGTAAAAAACCTCTACATGGGGGTACTGTTATACTCAGGAGACTTCACTGAACACAAATATTAGTGTTTCAAAACAGTAAAACGTATCACAACAATATCATCAGTGAAAGTGCTGTTGAGTGTGAAAAATGCAACAAACGTCCCTTTCACTGACAATATCATCGCTGTGGTATGTTTTACTGTTTTGAAACACTAATATTTGTGTTCAGCGAAGTCTCTTGAGTAAAGCAGTACCCCCATGTACATGTTTTAGGGCATCATAGAAAGTTACAGAGTTAAACACAATTTTAGCAAATTAAATTTTCTGAACTTTCGGCCTGTGTTGTCAGGCAGGTCCTTCAAATTGCAATCAATAAAATTACTTAATTATATAAAAATATTACATAAATATGCACATAGAATTTAAATATATATACATATTTATATATTTGAAATCTACATGTGTATTTATGAAATTATTGATATAATTTTGAATATGGACATATGCATATTTCATATTATTTTTATTTATTTATATATATATATATATATATATATATATATATATTTCATTCTCAGTGTATTTTGATATATATATTGTGGCAAACCTAGCCACTTGGACATTATTTCTGTACTGTCTCTTTAAGGGTTGCCGGTATGGGGTTCCTATTGTGTGTTCCAGCATGTACTGTAATGTAATCTTAATAATGTATTGCCTGCCTGGGCTATCTGCCGAACGCAGATAGCTGATTCCCTTCGTTTCACGAACGGCACCTTTGCGGGCCGTTCAGGAACCGAACAAAATATCATTTAATAGCCCACACACTTAGAGGCGTGTGGCGCCTATTAACCGATTGCAACAATGTTGCAATCGGTAATTAGAGGCTCTCCTGGGTGGCCGTCGTTCGACTACCGACCATGCGGCGGTCGGCCATCTTGGATCCTTTGTTCCCTCAGCGGTGTTTGGTCGTCGAGCGCGTGGAACTAAAAACGGCTACTCGACGGCGCGAACACCGCTGAGCCTCCAGACCGTTCGGGAGGTCCAGGACATTCGGTATTTTGTTCCCTTATATGTAATCGGTATTTTAAGGCTATGTGTTAGTGAATGTGTTTTTCGTGCGGCGTTCAGTTGTTTTAGCTGGGATCTGAGCAGTAATCTCACGAATGATGCTCTCAGACCTCAGCTATCTACCAAACGTCCATTCGTTTAAATGAACCAGATATTCATAGAGTTATTGAATTTAATGTGAATTGTGAGTTCTGCTGCACGGAGGGATAATCCACTTAACGGTATATTCCAGTGGGAGGATCCCTCTCGTGCAGCAGTGCCTGATGGGAGAAATGTCCTGTATTGTAAGTCCCCCATGTAGTCCCCTCTGGGAATGCCCCTGGGAAGGGACTCAGGAAACCCCTTGCATGGGGACTTGTATAAATTGTGGAGCTGAATTAAAAGACCTCAGTTGACTCCCAGCCTATGTGTCGTCTAGTTCTTGGGAAGGAAGGGTTCCTGCAGTGCTGTTGGGATTATTGTATGCTGATTCCCTGGATTATCCTTTGTTGTTCCTTTTACCCAGCGGAGATATCGTGGATTATACTGCCTCTCCGCTACATATATACAGGGAGTGCAGAATTATTAGGCAAATGAGTATTTTGACCACATCATCCTCTTTATGCATGTTGTCTTACTCCAAGCTGTATAGGCTCGAAAGTCTACTACCAATTAAGCATATTAGGTGATGTGCATCTCTGTAATGAGAAGGGGTGTGGTCTAATGACATCAACACCCCATATCAGGTGTGCATAATTATTAGGCAACTTCCTTTCCCAAAATGGGTCAAAAGAAGGACTTGACAGGCTCAGAAAAGTCAAAAATAGTGAGATATCTTGCAGAGGGATGCAGCACTCTTAAAATTGCAAAGCTTCTGAAGCGTGATCATCGAACAATCAAGCGCTTCATTCAAAATAGTCAACAGGGTCGCAAGAAGCGTGTGGAAAAACCAAGGCGCAAAATAACCGCCCATGAACTGAGAAAAGTCAAGCGTGCAGCTGCCACGATGCCACTTGCCACCAGTTTGGCCATATTTCAGAGCTGCAACATCACTGGAGTGCCCAAAAGCACAAGGTGTGCAATACTCAGAGACATGGCCAAGGTAAGAAAGGCTGAAAGACGACCACCACTGAACAAGACACACAAGCTGAAACGTCAAGACTGGGCCAAGAAATATCTCAAGACCGATTTTTCTAAGGTTTTATGGACTGATGAAATGAGAGTGAGTCTTGATGGGCCAGATGGATGGGCCCGTGGCTGGATTGGTAAAGGGCAGAGAGCTCCAGTCCGACTCAGACGCCAGCAAGGTGGAGGTGGAGTACTGGTTTGGGCTGGTATCACCAAAGATGAGCTTGTGGGGCCTTTTCGGGTTGAGGATGGAGTCAAGCTCAACTCCTAGTCCTACTGCCAGTTCCTGGAAGACACCTTCTTCAAGCAGTGGTACAGGAAGAAGTCTGCATCCTTCAAGAAAAACATGATTTTCATGCAGGACAATGCTCCATCACACGCGTCCAAGTACTCCACAGCGTGGCTGGTGAAGGAATATTGACCCCTTAAGGACACATGACATGTCATGATTCCCTTTTATTCCAGAAATCTGGTCCTTAAGGGGTTAAACAATTAATCTGTCAGTATTTCAGAACTGCTTGCAAAACATAATTGAAAGGAAGTCACAAGCTATGACAGTTTCTATGTATCAGGAAATGCCTAACCACAATGTATATGTGATATTTTGTAAGATTAGATTATTGAATGTAACAGCAGAAACTACTTCCTCTTTTATGTATCTTTTGTAACCTTTTTGTAACCTTTTTGTAACCTTTTGTAACCAATATTCGTGACAAGTATAGTATAAATATAGCGAATCTTGAATAAACGATCAGAAGATTATGGAAAGCAAAAAGTGTGTGTCTGGTTAATACGCTTCCATAAAAATCTTCCCTGAATATTCAGCTGACAATCGAGGGTTGGAGAATAGTGACCAGAGGGACCGAGTCACCAGAGTAGCAGATTTACCTTTCAGCTTGGTGTCAGCAGTGGGATTGTAGCCAAAACCATTTTGGGTGAGTAGTAATTCCTTGTGTCTATCTTGACGCCCTGAATCTATGATCCCCATGGTTTTGTAAGTCTACATCATTTTAGGAAAGGTTATTTAGTATATGTGTTTTATGTGACTCAGTTTTACATAAGGTCCCGTTAAATTAGTCTAGTAAGGGAACTAGACAGAGAGATATATGTATTTCTAGTAAGTGAACTAGAGAAGGTCTAATAAGAGAATTGGACAGATAAAGTCTATAAAGTGATATAGACAGAGAATTTAGTATATAAGTGAATATACTACGATAGTGTGCACAGAGTTTCAGGTTCACCTTGTCCACCCTCTAATTGTCATTAGTTAAGTCTGGTTGTGAGTGTGAATAAGTGTTTGAAAGATTTGTCCTAGGAATGGGAAATTACCATGTAAGAATATGAAGTAGTTAACTTTTCTTGTTCATATGTATTTTATGCTTAAATAAGGTTTATAATCATTAGTGCTGACTGTAAGGATATGAAATAGTTAAACTCTTTTTGCTTTATATGCTAACCCTGAAAATATACTCACTGAGAATCTTGTTAAAGCACATTTGTAGTGTCCATGTCTTTATTGCAAAAAAATGATTCTCCATCAATTGGGTGAATGTCTATATTGGGGACACACTTTGGTAAGTTAGTAGTGTGTCCACCCTGAGTCAGCAGTATGGGAAATGTGAGTTCAGGTCCTGAGTGACCAATATATATATACATAAGATACCAGTACTGTATATTAGAAAAGAACTGACTCGCAGGTTGTACCTGATAGACCTACTTAAATCTTTTGTTTTATTCTTTCTGTTGCATAGAAGTATAAGTTTATTACTCTGTTTTATTGCAAGTTATTTCACATGGGATCTGTGTGCCTGATATGATTGTTGCTTTAATACCATAAGCCCACTACACTTTCTATGAGAGTGGGATAGTGTAAATGTGTTGCATTGTTTGCATGATGAGCTCAGTATTTTTATAACTGAGACAAAAAGTCACATCATTAGTATTTGAAAGTTAATTCCCCATATGGGATTAATTGTATAGAACACCAAACAGCACATCTTCACTGCCCTGTGTGCTTGTTGCAAAGGATCCATACTGTAAATATAATTTTTGTTTGTTAATAAGAGAGCAACATTTACATTTTCAGCGGTCCAACACATGCTTCATTTTGCGCTGTAAACTAACCTTTTTATTGTAACAGATTCCTTTTAAATGATCCAGTGTAATAATTACTGCATATGTTTTGTGTCTTCTATGTCTCACATTATATGTGTTCTGTTCTTTTAAATTGTGGTATATAGCCTGGATCAGAGATTATGGACAAAGGTTTCTACCTGTTTTACTAAGGCTCTTGGAGACTGACCGGTCTAAGGTTTGCCATGCCTTTTAAACATGGTATAGAATAATTTTTTTTTTAGTCTCTGAGAGTTCTGTAAGATTCTGGTGAAACCATGTCTGTGTAATCTGGTCCAAATGTTTGCTCAATTTCTATAAGATTTAAGTTGATGCAGTATCATCTCAGATTAGTTAATGGAAGTTTCATACAAATATTTGAGTTATGAGCGCGCTATATAAATGGATCCTTTCTCTGTATACAATACTATAGTAGATTAAAGTAATGAAGTTAATAAGAATAAAAAAAAATAAAAAAAATAAAAAAATAATAAAATAAAGTATACATAAGAATCCCTAAAATAAATCTAATATAAACTAAAAATGGTATACCTTATAATATGTTCTGAGTACAGCTGTTAACTGTTTATTCTGTGTAAATGGTGATTGTGATAATGTGTGAAGTGTGCAGCTTAACTGGAAAGTGGTTTAATTTATATGTTGCTGTGTTGTTTTCTGATTGTGTTCTGATATAGCTATATGGGAATGGAGATTTGGAGGTATTAGTTTAAGACTGCTTTCATATTGTGTCTACCTGTGTTTCCTAGGAGGGATACAGAGTGTGTAGTTGTGTGCTCATGAATGTGTTTTCTGTATTGGCATATCTGCTGGGTACCCGATACGTGTATCTACTACGTCTGTTTTGTGAGATGTCTGTTTTGTGAGATGACATGTAATATTACATTGAATGCTGAGTATGAGTTATATGGTTTGAAATGAATTGGTGTGTTATGTGTTTTATGTATTTTATTGTCCATTGTGTAGGAGTTTAACTAGCAGAGTGATTTGCATATCATTAACGCAAGCATTTAGTGTTTTTACAAAAGGTGAAATGCTGTCCAGCCGGCTAGAATGAAACAATTGTATGCTATCGCTCATGGAGCACGAAAAGCGCTTGTTACATCCCACGTGAAAGGGGCCCCGCAAACTTCTGCTGTTCAAATCGTGGCTCCACATTTCCATTTGCAAACTGATTAATCCTGAAAGTCATTCTTTTACTGATAAAAAGGATTGAATGGACAAGATGTCTCTCCCTCATAAAGGAGTTCTAATAGAGACCGTCCTGGAGTGTTTGTGCCGCCTGATTTCTGGGACTACACACCAATCTCTCTGGCTGACCATGCAATAAGTATTTTGCAATTACGTCTGTTTGGTCATAATCCATGCAGGCCGAAGAAACTGAGATACTTATTTATGAGGACATAAACTTTGCACGCAAGAACCTGGAAAGTCCTGAAGGTGCAGTGCTGTCTAATGCCGCTGGTTCTGTAATAACCCTTTCAACCATTGGGGTGTTGCACAGAGCTTTGTGGTGAAAATCCAGTAAACAAAAGAAGAACTAAGAACTATATGGAAGCTGACATTGTCTTGTTGTCAGCCATATTGCTACCCTTAGCCATTTTTATGGAACAAAATGTCTGGTGTCTAAACTGATTTCTTTATACTCTGTGAAAGACTTATTCTATTTTTCTGAACTATGCTGAACTATTGAACTATTTTTATTTTTGTAGAGTTAGCCAGAGAGAGAGGAAGTGTTAGCTGACCCAGGGATGGATGTACTATGTGTGTTTTTGATATATGTTGAGTGTGCCAGGGATGGATTCCCATGTTTTGAGGAACTGCGTGAGGATATGACTGGTTTTGACTGGACTTTTGGAATAGGGAAATGGTTAAAAGATATAGGACGCAAGGTCCTGGTTGTGCTATAATATAGTTGCTATAAGCCCAAGTTCCATTCTGTCTTAAACATCCATTTTCTATATATCTGTCTGCAAAAGTATTAAGTGTTTTTGTTTTGTTTTTTTTCTGCTGAGTTTCTGTTTCTTGTAGACCACATGATTGCTTGGGAATGCCATAATGTGGAAATTTCTCTGTCTTGGGAGAATGTTAACCGATGATATGAGCAATACATATTGCTCAAAGAGGGGTAACAATTGTGATTATTGGGGCTCAGTTGGATGGAACACCGGGACAGATTGGGGTTATACCTTAAATATTGAAAACCCCAGTCCTGGAGATCAAGGTATTTATATTCTTGTTAATCCTCTAAAGCCCCACATTCAAACCCTTGGTGATATGATGGCCATAGCAGATCCCACGTTTGGAGATACCACAGCGTTAGAAACAGGGTATGCAGATACAAACCTATGGCTGGAATGGTTGAGATATAATGCCCATTCCAGCAATAGGTCAAACTGTTATGTATGTGGTAGTGCCAGACCTCATCTAGGAACTGTACCCTTACATGTCCCTGATGAGTACTGGGAATGTTTCCTAAGTTTGTTTTCAGGTATCACTGTTAATACTACAGAATGTGAAGAATGGAAAAAGGGTCACCCTATTGGTGAACCCAAGTTTAATTTAAATGATGTTGTCCCAGTATATCCTGGTAATTATACTTGTTTTCAGGGAAATAATAATGGTAAGGTGGGTACACAATTTGATAACTTTTCTTCAGGATTCTGCTCCGCCTACAGTAATATTACCTTAGTGAATCAAACACAATCTATATAAAAATACGTTCTAGACTCCCCACCCCCTGGAGAGGAGAATGTGCCCCAGCCAAAATAATCATGCCCCTCCATATATTTGGCGACTCTCTCCCTGAAATTAAGGTTGTAACTTATTCCACAAGAAGGAAAAGGGAATCCCCACAAGGTAGTTTCGACCCACATATCTATCTAGATGCCATTGGTATTCCAAGAGGGGTTCCTAATGAATTTAAAGCTAGAGACGAGGTGGCAGCAGGATTTGAATCAATATTTCCCATTATAACAGCTAACAAGAATGTTAACTGGATTAATTCTATATATTATAATCAGCAAAGATTTGTAAATTATACACGAGATGCATTACAAGGTCTTGCTGAACAATTACAGGCTACCTCACAAATGACTTTCCAGAATAGAATGGCCCTTGATATGATTTTAGCAGAAAAGGGAGGAGTCTGTAAATTACTTGACTCCGGTGTTTGTTGTACCTATATTCCAGAGAACACTGGCCCTAATGGTAAAGTAACCCTAGCTATAAAGAAATTGGAAGACCTATCCATAGAAATGAAGAGGAATTCAGGTATTGATCACCCATGGGCAGATATGTTTAAGTTTGACAGTATCCTAGACTGGCTAAAGAATATTGCAATACTTATTGTTATGGTTCTGATCCTTGCTCTACTTGTTTATGCTATTTTCAAGATTATTGTATTCTGCATTTACAAACATACACGCAACACTGTTCCTGTAAAATCCCCAGCTTGAAATGATGATTATCTCCAAATGTATACACATAACCGAAGCAATGGTGAACATACTGATACAGATCTATAAGTTTGTGGTGCTGGTCAGATGCCTAGTCCTATGCTATGGGAATAGTGGCCGAAGACATAATGAAAGACCTGCAGGATTGGCTAGCAATCCTGAATATACCATGGCAGATGGCTGGTTGTCTGACCAGGACTCCTTAAATAGGGTATGAGCAAGATATTGCTCAAAGAGGGGGAAATGAAGGAATATTGACCCCTTAAGGACACGTGACATGTCATGATTCCCTTTTATTCCAGAAATCTGGTCCTTGGGGGGTTAAACAATTAATCTGTCAGTATTTCAGAACTGCTTGCAAAACATAATTGAAAGGAAGTCACAAGCTATGACAGTTTCTATGTATCAGGAAATGCCTAACCACAATGTATATGTGATATTTTGTAAGATTAGATTATTGAATGTAACAGCAGAAACTACTTCCTCTTTTATGTATCTTGTGTAACCTTTTTGTAACCTTTTTGTAACCTTTTGTAACCAATATTCGTGACAAATATTGTATAAATACAGAGCATTTTGAATACATTGTCAGAAGATTATGGAGAGCAAAAAGTGTGTGTCTGGTTAATACGCTTCCATAAAAATCTTCCCTGAATATTCAGCTGACAATCGAGGGTTGGAGAATAGTGACCAGAGGGACCGAGTCACCAGAGTAGCAGATTTACCTTTCAGCTGGCAAGAAAGGGTATAAAAGAAGAAAATCTAATGACATGGCCTCCTTGTTCACCTGATCTGAACCCCATTGAGAACCTGTGGTCCATCATCAAATGTGAGATTTACAAGGAGGGAAAACAGTACACCTCTCTGAACAGTGTCTGGGAGGCTGTGGTTGCTGCTGCACGCAATGTTGATGGTGAACAGATCAAAACACTGACAGAATCCATGGATGGCAGGCTTTTGAGTGTCCTTGCAAAGAAAGGTGGCTATATTGGTCACTGATTTGTTTTTGTTTTGTTTTTGAATGTCAGAAATGTATATTTGTGAATGTTGAGATGTTATATTGGTTTCACTGGTAATAATAAATAATTGAAATGGGTATATATTTGTTTTTTGTTAAGTTGCCTAATAATTATGCACAGTAATAGTCACCTGCACACACAGATATCCCCTAACATAGCTATAACTAAAAACAAACTAAAAACTACTTCCAAAAATATTCAGCTTTGATATTAATGAGTTTTTTGGGTTCATTGAGAACATGGTTGTTTTTCAATAATAAAATTAATCCTCAAAAATACAACTTGCCTAATAATTCTGCACTCCCTGTATATTACTATCTTTTTTAAAATGTATTTATTTTTATTTACTTATTATTTATATTTTATAATAATATATAACAATATATAGTTATATATTCTACATATACATGTGTAATTTAATTCTAAGTGTTTTTTATATTAATATATGTGTATATAAATATAAAAATACACTTAGTTTGACATTAAGTATATAAGATATATATAAATATTATAGAATACATCTATATCTTATATACCTAATTTACACTGATTGCTTTTTTTAAAACTTTTTTTTTCATTTTACAGCAGCAGGGAGACTGCCTGTCAGCACAGGCAGTCCCCCTGCAGGCAGATACTGGGACATCTATTGCGGCCATGTGACCGCTCTGTTAGAGTGATCACATGGCCGTGGGGGCCTAATTCGCAGATCAGGTTATTACATAATACCATTATAACGGTTCAGGAGGGGATGTTTCCGGTGACGGTCCTGAACCGTCATCAGTCCTTAAGGGGTTCAACTATATTTTAGAATGCTTGATTTTGTGCAATCCATTGCAAAAGGATGACGATTTATATGGTTTAGAAGTTATTCTTTCCTTTTGCCGTCTTACTTTCAAAATACGCATAACCCAAAAATGGATAAAGAAAATGTTGAACATTTAATCTAGAAAAAAAGTGAATAAGTGGATTTTTAATATTGGGATATAGCTTCCAATTCAATATAGTAAGAGATTACATGAGTTCATCGTATTCAGTTTTGATTTCTTTTACTGAGATGGAAAAAAAAATATTGCAAGAGGAGGAAATATAGATTCACTGGGAAGTACAAAGGGCACTAAGCGTCTCTGTATCTGATGTAATAAATAACACATAGAATACAATACCGATCGGATTATTCCATGTAAACCAAGTCTATTCTGGACGGATCAGTTTGAAATCCATACTCTTTTGATCATTACTAAATAATCAGTGGTTTTTCTCAATATAAATCATCCCCTAAGTATCCCATTGTAAACCAATTACATTGTATTCTAGTAGTGGATATGCAACATAGAGTAACTTATGTATTTACTAGGTGGGAACGATGATCGCAGAAAATAACCTTCCAAGTATCCTTTCACTGCAACCACCCTTCAGCTTCTACTGCATTGTTTAAATTTAGTTCCTACACTATCCTGGTGTATAGAGGAGCAATGACCTCTGAAAACAGATTAGAATATATATTAGAAAAAAAACTAATTGTTCTTGTTACTGCTTCCCATCGCCATATTATTTCATGAAAAATTGATATGTCAATTAAAATGTTGACACTATCAAAGTGCCATGATAGTCATGTAAGTTTCTAGAGTGTTGTTTTTAAATTCACTTGGATAAATAATGAGAATAGGCAATTGTAACGGACCGTTTCTCTCACAAAGGGATAAATCCGTTTAGGCGATAATCCCCTTTCCCATAGACCAGCAGCTATTGTAATCACCAACCTCCCGAACTCCAAACTGTACGAATCCCCAACTCACGAACAAGAAATACACGAACTCTGGAAGCAGCCGAACAGGAAAAGCAATACGAACGGCTTACACTCCTGGCAGTCAGCACACAATCCAATTCCCCCAATAACGAGACGACACTTCGTTTTGAGGGTTAAGCAGAATCTGCAGATTTATTCACACAACCTCCTTTTAAGACATTCTCCCATGCAAGGGAGGGATCCACAACAATTAGTACCCCAGCCAATAATGTACCAGTTACCTCCCACACATCTCCTCCCCTTAGTGTGACACATAATCCCATTAGTACAAACACAAATTCCCTGGGATACTGGATGTACCCCTAAACATAGGGATACCCCTTTAAATGTTACATCCCCTGGTAGCCCTGATCTGGGTGAGACACATATCCAAAAATCACCCAGATCGGACCAGGGGTTCAGGAATTATAAAGGGTTAAAGTTTTGACCGACTGCATGGCAAAAGTATCCGAAAATAGTTCCATGTACTTTGGCCCTGCAGTCGGTCACAGAAAAGGGAATGAATCACACGAATTGCCTGGGTTATAGAGCTTGGGGAGGATTCGTATGAATCCCCCTGTTCGTGGGATCCTTTCTACCGAACGGCGGGCGTTCGGTAGTTTCTGCACGAATTGCTGGAAGTCTGGAGGTCTCAGCGGTGTTTGCTTAGTCGAGTGTCCGATTTTAGTTCCAGACACTCGACGGCAAAACACCGCTGTTCGGGAGTTTAAGATGGCCGCCGCCACGTGTTCGTTTCCCGAATGGCGGCCACCCAGAGGACAAAACACACATTACACATATTGCCAATTACCCGTTTGCAACATTGTTGCAAACGGTAATTGGAGGCACACTTACTCCAGGGTGGTCTGGTTGTTCGGTAGTTTCACCCAATATAATGAATGGAGTAATTCTACCGAACAATCAGACGAATGCTGCATACGCATAACACTGTTTACCGAACACATAATATTAAATACAGCCTGAATGCAATTTACTACACAATCTTAAAGGGCATTATTCCTAACAGTCAGCATATGTCCACGGATGGCCCTTAAAGGGCCAGTAGCAGCAATATAAAAATGTCACATGCCCAAATATTGCATACAAAAGTACGAATTCACAAGGGGGCCATGGTCAGATGGCAGGAGGCTGGCAACCAGGCTTCTCCAGTGCATAGTGGCGAGGTTGGTTTCGCCACAGCAATAAGTGGTTAAGTCCTAGATAACAAGAGTCCAATCTATCATTTAGCATTTTGCCAATACTTAGGTAACTGACAAATTTTAACTGTTTCATTTACTTCATTCTTCTACCTCCAATTCTTCTTGGTTTCACTAAAAGGGGATGGATAACCTTCACCTCTCCAGTAGATTGTACTGGTTTATGATTTAATAATGCAAAGCCAGCCAACTGGTTGCATGTCCTTCCATGTCTCTATTCTACTATATAGATAGTAAGTAAAACGATGGGTCCACAGAAGCTTATGAGCTTTGTACAGTGGGACCTCGGATTACAAACGCCTCGGTTAACATAATTTTCGGTTTACAAATGAAAATCCATTGAAAATAATGCCTCGTTTTGCCAAAAAATTTTTGCAATACAAAGCAAGTTTCCCCAGAATGCACTGCACCTAGGAGGTTTATAGCACTGCCCCCTGCATGCTGGAGCCTGTGGGTAGCACGTGGCGTTGAGTGTGGAGGTGTTGGAGAGGCTTTTGCATCGAGTTTTGGAGCCATTCTGGAAATTGCAGTTGTTTTGGGACTTTCTGGTGCATTTCTCAAGCTGTGGAAAGGTAGGGAGCTGAGCTTTGTCGTTTGCATGCCTTTTATTGTGTGTTCTGCATTGTGGGTTGGTTTCCATGCCAGCTCATTTTGACTTTTTTTCTGACCTCCAGAACAGATTAATTGGTTTTCTATGCATTCCTATGGGAAACCGCGTTTCGGTTTACAAATTTTTCACAATAAGAAACGTCACAGAGAACTCATTAAATTCGTAAACCGAAGTCCCATTGTATTTCCCAAACAAAATGTTTTCCTTCCTATCTAGTTTTCAGGAGACCTGTTTTGCTAGTTTAACAGTGGATTCTTGCATAGACCTGTGCACTGTAAATTATGCTGCCCTTCTTCACCTAAAGCAGAACTCTGAAAAAGTGAAATCCTGTGATATATATATACACATGACTGGAATGAAAAAGCATGACATTCTTAGCCTACTTTCCAAAGAACATCAACTTTGATACTTGTTAAGTAGCTTTATAACATCTAGCATTTATTTAACATACAGCAATTTCAGGTTAATAAATTATGGAAGCTGCAGCTCTCCAACAGATAACTGAATCATTGCATATCATGCACTGGACCATAATGATACCCTAAGATTGGAGTGTTAGTTCCTTATGAATACATTTGTATAGGATATTACACATGGTTAGGATTGAGGGTTTTATTGTGGTTTTTATTAGACAGTTGAGATGTTTATGGTATTCTATGCACAGGGACAATAAGAGATGCAAAGTGGAAGCACACAAGGTTTTGAGCAGGGAGAGAGAAGAGATTTCTCTCTGTATTTTTCTATCTAAGATATATATCTCAAAATCCTGCATTAGACTTTAATAGAGTATTATGAGATCAAGTGCGGTAAAAATGGATCGGCGTTAGGAGAAGCAAGCCAAAACATTCCACGGAAGATGGGTTTTATACAGAGAGCTAAGAGAACCAACCTATTGATGAGAAAACATTTATTCAGTATCTCCAACATCAGCATTAAGAATATACACAATGTTTCATGGAGAATGGATTGCATTCATCAGCAAGCATTTAGCAAACCTATCTCTGAATCCAGACTAAAATGATGAAATAATGTTACATAATATTTTACGTTTATTGTCTATTTTGATGTGTTTTACTTGGATAAACATTTTTGTAATGCAGGAGATTGGTCATGCAGTCAATATATTGCACTTGAAATAAATTGTGTTATTGTTATTAATTATCATTACAATTTAGAAATTGTTATTAATGTATGGCTGGTGTGGAATTACTGTAACACAGTAGATTGCGCCATCATTTCTTTGTCCCTTTAGTAAATCATTTTTCATATTTTATATATATATATATATATATATATATATATATATATATATATAAATTCTGCAGTGCTTTACAATTACTTAAAGGGATATTTAGAGGTAAAAAAGGTCCTGCTCAAAAGAGCTTACAAACTAAGCTAGGCGCATATGTTATTGTTAGGTTTCTTGCCCAAAGACGCTTACTGGTGATGTGATCTGACCAGGATTCGAACAGTTTCTCCCAACGCACATTTAAGTCCTTTATAAATTTAACCCTGCAGAGATACTCAAACCACCTGAAGCTATGCCGGCATGTTTGTAAGATAGCAGTGAGAGGACAGAAAACTATCCACTTGGGGAACTAAGGGTTCCTGAAGACATACATTTATTTTAGCATTTTGTTCACAATTAATTCAGTGAGTAAACCACCATCATTCTCCTTTCCCGTTGTAAAAAAAACCTCTTTGTTTTTATTCTAAACCACTTAATCCTGAACATCGAGCAGGCCCGTTTCTAGTGGGGTGGGGTTCAACTCTAAATGTGGGTCTCTTTAGCCCCAAATCTCTTTGGCATCGCAGGGAGCCAAGAGCCCACAATCACTAATTCTATGCAGCTCTCCCTGCCCAGCTTGCTCTGTGGCAGATCTGGTAGGGTCAGATCTGGTAGGGGCAGCAGCACAGAGCAGTATACAGCTAGTAAGTTTGCACTTAAGGCTGCCTGTGGATTCAAACACATTTAGGGCTCCCAGTGCCTCTATCCCAGCGCAGGAGACTGGCCATGCAGGATGAGCATCTTAAAACTAACAAGTCTCCTAGTGCTACCTAAAGCATAGAGTGAGGCTCATGATGAAATAGTTAACTGGCCACAGCTGGCATCCCACACATTATCAGAGCCATGTAAACCTGATAAGCCACATAAACCAATCCCTTTTAAATAATGTGTGTGTGTTTGTGCCTGTCTCTGCATGTGTGTGTCTGTGTATGTGTATGTGCCCTTATGTGTAAGTGCAAGACAGTCTATGTGTTTGCTTGTCTGCACTTGTCTATACTTGAGTGTGTATATATGTGTTCCTGTGTGTGCATGTCTATGTATCTGTGAGTTTTTGTGTATCCATGGCTTTATGTATGCATCTGTAAATGTATGTATGTGTGTGTCTTTGAGTGTTAAGACCTGCAGTGGTTATGGTGCTGCAGTCTTCTGTTCCCTTTCCCAACAGCTGAGCATGAGTGATTATAGCTGCAGCAGGGAGTAGATGAATAAGGTAGATGAAATGCAGTTCCAAGGTGATTCTTCCCAGCAAGTAGAATATCCCCCAAAGCCTAGACTTCATGAAGGGTGTAACAGGAATGAATTTTATTGACACACACGGGCTTTTATGAGAAATCTTCCTGAAAGAGGGCCTCCCACAGCAAACAAAGACAACAGCCAATCAACGTAGAGATTTACAGTAATACACGCCTCCTCTCTGCCTTGGAGATATTGAGATAAGTTAAGGAATAAACCAATTATCTCCAGGCAGAGAGCACACAATTTCCCCAAAACTTAGAACACCCCTTTCCCCACAAGATATCCCCACAAATTACATATCCCCTGATAGCCCCGATCTGGGGGACAAACATATCCTAATTTCACCTAGATCGGTTCAGGGGTTCTGAAAAAGTGTGGAGGGTCCCTTTTACCGATCACACACGCAGCTTCTGCCCAAAACAGTTCCATGAATTCAGCATGTGCGGTCGGTCAATTCACAAATCTGTAAAAACCGAACAAAAGTCCCGAATGGATCCTCTGGCGCATAGCAGCGATTGCTCCCCTGGTCCGTTCGCATAGAACTACCGAACAGCGCTTCCCGGCTGTTCGGGAAATACAAGAAGCCAGCATTCGGTAGTTTGAGCGGTGGTTCACGAGGTCAAGTGTCCGATTTTAGTTCCAGACACTCAACGACCAAGTCCCGCTGACTCCCCTCGTGCGAACAAGATGGCCGCCGTTTTCTATTCCAAGTGGCGTTCGGCTATACGAACAGCGGCCACCCAGCGAGCACTTAATAGCTGTTTCCTTTGTAGTTAATAAGCCAGGAGGGTGGTCGGCGTTCGGTAGTTTCAAATTAACGAACTAATACATTCACTATACAGGTAGTAACACAGGAAAAATACCGAATAAAGAAGAAAATGGAAATTAAAAGTCCATTTTCTCCACATTAAGTATTTAAGTTAGAGTGTGTTTCTTTATGTATTCATGAGTGTGTGAAGATGCGTGTCTTGCAGATGTTAAGGGGTGGAGTTTGGGAGGTGCCAGCGTTTCTTTTGGGCTCAAATCTTAAATATATTTTGACCCTACTTTTGGTTGTGTTTTTATTGATAAACCTATAGAAAATGAAAATTAATTATAAAAAACATGGGCATAATAATTTTCTTTTTGAGATTCCAAAACAATTAAAAGCACCACCAAAAATTATTATTATTTTAGTTTAGTTGCTAACAATTGGAATTGATTTCACAATATGCAATATTTGGA
The DNA here is from genome assembly GCA_933207985.1 of Pelobates cultripes. Taxonomy (NCBI): domain Eukaryota; kingdom Metazoa; phylum Chordata; class Amphibia; order Anura; family Pelobatidae; genus Pelobates; species Pelobates cultripes. Next base: position 300,485,653 of record OW240916.1, on the reverse strand, counting down.
GAACATTGAAACATTTACACTGAATAATGTGTTTTCAAATGTTGACACTTTGCAAGTTTCATGTCTGATCTTGTTAGTGTCTCAAGGGACAACATAGACAGAAAATGGTAGTAAAACTTAATTGAAGTGATTCGACCATATCATCATACGCATTACTTCTTACATTAAATTAAAGATGCAGGGGTCATCTTTCTGATCAAATCATTACCACATTCTTCCTGGGTGTAAATTTGGAGAGGAACAAAGTGTAATTTAATTATGTTAGCTATATCCATGGTAAAAACATTTCTTCAATGTCCTTATTGATTGTTGCATATCTGTAACAATGTCATTTGATAGTTATCATATTGTAAATTGTGAATGTATAAAATCATTTTCCAATTTTCCTCTATATATATATATATATATATATATATATATACATATATACAGGAGTTACAG